>JARDYJ010000003.1:104125032-105325032 GCA_029215755.1 Spea hammondii | reverse complement strand
CAAAGTGAGTATAAATAGCACCAACCCCTTAACTAATTCTGCTGCGCTTTGCCTTGGACTCTTGCGCTAAATCCATAACCAGCTAAAATAGCATTTGGCATTACCTATAAGAACTAAATATTCCCTGTCACTACAACAGCAGGTTCCAGACAAGGCACACTCAAGGAGTGTCTATAAAAAGCTTTATCCAGCTTCCAATACAATATATATATATATATATATTTTATTTTTTTATTTTGTGGAGCCAACTATAGCAAGAAATAAACTGGCATTTGATATGATGTTTACTAGAATAGTAAACGCACTGTGAGGAATGGGTCACGATGGCCTTAAAATATTTTGTGTTTTGTGCTCACCTATGCAGTAGGCTTTAGTATTTGTTTGGGCATTATATTGTACCTGTGCTTCATAGGGGCTTGCTTGATTTCAATTAGCTTTAAGAAATGAAAATATTACATGAATCCATTTAAGTAATCTCCTTATTCATAGGTTACAAGTGTTTCAATTTTGTTTTGAGGATTTTGATCTGGTTAATTTTGACAACGCAGCCAAGGTATATTAACGTCTTTTTGTTTACTCATTGAAGTGCCTAGCTGACAAATGTCAGGTTTTGTTAAAATTGCATTTTCAGGTTTTGTATGTTTTTTTGTTATGTTTGTATCCTACTTATATGTATAACTGTAATGCCTGAAAATAATGCAATGTGTGTGTTTTTCTCTCTCCATGAAATATTGCAAAAATAATAATGTTAGAAGGGCTCAGCTGTGACTTTATTATACATAACCAAATCAATAAGATTTCTTAAAAGATGCCTGGCTCACGGGGTATGCCATTCAAAATGTGAAGTGGAAGCTACAAGACTTGAAATATCCATTTTAGTGAATACACCCTGGTATGGTGATCAGACTAGTGACTGGTAACATAATTCCATTAAGAATGAAACCTGTGCCTTAGTCATCCATCTTTGTCTAGCGAGGCAGGTTTATGGGGATAGCGGCTCTGTGTGCTGGTTTAAATGCTCTCCCTTGTAACTGGTTAGCTAAAGACAGACTCCCATAATCACCCTGTGCTGGCCTACAGTAGTACCCCCACTATATATGCAAATGCCTTTTCTACCTCTGCTGCCTACCTGCAGCTCATCACATGGACTGTGATGGGTGTGTAATCTGTTGCATTCTTTTTTTTTTTTTTGTTCTCTGTAAAATAAAATGTATTATGTTTATCAGCACTAATCTGGTATGTGTCTCATTTCTTTGCCTTTACAGTTACAGTGTTTACACATAAGTAAAATAGTAAAATAGCCTTAGTCCTTAAAGCAGTAAACTTAACATCTAGCATTTTTTGTTTGTCACAGCCATAATTGTCCCATTCATCTTAAAATATTATTTATGGCTGTGGACAGAAATCTGCAAACTGTATTTACCTTTTTAATGTTTATTATTATTTCACACTTTTTTATTTTTTACTTTTTCACATTTCTCCACTTGTTTTTCACTGTTCTTTTGAAGAGCAGTGGAATATGATTTGAGATCACAAAAAACCCTGAGTCCTTTTTTTATAATATTTTGTGCGCTCTATTACATTTTTTTTTTTCCCACTACCCAGGTATCATTTTTGTAAGCGGAAAGGACTATGTTTTCACCTATTCACACTTTGATGTCTTTGCCGTACATGTGGTCAGCAACAGGGGGATCATCAGAGATGCCCCCAGGGTCTTCCCTACTGTGTCATTACTAATTTTGTAGTAAAAGTATGTAAAGAATTCCTAAACTGACCAAAAAGAAAAAACTTATCTAAACCATCCCAAATAATTATATTGTTCTCTAACTTGCTTCTCAGGATTTCTGCCGCTATGCTGTGAAGGATATTCATCTGTAGATGCCAACAAACTATTTTTTAATCATTTTCTTGTTAGTACCTAAACATATTTTAACAGTTTACAGAATTTTCAGTTGTTTTGGTAATTGCAGCAAAACCTCTTTTGAACATTAAGTTACGGAGTTGCAAACATATTTAGAACAAAGCATTTTATTTCTATCAATGGGCACAGTTAAATTCATACTAAACTTAGAGCTAGGTTTCAAAAATCAATAGGGAGCTAACACCAGTCACTTGTGACCTTTTGATTTTTTAACTGGACAATCTGTGTTAGGCCACACTGACCTGTGCCAAAGTCACTGTCCAATGACTGAATCTGGATATCTAGTAGAAGGTAAGTAATATGTTTTCTGTCATGCTGTCATTGAGTGAATACACTTTTCTCCTCAAATGTGCTGGGATCCCCATCACCTAAACCAGTTAAAATACTCCAAATCATGATAGTAGTAGTAGTTTCAAAGAAAATTGCAACAGCAGAAGACTGAATGGTTTTACATTAGTTCTGACCCTAGTGGTATGGCACTTGTCGGGATACATCTAGGACCATAGTTCAGTGAAGCTTTCAGAGACCCGATGAGATTTTACATGTTTATTTAAAGAATTGTAACCTTAGCACACTGTCCATTTTAGAAGTGACTGGGCAACAGGAGTCAATCCAAAAAACCTACTCCTGTTTAGGAAACTGGCTAAACATTAGCTTTCCAGTCAAAACAATACAAACATAAAAGACGCTTTAACAATAAATCTGGCGCAATGGGAGAGACAGCCTGTTTTCTTCAGCCCTGCATATAACACCCAAGGATTAATGTTAATATGGCCCATAGTTAACCCATAGGTCAAAGAGAACTTCCATTTTCCAAACTCATTTATATAAAAGCCCTATTTCACCCTTTGTCTCAGATATATGTCTCAGGTGGGTTTAAACTCATTAAGTCCTCTCATTAAGCCATCAGATCATTTCTAGAAGCATGAAGGGGAAAAACTTTCACACATCTAGTCAACATGCCTAATTTGTGAGTAATTAAGTATATCCAAAAACTTAGATGTTGGTATCAAAGAAGTTCATATTTAATTACACTTTCCAAACATACACTTGATGATGTATTCACTAAAGTGTGAGCTTGCGTGAGCTAGTCCCATATATTGCATTGATATTGTTTGAGTTTTCGCTGATTTTACTATGCATTTCTCAGGGCTAGATATGGCTAAATTTCATAAATAATGAAAAGCATGGCACATTCTAAAATTCCTAATTTTCTCCACATTTTTAGATATTTTTTATACTAAATAATGGTTTATATATATATATATATATATAATTATTTCAAAATAAAGCCCAACTTGTGCTAAAAAAAACAATGTTCTCTGGTCATTTAGTGCAAGCATGGTAAAAAATAAATTAAAAAAACCCGGTCCTGAAGGGGTTAAGTGCTGGAGGTGTTTAGACATGCATCAGTGGTACAGGGAGTATGAGTTTTCTTAAGTTTTGTTTCTTCACAAATGCTTCTCTGTGAATACCTCTATCACTCGATAGCATGCATCACATATATAAATAACATCCTGCCTCAGTATTGAACTTCCCCACCCTTCTTTTTTAATGTTAGTGGGAGTTTAGGAGACATGCATTTTTGTTTCAATTTGCAGTTTTTAGGTTTTTTTTTTCCCATCATCCTACAAGGTGCATAAGAGATTGGAATAGGTGCAATAGAGTTAGCTGGCACAGTTTCTCCGCAACTAAGGTAAAGCTTTAAAGAAGTTTAATTAAATCCTGTGTTTTGTGACCAGATAAGAAAGGTGAGCATCTAATATCTTCCATTAATTATTTTATGTTTAATCTCTAATCCCATAGACCTACCTATATGCACATATAAATAGCCTTCAGATCTGGTCTAATTCGGTAATAACTCAACGTAGTTTAAGAACAACTGGCTATGTTCAACCGCTAGTATTTAACACAGATGCGATTATTGCAGTGAATCTAAAACAATATGAGGTAAAGGCGTTAGGTCAAGGTCATTGGATCAACCTAAATAAAATACTATTGTTATTCAATGGTTAGCTACCTACAAATCAGGTAGGTATAAACCACCTTCAACTGCTAACCTAGTAGTAGATTATGCATTTACATTGCTGTGTCCCAGCACCTATTACTTAATCCTTCCATGACATGAACTAGAATCAGATTGGTTCCATTCTTTTTGTAAGTGGCAGAGTTTATCTGAATTCCATGCATATGCATATGTCTAATGGTGCAAATTATTATTATTTGATTCATATGGCACCGTCATATTCTACAGCGATATATGTAAAATATATAAAATGGCGTACCTTTGCTGTTACTAGTGCTTCTACTACTACTTCTATTTAGACTAATGGGTGGGGTGCAATTATCTACTTTTTTCTTGCAAATAGATGACATCGACAAGCCTTTATTATCATTTTTGGATCTTTTTTTGGTTCAACCTGCGCAAACATGAACCATTTCTTGCCTACCTCCACAGATTCAAAGAGGCCTACTAGAGCAGCAGCAGGGGAGGGGGGGGGGCAGTAGGCTGTTTAGAGTAGGGTTACTTGACACAGAGAGCAGAAAAAATTCTGGGCAGTCAGGGTAGTGCAGCCAAAGGGGTTTTATTTAATTCTGTAGTGTTTAGGTCTGCTCTCTTTCCCTCTAGCCGATCTACTCTCCTTCACTCTGGAAGCTGCTTCTTCACAGGCAAGTCCCATCCTGGACAAAGAGACTGCTGAGTCTACATTTCGCATAACTCTTAGCCAGTCTGGTATGTTAAGCATCATGGGTTTGCAAGTGCTGATAACCCTACACCAGTAAATCAAGGTCATGAGTATCCGCCAGTATCCTGCTCCTGGTTACCATGGACTGGGATACCCTGCTGCAAATGTGCAGACAACTCATGGATATCAGGCCCCACCTGGAGATTACCAAGGTCATTTATGATTAAGAATTAGTACATTGGAAGCAAAACTCTCTGGCTTTTACAGTGTGCACTGAAGTGTACAGGTTAAGCCCCCTGCAAAAATGCTTGTGCAGACTGGAGTTTACATAGATGCATAAAACAAAGAATTTGACACCAGATAAGAATCATTTATCCTATCTAGTTTTCCTCTGACCCTCTAGTTTTAGATTTTTAGACCTATTGTTTTAATATTTCTACTAATTTAAATCTCCCTGTTGTACTTTAAATGCCTTTACGTTTCTATCTTCTTTCTCTTCTCAAAGCTATACAGTTAGGTCAAAGCTATTGATTTCCCTTAGCCTTTCCTGATATTTGTTATCTGGTAAACCATTCACGACTTAGTATTCTCTCTAGAATGTTAGTATCCTTCTGGAGATGGGGTCTCCAGAACTCTAGGTAAAGCCTCAGGCCTGACCAGAGATCTGAGGAGTGGTAAGACCACCTCTTTTATTCTACTACTAATGTCTCTAGCTGCACAACCTATCACCCTGCTTGCTCGTTCTAATTGTTTGTTCTTTAACTCAGAAATAATTACTGTTAAGTCCCAAGTACAGTATTGACAATGCTGTATTTTGCCTTTGGAATTTGACATCCCAAGTACATTTTTAGATTTACCAACATTAAACTTACCAACATTAAATGTACCATTCTTCTAATTTACTTGAATTATTAAATTTTGACTTACTCTCTAAAAAATGGCTACCCTTACCTTCCTACACTATATACATATTACAATGTGCGAACCTTTTCTAGAAACCTTCATTTATTTTGCACTATGTTAACTGAAAGAGTAGCCATCCCTCTGTATCTACATAGTCTCATCATCATTTGTAGAGCAGTAGATATCGGGGCTTATCTTTCACTCCTTGAAATGTGATGAATGGACAATTACCACCTCTTAGGGTTGGTCATAGTTTGGTTACTAGGTTGCTAATTGGCACATGACTACTTAATTTATTGTATTTTTTTGTATTAAAGGTGCTCCTTTTACAGTCCTTACTTGTATAGCAAACAGTATGTTTCAAATAAAAAAACAGTATGTGAACGAAGGTATACTCTGCCACAGAGGAAAACGATTGCTGTGGATGAGCCCGTTGCTTTATAATGAACATTGCTGACAACACAGGCTGTGAAGTCATGAAATTAATCTGTCCCTGCAGATGTTCCTTATGCTGTTGCCCATGCTGTTTACAGAAAGTGAGTATAAAGCTGTCTCTAGGGGCAAGGGTTAATCACTGCCTGCACTACTGATTATTTTGCATGACCAATTTAATAGTCATAATTTAATAGTAGTGTATTATGCTCTTGGCAAGGAGCATTACAAGAGATGCTCAGGGTAAAGTGGGTATGATGTAGATGGGTCGTGGCTTAATACAAACAATGTGTATTTTATTGGGATTGGCCACTGATGGCCCTTTCTAAGAAAGTAATAGAAAATGTGTTTGGACTCACTCATCAGGCTTTATTATTATTGTCATCATTATTTTATATAGCTCTAACATATTACACAGAGCTGTACGATGGGTTGGGAGATTAATATTGTCTGCCAAAGTGTTTTGGGCTTTTATTACTGGGCCACTGTGGTGTAATTGCTCATCAAATTGAATGTTGCCAACCTTCTCATGGTATAAACACCCCTTTATTTTACAAAAAAATGCTATATTTCCTGGTACAACTATGTAAAGGTTGTTAATGCTTAACCATAAACATTAATTATCAATGTGCAAAAGTTTATAAAACTCTTTTATATCTCAATAGGAAAAGTACTTTCACAGGCATCTATTCACTAAAGTACGAATGCTTGCAAAATTGGATAAAAGTCTAACTCGCAAATTCACCAAATCCAAATCCAAATCGCTTTAGTACTTGCATACACAAAAGCAGTTACTCAATAAGGTGCGAGTTGCCTGCTACTTTAAATGCAAAATGTCACATTGCAACCTAAAAGAGAGGTCCCTGCCCCATTGCTACATTGATATAAAAAAATGGGGGTGATAACTGCCCAACTTCCCAAACATGATGCAGTATTTAATTGTGTGTGTGTTTTTAATTCTCAAAATTTTTCATACAGCTTGAAGTGCAGACTCCTCCAGTTGTCACAATTGGCTATGTTGGCATATTTGCCTGACAAAGTTTACCATCCAGAAAGAGACGAAAACTTGCTTAAAATCTCTGGCCCACATGTTCGTTGCAGATGTTGCAGAGATATCAACTTTGCGCTATTACATCAGCAGCTGCCTATCTGGCATCTCTTCCTGGATGGCCTCTCACCACCTCAAGATAAATATGTCTAAGACTGAGCTCCTTCTAATACCTCCCTCTTTCCTCCCTTTTATCCCTCACATCAAATCACTCTCTAAATCCTGCCACAACTAACTACGCAACATTTCCAAAATTCGTCCATTCCTGACTGCTAGCAGCGCAAAACAACTAGTCCACTCCCTCGTAATCTCCCATCTAGACTACTGCAACAACCTACTTACCGGCCTCCCTCTTTCCCGACTATCTCCTCTCACCCGACACTCTGCATCTGCCGCACCTCTCTGCGAGTCCCTCCACTGGCTCCCCATCCATAGCAGAATTAAAATCAAAATACTAACTCTATCCTACAAAGCTCTCACTAACGCCACTCCTCTCTACCTATCCTCCCTCATCTGCAAATATACTCCAGCCCACCATCTAAGATCCAACAATGACCTGCTCCTTGCATCTTCACTTATCACCTCCTCCCATGCCCGTCTACAGGACTTCTCTCGCCCAGCACCAACCCTCGGGAACTCTCTTCCCCGTGCTGTCCGACTCTCACCAACTCTACTCTCCTTCAAACCCTCCCTAAAAACTTTTCTCTTCAGGGAAGCCTACCACTGACATAAACATCAAAACTTCCCTCTCACCCACTTACAACCCTTATCTCACCCTAAATTAACATCATTCACTACCACGCAGTCCTCACCTCCTGTTTCTCACCCCTTATCCACCTATATTGTAAGTTCCTGCAAGAACAGGGCCCTTCATTCCTCTTGTATCTTATGTCAATTGCTGTATTATACTTGTCGTTATCTGTAAAATTTTCATCTTGTACAGTGCTGTGGAATCTGTCGGCGCTATATAAAATAATATATATCAATTCTAAAATCATGTTATAATTTATTTCATAAATTGGCTTGCGATTATTATGAGTGTGCATTAAGCTATATTTATTTTTTAAATATTGGATTATTTATTTTATTTTTGAACGTTACCCGACAAATTTAGATGAAACCTCTACAATTGGACGAGTTTCCAAACAGTGGACAGGTATTGTAAAGGAAGCCTTAACAGATGCAGACAACTTTGATGTTCGGTTTCCAATGGACCTTGATGTGAAAGTTAAAGCAGTCATGCTAGCTGCCTGCTTTCTTATTGTAAGTTTTTAGTGACCCATTAATAGGGTACATTGTTAAAATTAAGTAAATAAGTTTGCATTGTTTATTCTCTTTCTGTTTTAAAAGGTTTGAGTGAATGTGTTTGCAGATATAAAGTTATATTTAGCTTGAAAATGTAATTGACAGTATAACCCAAATAATTTTTTTTAATCAAAATTCTAACAGTAACTGAAAAAGTATTGCTTTAACAAGATTGATAGGTTGATCTGCCATGGTTCCTCTTCTAACTTTTGCCACTCATTGTGCTGCATGACTTTCTGGATGTCTGTAAGTTCAAAAGTAAAGGCACAGTTTAAAGTCCTATAGACAGCTTGACCAGAGAATAATGCATATTAAAGTAATTTGTAAATATTTTAATATGCATTTTTTTAAAATGTAAAAAATATAAAACAAATCAGTTACTTACTTTTTAGAGAGAAGCTGCAGCTTCCTGTGTCCTCCATGGTCTGACAATCATCCAATCAGTGAAATCAATGGGCTTACTTTCTGTGAGGCATCTCATGAGAACCCTCCTTGCCAAACTAGTGCTGGTGCTGACAGATGGTGTCGGGAAATGTGTTTGACGGAAGAGATCTCCTGCCTAGCATCTAGCGATTGGATGGGGAAAGGGGCAAATATATATCCAGGTAATTTGAAATGGTTCATATGATTTCCCTGCAGCTGTACAATAGCTGCATGTTCTATTTACCGTATTTGCTCGATTATAAGACGACCCCCCAAAATCTAAATATTAATTTAGGAAAAAAAGAAAGAGCCTGAATATAAGACTAGTACATAATATATACTAGTACATATTAATTCATGCAAACTATTTTTTCATATTTAATAAAAGCTATGATTGAGAAAAATATTTTTTGTTTTTATTTCCTTTTATTTGCCAACCTGCCCCCCCAGTTATGCACATCTGCCCCCAGAAATGCCTTTTACCGCATTTGCCACTCTGACCCATGATGTGCCTTTTAACCCTCTATATGCCACTCTGCCTCCAGAAATGTCTTATACCCTCCTATATGCCACATGATATGCCTTGTTAAAAGGCATATCATGGGGCTGAGGGGCATACAGGGGGTTAAAAGGCATTTCTGGAGGTATATAACTGCTAACAACAATCACACTCCTATCAAGCACAGGCAGTCAGTACATGCTGGAACCTGGGGATGATAGGAGTGTGATTACAGCCCCCTATGCCATGCTACCACCCCCCCCCCTTTAACATCCATGCTATCACACACACACTCATTCACAAACATTTAAATACTCATTCATTCCATTAATCACACATACTTGCTCGAAAAACCCCACCCCCTAACCTGAACTGCAAATCTCTCACTCGCAGACTTCTGCAGAGGCCCGGCTGCTTCCCTTTGCAAATTCTCTGGCCCCGCCCCCAGAGGAAGAATGACGACTCTGCTGGCTTCCTGTTCTCCTGCTGCTAGTACAAGAGACGCTGCTCGCGACCAAAGCACCGGTAAGCAGCCTGACCCCAGCGGACATTTTTTTGAGGTCTGATTAGAAGACGACCTCGATTATAAGACGAGGGGTATTTTTCAGAGCATTTTCTCTGAAAAAAACCTCGTCTTATAATCGAGCAAATACGGCAATTTCTACCCCTTACAAATGCAACCAGCTCCAGCATTGGGTCATGTGAAAGTTTCAGGGGTTTTAATGAGACAGAGTCCAAGGAAGCATTTTCCGAAAGCTCTACTGTTCCTGCCTTTTAGTTGCCAAAAGTGTTTTAAAAATGAGACTGGTGATGGGCCATTGTGCTGTAGCAGAAAAGCTGCAGTTTATTCTAAAACTATGAAATTCTGTTTTTATTTTACTTCTACATGTAAATAATGCATATTCAAGTACTTGGGAACCAGTGGCGGAACTACCGGGGTCGCAGGGGTCGCGACTGCAACCGGGCCCTGGAGTTCTGCCACTCAGGGGGGCCCAAGCAGGGCCGGACTGGCCCACCGGGATACCGGGAAATTTCCCGGTGGGCCCGCAGATTCGTGGGCCTGGCGGCCGGCGGAGCAGGATTGGAAGGAGCGGGCTGGGCAGGGGGACAATTGCCAAAATCTAATCTAAACGGCCGATGCGGCCGGCCGGCACTACTTTAATTCTCTCTTTTTTTTTTTTATTTAATATGGCAAGCTGAATCGGCTTTTAAATTTAAAAAAAAAAGTATTAAAGTAGCGCCGGCCGGCCGCATCAGCACCCAGCGGCCGTGTGCGATGGCCGTCTAGTGATGGGAGCAGCGTGAGGGGTGAAAGCTCCGCCCCCTCGTACGGACCTTTCACCCCTCACGCTGCTCCCATCACTATGCGGCCATCAGATTGCTGGAAATGTAAATCTAAATGGCCGCTGCGTGCTGATGCCGCCGGCCGGAGTTACTTTAATACTTTATTTATTTATTTTTAATATGGCAAGCCGATCCGGCATATTAAATAAATAAAAAAAGGATTAAAATAGCTCTGGCCGGCGGCATCAGCACGCAGCGGCCGTTTAGATTTACATTTCCAGCAATCTGATGGCCGCCTAGTGATGATGAGACTGAGAGCAAGGTGAGGGGTGAAAGCTCAGCCCCCTCGCACTCAGACTGCTGGAGCACCGGATGTCGGGTCACTGACATCCTGTCAGCAGAGAGAACAGTGTGCAGCAACCAGAGGACGGTGATGAAGATGAAAAAGCCCCAAAGTGGAAGAAGTAGAAGGTCAGTAAACTAATTTATTGTTTGAACAAACTGTATAATATTTTTTGTATTTTTAAAAAACAAAAACAATCAGTATGTGTGTGTATGTAAGTGTGTCCGTGGGGGACAAACAACATAATGCTTTTTTAAATTATTATTTTTAAATGATTAAACAAACAAAAAAAATCTCTGTCTGTATGTTTTCACACCTTTTACATAGCTTATTGTTCTTGACAATATTACACTATAAGATTATTTCTTTTTTCTATGTACACATGCGCCCCGAATTTTGCTGGTTACGTGTTTGAACGCCGAGAGGAGCGTTTTGGTTGGGCTGCGGCAGTGATACATTAGAGAAGTAATTTTTGGTTCCTATTCTTTTACCATCACCTTACACGTGTTTTTTGGGTGTTTTTAGTTTTTCGTTTTTCAGTTTATTTGACAATGGCAGTTTTTTTCTGCTGTGCTCATGTTTAGCTGTAATTTGTTTCTCCCCCATTTAGTGAACCCACACTCATATATTGTGTTTTTCATGACAAAAAGGGTTTTCTTTAGATATCATTATTTTGATCATTTTGCAATTTACTATAAAAAATGATGAACATTTTTATTTTTATTACATTTTTCTTTTACTATTTTCATATTTAAAAAAACCCCCAAAAAACATTTTTTCATTGATCACATAGTGACCTGGGCTCTATTGACCTACATGTTTAGCTGCATTACCGGTAATCGACCTGCAGGATTCTCAGAAGAGTCTACAGTGACCTCTTGGGAACTCCTTTATTTGAATGGGTGCTGCCATCTTGTTAGAGACAGCATGTCTCTAACAGGTGGCGATTTGAAACACTCCTAGAAAGCGATCTAAATGCCCTCCTTATTACACCTCCTAAATATATTTTTTAACACCTAGGTGCCACAATAACTAAAAGGCATCAAGCATTTCAATACAGTGAACACGACTGCTCTTAGGAGAGATCGTGCCAGGCCCCTACATTTGTTTTTGGTGTTGCTGGATGTCTCAATGTCGAGGCATTGCAACACCAGCTGAGTGAAGAAAGCAATCATTGACAGTGAGCTTAGCAGTGGCTGAGATAATAATAATAAAGTAATAATAATAATTTAATTTAGTGCAGAAAATGTACTGTTTAAGGGTAATCCAGCTGTAGGGACTGCAGCAGGCATTTTTTACCAATTTTAGGGAAAACACAAAATATTTTTTATTATCTTATCATATACTATTCTTTATCTTCATTGATAAATATTGGTGCCAAAACTAGGCATTCTACTATTCTTTCCGTTGTTTAAAATGTAAAACCTGTTCCTGTGTAGTTTGAGATAGGTGCCCATTTACCCTACCAGCCAAACCTTCAATTTGTGGACAAGGTAATTTTTTAAATTATCATTTTATCATATTATATATTATTTTTCATTGATAAATATTGAGGACAAAACCAGGAATTGTAATATGTATAATATACACTCACTGGGCATATTATTAGGTACACCATGCTAGTACCGGGTTGGACTCCTTTTTGCAACTGCCTTTATTCTTCGTGGCATAGTTTCTACAAGGTTCTGGACACATTCCTCAGACATTTTGGTCTATATGGACATGATGGCATCACGCAGATTTGTCAGGTGCACATCCTTAATGCGAATCTCCCATTCCACCACATCCCAAAGGTACTCTATTGGATTGAGATCTTGTGACTGTGGAGGCAATTGGAGTACAGTGAACTCATTGTCATGTTCAAGATGATGTGAGCTTTGTGACATGGTGCATTATCCTGCTGGATACACTGTGGTCATAATGGGATGGACATGGTCAGCAACAATACTCAGGTTGGCATTTAAACGATGTTCAATTGGTACTAAGGGGCCCAATGTGTACCAAGAAAAGGTCCCCCACACCATGACACCACCAGTAGCCTTATCCATTGATACAAGGCAGGATGGATCCATGCTTTTTTTATGTTGTTTACGGCAAAGTCTGACCCTGCCATCTGAATGTCGCAGCTGGAATCGAGACTCATCAGACCAGGCAACATTCATCCAGTCTTTCATTGTCAAATTTTGGTGAGCCTGTGCGAATTGTAGCCTCAGTTTCCTATTCTTACCTGACAGAAGTGGCACCCAGTGTGGTGGTCTTCTGCTGTAGCCCATCTGCTTCAAGGTTTGACTTGTTGTGCATTCAGAGATGGTATTCCGCATACCTTGGTTGTAACAAGTGGTTATTTGAGTAACTGTTGCCTTTCTGTCATCTCCAACGAGTTTGCCCATTCTCCTCTGACATCAACAAGACATTTTCGTCCACACAACTGCCGCTCACTGGATATTTTCACTTTTTTGGACCATTCTCTGTAAACCCTAGAGATTGTTGTGTGTGAAAATCCCAGTAGATCAGTAGTTTTTTAAATACTCAGACCAGCCATCTGGCACCAACATACATGCCACGTTCAAAGTCACTTAAATCCACTTTCTTCCCCGTTCTGATGCTCGGTTTGAACTTCATAAAGTTGCATTTACCACGTCTGCATGCCTAAATGCATTGAGTTGCTGCAATTAGTTTGGCTGATTAGCTATTTGTGTTGACAAGTAATTGAATAGGTGTGCATAAGAATATTGGGGAAATTCAGTTCAGTTTCAAAGGGCTTCATCTGCCAATGCCTGTTTGCCCGGGTCCAGTGCCCTATTTCTGTTGCTGCTAATCTATCGCCTTCCTTACTGTGGCAAATCAATATTTTGTTCTAACATTGGGTTGTATAAAAAAAAAAATGTGGCAACACACTGCAAGCTTATATATTGTGAGACTAGCAGGCAAGTAAGGAAAAATCAACAACCAACTTAATACCTGAAACATGCGGGGATCAGTAACTGTGGTGTCACAGGACTAAGAAATGCCCATCACCCTCAGCCAGTATGATGATGAGGGTGGTCAGAGCTGTAGCTCTCAAAAGCTGGCGATCTGGTAGGAAATACCGTATTTGCTCGATTATAAGACGACCCCCCCCCCACAAATCTGAATATTAATTTAGGAAAAAAAGAAAAAGCCTGAATATAAGACGATCCTATAGGAAAAAAGTTTTACCAGTAAATGTTAATTCATGTAAACTATGTAAACTATTTTTTTTTTAATAAAAGCTATGATTGAGAAAAATTTTGTTTTTAATTCCTTTTATTTTCCAACCTGCCCCCCAGTTATGTACATCTGCCCCCAGGCTTGACCCCCTATGTGCCACTCTGCCTCCAGAAATGCCTTTTGACCCCCTATATGCCACTCTGCCTCCAGAAATGCCTTATACCCTATATGCCACTCTGGTATTTAGGGGGTTAAAGGGCATATTATGGGGCAGAGTGGCATATAGGGAGGTATAAGGCATTTAAGGAGGCAGAGTGACATTAAGGGGGTCAAAAGGCATATCATAGAGCACTCTACCTACAGAAATGCCTTATGCCCCCCATTTAACCCCCCCCAAAAGAAAACTCACCGGTGCTTCTGACTCCCGGTGTGTTGTCCGGGCAGTGTGTAGATGTCTGACGCCGGAAGGAGGTGCGGTTAGCAGCGGGGGTTGTCTGCGTCCATCACGTAGACCTTCCCCGGCTGCCAGAGAGAATTCCCCGGTGAGGGGAACTCTGATCTCTGACAGCCGGGGAAGGTCTGCGCGATGGACACAGACAACCCCCGCTGCTAACCGCACCTCCTTCCAGCTGCAGCGGAAGTTGTCTACGTGAATCGCTACACACCGGGAGTCAGAAGCACTGGTAAGTTGGGGAGGGGGGGACAGGAAGATCCAGGTCCCTTGCAGCGTTGCGGGGAATCTGGATCTTAGTCTCATAGTAAGACCTATTTGAGGTCTGATTATAAGACGACCCCGATTATAAAACGAGGGGTATTTTTCAGAGCATTTGCTCTACAAAAAACCTCTTCTTATAATCGAGCAAATACGGTAATGTCATAAAATCTGGAAATACTGTATCTATATTTTTTTTATTTTTTTATTTTGGAACTTAACCGCCTTCTTATGTATGCATAACCTGTGTTATATTATGTACTGTCACCTACATTTAATGTGTGTACACTCGTCATGCATATATGAGCACATCTATTGGATAAGAGTTAGTACACACACTAGTTCTAAAAACCCCCACACCTCTTCCTGCAAGGTCTTCAACAAGATATTGTTGTGGGAATTTGTGCCCATTCACTGATGTTGGATATGAGGGTCTTGCTTGCAATCAGCATTCCAATTCACCCCAAAGGTGTTCATTGGGTTTAAGGTCACGGCTCTATGCGAGTTTCTCCCTTGCCATATTTTCAACAAACAGCTTGCCTCACCATCTTTGCCACCAAATTGCTTGTTAGTGCAATATTTGTCCCCAGATTGACTGTGACATATTTTCCCCAAACAAATTGTCAGTGCCCCAGACACCTTGTCTGTGTCATCTGTGCCCACAGATTGAATGTGCCATATTTATCACCACACAGCCTGCCCCTCCAGGAAAATTTTTAAAGAAGCACTCAAACGCAAACAGAACTAAGAGACTAAACAAACTTTATTATTAAGTCAACACCTGAAGACAAAAGCAAAAGATTTTTAAACAAATTGCCACCTCTGGACTCACAAAGAGTCATTCTTCAGCACGCAGGAGAGGAAAACCCCTATTTAATGGGGGAAACCTCTGGGGAACCATGTCTGAAGAATAGCCCTTCCCTCTGGGCACTAAGAGGTTGATTGATTACATGTGGAATGTTTTAGAATGCAGTTTTACTTTTAAATTTCCACATTATTACTTCATTATCTCTGTATGGTCCAAACGTCTACTGCTGGTGAAGTTTGCTTTCCTTATTTTCACTTAAGAGTAAGATATGTTGGCAGTATGAGGCTGCCCCTTCGCCTTGAGTGATCCCTGCTGATTTCCTGCAGATGAGAGAAAACTTGGGGAAAAACAAAGTGAAAACTCGCAGACACCCCCATCTTGGTCACCTTTTGCCAGTTGTGTAGAAAGACCCCACTGTCTTCGGCCAGACTCACATACACCCCTACCATGATCGCCTCAGACTCCATATGAAAAAGACACCACAGTCGCCTTCGCCCAGTCTCACATACACCTCTACCACTGTCGCCTTAGGCCGGTTGCACCAACACACACCACAGTCGCCTTCTGCCACATTCAAATACACACACACACACCACGGTCGGGTAGGTCGGTTGCGCAGAAAGCCACAAACGTTGCCTTCGGCCAGCCTCACATACACTTATATCAAGGTCACCTTAGGCCGCATGTTCCAACAGACACCCCACCGTGGCCTTCAGCCAATCTCACATACACCCAAAGCAAGTTCGCCTCATACTGGTTGTGCCAAAAGACAGCAAAGTCACCTTGACCGGTCTAAAATACGCCCCTACCACGGTCACCTTAGGTCACATGTGCCAACAGACACCACCATCGCCTTCAGGCAATACCACATACACCCGAACCAAGTTTGCCTTAAGCCAGTTATGTCAAAAGGAACCACCGTCGCCTTCGGCCAGTCTAGAAAACCATGTACGGTTAAAGCCAGTTGTGCCACCAGACACCCCTGTTGCCTTCGGCAAGTCTCACATGCACCCAAGCCACGTTCGGGTCACTGTGCCAACAGACACCACCGTCGCCTTTGGCTAGACTCACGTACACCCCTACCACGGTCACCTTAGGCTGGTTTCACCGACAGATACCACCGTCGCCATTGGCCACATTGACATACACCCACACTACGGTCAGGTAGGTCGGTTAAAAAGAAAGACCCCACCGTCGCCTTTCGGACAGACTCATATACACCCATATCACGGTCCCCTTACAACGGCTGCACCAACAAACACCACCATCGCCTTCGGCCAGAGTCACATACACCCACACCACAGTCACTTAGGTCGGTTGCGAGAAAGACCCCACCGTCGTCTTCAGCCAATCTCACATGAATCCAAACCAAGTTTGACTCAGGCTGGTTGTGCCGAAAGAAACTACAGTTGCCTTCCGCCAGTCTCACATACACTCATATCATCATCATGCCACAAGACAAAACCACCACCTTCACACAATCTCACATAAACCCAAACCACGTTCGGTTCAGGCCGGTTGTGCCAAAAGACACCACCGTCACTGTCGACAAGTCTCACGTACACCCATACCACTTTCATTTCAGACCGGTTGTGCCAAATGACACCACCGTCGCCTTTGGTCGGTCTCACATACAGTCATATCATGGTCACACCAACAGACACCACAACCGCCTTTGGCCAATCTCACATACACCCAAACAATGTTCGGTTTAGGCCGGTTGTGCCAAAAAAACACCACTGTCGTTATCAGCCACTCTCACATACACTCATATCACCATCATGCCAACAGACAAAATCACCACCTTCAGCCAATCTCATACACACCCAAACCACGTTCGGTTCAGGCCGGTTATGCCAAAAGACACCACCGTCGCATTCGTCCAGTCTCACATACACCCAAACCACGTTCGGTTCAGGCCGGTTATGCCAAAAGACACCACCGTCGCATTTGGCCAGTCTCACATACACCCAAACCCCTTTCGGTTCAGGCCGGTTATGCCAAAAGACACCACCGTCGCATTCGACCAGTCTCAAATGCACTCATATATTCAGCCAATCTCACATACACCCAAACCACGATCGGTTCAGGCCGGTTATGCCAAAAGACACCACCGTTGCATTCGTCCAGTATCAAATACACTCATATCTTCAGCCAATGTCACATACACCAAAACCACGTTCAGTTCAGACCGGTTGTGCCAAAAGACTCCACTGTCGCCTTTGGCCAGTCTCACATCCACCACTACCATCTGACCGCCTCAAGCTGGTTGCACCATAAGACACCACCGCCGTCATCGGCCAATCTCACATACACTCAAACCACGTTCGGTTCAGGCCATTTGTACTAACAAACACCACCGTCCCATTCAGCCTATCTCACACACACCCAAACACTCAATCTTCAGCCATTCTCACATACACCCAAACCACGTTTGGTTCAGGCCGGTTGTGCCAAAAGACACCACCGTCGCATTCTACCAGTCTCACATACACTGCCTCAAACTGGTTGCACCAACAGGCACCACCACCGTCATCGGCCAGTCTCACATAACCCAAATCACGTTCGGTTCAGGCCGCTTATGCCAAAAGACACCACCGTCGCATTCGACCAGTCTCACAAACACCCAAACCACGGTCGGTTAAAGCCGGTTATGCCAAAAGACACCACCGTCGCATTCGTCCAATCTCAAATACACTCATATCTTCAGCCAATCTCACACACACCCAAACCACGTTTGGTTCAGGCCGGTTGTGCCGAAAGACACCACCGTCGCATTCTACCAGTCTCACATACACCCAAACCACGTTCGGTTCAGGCCGGTTATGCCAAAAGACACCACCGTTGCATTCGTCGAGTCTCAAATACATTCATATCATCAGCCAATCGCACATACACCCAAACCACGTTCGGTTCAGGCCGGTTATGCCAAAATACACTACCGTCGCATTCGACCAGTCTCACATACACCCAAACCACGTTCGGTTCAGGCCGGTTATGCCAAAAGACACCACCGTCGCATTTGTCCAGTCTCACATACACTCAAACCACGTTCGGTTCAGGCCGGTTATGCCAAAAGACACGACCGTCGCATTCGACCAGTCTCACATACATCCAAACCACGTTCGGTTCAGGCCAGTTATGCCAAAAGACACCACCGTCACATTCGTACAGTCTCAAATACACTCATATCTTCAGCCAATCTCACATACACCCAAACCACGTTCGGTTCAGGATGGTTATGCCTAAAGACACCACCGTCGCATTTGTCCAGTCTCACATACACCCCAACCACGTTCGGTTCAGGCCGGTTGTGCCAAAAGACACCACCGTCGCATTCGTCCAGTCACAAATACACTCATGTCTTTAGCCAATCTCACATACACCAAAACCACGTTCAGTTCAGACCGGTTGTGCCAAAAGACTCCACTGTTGCCTTTGGCCAGTCTCACATCCACCACTACCATCTGACCGCCTCAAGCTGGTTGCACCATAAGACACCACCGCCGTCATCGGCCAATCTCACATACACTCAAACCACGTTCGGTTCAGGCCAGTTGTACTAACAAACACCACCGTCGCATTCAGCCAATCTTACATACACCCATAACACGGTCGCCTTAGCCCGGTTGTGCCAAAGGACGTCGCCTTCGGCCAGTCTGACATCCACCACTACCATGACTGCCTCAAACTGGTTGCACCAACAGGCACCACCACTGTCATCGGCCAGTCTCACATAACCCAAATCACGTTCGGTTCAGGCCACTTATGCAAAAAGACACCACCGTCGCATTCGACCAGTCTTACAAACACCCAAACCACGTTCGGTTAAGGCCGGTTATGCCAAAAGACACCACCGTCCCATTCGTCCAATCTCAAATACACTCATATCTTCAGCCAATCTCACACACACCCAAGCACTCAATCTTCAGCCATTCTCACATACACCCAAACCACGTTCGGTTCAGGCCGGTTGTGCCAAAAGACACCACCGTTGCATTCTACCAGTCTCACATACACCCAAACCACGTTCGGTTCAGGCCGGTTATGCCAAAAGACACCACCGTCGCATTCGTCCAGTCTCACATACACCCAAACCACGTTCGGTTCAGGCCGGTTATGCCAAAAGACACCACCGTCGCATTTGGCCACTCTCACATACACCCAAACCACTTTCGGTTCAGGCCGGTTATGCCAAAAGACACCACCGTCGCATTCGACCAGTCTCAAATGCACTCATATATTCAGCCAATCTCACATACACCCAAACTACGATCGGTTCAGGCCGGTTATGCCAAAAGACACCACCGTTGCATTCGTCCAGTATCAAATACACTCATATCTTCAGCCAATCTCACATACACCAAAACCACGTTCAGTTCAGACCGGTTGTGCCAAAAGACTCCACTGTTGCCTTTGGCCAGTCTCACATCCACCACTACCATCTGACCGCCTCAAGCTGGTTGCACCATAAGACACCACCGCCGTCATCGGCCAATCTCACATACACTCAAACCACGTTCGGTTCAGGCCAGTTGTACTAACAAACACCACCGTCGCATTCAGCCAATCTTACATACACCCATAACACGGTCGCCTTAGCCCGGTTGTGCCAAAGGACGTCGCCTTCGGCCAGTCTGACATCCACCACTACCATGACTGCTCAAACTGGTTGCACCAACAGGCACCACCACCGTCATCGGCCAGTCTCACATAACCCAAATCACGTTCGGTTCAGGCCACTTATGCAAAAAGACACCACCGTCGCATTCGACCAGTCTTACAAACACCCAAACCACGTTCGGTTAAGGCCGGTTATGCCAAAAGACACCACCGTCCCATTCGTCCAATCTCAAATACACTCATATCTTCAGCCAATCTCACACACACCCAAGCACTCAATCTTCAGCCATTCTCACATACACCCAAACCACGTTCGGTTCAGGCCGGTTGTGCCAAAAGACACCACCGTTGCATTCTACCAGTCTCACATACACCCAAACCACGTTCGGTTCAGGCCGGTTATGCCAAAAGACACCACCGTCGCATTCGTCCAGTCTCACATACACCCAAACCACGTTCGGTTCAGGCCGGTTATGCCAAAAGACACCACCGTCGCATTTGGCCAGTCTCACATACACCCAAACCACGTTCGGTTCAGGCCGGTTATGCCAAAAGACACCACCGTCGCATTCGTAAGTAAATACACTCATATCTTCAGCCAATCTCACATACACCCAAACCACGTTCGGTTCAGGATGGTTATGCCTAAAGACACCACCGTCGCATTTGTCCAGTCTCACATACACCCCAACCACGTTCGGTTCAGGCCGGTTGTGCCAAAAGACACCACCGTCGCATTCGTCCAGTCACAAATACACTCATGTCTTTAGCCAATCTCACATACACCAAAACCACGTTCAGTTCAGACCGGTTGTGCCAAAAGACTCCACTGTTGCCTTTGGCCAGTCTCACATCCACCACTACCATCTGACCGCCTCAAGCTGGTTGCACCATAAGACACCACCCCCGTCATCGGCCAATCTCACATACACTCAAACCACGTTCGGTTCAGGCCAGTTGTACTAACAAACACCACCGTCGCATTCAGCCAATCTTACATACACCCATAACACGGTCGCCTTAGCCCGGTTGTGCCAAAGGACGTCGCCTTCGGCCAGTCTGACATCCACCACTACCATGACTGCCTCAAACTGGTTGCACCAACAGGCACCACCACCGTCATCGGCCAGTCTCACATAACCCAAATCACGTTCGGTTCAGGCCACTTATGCAAAAAGACACCACCGTCGCATTCGACCAGTCTTACAAACACCCAAACCACGTTCGGTTAAGGCCGGTTATGCCAAAAGACACCACCGTCCCATTCGTCCAATCTCAAATACACTCATATCTTCAGCCAATCTCACACACACCCAAGCACTCAATCTTCAGCCATTCTCACATACACCCAAACCACGTTCGGTTCAGGCCGGTTGTGCCAAAAGACACCACCGTTGCATTCTACCAGTCTCACATACACCCAAACCACGTTCGGTTCAGGCCGGTTATGCCAAAAGTCACCACCGTCGCATTCGTCCAGTCTCACATACACCCAA
The DNA here is from genome assembly GCA_029215755.1 of Spea hammondii. Classification (NCBI taxonomy): domain Eukaryota; kingdom Metazoa; phylum Chordata; class Amphibia; order Anura; family Pelobatidae; genus Spea; species Spea hammondii. Next base: position 105,303,359 of record JARDYJ010000003.1, on the reverse strand, counting down.
ACCACGTTCGGTTCAGGCCGGTTATGCCAAAAGACACCACCGTCGCATTTGGCCAGTCTCACATACACCCAAACCACTTTCGGTTCAGGCCGGTTATGCCAAAAGACACCACCGTCGCATTCGTAAGTAAATACACTCATATCTTCAGCCAATCTCACATACACCCAAACCACGTTCGGTTCAGGATGGTTATGCCTAAAGACACCACCGTCGCATTTGTCCAGTCTCACATACACCCCAACCACGTTCGGTTCAGGCCGGTTGTGCCAAAAGACACCACCGTCGCATTCGTCCAGTCACAAATACACTCATGTCTTTAGCCAATCTCACATACACCAAAACCACGTTCAGTTCAGACCGGTTGTGTCAAAAGACTCCACTGTTGCCTTTGGCCAGTCTCACATCCACCACTACCATCTGACCGCCTCAAGCTGGTTGCACCATAAGACACCACCGCCGTCATCGGCCAATCTCACATACACTCAAACCACGTTCGGTTCAGGCCAGTTGTACTAACAAACACCACCGTCGCATTCAGCCAATCTTACATACACCCATAACACGGTCGCCTTAGCCCGGTTGTGCCAAAGGACGTCGCCTTCGGCCAGTCTGACATCCACCACTACCATGACTGCCTCAAACTGGTTGCACCAACAGGCACCACCACCGTCATCGGCCAGTCTCACATAACCCAAATCACGTTCGGTTCAGGCCACGTTTGCAAAAAGGCACCACCGTCGCATTCGACCAGTCTTACAAACACCCAAACCACGTTCGGTTAAGGCCGGTTATGCCAAAAGACACCACCGTCGCATTCGTCCAATCTCAAATACACTCATATCTTCAGACATTCTCACATACACCCAAACCACGTTTGGTTCAGGCCGGTTGTGCCAAAAGACACCACCGTCGCATTCGACCAGTCTCACATACACCCAAACCACGTTCGGTTCAGGCCGGTTATGCCAAAAGACACCACCGTCGCATTCGACCAGACTCACATACATCCAAACCACGTTCGGTTCAGGCCGGTTATGCCAAAAGACAGCACCGTCGCATTCGTCCAGTCTCAAACGCACTCATATATTCAGCCAATCTCACATACACCCAAACCACGTTCGGTTCAGGCCGGTTATGCCAAAAGACACCACCGTCACATTCGTCCAGTCTCAAATACACTCATATCTTCAGCCAATCTCACATACACCCAAACCACGTTCGGTTCCGGCAGGTTATGCCGAAAGACACCACCGTCACATTCGTCCAGTCTCAAACACACTCATATATTCAGCCAATCTCACATACACCCAAACCACGTTCGGTTCAGGCCAGTTGTACTAACAAACACCACCGTCGCATTGAGCCAATCTTACATACACCCATAACACGGTCACCTTAGCCCGGTTGTGCCAAAGGACGTCGCCTTTGGCCAGTCTGACATCCACCACTACCATGACTGCCTCAAACTGGTTGCACCAACAGGCACCACCACCGTCATCGGCCAGTCTCACATAACCCAAATCACGTTCGGTTCAGGCCGCTTATGCCAAAAGACACCACCGTTGCATTCGACCAGTCTCACAAACACCCAAACCACGGTCGGTTAAGGCCGGTTATGCCAAAAGACACCACCGTCGCATTCGTCCAATCTCAAATACACTCATATCTTCAGCCAATCTCACACACACCCAAACCACGTTTGGTTCAGGCCGGTTGTGCCGAAAGACACCACCGTCGCATTCTACCAGTCTCACATACACCCAAACCACGTTCGGTTCAGGCCGGTTATGCCAAAAGACACCACCGTTGCATTCGTCCAGTCTCACATACACCCAAACCACGTTCGGTTCAGGCCGGTTATGCCAAAAGACACCACCGTCGCATTTGGCCAGTCTCACATACACCCAAACCACTTTCGGTTCAGGCCGGTTATGCCAAAAGACACCACCGTCGCATTCGTAAGTAAATACACTCATATCTTCAGCCAATCTCACATACACCCAAACCACGTTCGGTTCAGGAAGGTTATGCCTAAAGACACCACCGTCGCATTTGTCCAGTGTCACATACACCCCAACCACGTTCGGTTCAGGCCGGTTGTGCCAAAAGACACCACCGTCGCATTCGTCCAGTCACAAATACACTCATGTCTTTAGCCAATCTCACATACACCAAAACCACGTTCAGTTCAGACCGGTTGTGCCAAAAGACTCCACTGTTGCCTTTGGCCAGTCTCACATCCACCACTACCATCTGACCGCCTCAAGCTGGTTGCACCATAAGACACCACCGCCGTCATCGGCCAATCTCACATACACTCAAACCACGTTCGGTTCAGGCCAGTTGTACTAACAAACACCACCGTCGCATTCAGCCAATCTTACATACACCCATAACACGGTCGCCTTAGCCCGGTTGTGCCAAAGGACGTCGCCTTCGGCCAGTCTGACATCCACCACTACCATGACTGCCTCAAACTGGTTGCACCAACAGGCACCACCACCGTCACCGGCCAGTCTCACATAACCCAAATCACGTTCGGTTCAGGCCTCTTATGCCAAAAGACACCACCGTTGCATTCGACCAGTCTCACAAACACCCAAACCACGGTCGGTTAAGGCCGGTTATGCCAAAAGACACCACCGTCGCATTCGTCCAATCTCAAATACACTCATATCTTCAGCCAATCTCACACACACCCAAACCACGTTTGGTTCAGGCCGGTTGTGCCGAAAGACACCACCGTCGCATTCTACCAGTCTCACATACACCCAAACCACGTTCGGTTCAGGCCGGTTATGCCAAAAGACACCACCGTTGCATTCGTCCAGTCTCACATACACCCAAACCACGTTCGGTTCAGGCCGGTTATGCCAAAAGACACCACCGTCGCATTTGGCCAGTCTCACATACACCCAAACCACTTTCGGTTCAGGCCGGTTATGCCAAAAGACACCACCGTCGCATTCGTAAGTAAATACACTCATATCTTCAGCCAATCTCACATACACCCAAACCACGTTCGGTTCAGGAAGGTTATGCCTAAAGACACCACCGTCGCATTTGTCCAGTGTCACATACACCCCAACCACGTTCGGTTCAGGCCGGTTGTGCCAAAAGACACCACCGTCGCATTCGTCCAGTCACAAATACACTCATGTCTTTAGCCAATCTCACATACACCAAAACCACGTTCAGTTCAGACCGGTTGTGCCAAAAGACTCCACTGTTGCCTTTGGCCAGTCTCACATCCACCACTACCATCTGACCGCCTCAAGCTGGTTGCACCATAAGACACCACCGCCGTCATCGGCCAATCTCACATACACTCAAACCACGTTCGGTTCAGGCCAGTTGTACTAACAAACACCACCGTCGCATTCAGCCAATCTTACATACACCCATAACACGGTCGCCTTAGCCCGGTTGTGCCAAAGGACGTCGCCTTCGGCCAGTCTGACATCCACCACTACCATGACTGCCTCAAACTGGTTGCACCAACAGGCACCACCACCGTCACCGGCCAGTCTCACATAACCCAAATCACGTTCGGTTCAGGCCTCTTATGCCAAAAGACACCACCGTTGCATTCGACCAGTCTCACAAACACCCAAACCACGGTCGGTTAAGGCCGGTTATGCCAAAAGACACCACCGTCGCATTCGTCCAATCTCAAATACACTCATATCTTCAGCCAATCTCACACACACCCAAACCACGTTTGGTTCAGGCCGGTTGTGCCGAAAGACACCACCGTCGCATTCTACCAGTCTCACATACACCCAAACCACGTTCGGTTCAGGCCGGTTATGCCAAAAGACACCACCGTTGCATTCGTCCAGTCTCACATACACCCAAACCACGTTCGGTTCAGGCCGGTTATGCCAAAAGACACCACCGTCGCATTTGGCCAGTCTCACATACACCCAAACCACTTTCGGTTCAGGCCGGTTATGCCAAAAGACACCACCGTCGCATTCGTAAGTAAATACACTCATATCTTCAGCCAATCTCACATACACCCAAACCACGTTCGGTTCAGGCCGGTTATGCCAAAAGACACCACCGTCGCATTCGTCCAGTCTCACATACACCCAAACCACGTTCGGTTCAGGCCGGTTATGCCAAAAGACACCACCGTCGCATTCGTCCAGTCTCACATACACCCAAACCACGTTCGGTTCAGGACGGTTATGCCAAAAGACACCACCGTCGCATTTGGCCACTCTCACATACACCCAAACCACTTTCGGTTCAGGCCGGTTATGCCAAAAGACACCACCGTCGCATTCGACCAGTCTCACATACACCCAAACCACTTTCGGTTCAGGCCGGTTATGCCAAAAGACACCACCGTCGCATTCGACCAGTCTCACATACATCCAAACCACGTTCGGTTCAGGCCAGTTATGCCAAAAGACACCACCGTCACATTCGTACAGTCTCAAATACACTCATATCTTCAGCCAATCTCACATACACCCAAACCATGTTCGGTTCAGGATGGTTATGCCTAAAGACACCACCGTCGCATTTGTCCAGTATCACATACACCCCAACCACGTTCGGTTCAGGCCGGTTGTGCCAAAAGACACCACCGTCGCATTCGTCCAGTCACAAATACACTCATGTCTTTAGCCAATCTCACATACACCAAAACCACGTTCAGTTCAGACCGGTTGTGCCAAAAGACTCCACTGTTGCCTTTGGCCAGTCTCACATCCACCACTACCATCTGACCGCCTCAAGCTGGTTGCACCATAAGACACCACCGCCGTCATCGGCCAATCTCACATACACTCAAACCACGTTCGGTTCAGGCCAGTTGTACTAACAAACACCACCGTCGCATTCAGCCAATCTTACATACACCCATAACACGGTCGCCTTAGCCCGGTTGTGCCAAAGGACGTCGCCTTCGGCCAGTCTGACATCCACCACTACCATGACTGCCTCAAACTGGTTGCACCAACAGGCACCACCACCGTCATCGGCCAGTCTCACATAACCCAAATCACGTTCGGTTCAGGCCACTTATGCAAAAAGACACCACCGTCGCATTCGACCATTCTTACAAACACCCAAACCACGTTCGGTTAAGGCCGGTTATGCCAAAAGACACCACCGTCCCATTCGTCCAATCTCAAATACACTCATATCTTCAGCCAATCTCACACACACCCAAGCACTCAATCTTCAGACATTCTCACATACACCCAAACCACGTTCGGTTCAGGCCGGTTGTGCCAAAAGACACCACCGTTGCATTCTACCAGTCTCACATACACCCAAACTACGTTCGGTTCAGGATGGTTATGCATAAAGACACCACCGTCGCATTTGTCCAGTCTCACATACACCAAAACCACGTTCAGTTCAGACCGGTTGTGCCAAAAGACTCCACTGTCGCCTTTGGCCAGTCTCACATCCACCACTACCATCTGGCCGCCTCAAGCTGGTTGCACCATAAGACACCACCGCCGTCATCGGCCAATCTCACATACACTCAAACCACGTTCGGTTCAGGCCGGTTGTGCCAAAAGACACCACCGTTGCATTCTACCAGTCTCACATACACCCAAACCACGTTCGGTTCAGGCCGGTTATGCCAAAAGACACCACCGTCGCATTCGTCCAGTCTCACATACACCCAAACCACGTTCGGTTCAGGCCGGTTATGCCAAAAGACACCACCGTCGCATTTGGCCACTCTCACATACACCCAAACCACTTTCGGTTCAGGACGGTTATGCCAAAAGACACCACCGTCGCATTCGACCAGTCTCACATACACCCAAACCACGTTCGGTTCAGGCCGGTTATGCCAAAAGACACCACCGTCGCATTCGACCAGTCTCACATACATCCAAACCACGTTCGGTTCAGGCCGGTTATGCCAAAAGACACCACCGTCGCATTCGTCCAGTCTCAAATGCACTCATATATTCAGCCAATCTCACATACACCCAAACCACGATCGGTTCAGGCAGGATGAGCCAACAGACACCACCGTTGCCTTCGGCCACTCTCACATGCACCCATATCACAGTAGCCAATCTGCACCCATATCACAGTCGCACCAAAAGACACCACCATTGCCTTCAGCCAATCTCACATACACTCAAACTACGTTCGGTTCAGGATGGTTATGCCTAAAGACACCACCGTCGCATTTGTCCAGTCTCACATACACCAAAACCACGTTCAGTTCAGACCGGTTGTGCCAAAAGACTCCACTGTCGCCTTTGGCCAGTCTCACATCCACCACTACCATCTGGCCGCCTCAAGCTGGTTGCACCATAAGACACCACCGCCGTCATCGGCCAATCTCACATACACTCAAACCACGTTCGGTTCAGGCCGGTTGTGCCAAAAGACACCACCGTTGCATTCTACCAGTCTCACATACACCCAAACCACGTTCGGTTCAGGCCGGTTGTGCCAAAAGACACCACCGTTGCATTCTACCAGTCTCACATACACCCAAACCACGTTCGGTTCAGGCCGGTTATGCCAAAAGACACCACCGTCGCATTTGGCCAGTCTCACATACACCCAAAACACTTTCGGTTCAGGCCGGTCATGCCAAAAGACACCACCGTCGCATTCGACCAGTCTCACATACACCCAAACCACGTTCGGTTCAGGCCGGTTATGCCAAAAGACACCACCGTCGCATTCGTCCAGTCTCAAATGCACTCATATATTCAGCCAATCTCACATACACCCAAACCACGATCGGTTCAGGCCGGTTATGCCAAAAGACACCACCGTTGCATTCGTCCAGTATCAAATACACTCATATCTTCAGCCAATCTCACATACACCCAAACCACGTTCGCTTCAGGCAGGATGAGCCAACAGTCACCACCGTCGCCTTCGGCCACTCTCACATGCACCCATATCACAGTAGCCAATCTGCACCCATATCACAGTCGCACCAAAAGACACCACCATTGCCTTCAGCCAATCTCACATACACTCAAACTAAGTTCGGCTCAGGATGGTTATGCCTAAAGACACCACCGTCGCATTTGTCCAGTCTCACATACACCAAAACCACGTTCAGTTCAGACCGGTTGTGCCAAAAGACTCCACTGTCGCCTTTGGCCAGTCTCACATCCACCACTACCATCTGACCGCCTCAAACTGGTTGCACCATAAGACACCACCGCCATCGGCCAATCTCACATACACTCAAACCAAGTTCGATTCAGGCCAGTTGTACTAACAAACACCACCGTCGCATTCAGCCAATCATACATACATACACCCATAACACGGTCGCCTTAGCCCGGTGGTGCCAAAGGACGTCGCCTTCGGCCAGTCTGACATCCACCACTACCGTGACTGCCTCAAACTGGTTGCACCAACAGGCACCACCACCGTCATCGGCCAGTCTCACATAACCCAAATCACGTTCGGTTCAGGCCGGTTATGCCAAAAGACACCACCGTTGCATTCGTCCAGTCTCAAATGCACTCATATATTCAGCCAATCTCACATACACCCAAACCACGATCGGTTCAGGCCGGTTATGCCAAAAGACACCACCGTCGCATTCGACCAGTCATAGAAACACCCAAGCCACGTTCGGTTAAGGCCGGTTATGCCAAAAGACACCACCGTCGCATTCGACCAGTCTCACATACACCCAAACCACGTTCGGTTCAGGCCGGTTGTGCCAAAAGACACCACCGTTGCATTCTACCAGTCTCACATACACCCAAACCACGTTCGGTTCAGGCCGGTTATGCCAAAAGACACCACCGTCGCATTCGTCCAGTCTCACATACACCCAAACCACGTTCGGTTCAGGCCGGTTATGCCAAAAGACACCACCGTCGCATTCGACCAGTCTCACATACATCCAAACCACGTTCGGTTCAGGCCGGTTATGCCAAAAGACACCACCGTTGCATTCGTCCAGTCTCAAATGCACTCATATATTCAGCCAATCTCACATACACCCAAACCACGATCGGTTCAGGCCGGTTATGCCAAAAGACACCACCGTTGCATTCGTCCAGTATCACATACACCCAAACCACGTTCGCTTCAGGCAGGATGAGCCAACAGACACCACCGTCGCCTTCGGCCACTCTCACATGCACCCATATCACAGTAGCCAATCTGCACCCATATCACAGTCGCACCAAAAGACACCACCATTGCCTTCAGCCAATCTCACATACACTCAAACTACGTTTGGTTCAGGATGGTTATGCCTAAAGACACCACCGTCGCATTTGTCCAGTCTCACATACACCAAAACCACGTTCAGTTCAGACCGGTTGTGCCAAAAGACTCCACTGTCGCCTTTGGCCAGTCTCACATCCACCACTACCATCTGACCGCCTCAAGCTGGTTGCACCATAAGACACCACCGCCGTCATCGGCCAATCTCACATACACTCAAACCACGTTCGGTTCAGGCCATTTGTACTAACAAACACCACCGTCGCATTCAGCCATTCTCACACACACCCAAACCACGTTTGGTTCAGGCCGGTTGTGCCAAAAGACACCACCGTCGCATTCTACCAGTCTCACATACACTCATATCTTCAGCCAATCTCACATACACCCAAACCACGTTCGGTTCAGGCCGGTTGTGCCAAAAGACACCACCGTCGCATTCGTCCAGTCTCAAATACACTCATATCTTCAGCCAATCTCACATACACCCAAACCACGTTCGGTTCAGGCCGGTTATGCCAAAAGACACCACTGTCGCATTCGACCAGTCTCACATACACCCAAACCACGTTCGGTTCAGGCCGGTTATGCCAAAAGACACCACCGTCGCATTTGTCCAGTCTCACATACACCCAAACCACGTTCGGTTCAGGCCGGTATTGCCAAAAGACACGACCGTCGCATTCGACCAGTCTCACATACATCCAAATGACGTTCGGTTCAGGCCGGTTATGCCAAAAGACACCACCGTCACATTCGTCCAGTCTCAAATACACTCATATCTTCAGCCAATCTCACATACACCCAAACCACGTTCGGTTCAGGCCGGTTGTGCCAAAAGACACCACCGTCGCATTTGTCCAGTCTCACATAACCCAAATCACGTTCGGTTCAGGCCGGTTATGCCAAAAGACACCACCGTCGCATTCGTCCAATCTCAAATACACTCATATCTTCAGCCAATCTCACACACACCCAAACACTCAATCTTCAGCCATTCTCACATACACCCAAACCACGTTTGGTTCAGGCCGGTTGTGCCAAAAGACACCACCGTTGCATTCTACCAGTCTCACATACACCCAAACCACGTTCGGTTCAGGCCGGTGGTGCCAAAAGACACCACCGTCGCATTTGGCCAGTCTCACATACACCCAAACCACTTTCGGTTCAGGCCGGTTGTGCCAAAAGACACCACCGTTGCATTCTACCAGTCTCACATACACCCAAACCACGTTCGGTTCAGGCCGGTGGTGCCAAAAGACACCACCGTCGCATTTGGCCAGTCTCACATACACTCATATCTTCAGCCAATCTCACATACACCCAAACCACGTTCGGTTCAGGATGGTTATGCCTAAAGACACCACCGTCGCATTTGGCCAGTCTCACATACACTCATATCTTCAGCCAATCACACATACACCCAAACCACGTTCGGTTCAGGCCGGTTATGCCAAAAGACACCACCGTCGCATTCGACCAGTCTCACATACACCCAAACCACGTTCGGTTCAGGCCGGTTGTGCCAGAAGACACCACCGTCGCATTCGTCCAATCACAAATACACTCATATCTTTAGCCAATCTCACATACACCAAAACCACGTTCAGTTCAGACCGGTTGTGCCAAAAGACTCCACTGTCGCCTTTGGCCAGTCTCACATCCACCACTACCATCTGACCGCCTCAAGCTGGTTGCACCATAAGACACCACCGCCGTCATCGGCCAATCTCACATACAGTCAAACCACGTTGAGTTCAGGCCGGTTGTGCCAAAAGACTCAACTGTCGCCTTCAGCCAATCTCACACACACCTAAACCCAGTTCGCCTAAGGCCGGTTGTGCCAAAAGACACCAATGTCACCAATCGCCAATCATACATCCATATTACCGTACTCTTAGGCCAGATGTTTCAACAGACAATCTCACATAAACACATATCACGGTCGCCTTAGGCCAAATGTGCCAACAGATAGCACTGTTGTGTGCGGCTAGTCTCACATACACCCCTGCCTTGATCGCCTTAGGCCGGTTGCGCCAACAGACACCACTGTCGCCTTCACCCAGTCTCACATACACCCATATCACAATTGCCTTAGTCTAAGGCTACACACCAACTCTTACAATAATTTTGCAAAACTTTCACACACTGTAAAATAACATGTTCCAATACAAAGACATTTGTATACAAAACAGGATAAATATGGTATTTCAGAGCTTAAGAGTTCCAGAATTTTGTGTTACACTACTGCACCGATTACCAGACTATATTAATATTGCGCACATCTTTACATCAAGTAGGTTACCCGACTCAGAAATATACATATATATATACATACATATATATTTGTATATATATATACAAATGCACATTTTCTAATACATTAATAATTACAGTGCATGATAATTGGCACTTATTTGCACAAAAGAAGTTGTGTACATAACAGCACAGCAAATCCCCCCCTTGTGCCATAAAAACCCTTTAAATCACCAATAAAAGATAATAAACTTTAACCATCAAGTGAGAGTACACATCAAAAATGATAAATAGACAAGCCTTAGGTCATGCAAAGAAACTAAGGCTTGTCTATTTATCCAAAAAATAGCCTTAGTTTCTTTCCATGACCTAAAGAAAAGTTAACCATTAACCAATTGCTTCTACACTGTCTGTCAAAGACTATTGGCAGGATGTATGGGTTACAAACAGTATGAACAGCGTTAGTGCTTCACATGAGCTTCAATTCTTGCAAATGGTGCCCAACAAACATTAAAGATACACAAGTAACGTTCAGAAACATTAATTGCAGCTGGATATGGCTATGGCTATTGGACTTCAAAAAAGGAGTTCAAAAGGTTGGGTACATCTTAACCACATTGACGTTAGATTTGTATTCTGTTAAAAGCGCTGACAAACAAAACTGTTGCCACCTGATTCTTCAATACTAAAATGTGTACCACTTTCTCTGTTAGTTTTACTGAAACAGAAATTAAATGTGAAGGCAGAGAATCCCTTACTGACAGCCCATTAAAACATACTGCAATAAACTGGATAAAATCCTTATTGCTTCAAAAAGCAGGTCTAGCAATAAGTACCGTATTGGCACGATTATAAGAAGACCTTGAATAAAAATCTGAATATTAATTTATGAAAAAAAGAAAAAGCCTGAATATAAGATGACACTATAGGAAAAAAGATTTACCAGTAAATGTTAATTCATGTAAACTATGTGAACAATTTTTTTTTAAAATAAAAGCTATGATTGAGAAAAATATTTTGTTTTTATTTCCTTTTTTTCAACCTGCCACCCTAGTTATGCACATGTGCCCCTTGGCTTGCCACTCTGCCCCATGATATACCTTTTGACCCCCTATTTGCCACTCTGCCTCCAGAACTGCCTTATACCCCTATATGCCACTCTCGCATTAAAAGGCATATTATGGGGCAGAGTGGCGTATAGAGGGTTAAAATGCATTTCTGGAGGCAGAGTGGCATTAAGGGGGTTAAAAGGCATTTCACAGAGCACTCTGCCTCCAGAAATGCCTTATGCCCCCCCATTTAACACTCCCTCCCTCCTCCAAACTCACCGGTGCTTCTGAGTCCCCGGTGCGTAGTCCGGGCAGCGTGTAGAGCTCTACGCAATTCGCGTAGACAACTTCCGCTGCAGCCGGGAGGAGGTGCGGTTAGCACCGGGGGTTGTCTGCATCCATCGCGCAAACCTTCCCCGGCTGTCAGGGTTCACGGGGAACTCTGATCTCTGACAGCCACTGAAGGTCTGCGCGATGGACGCAGAAAACCCCCCGCTGCAGCGGAAGTTGTGTACGCGAATCGCGTAGAGCTCTACACGCTGCCCGGACTAAGCACCGGGGACTCAGAAGTACCGGTAAGTTGGGGGGGTGTAGACAGGAGGATCCAGGTCCCCTGCATCGCTGCGGGGGATCTGGATCTTAGTCTCATAGTCAGACCTAGTTGAGGTCTGATTATAAGACAACCCCGATTTTTTGCTCTGAAAAAAACCTTGTCTTATAATCGAGCAAATACGGTATCTTGCACTAACAGCCATATCTAGAAACATGAAATGCTAAAATAGTTTCTGTTTCAAATGATTATCATATTTCTGACTTAAAGTATTGTTGCACAGAAACACCCCCCCATCGCCTAATCAGATGAGCCCAAAGAGAAAGTCCAAGGTTACAGCAGACAGCCTTCTGCAACTCAACAGAGCAAAACCTGTCTGCCTCCAGCTTAGTGCTAAGCCCAATCCTGCTCCTACACAGGGAGTCGAACCTGAGCCAGCACCCGCGTGGCTGACAGTCTCCATTGCTGTTATCCCGTTAAAACAGAAAGTTCCCATGAAGAAAATAAAATGTCATACCTGTATTTGTTTGAGACCACCAGTTCTTCATCCTGTAGAAGAAGCGACCTTCGCGTATACCAACTGGAATCCTGATACACTGCCAGGTAGCTAGCAACATCTATGTCTCCATCCAGACGCATCTGAGGGAGCTGACTGTGCAGAGAAGATTTTCAGAATGCAAGTGCCTATTGTTGCATCGCACTGACATCATCAGTGTCTATGACACCATTCACTGTTCTCAGCATCTGAAAATGATGTTTAACACAGCTATTTAAATCAAACTATATTCTTTATCTATTCTAGACAGAGATAATTTACTTCCAATGTTAGAGATTCTGCTTGAATAATCTGAGTAGATGGGAAGTCCATACACTTTATCAGAGAGTACAAGACTTTAGAAAATCAAGGCTTAAAACATATATCTAGAGGATTTTCCTGATGGCCGATAATTTGTTGAGCTATACTGCTTGGTTGCTGCTGAGATTAATAATATTTTGAATAAACCATTCACCAATTCATCATTATGTTTGTGGATTTTGGGTTATACTACCGCTCTGCTTATCAAACCATATTAAAACGGCTGCATATCCATACATGGAGCAAGCTACCGGACTCTGAAACTTATATATATATAATTGGCCCATGGATGCTCTGTTTTCCATATTGTAAACAGCCAGTTGGGGCAACTAGAGAACTCATCTTAACCATCCCATTACGCAGAAGCTAATGTGAATATGAATATAAAAATCACCACAAAATCACACACAAACAAAGACATGCTAATTATTGCCATAATTCTTCGTGATGACTTCATGGCGTCCGGGATGGATCGCAGACATTAAAATCAGTGGCGCACAGGTCCGGCACAACAGACACGCAAGATGGCCGCCGGCCTACAGAGCACTCAGCCTGGGGGAGGGGCTCCTCCGCGGCGGGCTAGCCCGCCCACTGCTGGAGGAGAAGAGCCGGTTGGCAGTGCTCCAGAAGCATCTATGGGACGCAGGCAGCACTATGCCGCCCCAAAGTCACTGATGGATCCGGTAAAAATAAAGAGGTAAGTCCCGATACTCGGTTTTACCGCTTTAATTTTCTGGAGGAGGCGGGGTCTATCGGGTCACGCAGCGTCATTGCGTGACCCCGAGGGAGCTGCAGTAAGCGCCTGCTAGGTCAACACGGTGAGTTAAGTGTGTGAGCTGGTTCAGTGTGTTTTGCTTTGGTTGTGTGTCCGCGCGGGTATGTTTACGTGCGTCAGTGTGTCCGCGTGGGTGTGCGTCAGTGTGTCTCATTTGGTAAATTAGACACGCTAAGATACTAAATCAGAAACACTAACATACAACATGTGCTTGGGTACATTAGTAGTAGTTTGTGGGTACAGTAGTAGTAGTAGTAGTAGTAGTAGTAGTATGTGGGTACATTAGTAGTAGTAGTGTGTGGGTATAGTAGTAGTAGTAGTGTGTGGGTATAGTAGTAGTATTAGTAGTGTGTGGGTACAGTAGTAGTAGTAGTGTGTGGGTACATTAGTAGTAGTAGTAGTAGTGTGTGGGTATAATAATAGTAGTGTGTGTAGTTGTGAGTGACCTCGCGGTTAAACGTGAGGATACCCGTGAAGTGTGCGGCCAGCCAAAAAGGTCTGCAGACTGCTGCTAAAGATGGAAGGAAAGGGGGGGGGGGTGAAGAAAGGTTTGTTTGTGAGTCTGAATATATATATATATGTATGTATGTATGTATGCATATACAAAGACAAAAAGTGAAACACTGGCACTCAATGAAGATTAGAGCCAAACTGTGTGTTGCTGAAATATAATAATTCCTTTATTTGGGTTCGTAGTCCCGTATTAAAAATTCATAATACTAAAAATACGAATATATTTTATACTTTTTTAAATAGTATATAATATGATACAATCAAAACAATGTCATCTAAAGAAAAAAAAAAATATATATAAAAAATATATAACTTGTGTGGGTTCACTCTGCGTGCAATATAGATGCTGGGTAATTCTAGTGGATGCAGCCTGGGCAAGTGTCCTGTCTACGTGTAATCTGGTTGCTTGCGCAAGTCCTTATGTGTGCAATACGAATGAGGACCAGTCAATACACTCTAATACACAACCCTCATCAGGTGCCAAAAAAGCAGAGACCGGCTGATGGGGGGGGCAAGACAATTTTCACACCAGGGCTCTGTGTTTTCTAGTTACGCTCCTAATGTAGAGTCCCCAACCCTGACCGCTCCCTGCTACATGAGACCTCTGTAAGAGCTAGTGTGCATTAAGTGTTACTTTGCAATCACGGCCACCTTCGGTCCCCACAGAGATTTGTGGGGTTTTCTTTTGGCAATTTAGAAATGGAAATGGGGTGTTCTGAGATTATCAGTAGGTATACTTTTTGATTCATCTCTGCAGGCCATTAATTTTTGCTTTGAAACCGCTTTGCACACACATGATTTTGGGTGGGAATGTATTACTCCCGTTCTCCGCTCTCTGGCCAGTTGTGTACAGCATCGCGGCAGAGAAGCTGAAGAGGAGGCTCTACCAAGTACAGGAGTGGTTAGACACCAGCAACAGGAGCTTTCCTCTCAAGCTGAACTGCCTTTATCTGCAAAAAAAAAATATGTGATTTCAGATAAGGGGTTCTCAGATAAGAATAAGATACTTAACTTGCATTACCGAATTTTAGTACATGTTTATAAAACCTACATTTAACCACATTTCATTACAGTATACTCAGAGGATGTTGTACTCTTTGTTTAAATCATCCTGTAGCTCTCTGGGCTGACTTCATATGCAAAACTGACCGTTCTGCTGCCTATGTTGCTGCTGTCGGGGAAGGGTATGTATTTTGGATATCAATCCTCTTGTTTTTTCTTGTTTTTTCCAGGCTTAGAGTGATTGTGGGTCTTAAAAAGGAGATATATATAAAATTAACAATGGGTTGTTGGATGTGTATAGTTATGTTATAAATAATTTGTGCTCTGAAAACATGCCTAATACATGTAGTGAGTAAAAGGCAACACCTTTTTATGGTTTTAAGCATATATGTTTGTTTAACCATAATTTAGCATTTACAAAAAGTCCCTAGAGTACCCTAACACATATATAAGGTTTTTTCTTTTGTAGGCTCAATATTCTAGTGCACGGGATCAAAAAGAAAATATGGTCTAGAAGTGGAATTGTCACTTTTAACCCACTTATTAAAACTACCAATAAGTGTTTTGCTTATCAAGTAGTGTAATTGTTTTGAGGATAGCTATCAGATTTCCCTGAGAGATATTAATAATTTTCTGTCCCAAAATTATCTTCCTTCTCCTCACCCCACTCTTTTGGATTTTACTTAACCATAGCGGTGAGATAACATAATATAATGGATTCAATCATGCAAATCCAAATTACAGTTAGTTAAGGTTTTGCTCCCACAAAAAAGGGATTTCTGAACTATATATAATCTGTAAACACCGCTAGAGTATAGAACTACAACATGTAGATTTTTGGAAAAGTGACAGATCTTCTTTAAACCCCTTCAGTCCCCTATGGACGTACCGGTATGTCTAAAGAATGCATCCCAAGAATCCCCTATCAACGTACCGGTACATCCTGCCCTTGCAGCGGCAGGGATGTGTCCCTGCACGGGAGATCAGGCATCGCCAGCTTTCTGCTGTCCAATCTGATGTAATAGGTTCCGGCACAAAAGCCGGAAAACTGTTACATTTTTAAACGCTGATCGCACGATCAGGCATTCCCTTCCGGGTCGCAGACCCTGCAGGGGATATCCTGTCCTCCGATGAGGCACAGACTCTGTGGGGACTTGCATAGAGATCACAGTGTGATCGGTGCAGGGGGATCGCAGAGAGGAGAGTGAGAAACCATGTTTCTCACTCTTCTCCCATGCTCAAACAGACAACTAAGGGAAAAAAGTTAGTGATTGAAGAAAAAAACCCATAAATAAATCACCAAAATAATACAATAAAAAAATAATAGTAACATAGTAACATAGTTCATAAGGTTGAAAAAAGACCAAAGTCCATCAAGTTCAACCTATATACATATTGTGTCCCTACTGTGTTGATCCAGAGGAAGGCAAAAAAACCCCTATGAAGCAGATGCCAATTGCCCCATACCAGGGGGAAAATTCCTTCCCGACTCCAAATATGGCAATCAGAATAAATCCCTGGATCAACGTTCTGTCCCTATTAATCTAATATCCATAACTTGTAATATTATTGCTTTCAAGAAACACGTCCAGGCTCCTTTTGAACTCTTTTATTGAGTTTGCCATAACCACTTCCTCTGGCAGAGAGTTCCATAATCTCACCACTCTTACTGTAAAGAACCCCCGTCTGTGCTGGTGTAGAAACCTTCTTTCCTCCAACCGTAGAGGATGTCCCCTTGTTATAGATACAGTCCTGGGTATAAATAGGTCCTGGGAGTGATCTCTGTACTGTCCCCTTATATATTTATACATAGTTATTAAATCCCCCCTAAGCCGTCTTTTTTCCAAACTAAATAACCCTAATTCTGATAATCTTTCTGGGTACTGTAGTCCTCCCATTCCCCTTATTACTCTGGTTGCCCGTCTTTGAACCCTCTCCAGCTCCACTATATCTTTCTTGTACACTGGTGCCCAGTACTGTACACAGTATTCCATGTGTGGTCTGACTAGTGACTTGTACAGTGGTAGAATTATTTCCTTGTCGTGGGCATCTATGCCCCTTTTGATGCACCCCATGATTTTATTTGCCTTAGCAGCAACTGCCTGACACTGGTCGCTACAGGTAAATTTACTGTTAACTAAAACTCCTAAGTCCTTTTCCATGTCAGTGGTCCCCAGTGTTTTCCCATTTAATACATATTCCCAGCCTGGATTTTTCTTCCCCATGTGCATAACCTTACATTTATCTGTGTTGAACCTCATCTGCCACATCCCAGCCCAAGCCTCCAACCTATGCAGATCCATTTGTAATCGTGCACTGTCCTCTATTGTGTTAACCACGTTACAGAGCTTAGTATCGTCTGCAAAGATTGATACTTTACTATACAATCCCTCTACAAGGTCATTAATAAATATATTAAAAAGAATAGGACCCAAAACTGACCCCTGTGGTACCCCACTAGCAACAGTAACCCACTCAGAGTATGTACCATTAATAACCACCCTCTGTTTCCTATCACTGAGCCAGTTACTTACCCACATACACACATTCTCCCCCAGCCCAAGCATTCTCATTTTATGTACCAGCCTTTTATGTGGCACCGTATCAAATGCTTTGGAAAAATCAAGATATACGACATCCAGCGATTCACCCCGATCCAGTCTTGAGCTCACCTCCTCATAAAAGCTGATCAGGTTAGTTTGACAGGACCGATCCCTTGTAAACCCATGCTGATATGGAGTCATACACTTATTTTCATTGAGATACTCCAAAATAGCATCTCTTAGGAAACCCTCAAACAGTTTACACACAACAGAAGTTAAACTAACAGGCCTATAATTCCCCGGGTCACTTTTTGTCCCCTTTTTGAATATTGGCACAACATTTGCTATGCACCAGTCCTGGGGAACAGACCCTGTCACTATAGAGTCCTTGAATATTAGAAATAGGGGTCTGTCTATTACATTACTTAACTCCCTTAGAACGCGGGGGTGAATGCCATCTGGACCTGGTGATTTGTCTATTTTGATTTTTTTTAGGCGGCACTGCAATGTACTGGGGCAGTTATCTCATCCTGCTGTATATTACCTGGCATTTCATTTTCCTCTGTGAATACAGCAGAGAAGAATATATTTAATAGATTAGCTTTTTCCTGATCCCCGTCTATAACTTCTCCCTCATTACTTTTTAAGGGGCCAACGCTTTCATTTTTAACCTTTTTACTATTTATATAGTTAAAGAACATTTTGGGGTTTGTCTTACTCTCTTTGGCAATGAGTCTTTCTGATTTTTACATATTTTATTTTTTTCACGATAGCTTTTTAGTGCTTCCTCACTGCCTTCCTGTTTTAGTAGCTTAAATGCCTTTTTTTGCCATTTATTACCCCCTTTACATTTTTATTTATCCACATTGGTTTTCTCTTGTTCCTGACTCTTTTATTCCCATACGGTATGTACCTTTCACAGTGAGAATTTAAGATATCCTTAAAAATCTCCCATTGAGTGTCTGTACTCTTGTTTTTGAGGACATTTTCCCAATTTACAGTGTTAAGGGCTTCTCTTAGTTGATCAAACTTTGCCTTCCTAAAGTTCATGGTTCTTGTGGCTCCTCTAAGAGTTCCCTTATTGAAGGACAAGTTATAATGTATCATATTGTGATCACTATTTCCTAGATGCCCCCTGACCTGCACATTAGTTACTCTGTCAGGTCTGTTGGTTAATATTAAGTCCAGTAGGGCGCCCCCTCTGGTCGGGTCCTGTACCATTTGGGACAGATAATTATCCTTACTTATAGTCAGAAACCGGTTTCCTTTATGAGATTCACAGGTCTCTGTTTCCCAGTTTATGTCGGGATAGTTAAAGTCCCCCATAATAACCACCTCATTGTTATTTGCTGCCTTGTTTATTTGCTTTAATAATTGATCTTCTGCTGCTTCCATTATATTTGGTGGCTTATAGCAAACCCCGATCAGTATTTTATTATTTTTCTTTCCATATATTTCTACCCATAATGACTCCACATTATCATTTCCCTCACATATATTCTCCCGCAGTGTGGCCTTTAGGCTGGACTTTACATAAAGGCAAACTCCTCCCCCTTTTCATTTTTTTCGATCCTTCCTGAATAGACTATAACCCTGTATGTTAACTGCCCAGTCATAGCTATCATCCAACCATGTCTCTGTTATACCCACTATGTCATAGTTTTCTTCAGACATTATTAACTCCAGTTCTTCAGTTTTATTGGTCAGACTTCTGGCATTAGTAAGCATACAATTTAGAGGTGTATGGTTTTTTCCCTATGAAGCCTATCCCTATTGACTATTCTAACCCCTCCCTCCGCTCCACCCCCAGGTACATTTATAAGCCCCAGCTTTCTATCTACACTATCTTCCCCTTCTATATTGTAGTTTCCCTCCCCCCTTTACCTAGTTTAAACACTCCTCCACCCTTCTGGCCATCTTCTCCCCGAGCACAGCTGCACCCTCCCCATTGAGGTGCAGCCCGTCCCTACAGTAGAGCCTGTATCCGACAGAGAAGTCGGCCCAGTTCTCCATGATCCCAAACCCCTCCTTCCTACACCAGCTTCTGAGCCACTTGTTTAGCTCCCTAATCTCCCGCTGCCTCTCTGGTGTGGCACGTGGTACAGGTAATATTTCAGAAAATACTACCTTGGAGGTCCTTGCCTTAAGCTTGCTACCTAAGTCCCTGAAATCATTTTTAAGGACACTCCGCCTACCTCTCACTTTGTCAATGGTGCCAATGTGCACCATGACTGCTGGGTCTTCTCCAGCCCCCCCCCAGTAATCTGTCAACCCGATCCGCGATGTGCCGAACGCCAGGCAGACAACACACTGTTCGGCGATCCCGGTCTTTGTGACAGATCGCCCTGTCTGTCCCCCTAATAATTGAGTCCCCCACTACCAGCACCTGTCTGGCCTGCCCTGCGCTCCTCCTTCCCTCCTTACTGGAGCAGACACCCCTCTGGTGGTCAGAGGCAGTGACTTGCTGCAGTACTGCTAACTCTGAACTAACATCCCCCTCATCTGCCAACCGGGCAAACTTGTTGGGGTGTGCTAGATCAGGACTAGCTTCCCTGGCGCTTTTCCCCCTACCTCGCCTTCTAACTGTAACCCAGCTAGCTGCCTGACTGTCCTGTACCTCCATCCCGCTATCCTCCCCCACCTCTACCCCCGAGAGAGCTTGCTCAGTGAGCAGCAGACTCCTCTCCAAGTTGTCAATAGATCTGTGTTGCCAGTTGCTCCTCTAGACTCAGGATTTGTGCTTCCAAATGAGCAACCCGCACACATCTCGCACAGCAATATGCACCCTCGAAGCGCTGATCAAGGATTGCATACATTGAGCAAGATGTACACCTGACCGCATTGTCAAACATGGAGGACATCTTGGCAATGGGGATAGCTCAAATAACTGGCAAAAACAGACAGTAAGGTGCAATATATATATATATATATATATATATATATATATATATATATGGAATCACAAGGATTTATACTTTACCCTCCTTCTTGCTTTTTAACTCCTTCTTTGCTTGTAACTCCTCACTTAGAGATGTCACTTAGGAGATTCGCCCCAGCTCAGGATTCGCTTGTGTGTCCAAGCTAAATGCAACTGCAAAAGCCAAGCAGAACTCAGAGACTTAATTACTTAATTAGCAACACACCTGAAATAGCCCTTACCCCTTTTTTTTGCTTTTTTCAACAAAACTTTACACTGAACACAACACAAACAAACACAGTGCTCCCCCTTGCAATAGTAATGAATATACTCTCCTTCTTTGCTTGTAACTCCTCACTTAGAGATGTCACTTAGGAGATTCGCCCCAGCTCAGGATTCGCTTGTGTGTCCAAGCTAAATGCAACTGCAAAAGCCAAGTGAGCTAAGTGATGTCATTGTGACATCACTGGCATTAATAACATGTTCAAGAGGTCCCTAAGAGGATCTCTAACCATTTTTATATATATAAAATATAATAATAATAAAAAAAAACCTATTGTCCTAACATCTACCCAGTATAACCCTCCTGCCCCCATTCACAACCCCCAAACCCGTTAAGCCATAAGCATAAAAATTCTACGAATCATGTACACCTTCTAGTATGTTCCCTATAAGTGCTGGGAAGGTATGGAAAATCTATATAAATTAGGCATTTCTGAAATCAGGACACCTGAATTGATAAATTTGGAGGGGATTTTCCATCACTTTTACCTAATTTTGTGAGGATTCAGAGGGGAAATGTAAAAAAAAAAAAGTTTTTTTTTTTCTAATTTTGCTAGTTTTTACTAAATTTCTCATTCTAAATTTTCACCTAATCATCCAACAATGGTATCAAAAGAAAGCTCTATCTCTCCTTGAAAAAACAATATATAGTTTACATGGGTACACTATTCGCAGGAAAGGAAAATAATCGCTGAACCGGCATAGCGCAAAATTGCTCTGGGACTTGAGGTACCAAAAACCCCTGGGATTGAAGGGGTTAATATCTCCTTGGGTGTTGCTCACAAAAAAGTACTTAATCTCACATCTATTATGTGGCTATGAAGGAGAGCGGTATATGTGGATAATAGGGAGACATAGCTATCTGATTACGTTAATGGCAGAACATCAATCTGCTTGACACAGAAATTAATTTCCCAGAAGGACTGGGATAAACTGGGATAAGATGAGTTTACATCATGTCAATTATAGGTTTATGTGCACTTACAAATCTCATAATTTTAAGAACAAAAAATAGCTAACTGTGAAGTTGAATTACGTAGAAGACTAGTGATGGCCGTTTACCTAGTCATAGACAAGTTATTTTGTTTTTTTATCAATTCTGTTTATTGTGAAACGTACCACAATGACAGAGAACCAAACAGTAAATACAGGAATGAATGGTAGATAGTAAATGTCACTGGAAACATATGCAATGAATACAATACATGTAATGTGGAAGACACGGCCGCGCGACAGAAGGAGACAAAACTCCAAATACACAGATATGCAGAATCACAACAGCCATCACACACAGGTAAGTGTAACAGAGCATGGTTCAAGAAAGATACAAAAATTGCAAGTATGAAGGTACGTAAAGATCAGGTAAGTACCGGCAGTGAATGTATGCTTACTGCCTCAGTATGTAGAGTCACAGAGATCAGAATACGACCAAACACAACAAAACAGCACATGAGCGGTATCAACGACATGATGAAAAATAATAAAGAGAAAACAAAATAAAAGTCAAAGTCACTTGCCACAGAGGTCCGATAGGCTCACAAAAAAAAAAAAAAAGGGGGGGGCAGTACAAAATCATGAAATGGATGGGGGAGCATCAACACCCACAATGGAGGAAAAACGCGAG
Organism: Spea hammondii; assembly: GCA_029215755.1. Classification (NCBI taxonomy): domain Eukaryota; kingdom Metazoa; phylum Chordata; class Amphibia; order Anura; family Pelobatidae; genus Spea; species Spea hammondii. The sequence goes on along the minus strand of JARDYJ010000003.1, from coordinate 105,280,790 downwards.
GAGAGAAGGAAAACCTTCCAGTGGAACCAGCGCAAATCATGCTTATGCGCCAGGCCCTTGGAGGACATCACCAGATATTCCATGTGACAAATGAAAACTAGCTTCTGAAACCAAACCTGAATCGGAGGAGTGGAATGAGATTTCCAAAATTGAGGAATTAAGGCCCTGGCTGCATTAAGAAAGTGCACAACAAGAGAACGTTTATAACCGCCTATCGGGACAGGGGGGGCTTGTAATAAAACCAATTGGGGCGACAATTGATAGTCAGGGTCGCAAACCTCCCTGATCACCGCCGTCACCTTGGACCAAAAGGGACGCACCAGTGGACAGTCCCACCATACATGGACGTAGGAGCCCGTATGGGATTCACAGCGCCAACATAGTGGAGATACCTGAGGAAGGAACCTGTGTAGTTCCGCCGGAACCCTGTACCAGCGGGTGAGTATCTTAAAAGCTAACTCCTGAGCCCTGCTGGAGATGACCCCTCTATGAGTCAGGTAGGCGATATCGCTCCACTCCTGATCCGAGAATAGTACCCCTAATTCATGTTCCCATAAACTATAGTAGTAGGGTTTAAGCTTACAAGTGGCGTCCAAAAGAGCTGAATAAAGGAGAGATAGAAGATGCGGGGTCTCCCTACCTGCAGCACATAAGGATTCAAAGGGCGTAAGAGGGCACAGTACCCAGGAATCCCTGAGGAGGTCAGAAACAAAGTGTTGAAGTTGAAAATGAAAGAAGGTGAAATGCTTAGGAATGGGACGAAGTTTACAGAGATCCTGGAGGGGACGCACAGAGGAACCTTGAAGCACATGATGGAGACGGAGTACGTGGGCACCAGCTGGCAGCAGAAGGCCAGACAATGCAGAGGACAGGCCTGGACCAAAAGCGGGGTTGCGTGAAATGGGCGTAAGAGGGCTAGGGTGAGAGAGGAGGTGCCCCCTAGATAAGACCCGCTTAAGAACCCTCAGGGTAGGCGAAATAGTCGGATGGCGTGGGATAAGCGGAAGTCGCCGCTATTCAGGGACCCATGGGACAGTAGAGATATGGTGAGAGAATAACGAGTGTTCAATATGAACCCACTGCTTGGGAACAAAGAGGGACCATTCCACCAGGCGCCTAAGATGAGAGGCCATCCAATAAAGCTCGATGTCAGGAAGCCCCATACCCCCCTTCAATTTCAGCCTAGTTAAATGGGAGTAAGAGAGCCTAGGCTTCCTACCTCCCCAAACGTAGCGCGTGAAGGTCCTATGACAGGACTTAAAAAAGGCCTTCGGTAAGAAAATAGGGAGGGTCTGAATGGGATATAACAGTCTGGGGAGGATGTTCATTTCATCCTCCCAAACCAGGAGAGATGGGGGAAGGACCATTTTTTCAAATCAGAATCAATGGAGCGGAGGAGCCTGGTGAAATTGAGGTTGGCGAGCTCAGACAGGCAGGGAGAAATATAAGAAAATATAAAATTAGCACACTGAACACGGAGCGAGTCAGCTATGCCAAGCCCAAGGACCTCCGACTTTTGGAGATTAATTTTATAGTTGGAAATGACCTGAAATGCACGGAGTTCTCGAAGTAAATGAGAGATGGAATCTATCGGGTTCTGCAAAACGCAGAGCACATCATCAGCATAAGCCAATACCTTGTGGTCCGTGTCCCCGACTCGTAAACCTGTGATGGAAGGATTGAGGCGGACGGCATTAAGGAACGGCTCCAGGGACAAAATAAACAATAAAGGGGAGAGGGGACAGCCCTGACGGGTGCCATTCGACAGGGCAACCCGACCCGATAGTATCCCATTCACCCGGATCTGAGCAGACGGGCCGGAATACAAGGATTGGACAAGAGAAACATAAGCAGGACCCAATCCCACCCGCGACAGGACCGAGAACATGAAGGGCCAGGACACCCTGTCGAAAGCCTTCTCGGCATCCATTGACAACAGCACCGAGGGGAGTTTATGAAACTGAGAGTAATTAATCAAATCAAGGAGACGAATCGTGTTATCCCTTGCCTCCCGGCCAGGGACAAAGCCCACCTGATCCGGGTGGACAAGGGAAGGAATCAGCGGTTGTAACCTGAGCCCTAGAATTTTAGCTAGGAGCTTCAAGTCCGTGTTTATCAGCGAGATAGGCCGATAACTACCACAGCTTTCAGCGTCCCTACCAGGTTTGGGGACTACAGTAATCACAGCGGAATTGGAGGAAGGGTGGAGTGGGGTACCACAGGAGAGGGCACCAAAAAGTGTCAGTAATTGGGGGCCCAGAACTGGAAAGAACCTCGTATAATAGAGCGGAGTGAACCCATCCGGGCCCGGGCATTTGCCCCAAGGGAGAAGTTTCAGGGCCTGATCAATTTCGTCCATGGTGACGGGAGCGTCCAGCGCATCCCTATCCACCCTGGAGATACTAGCCTTTTGGTATTTAGATAAGGAAGCGTCTACAGCGGTCCGCATAGAATCGCCCGACGAGAAAGGTAAATTGTACAAATTTTGATAAAAAGACTGGAAACAATGTGCAATGTGTTCAGAGCGATGGTGTAAAGAACCCTGTGCATCTCGTATTTTAGGAATGTACGTAGCCGAACGTTTATGACAAAGATCCCTGGCCAAAGACTTACCGGGTTTATCACCCAGTTCGTAAAAATGTTTTCTAAGGAGCAGGAAATTGCGTTTCACCTTCGCATCCAAAAGGGAAGCCAACTGGTCCCTAAGAGTCTGCAACTGGAGAAGGACAGTTCCATCTCCAGTATGCTTATGCCGCAGTTCCAACTGAGCAATCCGTTGGGTGAGATTAACAATAGCGGACAATTCCAATTTTTTGTTCTGAGAGCCCAGTTGAATCAGGTGTCCCCGAATGACTGATTTGTGGGCTTCCCACACGGTGGGAAACGGGGTCTCCGGAGATGAATTCTCCTGAAAGTAAGTACGGAGGCAACCAGACAGGGCTTCCACGTTTTGGGGGTTACCCAAAAGATTCTCATTTAAGCGCCAGGACCACAGCCGGGCAGGGAGATCAGGGAGGGCGAGGGAGAGGTGTACAGGGGCGTGATCACTGAAAGTTTGGACACCTATATCAGTTTTGAGAAGGAAAGGTAAGTGGTGATGGGAGAGAAAGAACATATCAATTCTAGTGTACCTGTTATGGAGAGACGAGAAGTATGTATAGTCCCTGTCCCTAGGGTGCTGCGCCCTCCACACATCAACTAACTGATTAAGGTGTAATTGCCTTTTCACTCTGTTGATATTGGAATAAGAGATATGTGAGGACGAGGCAGAACAGTCCAAGGTGGGGTTTAGAACCATGTTAAAGTCTCCCCCCAAGACCGTAAGGCCTTCCTGAAAGACTGATAACTTAGCCAGAACACGCACCAAAAAAGGAACTTGGTTCCTATTGGGGGCATAGAGATTAACCATAGTGACCTTCTGTTGACCAATATAACATTTAAGAAAGAGGTAACGTCCCTCAGGGTCCCGCCATATCTCAAGCTCCTTAAAGGGGATGTCCTTTTGAATCAAAATAGCAACCCCCTTGGTTTTAGAATCTGAACAACTGGCACAATACACAGTATGAAAGTATCTATCAGACAAACTAAACTGTCTAGTAGCCAGAAAGTGCGTTTCTTGAATGTATGCAATCTTAGCTTTCAAAGAGCGCAAAACATACAGCAATTTGGAGCGTCGCTGGGGTTTATTAAGTCCCCTAACGTTGAGAGAGGTAAAATGGATCACATCAGGAGACATCGAGAGGATGGCAGTAACCCCTTAGGAGCACAAATGATACCGCTCAATAAAATGAAAAAGAACAAAAACCATAACAATAAAACACAAAACCAAGACGAAGCAATCGTCAAATGCCAAAGCATTGAAAGGTGAGCCAGCAGATCGAGAAGACGATCTAAGACCAGGACCACCAAGCAAAGCGCATGGAGGCGGCAGGCTCTGGCAGGGCAGCATAGGCCAACAGGAAACAGTGAATCAATAGACATCAGGCAGAACAAGTATACCCTCGATGTTTAAAGTATAAGAAAAGGGGATAAAGGTCACCGAACAAAACAGAAGTAGAAGAGGGGGGGATAGAGAATAGAAAATGTGAATGGGAGCGTCGCATAGGGAGACTCCCCCCGGGACAATAGAAAACAAATGTGTGGTGCAGAAAAGTAGGTCCCAAAAAGGAACTCCAACCCACCATGCCGCAGATAGAGACAGAGGAAAGGAAAGACATCAAAAAGGTGAGAAAAAGAAAAAGAGAAAAAAAAAAGGGGGGGGGGAGAAGAAGGAGAGGAGAAACATCAGTACAACAATGCCCACAACTTATCCTCCGACGAACAGGCGAAGACGAACAGTCAGTCAGAGGAGCATCCAATCCAAGCCCGAAAGCCGCGAAGGAGACCCGTGTAGGAAACCCAGCAAGGTGAGTACGCAGAGAGAAGGGCGATCCAGGCGTAAACCACAATATCCCGGAGGAAGGTGAGCAAAGAGACGGTGTAGATGTATACAGGAGGAACCTCAGATATGGGATGATGGACAGGTAGAGTGCGTTGCCTAAGCGGCAGGCAGATCCTTCGTATTGCGTTGACGTTTGCGGCGCTGCTGACCCGGAGTCCAAGCCAGGGCAGGATCAGAAAGTCGCGGTGGTGCAGTGAAATTGTATTCCCAGTCGTCAACGTGTACCTTAGGGAGATCAAGACGATCAAGAAAGTCCGGAATATCGGACACTTGACGAATCGAAAAGGTACATCCGTCTTGCCTGACCAGTAAAGCCGCTGGAAAACCCCACTGATAGGGGATCGTGGAATGGCGTAAGAGTTCCGTGATGGGACGAAGAGAGCGCCGAAACCGCAAAGTCCGGCGAGAGATCGGGGAAGAGCAAGATCTTGTGGCCCTCCCAAGCGACCGAATTCGTCGGGCGATAGCGCGCCAAAATAGCCTCCTTGGTAGAGTAGTCGTGTATCCGACAGATAATATCACGAGGTGGTTGGGTGTCAGCCGATCGAGGCCTCGGTGCCCTATGTGCACGGTCAAATTTAATCGGAGCATCCAAGGGCCTCTGCAGCAACGAATTAAAGATCGTACACAAAGTAGGTATGATATCGGGTAGCTCGATCGTCTCTGGGACACCACGGACTCGTAGATTGTTTCTACGGCCCCTATTATCAATATCGTCGAGGCGCCGGGTAATGCCCACAATGGTACCTGCCTGATCTTGAAGTTGGGCAGAGAGAAGGTCCACCGTCGATGAGATTTTAGTGGTGTCTGCCTCAAGCGTTGCCACGCAGTCCCCGATGTGTTTCATGTCCGATTTGATCTCAGTAAGGACCTCGTGGATGCCACGTGTCGCACGATCAACAACTGACATGAGGTCCGCTTTCGTGGGCAGAAGCTTGAGAGCATTCTGCCAAGAAGAGTCCAGGGTAGGCATCCCCCGATCATCAGGAGGGAGTGTGGAGACCACATCCTCCGAAACACCGCTCTGCGGGCTGCCAGGAGGAGAGAGAGGCCTAGGGAGGGAGTCCCTCGAGTCCTGATCGACGGCTCCGTGAAAGTAGGAACAGACAGAGGTGAGTGGTTGCGTCTCCCTCATGCCGTGTGTCTTCGGGGTGGCCGCAGCCCTGTTAGATTTGCCCATCATCGGCGAAAATTATCCGTTCGGTGAGTATAAAGGACGAGGGTAGACGGAGCTCAGAGCTCACGCGTCCATTTTGGAACTCGGTTGGCCACGCCCCCCGTCATAGACAAGTTATGACCCATTTATTTTAACGAAAGATTGGCTACTGGGTGAAAAAAACACTTTTTGATGTTAAAACCACTTTTCAAACTCTTTTTATAAATAGCTCCCATAGAGCCATATTAAGAAAAATGCTGGGCATGGAGCTTAAATATGCTATTGCTGCTTTCTTTAAACTTTGCCCCAAGATTGCAAATATTGCCCTTTGTGCACACTACCGGAGAGCAATTGGCATCTTCTCTATACATTGCATATATATATATATATTAGGGCTGCAACAACTAATCTATAATAATCGATAATTAAATTAGTTGCCAACGAATTTCATTATCGAATAGTTGAATAGATTTTTATCGATTATAAAATTAGGGTTTTTTTCAGAGCAAATGCTCTGAAAAAAACCCCCTTGTTTTATAATCCATTTCACTCAGTGTGACTCACAGCAGTTACTACTTACCAGTCACTCTGAATATTGGCCCCGCCCATTTCCTATAGCGTCCACGTGGCCCATGAATTCATCTAATTGTGAGTATAAAATTAATATTTGGGTTACAGAAAGTTAGGGGAAGTGGGGGTTAATTTAGGGGCAGTTATGGTTGATGGGGTGTTTAGGGTTAATTTAGGGGCAGTTATTGTTGATGGGGTTGTTCGGGTTAATTTAATGCTGAGGACTGAGGGTTAATTTAATTAATTTAATAAGGTTAACTTAAGGTGCAGTTAGAGGTAAAGGGGGGGGCAAACTAAGGGGAAGCTAAATCCTGGGGGCAGTGAAGATTATTAATGTATTTATAAAAGTATGGTGTTGGTGTGCTGTGAACGAGTCTGTGAATCTATGAAGGCACTATGGCATATCTGGGGGGGTATATGGCATATCTGGGGAGGACGGGTTGACATATCTGGGGGTATAAGGCATATCAGGGGGCACAGTGGCATATCAGGGAGTATAAGGCATATAGGGTATATATAGCGTGGAGACAATCTCCGTTACTGCCGGCACTTCTACTGGGGCTTCTATGATGGAGCACCGGTGTTACATGAACTTCCTGTGCTCAGTCCTAGAAGCTCCAGCAAAAGTGCCAACCAGAAGCAGAGGTTGTCTACGCACATCGCACAGACGTTCACCAGCTGCCCCTACTAGACACCAAGGAGTCTGGAGCACGGGGGGTAAGTCTTTGTGGGGGGCAGAGTGGCATATGTGGGGAGGGTGGAGTGGCATATCTGGGGTATGTTGCATATGTGGGAGGCAGTGTGGCAAGCCTGGGCTCAAATGTGCATAACTAGGGGGGCAGGTTGGGAAATGCATTTTTATTAAAGTTTTTTTTATTCTGCTGTTTGTTTTTAACATCCTGTTTGTTTATTAAATTATTTTAAATAAATGAAAAATTTACATTTATTTTTATATCCGATTAATGGAAAAAAAATTGGCCAACTAATCAATTATGAAAATTTGCTTCTACGCTGCTTTTAGTGCATTGGTCTATTGACAGGACGTATGGGTTGCAAACAGTATGAATAGCACTATTGCTTCACATGCGCTTTGGTCCTTGCTAATGGTGTCCACCAAACATTAAAGATACACAAGTAATGTTGAGAAACATTAATTGCAGCTGGATATGGCTATGGCTATGGCCTGAATGGTAAAAAAAGGAGTTCAAAGGTTGAGTACATCTTAACTACATTGATGTTGAATTTGTATTCTGTTAAAAGCGCTGACAAACAAAACTGTTGGTAATGGTTAACGTTTGCAGCAAATGGAACCTAATTCTTCAATACTAAAATGTGTACCACTTTCCCTGATGGTTTTACTGAAATAGAAATTAAATGCAAAGGCAGAACATCCCTCACTGACAGCCCATTAAAACAGCCTGCAATAAACTGGATAAAATTCTTATGACTTCAAAAAGGAGGTCTGGCAATAAGTATCTTGCACTAACAGCCATATCTTGAAACATGAAATGCTAAAATATTTTCTGTTACGAATGATTATCATATTTCTGACTTAAGTTGAAGAAGTATGGTTGCAGGCACCCCCCTCCCCCATCGCCTAATCAGCATACCTGGGAACTCTCCGGGTTTGACCCGGAGATTGTCGGGTGAGCGCTGCTCCTCCAGTTCTCCTGGTCAAGACCCGAATCCTCCGATTCTTGACACGCCCTGCTCCCCGCCCATTTTTCCTTTAAATGGGAGTGTTTCCTGCTGCGGTCAGTGAGAACGCCCCCGACGTCAGCGGGGCCACGTCCCACAAGGGAAGGCTCCAGGTAGCCGGAAGCCCAGAAGTTCCCAGGTATGCTAATCAGATGAGGCCAAAGAGAAAGCCCAAGGTTGCAGCAGACAGCCGTCTGCAACTCAACAGAGGAAAACCTGTCTGCCTCCAGCCGAGCGCTAAGCCCGATCCCTCTTCTACACAGGGATTCCAACTGGAGGAGAAGAGCCGATTGGGGAAATCATTGATCTCCACGGGAGGCGAGCCCGCCCACTGCTGGAGGAGAAGAGCCGATTGGGGAGATCATTGATCTCCGCGGCAGGCTAGCCCGCCCACTGCTGGAGGAGAAGAGCCTTTTGGGGAGATAAATGATCTCCTTCTAACAGGCGGCGCTCAAGAAGCAGGACCGACCGTCCATGAGACCCAGCCGTCGCAATGTTGCCCCAAAGTCATTGGCGGATCCGGAAGAGATAAAGCGGTAAGGTCCGGCATCCTCTTTAATTTTCCGGTCTTGTCTCTTTAATTTTTGGGAGAAGGCGGGGTCACGCAGCGTCATTGAGTCAAGAGTCAAGGGAGCTGCAGTTAGCGCCTGCTGAGGCAACGTGGTGAGTAAAGTGTGTAAGCTGTTTGAGTGTGTGTTTTGGTTTGTTAGTGTGTCTGTCTTGTGATTGGGTATATTATAATGAGTGTGTGGATATATAAGTGTGCGAGCATGTGTCTTCGGTTATGTGTGTCTGGGTATGCTATTGTACGTGGGTGCTTTAATGAAAATGTGTTTTTGGGTATATTAGTATGTGTGCCCGGGGATGTCAGTGCGTGAACATGTGTCTTTGTGTGGGTAGGTTAACGTGAGTGACTTTGTATGTTGGTATGTGTCCAGGTATTTTAGTGTGTGAAAATGTCTTTCGGTATGTTAGCAGGTATTTTAGTAAAAGTGTGTGTGCCTGAGTATATTAGTGTGCAAACGTGTTTATGTAAGCGTCCCCATTACATCGTTTATGTAAGCGTCCATGTCTGGGTGTGTTAGTGTGCCTGAGTGGGTATGTTTGTGTGTGTGAGGGGGTATTTTTGATGGTGTGTGTCTGCTTGGGTATATTGGTATGTGTGTGGCTATATCAGTGCGTATGTGTGGATATGTCAGTGTGTTTACATTTGTCTTTTGGTATGTGTGTATTTGGGTATTGTACTGTATGTGGGTATAATGAACATGTGTTTTTGGTTATGCTGGTGTGTGAACACATTTCTTTGGGTATGTTTGTGGGTGTCAGTGTGAAAACATGTTTCTTAGTGTGTTTCTTGGTATGTTCGCTTTTGTTTCTTGGTTTGTTAGAGAAAGTGTGTCTGATTATGTCAGGATGTGAAAGTGTGTCTTTGGGTATGTTTGTTAGTATGTGTGTCTGGGTATGTTAGTGCGTGAACATATGTCTTTGTGGCTGGGTTAGTGTGAGTGATTGGGTATGTCAGTGTGTGTCTGGGCATATTGTTGTGTGAACATTGTTAGGGTATCTTAGCGTGTGTCTGGGTATTTTAGTGCGTGAACATTGTCTGGGTATGTCAGTGAGTAACTGGAGTGGTTATTTTATGTGTGAACATTGTCTTGGTATGTTAGTGTCGGTCTGGGTATTTTAGTGTGTAAACATTGTCTGGGTATGTCAGTGAGTAACTGGGTATTTTAGTGTGTGAACATTGTTTGGGTGTGTTAGTTTGTGTCTGGATATTTTAGTGTGTAAACATGTCTTTGTGTATGCTAGAGTGTGCATCTGGGTATGTAGGTATGTCTGGGTATGAATGTGAGTCTATGAAGAGGAAGTAAGAAGACAGAAGAGGCAAGAGAAAAGGCGGAGCTGTGAGGAAGTATACAGGACACTGAAGCAGTTGGCAGGAAGACGTTAAGTGAGTGAGAGAGTATGAGCGTGGTTTTGGTGTTTGTCGGGCAGCATTTCATGCAATGTCTTGGGCTGACTCTGTCCAGAAATCACTGCTGAGGGCCTCCTGGCACTTAGCGTTAGAAATGGCACTCCATTGAGTGCAATCAAGGGGCTGGACAAGTAAGATCACAACACCAGCCATGTTTTCCTGGGCACATATAATTTTTTCACATTGATAACCTGAGGTAAAGTGCTGCCCTGCAGTATGTGGGATGTATAGATTCATGCAAGTTATACATCCTCCGTACTGCAGAGCAGAGCTTTTATCTGGGCTGGTCAGCAATATGAAAACATTGATTTTTAAGTATATGGAAGTAAATGGTTTGCATGATCAGAAACAGCACTGGTTTACTACAGGGAGATCTTGTCAAACTTAAAATCTATTTTTTGACTGGGTAACTAAATAATAGGTGAGGCAGGAGCTGTTGTATATAGTCTGTCTAGATTTTAGTAAAGCATTTGACACTGTCTATCATAGAAGACTTATAAATAAATTGCAGTCTGTGGGTATGGATAATAGTTGAATGGATAAGCCAGTGGTTGAGTGATAGGAGGCAGAAGGACTTTTCACTAGTGGGGTACCTAAGGGATCAGTATTGGCACCTGTACGTTTTAATATCTTTATTAATAATATTACAGAAGGCCTTATTGGTATGATATGTCTTTTTCCAGATGATACAAAGGTCTGCAACACGGTAGACATTCCGGATGTAACAACTGAAATGGCAAACTTGGGATGTACAAAGCCCAAGGCATCATATAGAATGGTGGTACTGTACTGTCGGTAACAATGGAAGAGAGGGACTTGGGCGTAATTATTGCTGGTGACTTAAAGGTAAGCAGACAATGCAATGAAGCACCTCAAAAAGCCAGTAGAATGCTGGATTACATAGAGAGAGGCACTTCACAGTAGATGAAATTACTCTTTAAACTTTAAATGTTCAACTGTGATGTTTTTATTTAGCATAGAATGACTCAACCTATTAAGGGAAAAGATGTTCTTTTTTTAAACGGACAGTCTATTGTCACGTCAGCCTTACCAACAAAGAATGCATATTAAGGTACCTTACATGTAATTTAATATGCATTTTTGAAACCTGTATTGAAAATAATAGAAGCTGCAGTCCCAGAGATGCAGCACAACACCTGCTTGATGGTCCTATTTTCACACCGATTGACTGCTTAAAATCAATGGGCGTGCTCTCTGTGCATGTGCACTGGGGTCTCATTAGAACATTAGAAAGCAGTGAGTATATCACATTAGAGGAAATGTTTTTAGTTGAAAAAATCACCAGGAAGTCAAGGAGCTGTGGAACAGGAAAAGAGGCAGAGATGCAGGGGACCTCCGCTACTGCCGGCACTTCCACTGGGGCTTCTATGATGGAGCATCGGCGTCACACGACCTTCCGGTGCTCGGTCATAAAGGCCCCAGCAGAAGTGCAGGCCAGCATCAGAAGTTGTCTACGCGCATCGTGCAGATGTTCACCGGCTGCCCCTACTAGACACCAAGGAGTTTGGAGGGAAAAGTCTGGGGGGAGGGGGCAGAGTGGCATATCAGAGGGTATAAGGCATATCAGTGGCATATAGGGGGTTATAAGGCATATCTGGGGTCAGAGTGGCATATCTGCGGTATGAGGCATATCAGGGCACAGGAAAAAATCAGGGTGGGTATAAGGCAGATCAGAGGGCACTATGGCATATAGGGGATATAAGGCATATCTGGGGAGGGTAGAGTGGCTTATCTGGGAGGCAGAGTGGGAAGCCCAGGCTCAGATGTGCATAACTGGGGGGGGGGTGCAGGTTAGGACATTTTTTATTCTGGTGTTTGTTTTTAACATCCAGTTTGTTTATTAAATTATTAAAAAATATATTATTGGCCAACTAATCGATTATGAAAATGATTGTTGGTTGCAGCCCTGCTCATGATTAATCACTCCCCTTGCAAAACTAGGCATGGCCTTGTTTGTGGCTTGTCTGCCCCCTCACAAAGCATATCTGTCAGAAGAAGGAGAGTACCAGGTAGCCCTGGGAAGTTTCCAGATATGATCATATGGCTCTCTTACCCAAGATGATCCTGCAAAATGTCACATGCAGGGCAGCACTTTTTTAAGTGCAGTAATAAACTATTAGAAAATAAGGATCTCAACACCCAGATCCATGACAAGATCTACAATCTCAACAAAATGCACCAATTGCAGTAAATATCCAGAAGAATTAAAGTTGATTAAATGCAGCTCTTTATTAGTTTTAATTAAAAGCAATGAACATACCATAACAGAGACAAATCTTTTGAGTACTGCCACCTATTTTAAAAGTAGCAATAGTTTTATCTTGCTGCTACAATTGGGCATCATATTGAGAAGTATTTCTCACTGATTTAATTAAATCAAATGCATGGACTCGGGGGTTAATACTCTAACCTATGAATTCAGCCAACAGGAGTATTGATGTCATACGCATACTGCTTTCCTGTTTTCTCCTTTTGCTAAGTAAAATCACTAAAACTGTCCTTTGTCTGAACTTACTGTACTAATATACACAGGGCTGACTCTACTTATAGGCAAGTTAGGTGCTGGCCTAGAGAACACTTAACCTGGGGGTGCCTCTTTCATGGTGGGATAGCCCACCCACTGCTGGAGGAGCATAGCCGGTTGGGGAGATCATTGATCTCCCTCTATCTGGCGGCGCTCCAGAAGAAGGGCTGGCCCTTAGGTGTTAGTCTGTGTGTCTGGGTATGTTAGTGCGTGAACATGTTTCTTTGGGTATGTAAGCGTGTATCTGTGTATGTAAGCATTTCAGTCTGGGTATGTGAACATGTGTCTGTGTAGGTATGTTAGCGTGTGTCTGGGTATGGTAGTTTGTTTCTGGGTATTTTAGTGTGTGAAAATGTCTTTGGGTATGTTAGCATATGTGCCTGGGTATTTTGGTGAAAGAGTGTATACCTGGGTATATTAATGTGCGAACGTGTCATTGGGTATGTAAGTGTGTCCGTCTGGGTACAGTATGTTGGTGTCTTGGTATGTTAGTATCCGAGTGGGTATGTTAGTGTGCATGTCTGGGTAGGTTTGTGTGTCTAACTGGGTATGTTTGTGTGCCTGCCTGGGTTTGCTTGGGTATATTAGTATGTGTGTGGGTATATTAGTGTGTGTGTGTGTGTGTGGTGTGGCAGTTGAAGATTTTTGTGATTTGCAGCTATCATTAAATAGCAACATACACATTTGTATGATTAAATGTGTATGTGTGGTATGTTATTGCTCTAGGTGCCTTGTTACAAAAGAATCCAGAGTTTTCCACACCTGGAGAGTTGTCCCTATCCTGACCTCTGTAGAAATAATACATAGCAGGAACTTGCAGGCCGAGTTAGAAAGGATTTATGACTATAATGGCAACTCTTTTCACCATACCTCCTGACTATATGTGACTTTATATCTGGTCTTAATGTTAAACAGGATTTATGTATCTGTAGGATTTATGTGTTTATTTTTGGTAATCTGCATCATCAGATATCTAGTTTTTTATGCTAACTGACTTTTTTTTTGCCTATATATTGTTAAAGAAGAGGGGGAGAGAAGTCTGCGAACTGGACTCTCCCCTGTGTAGAAAAAAAGCAATTAATTGAAGTTTATAACAGAGTTCCTGGTGTAACACCATGGGCAAGTGAACTGTTGATTGAGAGGTTAAGTACTGAGAGAAAGCAGACGGTAGATTGTATAGTACAGGCTTGTGAGACTGCAGGGCAAGAATGAGTCGGTGAGTGAATACGCTGACAGAGTAAAATTGTGAATGAATGTAGTTTCTCATTAGCGATCGTTATTGTTTGTGTACATAATTGGTGGACAGAACTAGTTAAAAGATTTGTGAAAATATTGCAGTAAGCATCTGAAAAGCCATTAACCGCACTTAAACAAAAAGCGTTTGATAATGAAACACTAGAACTGAGCCCATAACTTCAATACAGAGTAATGGAAGCCACTACGCACAAAGAGATAAGAGGAGATATGGTAGAACCATTTAAATACATGAGGGGGTTTAACAAAGTCCAGGAAGGATGTTTATTTCAAAGGAGGAGAACAAAGAAAAAGGAGAAAACCAAGTGGTCATAATCTAAAACTGGCGTCAGAGACTTAGCTGTAATTTAAGAAAGTTTTACTTCACTGAGCAGATGGTGGATAAGTGGAACCATCTACCAGTATAATTGGTAAAGGCTAATACAGTGAGGGAATTTACACATGCGTGGGACAGGCATAAAGATACCCTGGATCTAATAGACCAAGGACTGATTTAGGGCTGCAATATTTTCATAATCGATTAGTTGGCCGATTATTTTTTTTTTCGATTAATCAAATAAATAAATGTGAATGTTTAATTTATTTAAAATAATTTAAAAACAAACAGCAGAAAAAAAATAAAAAAATAGAGAAAAATGCATTTCTTGTTTTATTTCCCAAACTGCTCCCCCCACTTATGCACATTTGAGCCCAGCTATGCCACATATCCCCACATATGCCACTCTGCCCTTCCCACATATGCCACATACCCCCTGATATGCCACTGTGCCCTTCCCACACATGCCTTATTCCCCCTGATGTGCCTTATACCCCAGATATGCCAGTGTGCCCCCCAAAATATGCCACTCTGCACTCCAAATATGCCACTCTGCCCCCCTGATATGCCTTGTACTCCCTATATACCGCTGTGCCCTTGATATGCCCTCCCAGACACCAGCATGACGTAACTTTCCGGTGCCTTCATAGAACCCATGGCGGAAGTGGAGGACAGTAGTGGAGGTTATCTGCGCGCATCGCACAAACACCCCCCACTGGCTGTCAGAGGGGAGGATGCGGGAGATCTGGATCTTAGTGTTATTATCCGCCCTCTATTTGAGGTCGGATTATAAAATGAGGGGTATGTTTCAGAGCATTTGCTCTGAAAAAACCCATATCTTATAATCGATAAAATCGATTCAATGATTTTTATTATCAGTTATATCGATTAGTTGTTGCAGCCCTAGACTGATTACGGTCTGGGTCCTTTCGAGGCAAACACGCAGACTTGATTGACCAAATGGTTCTTATATGTCATTAAATCGTATTTCTTTTCATCTAATGGCTACATACAACCCGATCTAGAGATATACATATCACTCCATTCGGAACCTCATCATGAAAGGAAACTTCAAAGGTAGCCAAGGAAGAAAGCAAAGCAACTAACCACTTTGGTGGCAAATTAAATGGACATAATGTTTCAGCCGTGTTACCAAAACTTTACATATGATAGCTTGTGATTCATTCTAGTTTTAGTTTTTTTGTTTGCTTTTTCCTTCTACGCTCTTTACTCTGTGACCTAATAACCATCATACGTTATGCTATTCTGTACCTTATTTTGTGTTTTCCGACTCATACACTACCGCAAATGTTCAACTTTTTTTTTCTGTTAAAGGGGAAGTCCTGTGGGGAAAAAAAATGTGCTTAGTCATTCTATTTTATACCTCTGGCATTGTGATAAGGAATTAGAGTAGTAGACTGAATTACATAACAGAGCTACAACACATAAAATAGCTATGTATCTATACAGCTGTCTGAAAACACAACAAAAACTAGAAATGATAAAAAAAAAAACACGCTATTTTTGAAACTTAATTCTTAATATTCTTAACCTGATGGTATGGTGGTGTGGATGACAACGTTGACTGCAAGTGTAAGACCTATATATGGGTCACGTCACACACATTGTGGCAGCAGAATTGTGTGTGTGTGTGTGTGTGTGTGTAGAGAATTTTTGCCTATTCATCCTGTATAGTGAGGTCAGGCAATGTATGAAAAAGCCTGGCTCGCAAACGCCGCTCCAGTTCCTCCCAAAGGTGTTTGATGGGGTTAAGGTCAGGGCTCTGTCTGGGCCAATCAAGCCATTCCACACCAAACTCATCCAACCATGTCTTCATGGACCTTGCTTTGTGCACTGGGGCCAGTCATGCTGGAATAGAAAAATGTTCCCACAAAGTTGGAAGCATAGCAGGGGTGTAACTAGAAACCACAGGGCCCTGATATGAAAATTGCCCTGGGACCCCCTCAATTTCTCGATGCAACATGTCCCACAGTGCCACCTTTACTCCACACAGCTTGTGTGTCTTTTCCCCCAAGCAGATTATCACTGCCATCCTACTTATATGTATAACTGTAGTGCCTGAAAATAAGACATGTTCTAATGCAATGTGTGTGTTTTTTTTCTCTCCACGAAATGTTGCAAAAATAATAATGTTATAAGGGCTCGGCTGGTCCTTTATTATACATAACCAACTCAATAAGATTTCTTAAAAGATGCCTGACGGATTGAACTTCTGATCCCTTCTCGGGGGAAATGACACAGGGTATGCCATTCAATGTGAAGTGGAAACTACAAGACTTGAAATCTCCATTTCCATGAATACACCCTGGTATGGTGATCAGACTAGTGACTGGTAACATAATTCCATTAGGTATGACACCTGTGCCTTAGTCAGAACTGATCAGCAGTACCGTATATCCATCTTTGTCTAGCGATGCAGGTTTATGGGGATAGCAGCTCTGTGTGCTGGTTTAAATGCACTCCCTTGTAACTGGTCAGCTAAAGACAGACTCCCATAGTCACCCTGTGCTGGGGTAATGGGATATCGCTTCCCAAAGATAAACCGTGCAGGGAAATGGCTGATTTGAGTGCTGCCCTGGATTAGACCTACAGCAGTACCCCTACTATATATGTAAATGCCTTTTCTACCTCTGCTGCCTACCTGCAGCTCATCACATGGACTGTGAATGTGTGTGTAATCTGTTGCATTCTTTTTTTGTTCTCTGTAAAATAAAATGTACTATCTTTATCAGCACTAATCTGGTATGTGTCATTTCTTTGCCTTTACAGTTTTAGTGTTTACTGCTTTAAGGACCAAGGCTATTTTACTTAACGTCTAGCATTTTTTTATATGTTTGTCACAACCATAACTTCTGTCTCATTTATCATAAAATATTATTTATGGCTGGTGGACTGAAATCTGCAAACTGTACTTACCTTTTTAATGTTTTATTATTTCACACCTTTTTTTTTTTTTTTTACTTTTTCAAATTTCTCCACTTGTTTTTCACCATTCTTTTTAAGAGAAGTGGAATATGATTTGAGGTCACAAAACACCCCTGAGTCCTTTTTATAATATTTTGTACTTTTATTTTATTTTTTTTCACTCCCTAGATCTCATTTTTGTAAGAGGAAAGGACTATGTTTGCCCCTATTGACACTTTGATGTCCATGCTAAACACAAGGTACATGTGATCAGCAACAGGGGGATCATGAGAGACACCCCCAGGGTCTTTACAGGGTCTTCCCTAATGTGTCGGTACTGATTTTGTAGGAAAACTATGTAAAGAATTCCTAAACTACCCAAAAAGATAAAGCCTATCTAAACCATCCCAAATAATTATCTTGTTTGCTAACTTGTTTCTCAGTATTTCTACCGCTATGCTATGATATTCATCTGTAGAGACCATAAAAAAAAACTATACTATTTGTTTTAAAAATCATTTTCTTGTTAGTACCTAAACATATTTTAACATTTTACATTTTTTTCAGTTGTTTCGGTAATTGTGTGCAGCAAAACCTCTCTTGAACATTAAGTGACCGAGTTGCCAATATAATCAGAACAAATCATTTTATTTTTATCAATTTCAAAACAAATATACTGAAATTTGTGCTTACATTGTGTCACAATTTAATGAATGCATATTAAACATTGAGCTAGGTTTAAAAAAACAGTCACGTGTGACCTCTGGATGTTTTAACTGGACCATCCGTGTTAGGCCACACTGACCCGTGCACATGTATAAAAATTGTAGGTTGTGTAAGGTAAGGAATTTAAATTGTTTAAAAGTTATTTGTATCATACTGTATTTCCAATGTTTCAGTAATTTCTCCATTGCGGACAATATGCTGGATTTGGTAGTGTCTAACCCTTTTTGCATCTGCTACTGTAAATACTAACCTCTTGATTATCAGTGACATACCAAATATGTTATGGGTTAAAATCACCATTACAGTGCTTGATAAAAGCTTAACCTCTCTTCTGTCAGAAAGCCAACATCTCTGGCCCTCACCTGATGTGTTTGAATGCCTGAAGTTTGGTCATTCTGTTTATGTGGTTTTACAGCAGACACAGACGGAAGTACTGAACAATGTAACAAAGATCATGCAGGGACTCTCGGAAGGTGCTATCAGGAAAGCAGGGCTGTGGAGCACAGCTTCCTAATCACTGATTTTTAGGGAGGATGATCACCGGATGTAGAACTCACCCATCAAAAGAAATGTAAAAAGTAAAAATATGGTTTTATATATCGGGACATAAGAACAAACATTTGTTCCTTCTTAGCAGGTCTAAAGATTAGATAAAACATCAGGTGAACAACAGCACATGCTATATTACCGCATGTCATGTCTTATTCAACAAAAATAAAGCCAAAAAGGAGAAGCCATGTGTGGAAAAACTGAGTCCACCCTTGCTGATTGCATATAAATTAAGATGCTAAGTAGCTGCTATATCAAATACCCTTGATTACCGTATTTGCTCGATTATAAGACGAGGTTTTTTTCAGAGCAAATGCTCTGAAAAATACCCCTCGTCTTATAATCGAGGTCGTCTTCTAATTAGACCTCAAAAAAATGTCTGCTGGGGCCATGCTTTGGTCGCGAGCAGCAGGAGAACAGGAAGCTAGAAGAGTGTCACATAACTCTGCCTCCCCCCTCCTTCCTCTGGGGACGGGGCCAGAGAAGTTGCTCGCACAGCCGGGCCCCTGCAGAAGTCTTTGAGTGAGAGATCTGCCGTTCAGGTAAGGGGGTGGGGGAGGGTTTTTGTGATTAATGTGTGAAGTATGTGTGATTAATGGAATGAATGAGTATTTAAATGTTTGTGAATGAGTGTGTGTGTGTGATAGCATGGATGTGTAAGGGGGGGTAGCATGGCATAGGGAGGCTGTACTCACACTCCTATCATCCCCAGGTTCCAGCATGTACTGGCTGCCTTAGCTTGATAGGAGTGTGATTGCTGTTAGCAGTTTTATTTATATATATATATATATAAACCTCCAGAAATGCCTTTTAACCCCTAAATGCCACTCTGGCATATAGGGGGTTAAAAGGCATATCATGGGGCAGAGTGGCATATAGGAGGGTATAAGACATTTCTGGAGGCAGAGTGGCATATAGAGGGTTAAAAGGCACATCATGGGGCAGAGTGGCAAATAGGGGGTATAAGGCATTTCTGGGGGCAGAGTGGCAACCTTGGGGGCAGATGTGCATAACTGGGGGGGCAGGTTGGCAAATAAAAGGAAATAAAAAAAATATATTTTTCTCAATCATAGCTTTTATTAAATATGAAAAAATTGCTTACATGAATTAATATTTACTAGTAAAACTTTTTTCCTATAGGGTAGTCTTATATTCAGGCTTTTTGGTTTTTTCCTAAATTAATATTTAGATTTTGGGGGGTCGTCTTATAATCAGGGTCGTCGTATAATCGAGCAAATACGGTAATTTATCATCAGCAAGTGTGACGACCTCTATGAAAGCAGAAGTTTTAGCGGTTTACTGGACTGGGGCAATGATCTTAGAGAAGTCCATCATTCTACAGTGAGAAAGATTATTTAAAAGTGGAAAACATTCAGGACTGTTGGCAATCTTCACCAGGAGTGGATATACCAGCAAATTCACCCAAGGTTAGACAGTGCAGCCTGGGAATTTGCAAAAAGTTACACCAGTCTCTACAGGCCTCAGTTACAATGCTAAATGTTAAAGTTCATGACAGTACAATTAGCAAAAGACTGAACAAGTATGGTTTGTTTAAAAGGGATTAAATAATACTTAAATTCATTAAAATGGATTCTTCAATAGGTTCCTCTGTTGGGAAGCCCATAGAGCCCCTTCTGGGGAATGGAGTTTCTTATATAAGAATACTTTAACGCTCCCGTGGGAAGGACCGGAATAATGCTGTGTTGTAGCAGGAACAACTTGGTTCTCTCAGGATTCCTCTGTGTCCACTTCCTCAATGGGCGTATTCAGCACAACGCGTTTCACCAATCGGCTTCCTCAGGTGCATGGATGTACTTTTGCTAATTGTACTGTCATGAACTTTAACATTTAGCATTGTAACTGAGGCCTGTAGAGACTGGTGTAACTTTTTGCAAATTCCCAGGCTGCACTGTCTAACCTTGGGTGAATTTGCTGGGATATCCACTCCTGGTGAAGATTGCCAACAGTCCTGAATCTTTTCCACTTTTAAATAATCTTTCTCACTGGATGCATGGATGCACCTGAGGAAGCCGATTGGTGAAACGCGTTGTGCTGAATACGCCCATTGAGGAAGTGGACACAGAGGAATCCTGAGAGAACCAAGTTGTTCCTGCTACAACACAGCATTATTCCGGTCCTTCCCACGGGAGCGTTAAAGTGTTCTTATATAAGAAACTCCATTCCCCAGAAGGGGCTCTATGGGCTTCCCAACAGAGGAACCTATTGAAGAATCCATTTTAATTAATTTAAGTATTATTTAATTTTCGCACATATTGTGGTGTCGTTTGTAAATTTTGCGCAGCACTTTATTTCTTTGTTTTGTGTATTATCCTTTACACACTTGTGGTCAGTGTGTTGGTTCTGCAGCACTAAGGTATTATACTTGTTCAAGTTGTGTCATTACACCAGATATCTGGCATTTTCATTTTAAGCGCTGAGTATCACTCTTTCCTTTTCACTTTGTTTAAAAGGGATGCCACGAGAGAGAATCTTTTCTTAACCACTTAATGACAATTGACGGTCCGGGCACGTCCGCTGCTGCAAGTGATCTTCCCCATCCGCAAGATGGCGACCGCCCGGGAAAAAAGATACTGCATTCAACCAGCTTTCTAATCACAGTGTGATTAGTAAAAATAAATTATAAAATAAAATTAATAATAATTAGAAAAAAATAGTTAAGAAACAGTAAAATTTAAAAATTATTTCCCACTGATGTCACTATCAGGGGAACCTTCAAGTTGAGAAAAATGTAAAACATTTTTTTTAAAAAAGGCAAAAAAATAAAATATATATATAAAAAATATATTTTTGTGAGCAAGTCCTAAAATTAGCACCTTAACTTAAATCAATTCTCGCATGGAAAGAGTTAAAATACTGGCATATTAAATGCCCCATGGGGTGTCTACTTTTAAAAAATTTATGATTTGATGGGGTAAATTGAACTGGCCGGGTTCAACAATGTACCAATTAACACGGGACGAAGGATGGCCACACATCTAATTTCCAATTAGAAAAATGCACATGTGGCCTTTTAGTTCCCCCCAAAAATGACAAACCCATGCATGTGGGGTATCACTATACTGAGGAGATGTTACTGAACACATATTGGGGTGTCGTGTGACAGCGGCATATACCAGGAGCTGTAAATTCATACATAAAGTAGCTGTAACATAGTAACATAGTTCATAAGGCTGAAAAAAGACCAAAGTCCATCAAGTTCAACCTATATACATATTGTGTCCCTACTGTGTTGATCCAGAGGAAGGCAAAAAAACCCTTATGAAGCAGATGCCAATTGCCCCATACCAGGGGGAAAATTCCTTCCCGACTCCAAATATGGCAATCAGAATAAATCCCTGGATCAACGTTCTGCCCCTATTAATCTAATATCCATAACTTGTAATATTATTGCTTTCAAGAAACACGTCCAGGCTCCTTTTGAACTCTTTTATTGAGTTTACCATTACCACTTCCTCTGGCAGAGAGTTCCATAATCTCACCGCTCTTACTGTAAAGAACCCCCGTCTGTGCTGGTGTAGAAACCTTCTTTCCTCCAACCGTAGAGGATGTCCCCTTGTTATAGATACAGTCCTGGGTATAAATAGGTCCTGGGAGTGATCTCTGTACTGTCCCCTTATATATTTATACATAGTTATTAAATCCCCCCTAAGCCGTCTTTTTTCCAAACTAAATAACCCTAATTCTGATAATCTTTCTGGGTACTGTAGTCCTCCCATTCCCCTTATTACTCTGGTTGCCCATCTTTGAACCCTCTCCAGCTCCACTATATCTTTCTTGTACACTGGTGCCCAGTACTGTACACAGTATTCCATGTGTGGTCTGACTAGTGACTTGTACAGTGGTAGAATTATTTCCTTGTCGTGGGCATCTATGCCCCTTTTGATGCACCCCATGATTTTATTTGCCTTAGCAGCAGCTGCCTGACACTGGTCGCTACAGGTAAATTTACTGTTAACTAAAACTCCTAAGTCCTTTTCCCATTTAATACATATTCCCAGCCTGGATTTTTCTTCCCCATGTGCATAACCTTACATTTATCTGTGTTGAACCTCATCTGCCACATCCCAGCCCAAGCCTCCAACCTATGCAGATCCATTTGTAATCGGGCACTGTCCTCTATTGTGTTAACCACGTTACAGAGCTTAGTATCGTCTGCAAAGATTGATACTTTACTATACAATCCCTCTACAAGGTCATTAATAAATATATTAAAAAGAATAGGACCCAAAACTGACCCCTGTGGTACCCCACTAGCAACAGTAACCCACTCAGAGTATGTACCATTAATAACCACCCTCTGTTTCCTATCACTGAGCCAGTTACTTACCCACATACACACATTCTCCCCTAGCCCAAGCATTCTCATTTTATGTACCAGCCTTTTATGTGGCACCGTATCAAATGCTTTGGAAAAATCAAGATATACGACATCCAGCGACTGTATGGGGGAAAAATACACACACAAAAATACTACTGCAAACTTTGAAAAAATGCTGGTGGTAAAATGTGTGCATGCAAAGAGTTAAAATACCAGCATTTGAAATACCCTGGGGTGTCTGGTTTTCAAAAATATATGGTTTTATTGGGCACACTGAAATGTGGTACAAGTAGGGCATAGGCAGTTGATCGCCAAACACCAAAGTTCAACATTGAAAAATGCGCATACCCCAAATGTGTCCCCCCCAAACAGCCAGGCAAAATCATTCATGTGAGGTATCGCTGTACTCAGGAGATGTTGCTGAACACATATTGGGGTGTTTCATGATAGTGACATATACTAGAACCTGTTTATTCATACCTGAAGTAAAATGTGTGTGAAAAAACAAATGCAAAAAAATGACTACCACAAAGTTTGACAAAGACTGGTGGTAGATATGGTACATGGAAAGAGTTAAAATACTAGCATTTGAAATACCCTGGGGTGTCTAGTTTTCAAAAATATATGATTTTCCATACCCAAAATGGCACATGGGGGGAAGTATTACCAGATTTGGAAAAAATGGCTTTGAAATAGCAAAACGCTACCTGTACTTATTGCCCCATAACGTGTAGCAAAAAACATAAAAACATTGGGTATTTCTAAACTCAGGACAAATAGTAGAATCTATTTAGCAGGTTTTTTCATTACCTTTTATAGATGAGTAAAAGATTTTTCAACTAAAAGTTAGAAAAAGTCATTTTTTTCTAAATATTTCACCATATTTTCTACTTTTTTTAATAGTACATAATATGATAAAATCAAAACAATGTCATCTAAAGAAAGCCCTTCTTGTCCTGAAAAAACCAATATATAACTTGTGTGGGTTCAGTAAACGGGAAAGAAGAAAATTACAGCTAAACACGAGCAGTGCAGAAATGTTAAACGGCCATTGTCACGGAGGGTACAAAAAGTAAAATCAGCCTTTGTCACAAAGGGGTTAAAGAACAACATGGTAGCACGGCTTGGGTTTGCAAAGTTCTATCTGAACAAACCACAAGACTTCTGGAACAATGTCCTTTGGACAGATGAGACCAAAGTGAAGAAGCTTGGCCATAAAGCACAGCGCCCTGTTTGGTGAAAACCAAACGCAGCATGTCAGCACAATCACTTATACTAGAGCCCTGCGCGGGACTGCTTTTTTAATCCCGCTCCCGCCCGATCCCGCAATGTGGGTGTTCCCCTCCCGCAATGTGGGTGTTCCGCTCCCGCCACATTTGTGGCCAATCCCGCCCGCTCCCGCCACATTTGCGGCCAATCACGCCCGCCTCCTTACCTGATTTCCCGCGCAGTCCCGCAAGTTATTCCCTCACAGCGTCTCTTCTCTTGCTCCGCCCAGGAACAAGGCGGAGTCACAGGAAGTGATGTCACATCACGTGACTCCGCCTTGTTTCTGGGCGGAGCAAGATAGGAGACACTGTTATGGAGCAGCGAGAAGACAGCCTTGCGGGACTGCGCGGGATTACCGGGACCCGCAGGTACAGTGCCTGACCGCCCGCTCCCGCCTGCAGCCCCAGCAAGACCGGGACCCGCCTCCCAATGCAGTCCTCTACCTCATACCAACTGTCAAGCAGAGTGGTGGAGGGGTGATGGTTTGGGCTTGTTTTGCAGCCATATGTTAATATTGTAAATTATTATTATTATTATTATCCTTTATTTATATAGCGCCAACAGTTTACGCAGCGCTTAATACAATACATAAATTCAAGGGATATGACAAGACAAGAATTGACAGACTAAGACAAACCGATACATTTGGTGGAGAGAGCCCTGCTCGCAAGCTTACAATCTAGAGGGAAATGGGGTGACAAACATAAGGCATAGAGAAAGGGTGAGAGGTATTGTTGGGGTTGTATCGATGACAAGGAAGTTCTAGCAGCTAAGATGGTATGCTTCTCTGAAGAAGTGGGTTTTTAGATGTTTCTTGAAAGTTGGGAGGGAGGGAGAATGCTGAAGGTTCCTTGGGAGTAGATTCCAGAGATATGGGGCAGCTCGAGTGAAATCTTGTAGACGGGAAAAGGAAGAGGTGATGAGTGAGGAGGAGAGCCTTAGCCCATGGGAGGAACGTAGGGATCGAGTAGGAGAGTATTTGCTAATGAGGTCAGAAATGTACGGAGGAGCAGTATTATGGATGGCCTTATATGTCAGTACCAGGATCTTAAATTTAATTCTAAAGGTAATTGGGAGCCAGTGGAGGGTTTCACAGAGGGGGGAAGCAGAAGAGGAGCGACGTGCAAGGAAGATGAGCCTAGCAGCGGCATTTAGGATAGACTGTAAAGGAGAGAGTCGAGACAGTGGAGTGCCAACCAGAAGAGTGTTGCAGTAGTAAATGACTATTGTAGTTGGAAATGGCTGATTTTTAATGAAAAATCTTAACAGGCGTACAGAGGCCCTTTACCACTCCCATCATTCCTGTGTTCCAATGGCGTATTGGGTTTAGGTATTCCAAGTTTAGGTTTAAAAGGCTAATTGATCATTAGAAAACCCTTTTGCAACTATGTTAGCACAGCTACACATTTCCTCCTTTTCCATGAAAGCAGCTTAGTGTTCCCAAGCTTTTTGAAACTTTTACACAGAGGAGGGCTGGCACCTTCTGGCCCATGGCATAGGTAAAGCCAAGTGGCCACACTCTCACATTTACTCAAGCTCACTCACCCAAGCTAACACGCATATGCACCCGTGCTTGCTCATATTTACACTTACAGTCCTGTGCTAACACATAGCCCCTTTTCACACACTTACACATCCATGCTCACACATACTTAGACATATGAATCCATGCTCACACACACACATTTACACATTAATGCTTAAATACTTTAACATACACACACACATACACATTCATGATCAGACACGAAAATATACTCCCTCCCTAACCCTCTCACTCGTGCCCTTTCCTCACTTGCAGCTTTATTTTGTACTGCTCGCACTCTGTGACCGAGCAGCTTTGCTCACCTGGCCAGTCTGCCCCTGCACATACATACACACACAGCCAGTCCAACATCATACACTTGCACATACGTACACAGACGCGTTTGTCCCCCCCCCGACCAGCCCGCCTCTGCACATACACACATACAGCCCCTCCAACATCATTGACGCAACCTGGTAAGGGTGATGGGAGTTGTGTCCCACAAAAGCGGGTTTTTATTTTTTTTCATCATCCTACAAGTTGCATAAGAGATTGGAATAGGTGCAATAGAGGTAGCAGTTTCTCTGCAACTAAGGTTAAGCTTTAAAGGAGTTCATTTGAATCCTGTGCCCCGTGACCAGATAATAAAGGTGAGTATCTATTATCTTCTATTTATGTTCCATATGATGTTTAATCTTTAATCCCATAGACCTACCTATATGCACATATAAGTAGCCTTCAGATCTGGTAATAACTCAATATAGTTGTAGTACAGCTGTCTATTTTCAACCGCTAGTATTTAACACAGATGCAGTTATATATATAAACTGGCGTACCTTTGCTGTTACTAGTGCTTCTACTACTGCTTCTATTTAGACTAATGGGTGGGGGTCAATTAATGGACTTGTATTGCACTTCACTCAATATTCATCAACTTTTTCTTGGAAATAGATGACATCAACAAGCCTTTATTATAATTTTTTGATCTTTTTTAGTTCAACCTGCAGCAGGGGAGGGAGAAACAGTAGGCTGTTTAGAGTAGGGTTACTTGACACAGAGAGCAGAAAAAATGCCCTATAGTCAGGGGAGTGCAGCAAAGGGGATTTTATTTCTGTATACCCCTGCTGTGTTTTTTGTGCTCTCTTCCCCCTTCCCTCTAGGTGATCTACACCCCTTAACTCTGCTTGCTGCAGACACAAGGTAGTTTTTAAACATGTATTGCAGCTACGGTTAGTTCCAGCTGCTGAGTCTACATTTCCCACGACTCTTAGCCAGTCTGATATGTTAAGCATCATGGGAAATACCTCGTGTGCCAAAGGTTATTTTTTCATAGGCAAGTGTGATAGCTTAGTCAGGTAAATGCCCTGACTACAGAACATGTTGAAAACCTGGTTTTTCAAGCAACGTTTCAGCCAAACAGGGCCTTTGTCAAGCTTTTTTGTTTTGCTTTCTCTGAATAAAGTAACCTAAGGATTGGAAGCTGTTTGGAGTGCTGGGATTCTTTTCTGTGTTCGTATTCTTCAAGAGGTTTTATGCTGTCCCTTTTTTCCTGCTAGCACCCAGCTTCCTGGGAGTTGAGTGCTGAACCATTTTTTCTTTTTTAACGGTACTTGATCATTGGACTGTCTTAACTACGTGTGTGCTTTACCTGCTGTTATTACTGCTCTTGGCCTGCCCCGGCCCTACCTCCTACCCATGCCGTCAAACACATATGTTGTATGCCAGGGCTTTGCCTATTAAGGAGGTGTTGCGCTGCCAAATAGCTTGACCATAGTGACGCTAGATTTTATTGTTGAATGTTCATATATTTTTTATTTTCACAGGATTTCTCGTCCTCGTCAAGACTATGGAAATGAATGGTAATGTGGAAATTGTTCTTAGTTGATGGAACTTGAAGGCCAGGCCAGCATGTGCTATTATTATTTTGGTGATTGTGTATATATATATATATATATATATATATATATCTATATATATATATATATATATATGTATTATAGTTTGTTTAGTCACTATTTAATGAATTGATTACAATGCCACTAAAGCTTCTTTTTAATGCTAGAGAAAGAAGTATGTACCTGTGATAGTTATATACATTTGAATGTCTAAGTTAAAATGAGATAACAGACCTGTCCATCAATCACATTTCTGCACATTTAATTGTACAGTTGCCATTTGCTATTTTTTTTAGCTGAACTTACAGACTGCAAAAAATAATAAAACAAAATGTCAGCCACTCAAAGCACTGTTTTTCATCTCACTTCACCCTGTGTAGAGGTGCTTGATAGGTCTGCCCTCATTTGACACAACCTGTTTCCAAACCTTGAACACCCTGTTGCATACTCAGTCCTTACCAAGTTGTAAAGGCAGGACAGCAAGGTGGCTCAGCTGGGCAGCGGGTCACTGACTCAAATAACAAGATGCTTTGAAGGTACTGGTCACTACTCAGTTAATATTACAAAAACATAATTAACTCAAAGGATATTACATATTTGTTCCCAAGTAAACAACAAGAGATGGTCATATCCCCTAAAGCTGTGATTTCAATCTATAAAAAAATTATTGAATGTTTTGTTTAACCTGTTAATGTTTCTTTTTTATGAATAGATAAAAACAACAGATGTGACCACAAAATTGGGTCTGGATTTGCAAGTGCTGATAACCCTACACCAGAAAATCAAGGTCATGGGTATCCGCCAACAGAGTATCCTGCTCCTCGTTACCATGCACGAGGATACCCTGCTGCAAATGTGCAGAAAACTCATGGATATCAGGCCCCACCTGGAGATTGCCAAGGTCATTTATGATTAAAAATGAGTACATTGAAAGCAAAACTCTCTGTCTTTTACAGTGTGCAATGAAGTGTACAGGTTAGGTCCCCTGGACCTCTTTTCAAAGCTATACAGTTGATTTCCCTTAGCCTTTCCTGATATTTTTTATCTGGCAAATCATTCATCACTTATTAGTGTCTCTAGAATTTCAGTATCCTTCTGGAGATGGGGTCTCCAGAACTGTACATAATACTCTAGGTAAAGCCTCAGGCCTGACCACATATCTGAGGAGTGACAAGACCACCTCTTCCTTTTCACTACTAATGCTTCTAGCTATACAACCCATCACCCTGGTTGCTCTTTGTAATCGTTTGTTGCATTGTCTACTTCCTTTTAACTCAGAAATAATTACTTTTAAATCCCCAGTACAGTATAGACAGTGCTATATTTTGACTTTGGAGTTTTACGTCCCAAGTGCATTTTTAGATTTATCAACATTAAACTTACCAACATTAAACTCTGTAATTTTTGTGAATTACTTGAATGATTCGATTTTGACTTACTCGCTAAGGAATGTCTACCCTTACCTTTGAGACCTTTTGTAATATAGCTAATTAAACAGTCTTTAATATAGCTAATAAAAACATTCAGATGGATGGGTCTAGGGCTGAAACAACGAATCGATAAAATTGATAATAATCGATAATGAAAATCGTTGTCAACGATTTTCATTATTGATTAGTCGAATCGATTTTTATCGATTTTATCCTTATATAATCCGACCTCAAACAGAGATTGGATTATAACACTAGAATCCAGATCCCCCGCAACGCTGCAGGGGACCTGGATTCCCCTCACTGTCGGCCGGTCTCTCACTTCCGTCTCTCTCCCCCTCCCATACACCCCTCTGACTCCTCCCACCCTCCCATACACCACTCTGGCTCCTCCCCCTCCCATACGCCACTCTGCCTCTCTACCCGGCTCCCTTGTGTCTTGTGAACCTCCGTTGCTGACAGGAGGCAGAGTGGAGTATGGGAGGGGGGAGGAGGCAGTGTGTCAGGGTCCACGGCGAGAGAATCCTCGCCGCAGTAACACACCTGAGTACCCGCCGATAGCAGGTACTGTCTCCCACGCCGCATCCTCCATCTTCCCGGAACCAGCTCCTTCAGACTGTGTTAGGCGCGCCCCCTCCTGCCTCTTCTAGTTTCCTGCACGACGTAGCCTGGGGAATGCACGTCAACGGCATCACGCAAGGAGGAGGGGCGACATCTAGTGGAGGATTTAAAAACTGGCACTGAGTTTCATTCAGTGCTCAGTTATTTTCCTTGACAGAGCTATTTAGTTTGCGCTCCCGATTTTTGTGATTTCTGGCTTGACCCTTGGCTTTGTACTTTGTTTGTCCTGATCTCTCCAATCCTGAATTTTGGCTCGGCTTTCGGACTTCGCTGCTCTCTCCCGCCCTGACCTTTGGATCGTCTCTGATTTACCTTATCATCTAAACCTTCCCTCATCTCCTGGAAGGTAGCCTGCATACTGGGTTCCTCTCCTTGCTCCTACCAGCCTGACACAGAGTGGAGTATGGGAGGGGGGGGCATAGTGGTGTATGGGAGGGGGAGGAGCCAGAGTGGTGTATGGGAGGGGGAGGAGCCAAAGTGGTGTATGGGAGGGGGAGGAGGCAGAGTGGAGTATGGGAGGAGGCAGAGTGGAGTATGGGAGGGGGGAGGAGGCAGAGTGGTGTATGGGAGGGGGAGGAGCCAAAGTGGTGTATGGGAGGGGGGAGGAGGCAGAGTGGAGTATGGGAGGGGGAGGAGGCAGAGTGGTGTATGGGAGGGGGAGAAGGCAGAGTGGTGTATGGGAGGAGGGAGTAGGCAGAGTGGTGTATGGGAGGAGGGAGGAGGCAGAGTGGTGTATGGGAGGGGGAGGAGGCAGAGTGGTGTATGGGAGGGGGGAGGCAGAATGGCATATCTGGGGGAGTTAGAGTGGCATATCTGGGGGAGTTATAGTGGTGTATGGGGGGTATAATGGATTTCAGGGAGGCAGAATGGCATATCTGGGGGAGTTAGAGTGGCATATCTGGGGGAGTTAGAGTGGTGTATGGAGGGTATAATGAATTTCAGAGTGGCATATCTGGGGGAGGCAGAGTGGTGAATCAGGGAGAATTTCAGGGTGGTGCAGGGCATTTATGGGGAGCGGAGTGGCATATCAGGGTGCACAGTGGCATATAGGGAGGTATAAGGCATAAATGGGGGCGAGTGGCATATTGCAAGTTATAAGCCATATCAGGGGGGCATAAGACATATCTGGGGGTAAAAGGTATATCAGGGGGCTCAGTTGGATATCACTGGCATATAAGGAGAATAAGGCATATCGGGGGCACAGTGGCATATCAGGGGCACAGTGGAATCTCTGGCATATAAGAGGTATAAGGCATATATGGGGCAGAGTGGCAAGCTGGGGGTCAGATGTGCATAACTGGGGGCAGTTTGGTAAATAAAAGAAAATGTAAACAAGGCTTTTTTCTCAGTTTTTATTAAATATGAAAAATAGTTAACATATGAATTCATATTTACTAATAACTTTGTATTAAAACCTAGTTTGAGAAACACTGTGTTTGGGTTCTTGTAGCTTTTATTATTATGTCAGTAAAATAAGAAGGTGAATAGCGAGAGGCCATTGCAATAAAGAGATGAAAGTGTAAATTGTACGTTTTTTATTAAATTATTTTAAATAAAAAAAATTGCATTTTTAGCAGATTAATCGATTAATAGAAAAAATAATCGGCCAACTAATCGATTATTAAAATAATCGTTAGTTGCATCCCTAGATGGGTCCCAGTACCAATCCCTGAGGTACCATAACATGTGCAACCTTGAAGAGGATCGTCCTCTATATACAATGCATTAAACTTATGGTAACATTGAGTATTATATAATTTATACAATATATGCTTTTGCAATTAATAATTTAATTATTCAATTTATCAATATTTTGATTTTACACATAAAATGACTTCTTCACAAAACAGGTCTGCCTGGAAATCCCCCCAATAGTGGTTATGGAGGAGTACCTGTTGTTCCTGGTCAGCCAAATGACCCCACAGGTGAATTGATGCCAGCACCTCCAATGATCCCTGGCTTTCCGCCAGGTCTGGAGTATCTCAGCCAGGTATCTGGAATACCAAATCTCTCTAAAACTTAATGCTTCAAGAGATTACCAAAGACTAAAATCTAATTGTTTTGCTTTATGCAAGTCTTAGGTATCATGCAGTTTTCTCCCTCCTCATTTCCCCAAATAGAAGGTCCTTGTCACAGAGCTGGCTAGTCCGACCGACTACCTCCGCTGTCTTGTGCTTCCTTAGCCTGGGACAACACACTTTCCCCGGTTCCCCAGTCACTAGCCGAGACTCAGTGTAGGGTAAAACCAAACGAAGACTGATTTATTTTGGACACACAGAGCTGGATATAACCAGCAAAACACACATTTACATAAAACAAGATATTGGGACACAAACCGCCCCCTTAATCTGCCTCCCAGAGACAACAGGGGCAGTAACGAGATTAACAATACAATAGGTGGGGGGGGAGACTGATTTATACAACATTAAACTGAAAG
Source organism: Spea hammondii (assembly GCA_029215755.1). Lineage (NCBI taxonomy): Eukaryota > Metazoa > Chordata > Amphibia > Anura > Pelobatidae > Spea > Spea hammondii. Next base: position 105,249,119 of record JARDYJ010000003.1, on the reverse strand, counting down.
AATGGTGGTCACTCCCTGGTGGCAGATCCTGGCTGTCTGCTGGAGATAATCCCCTCAACCAGTGATGAGATGATACTGCTGGGGGTAGCCACAGAAGCCTTTACAAACCCAGGGCCCATAGTCAATAGGGATTAGGCTGGCAGTCAGGCTTCTCCAGTGGTCCCAGTGATGGAGGCTTCCGTCACAGTCCTCAAATGACCATAAAAATGTACTTACCAGTGCCATCCCCCACTCCTTTTTTTTGTTTCTTTCTCTGCTTTTAGGTGTATGATTAAATGTTAAGTTTAAATTGTATTCAGAGTAGTGTTTTTCATTACATAATCAGTGGATTTAATTCCAACTCCAGTATTACTGGGAGTGTGTTTTTTCTTGTTTTGTTTAGAATTCTACTTTTAACAGAAAATATAACAACAAAAAATAGGAGGGTTTTCTAATATCAATTCAGAACAGAAATTGGTTCCGATAAACAAAACATACTGTATATTACTTATTATCGAGGGTTACTTATTATTATTGAGGAAGAGAGAGACTAGGAGTGTTCCTCCCACAGGAGAGCGCTTGTTACAACATACAGTTGCAGGACTCTATTGCTTTGTAACACATTCTGGTCATGCTTAAAACCTGTACTAATAGTAGGGCACAAAACAATTTTATAAGTTAAAATTGTACAGTGTGGCAGGTAATTGACTAATTACACATATCATATTTTCCAGATAGACCAGCTTTTAATTCACCAGGGAGTTAATCTAGTAGAAGGTAAGTAATGTATTTTCTGTCATGCTGTCATCGAGTGAATACACTTTTCTCCTCAAATGTGCTGGGGTCCCCATCACCTAAACCAGTTTAAGTACTCCAAATCATGATAGTAGTAGTAGTAGTGGTAGTTTCAAAGCAAATTGCAACAGCAAGAGACTAAACGGTTTTACATTAGTTCTGACCCTAGTGGTATCGCACTTGTCGGGATACATCTAAGATCATAGTTCAGTGAAGCTTTCAGACCCGATGAGATTTTACATTTTTATTTAAAGAATTGTAACCTTAGCACACTGTCCATTCTGTGGATTTAGAAGTGACTGGGCAACAGGAGTCAATCCAAAAAACCTACTCCTGTTTAGGAAACTGGCTAAACATTTGCTTTCCAGTCAAACAATACAAACATAAAAAACATTTTAACAATAAGTCTGGCACTCTTACCAGCTCTGTGTCTTCCACTTTCACCCAGGATAATGGATGCTCAATGGGAGAGACAGCCTGTTTTCTTCAGCCCTGCATATAACACTCAGGGATTAATGTTAATATGGCCCATAGTTAACCCATAGGTCAAAGAGAACTACCATTTTCCAAACTCATATTCATATAAAAGCCCTATTTCACCCTTTGTCTTAGATATATTCAATTACCAAGTAACATTGTCTTGGTGGGTTTAAACTCATTAAATCCCCTCATTAAGCCATCAAGTCATTTCTAGGGGCATGTAGGGAAAAACTTTCACACATCTAGTCAACATGCCTAATTTATGAGTAATTAAGTACGGTATATCCAAAAACTTAAAACGAGTTGGTATCAAAGAAATTCATATTTAATTGCACTTTCCAAACATACATTTAACATTTGACTCGATGTATTCACAAAAGTGTGAGCTTGCATGAGCTAATCCCATATATTGCATTGATATTGTGATTACCTTTATTGAGTTTTCGCATTTTACTATACATTTCTCTGATATGGTATCCACCCACAAGGTCTAAATCTGCTTTTACAGACAATAACATTTGTAAAAAAAAAACATCTGTATCTACATAGTTGTTATGGGAATATGTAAATTTATACAGTTATGCAAATACCCAAATTTAAATATAGATAAGTATACTGGTCAATCACATAAATATCAGTGAATATCTTGAATAAACAGACAAGGCAAAATCTCAATGAAAGTATAAACAAATCTTTACTAAAAATAAACAACAAACATCAATCAAATGTTTTAGACATACATTGCTGAAGAAACCCTATATATATATTTATATATATATATTTATATATATATATATATATATATATATATATATATATATATATATATATCATGTATAAGAAAAAACCAAAACTAAACAGTATAATAGATATACACAAAAAACAACAATACAAATATACTTAGCTCTATTAGTAGACTCAGCAGCTTACACGGGATAAATGGCTCAGCATAAAAGTTGAAACAATGAGGAGAGTTCCTTGCCGCATATTCAATTGAAGTAAATGGGCTCCTCAACTAAGACACCTGGCTTCTTCCGACCCAGTCATGAAACTCCCTCTAAACTAACTGGTAGAACCTTAAATAGCCTTAAATCCAGTATCCACCCACGGGAGTAAGCCAGCCAATACCGAATGGTCATTTCTAGGAGGCGGTCACTACAGGTGGTTATTTGTGTAAGGAAGTGACCCAAAGATCCTCACTTCCTCCTAAAAGCACATGTCTCATTGAGTATGCGGCAGCCATCTTTACGCACTCGACGTCACAGTTCTCACTAGGCAATTTCCTTTCTCAAAAGCACATGTCTCATTGAGTATGCGGCAGCCATCTTTACGCACTCGACGTCACTGAGCTCACTAGGCCCCCTGTAGGTCATATGTTATTTCGCATGCATGGGGACAGTCCATAATCAATACAATCCACCTGTTGTTCCCATTACATAAGTAATAACTATAATTCATATATTTCCCGTATCGGTCTTACTTTCTTCATAGCTCGCTTTGTCACACCTGTTATCAAAATTACTACAAAATATATTGTTACACATAAAACAACACCCACCACTATCCATTGCATCACTTTTGTCCCTAAATTACCCAACCAGCCAAAAGGTCCACTATCCGGTGGATCCTGGAGTTTCTTCCTGATATCATTTATCTTTGAAATATCATGTGTTATGGCACCAGAGTTATTGACAATGTACGAGCAGCACTCAGTCCCCACTAGCGCACAAACGCCTCCTTTAGCGGCCAAAACGTAATCTAATGCGAGTCTGTTTTGCAATACCACTGCTCTTATTTGCACCTGTTCTTGGGATAGTTTGGTAATAGAATCCACTGTTGCGTCCAGGGCTTCATCCACTAGTTTCTTTAGGGCTTCTAGTCGATTTAATGACCAATATACTCCCCAGCCAGGAAATACAACTCCCAAATTAGCTTCATGTTCTCCGATAAATGGACTCCATCTTTTATTCCTAATCATGCCTTCTGGAAAGTTATTTTTACTCCTTATTGCCGGGATGATTGAGCCGATGTAACATTCTCCTTCCCATTGGCTAGGCAACCACCTATAGGCCCAATTACCGCATAGAAAATATACACCTCTGGGAAGGACATTGCAACTATTATCTGGGGCCCCAGTAAAAGAAGTGTCTAAGAGTATAGAAATAAAAGGAAAGTTTAGTCTTTTTATTGCACCATGGGGGGTCATACTTATTACTCTTACCACTGGGCTGGAGTCTTTGACAGTCATTGCCCAGTGTTGGTCATTACCGTAGGCATTTACCCAGGCAGATGTACAGTTAGAATATCCCATTTTAGTGGCAATGGCTCCGTTGTTATGGGAGCTGATACAAATGGCACCCTCCTGGGGGCGGTTAATAATGTTCAATCTGTCCATTGATTTTGGCTTTCCTCTTTCTCTGTACCAGCCGAATCCTGTGTTGTTATATTGTTTTAACTCCTCCAACGTCCAGGGCACTCCTACATACGGGTAGCTGCTTTCCTCGCTGAATGATATGGCCCCACAAATCCAGCACTCCGTGCTGTTTGACGCTCTCGAATAACTGGCCAATAGATTCAGGTATGAGTTGGAGGACCAGGGATCCGACTTGTCTATATAGCCACCAATCTGTTGGAAGGAAAGAAAACAGGGTGAGTACCTCCACTTATCAATACAGCTTTAGTATCACCAGGCCCATCTGACAGTATTTCTCCCTTCTGTTTAACCTGCTCACCTGCTCGGGGTAGCACCCATACTTTGGAGCCTGTCTGTAAGGTATTACCTTCCTCCCACGTCACTAATACTTTCCGTGGGATCCAAATGGATACCACGCCTAGTACTGTTTTTTGTAATATCTGGCCTGCATACCCCCTGGTCAACAGGATTTCCCAAAGATCTGATGACACTTTTACCGTCCCTGTGGTCAACCAATCGTCATCTTGTAGTTCCTCTGTTAGGGTAAATGTCACTTCAGCTCCTTCTGGCAATATCCCACCCATGGGAAGGATGTATGTAACCCATTCACCCCCCTTTTTAATCTCAACAAGATGCTGGATGACCACTTTAAATTTGTTTTTTCCCACCTGTTGAGGAAAAGATTCCTTGAACCTTAAACGGACTGTCACTGTTGGTGTCTCTACCTGTCCGGTCAACCTTTCGTAAGGTGAAAACTGTCCTATTGGTCTACTATTTAGAATCATAACTGCCTGCGTGAGCACTCGATCCCACCCCTTCAATGTCCTACTTGGGGATAGTTTCCGAATTTGTTCTTTTAAAAGCCCATTGCACCTTTCAATCAACCCCGAGGCTTGAGGATGATAGGGGATGTGGAAGATCCACTTAATCCCTGAGTCATTTGCCCACTGCGTCTCAATACTCTGCCCTAGTAACACATCGATTCCCAAAATATTGTCTGGCAATTCTGAAATCAACACTTTAGCATTAAATCGCGGTCCTTTATTAATTGACATAGCAACAACAACCTGGACTGCTTTGGTAATTCTACCTCCTAAACATTCTATCCTCATACAGGGTCCTGATAACCTTGATGGATTACCATGTAGTACCGTCACTTCTGCTCCTGTGTCAACTAAAGCTAAAATCTTTGTCGGTCCTGGTCTTGTCCCCCACCAAACATTCAAAGGTACATAAGGGCGTCTGTCTCCAGCGGTTAAAGGGGAAACATGTACCGCCGGAGGACCACCAATCTGTCATTGTATTGAGGCAGTATCCCAATTAGTCAAATCATGTGTCATCAGATCTTTTAAAGGATACAAGGATCTAACTTCACCATTGTTTTCTAGCGGTGCTTGCTTCTGTTTGGAATTAGTATGAGAGTATGTCCAAGCACCGTATTGTGTCGGGAAAAGTGGGGGCATGTGCGAGTATGAATGTGGATGAGTGTTATCTGGGGCTGGAAATGATGATGGGGGCACAGCATAGGGGGCATAATTTTGGAATAAAGGCGTGGACAATGGTTGTGTGGCTGTAGGCATGGGAGGAGTGGCTTTTAAATAACTAGGGGGAGGAGATTTTGGGACAGATGGGGCAGAGAGAGTGGTATTGTCTACCTGATCCTTGCACGCCACATGCACTTGTACCTTTTTATTAGTCCTTTTTTCAACCTCCACCCATTTTTTAAACATGGCAGACGTTGAAATCCCATCAATCTGGTCTTCAGGTACACCCGCATCAATTAAATCATTCCACATTTGCTTGCGTGTTACTCTTTGTCTGGTTTTATTCCTAAACTTTCCCTGTTTCTCCCCCTTCTCTGGTTGCACCTCCTCTTTCCTCATCCTGTTAGCAGCAAACACACCTTTCCTAGGTTTAGATTCTAACTCCAATTCCCCAATCTCAGTTAAATATGTGGTGAGCTGGTGTACCTTTCCACCATTCCCCAAACTGCCCAGCAAAGATAACAGAGATGCCTTCATATCCTGCGGTGCAGTTTTCAAAAATCGAGACCGCATATTAGCTGTGAATTCCTCTATGTCTGGGCCTTCCCAGTTATCCTTGTTCAATCCCGCCACACATCCCATAATTCTAAGGCGGGTGATGGCATCTCTTAGTTTTGACCAGGGGGAAGTTGGCTCAATGTCACTGTTAGATGGGAATGCCAAAAGTATTGCATGGCGCACCATATCAAATAATGAAAAATTACCTCCAATCTCCCTCACCCTGCGCAATACCTGCATTAGCTGTGGATGCAGCGTTAGCTGCCCCATACTTAATGCTTCCCTCGCATTCAACAGCACACTGTCAGCTCCTCCATCCCACATACGTAACAGCCACTCTCCTACACTTTCACCAACTTGCTGTTTGTACACCTTTGCCAGTTCCATGAGCTCAGTTTGTGTGTAACCCTTTACCACTTCATTCATCTCATCTCTCAACCCATACTCCCCATCTTGTTCACGGTGCAGTCTCCTTTTCCGCTGCTGTGTAATGATAGGACGGGCTTGTCGCCTGTCCACGTCATTATCATCTTCGGAAGAGGATACATACTCATCTGATGATACAGGATCCCATGTTGGATTCGCAATCATCGCTCGCACCTTACTTACAGGCAATGGCTTTCTGCCTTTCTGTAACCTCCTGCGGTTAACCTTGCTTATCGCTAAATTAGCATATTTCTCTTCTAAAGCAGTTACATGGCAAGCATTAGTACGCTTGCATTCTTTAGTCATAACTAACAAATCTTTCACATCCTGCAACTCTTTCTCGAGTGCTTCATTTCTCTGCACCTCGCGGCTAAGGGCCTGCACAACTAACCACCCTGTGGTGGCAGCGGCTTTCCGCTCTTTTTTTGAGTATACTCCTAGGTCTAATCGCAATGCCTGAGTACCAAGTTCAGTACCAGGGTCCGGATAGACTGGAGCAGCATATTTTATTAGCTCTTCAGCAATGGGTTTCCAGTTTGCTAAACTGGCCCACAATGGAATTGTCCCATACTTAGATTCCTCCTTCCTTCCCGCTCTATTACTTTTTCTAAACAAAGTATGCATCTCTACTCTTGGGACAAGCCAACAACAACAACCACAACAAACTAAATATATATATAAAACAAATAAAAAGATATCACAGTATTTCACTCAAATATTCTATATTTAGTGATTGTGCAGTATCCTGCTGACTACGCCAATTGTTATGGGAATATGTAAATTTATACAGTTATGCAAATACCCAAATTTAAATATAGATAAGTATACTGGTCAATCACATAAATATCAGTGAATATCTTGAATAAACAGACAAGGCAAAATCTCAATGAAAGTATAAACAAAAATCTTTACTAAAAATAAACAACAAACATCAATCAAATGTTTTAGACATACATTGCTGAAGAAACCCTATATATATATTTATATATATATATATATATATAGATATATATATATATAGATATATATATCATGTATAAGAAAAAACCAAAACTAAACAGTATAATAGATATACACAAAAAACAACAATACAAATATACTTAGCTCTATTAGTAGACTCAGCAGCTTACACGGGATAAATGGCTCAGCATAAAAGTTGAAACAATGAGGAGAGTTCCTTGCCGCATATTCAATTGAAGTAAATGGGCTCCTCAACTAAGACACCTGGCTTCTTCCGACCCAGTCATGAAACTCCCTCTAAACTAACTGGTAGAACCTTAAATAGCCTTAAATCCAGTATCCACCCACGGGAGTAAGCCAGCCAATACCGAATGGTCATTTCTAGGAGGCGGTCACTACAGGTGGTTATTTGTGTAAGGAAGTGACCCAAAGATCCTCACTTCCTCCTAAAAGCACATGTCTCATTGAGTATGCGGCAGCCATCTTTACTCACTCGACGTCACAGTTCTCACTAGGCAATTTCCTTTCTCAAAAGCACATGTCTCATTGAGTATGCGGCAGCCATCTTTACGCACTCGACGTCACTGAGCTCACTAGGCCCCCTGTAGGTCATATGTTATTTCGCATGCATAGGGACAGTCCATAATCAATACAATAGTGTAATCATCATCGTTTGTAGAGCAGTAGATATATCAGGGCTTATCTTTCACTCCTTGCAACATGATGAATGCACAATTACGACCAATGCGTTTCTCTTAGGATTGGCCATAGTTTGGTTACCAGGTTGCTAATTGGCACATGATTACTTACGGTAATTTATTTTATGATATTTTTTGTATTAAATGTGCTCTTTTTTTCAGTGATTACTTGTTGTGTAGCAAACAGTATGTTTGAAATAAAAAACAGTATGGGGCAGAAGGTATACTCTGCCACAGAGGAAAATGATTGCTGTAATCGTAATTGCTTTGGAGGAGCCCGTTGCTTTATCATGACCATTGCTGACAACACAGGCTGTGAAGTCATGAAATGAATTCGTCCGTGCAGATGTTCCTTATGCTGTTGTCCATGCTGCTTACAGAAAGTGAGTATAAAGCCGTCTGTAGGGGCAAGGGTTAATCACTGCCTGCACTACTGATTATTTTGCATGACCAATTTAATAGTAGTGTATTATGGTCTTGGCAAGGAGCATTAGGGTAAAGTGGGTATAATGTAGATGGATTGCGGCTTAATACAAACAGTGTATTTTATTGGCAATTGCCACTGTTGGCCCTTTCTAAGAAAGTAATATAAAAATGTCTTTGGACTCACTCATCAGGCATTATTATTATTATTCATATATCATTTTATATAGCTCCAACATATTCCACAGAGCTGTACAATAGGTAGGGAGATTAATATTGTCTGCCAAAGTGTTTTGGGCTTTTATCACTGGGCCACTGTGGTGTAATTGCCCATCAAGTTGAATGTTGCCAACCTTTTCATGTTATAAACATCCCTTTATATTACAAAAAAATGCTATATTTCCTGGTAGAACTACGTAAAGGTTGTTAATGCTTAACCATAAACATTAATTATCAATGTGCAAAAATTATAAAACTCTTTTATATCTCAATAGGAAAAGTACTTTCACAGGCGTCTATTCACTAAAGTACGAATGCTTGTGAGATTGGACAAAAGTCTAACTCGCAAGTTCGCCAAAACGGTGATGACCGATGACATTTCATTTCAACGATCACCTCGTAAACTTCAATGGTCTCGCTGAAATGCCTCGATAGCGATGCATTCAGCAACACCAAACACCCACCTCAGGATGCGCCGTGACCGCTCTGGTGAGCGGTCACAACTGCCACTGCGAGTAATTTTTTTATAAAAAAAAAAACCAAAGTTGGAAAAGTTTGCTAGAGACCAATGAACTCTGGCTCCACTTGCAGGTTGAATACAGGTACTGCATGCAAGCATGCAAGTCAATGGAGCCCAGCTTTCTAATCACAATGTGATTAGTAAAATATTTAAAAATAATATGGGGGGGGGGAAGCTAAAAAAAAAAATATTATGCATCAGAGGAACCATCCAGTTCCATATTCATACAGAACACTAATCTCTCTTTTTTTCATACAGCTTGAAGTACAGGCTCCTCCAGGAGTCACAATTGGCTATGTAAAACAGGAATGGCATATTTACCTGCCAAAGTTTACCATCCAGAACGAGAGAGAGGAAAATTTACTTAAAATCTGTGGCCCATGTGTCCCTTGCAGATGTTGCACAGATATCAACTTTGAGGTAATATATATATATAAATTCTAACATCATGTTATAATTTATTTCATAAATTGTCTTGCGATTATTATGAGTGTGCATTGTTAAGCTATATTTATTTTTTAAATATTGGATTATTTATTTTATTTTTGATATTTAGCTGATGACTTTAGATGAAACCTCTACAATTGGACACGTTTCCAAACAGTGGACAGGTATTGTAAAAGAAGCCTTAACAGATGCAGACAACTTTGGTGTTCGGTTTCCAATGGACCTTGATGTGAAAGTCAAAGCAGTCGTGATTGCTGCCTGCTTCCTTATTGTAAGTTTTTAGTGACCCATTAATAGGGTACATTGTTAAAATTAAGTAAATATGTTTGCATTGTTTCTTCTGTTTCCATTTTAAAAGGTTTAAGTGAATGTGTTTGCAGATATAAAGTTATATTTATCTTGAAAATGTAATTGACCACCAGCAGTATATCCCATATAAATGTTTTTATCAAAATTCTAACAGTAACTGAAAAAGTATTGCTTTAACAAGATTGATAGGTTGATCTTCTAAGTTTTGCCACTCATTGTGCTGCATGACTTTCTGGATGTCTGTAAGTTTAAAAGTAAAGGCACAGTTTTAAAGTCCTATAGCCAGCTTGACCAGAGAATAATGCATATTAAAGTAAGTTGTGAATATTTTAATATGCATTTTTAAAAATGTAGAAATAGAAAAAAAAACAGTTACTTACTAAAGAGAAGCTGCAGCTCCCTGTCTCCTCCAAGGTCTAACAATCATCCAGTCAGTGAAATCAATGGGCTTACTTTCTGTGAGGCATCTCATGAGAACCCTCCTTGCAATCCTTGCCAAACTAGTGCTGGTGCTGACAGATGTTGTCGGGAGATGTGTTTGGCTGAAGAGATCTCCTGCCTAGCATCTAGTGATTGGTTGGGGAAAGGGGCAAATATATATTCCAAATGGTCCACATGTTTTTCCTGAAGCTGTACAATGTACCATATTTAGCACTACCTCTCTATATCTTAGGTCTGCAGGAAATTTGATCTTGTTATTGTAGACATATCCCATCCACTCACTGTGTCTTTTTCTGTTACTCATGTTATATCTTTCCTTGTTTGTTTATACCCAATGAATGCCACATGGGTTTTATGTTATGTTATAAACATATGACAAATGATTGTATATATTGGTTATTGTGATTAGATTTTGCATTCTAAAATGTCAATTGCATTTTTTTTTTACTGCAGGATTTCATGTTCTTCGAAAAAAGCGATTAAAGTACAGATTTGATGACTGCTTTCTGAAGACATTGATGAATAAAAAATGACCAATTAATTGAAATTTTATGTCAGATTTGTTTTTAGAATTTTGAAGATGTTTGAGAAGCAAATGCATGGAGTCAATGTCATTGATATATGTGTTGTAACTCAAGGGATAGGTAAACTTATGTCTTTATTAAAACCCCCTGTTGGCTTGACATCATTACTAGAAGGCATTTAAGCTGTCTGAAACACCAACATCGCTATTGTCCTAGTAAGGGTGAGCCTATGGTTATTGAATCATGGGTGCTTTATTTCTTCAGAGCCCCAATCCATTACTACCATACACTTAGTCACCCACAACACAAATACATCTCTCTCTTTCTAACTTAACTCACGTGTGGCCTATTATTCAGTGCAGTTACAAGAGTGCCTGAACAGCATGCACACACTACACAAATGTTAGTACTCCCTTATGTCTGTTAACTAACTAAATTAAAAAGACTTATTTCTTGACCCATACATTGTACTTGCTAAGTGCATAGATTGTGATATGTATTATATTTGTATCCATATGCGTGCTCTCTTACAATGTCGAATGCATTGTCAATGATCCTTGCTTTGTGTATACAGTTTATAATGCAGGAAGCTGAAGGTCTTCTAGACATAAAAACTTTATACTGTATCATATGTCATGTCTAGCACATTGTATATGTGTCAGGACTAGGATGATCAGGTCGGGTAGGAGCCCATGCGCAGGGGATACTTGGGGTTCAGCCTGTAACCCACGGTGCATAATTATGCAAACAAAGACACCACAAGCAGAAGTCCAGGTAATGCAGTGTATTTTATGTATATAACAGTACCAGCAAATAAGGGTATTACAGTCTAGGCAAGAAACCGGACGTATGGCAAAATAAAATACCGGTAATAAGTCTTTTGGCAGGGAGCCCGCTTGGAAGGACCCAAAGCAGGGAACCAGGAACAGTACAGGTGCAGAGCCACAGCAGGAAGGTCCATAGACTTCAATACAAAGGCCCTGACTGAAGGGCAGGGCAGGTTCATAAAGGCAGGGTAATCCCAGGTAACAAGGATCAGCTGGATGTATTGGCTAGGGCTCAACCCAGGTAACAAGGCACACCTGAGTTCTGAGTGCTCCAGAGGGCGGAGGGAGGCTACTAGTGGTAGCAGATTTAAACGGCACAGGTATAAAAAAAAGCCATGGTTCAGGCAGCGAAAAAGTGGTTCCTGACAGTACCCCCTCCCCAAGGAGTGGCCACTGAACGCGAACAGTCTGAACAAAATCTGTATGCCTTTAATAAACTGAGCAGAAGGGTGTACTTAACATGATTTCTTCTTCTTCGGTAAAGCTTGTTCACAGATCTCCAGGTCTTCCTTTCTGATTATATTGCCATTAGAGGTAATAACACAATCAAAGAAAAGGTTATCTGTGGTGCAATTGTAGGTCAAATTAGGACTGGATGCTGAAGAGGTTGATGAGAAGGTATGATTCAGTGCTTTCTCTTTCCATGTACCAGGGGTCACATAGCTGCCCTGTACCCAGGGCACTTCTGGTGGCAGGGGGGGGGGGGGTAGTACCAGAACTGCACTGGTTCAAAACAGGAGAAGCAGACTTGGTATGGGAAGCACTGATGGAAGGCCCCTTCTTCCTCAGAGATGGAATAGGGTCATGTATCTTTGCTATCAGTCCAGAGGAGATATTATGGGCTATGGTAGTCTCTGGTGTATCACACTTTGCTGAGGAAGGAGTGATAAGAGTTGCAATCATGGCTGAACAGAAAGCAATAGGAAGTTCATCCATATGGGAGCAACCCACACTGCCACAGACTGTAGAATCACAGAAGCTGCATTCCATCACAGAACCATCATCAGGCTTCAGCTGGACATCCACTGAAGTTTGAGAAGCATTAGGAATCACCAGGGGTGGTATATACTCCATGGGTTCACTGTCCTGGGGAATAAAGCTACTTCCCCTTTTAGGAGAGCTCTGTGCTTGTGACGTAGACTGCTCAATCGGTACAGAGGGTTTGGGAGGTTTCAGAGGACATTGGGTGATCCAGTGTCCTTTTGCCACAGTAAAAGCAAGCCTCATCATCACGCCTTTGTTGCAATTCGGTTGTGGTAAGGGGTTCACGTTTCCTAGGAGATTCCTTTTTCATACTGGTAACAGGCTTGTTGGATTTCTCAGGTGATGTAACAGGTGTAGGTGAATGGTCTTCATGAGAGTGGTTGGAGTTGGAGTCCCAGATTTGCATTAATGATTTGCACAGTTCAAGTAAACATTCTCCTATCGCTTTGATGACTGAAAGCAACCCGCAGACTCCTTGTAATGGCCTTTGTATTCTGTCAGGACTCGGATGATCAGGTCGGGTAAGAGCCCATGCGCAAGGGATACTTGGGGTTCAGTCTGCAAACAAACAAAGACACCACAAGCAGAAATCCAAGTAATGCATTGTATTTCATGTATATAACAGGATCAGCAAATAAGGGTAATACAGTCTAAGCAAGAAACCGGACGTATGGCAAAATAAAATACCGGTAATAAGTCTTTTGTCAGGGAGCCTGCTTGGAAGGACACGAAAGGCACACAGCCCGCTTGGAAGGACACAGAGCAGGGAGTCCGCTTGGAAGGACACAGAGCAGGGAGTCCGCTTGGAAGGACACAGAGCAGGGAGTCCGCTTGGAAGGACACAGAGCAGGGAACCAGGAACAGTACAGGTGCAGCGCCACAGCAGGAAGGTCCATAGCCTTCAATACAAAGGCCTTGACTGAAGGGCAGGGCAGGTTCATAAAGGCAGGGTAATCCCAGGTAACAAGGCCCAGCTGGATGTATTGGCTAGGGCTCATCCCAGGTAACAAGGCACACCTGAGTTCTGAGTGCTCCAGAGGACGGAGGGTGGCCACTAGTGGTAGCAGATTTAAACGCCACAGGTATAAAAAAGCCATGTTCAAAAAAGGGAACGAAAAAGTGGTTCCTGACAATATGCTTAACCTGTTAATCACAAGACCTTTTTGGTCAAGAGCGATTTTAAGTTTACCTATACAAATTATATTTATATTCAACACAAGTAAAGCTTTATTTTGAACCATATTGATATTTGTTTTAGGCCTAAAAAACATATCTTAATTGTCTGTAGACAGTATGGAAGCCACATGGGTAGGTGCTGTAGGCACTGACCTGGATCAGTTCGGAGGAACTGTTATACACCACTGTATAAGGAACATGATACATATGTGAATGCAGCAAAATAGGAAGTATGAGCAGATAAGGAACATGGCAGGGGAAGAGTTAATTGTTAGAGCTTATGTTAGGGTACCATGTCAACTTTTCTTACAGTGCTAGACAGAATACTGCAATGTGTGCACCACACCAGCTTTTATGTATTGTATACGTGTGGTGGTCTGACTAAAAGACTTCTAGTCCCCCTCTCTAGATTTGCTACTTACAGCTTTCTGTTCTTCTCTTGCAGCTGCCTGCTTTTTATATAGAATCCCACAATGCATTTGCAAGGAGAACAAATTAACGGAAAAAATGAAATAAATACATTTAACAAAAAATTACACCACCATGACATCACTGGCAGCAAAAACATATGAGAGGTCCCCAAAAGGGATCTTGAGTCATACTGTAGTGGGAACAGTGCAAAGAAACGGGAAAATAAAAATAAATAAGTAAAACATATATTATCCCTACCACTATAAGTAAAAAAATCACTTCCCACAAACCCCTTAAGCCAATAGTATTAAAAATATTTAATATAGGGTAATATGTAAAGAATGGATTTGGACCTCTTGAACATGAAAAAAAAATACAGTAAGACTATAATCAGTATATGTTGTGGAACATTAATTGGGTCATTGTTCATTCAGCTGTGGCACCTAGAGTATATAAGATAATGTTAAGCAAAATTGCCAAAAATGTGGATTTGTTTTTATCAGATAAGGCTAGGTAGGGGTAGGAGTTGTTAGAGATTTTAATAGCTTTTTTTTATGTAGGCTGGTTAACTTTTATTGTATAGGCTCAGACCTGGATTTCAAAAAGTATAAATAAACTGTCACGCACAGCGTATGGTAGAACCTGTAATCAGGTAGAACAGCGTGTGTGACAGAACACCAGAGTCCAGTACAGAATAGCCGATGAGCAAGCCAAGGTCAGGAAGCCAGAAGTCAGGATTGTTGCAGGGTAAGCCGAGGTCAGGAAGCCGGAAGTCAGAATCGTCGTGAGGAAAACCAGAGTCAAACGCCAGGAAATCGGTAACAGGAACAAGCCGGGTCGGTAACGGGAAATCAACAGGAACGCGTACTGAGAAGACACTATGCAAGATAGGTACAACCATCAGAAGGCAAAGCTGGAAGGTTTCTGAGGCTCTTAAATAGGAAGAGGAAGTGCAGACATCAATCAGCGTTTTCCTGCCAAAATTTCCAAACTGCCGTTAAGTCACTTCCGGTCCGCGGCCATCTTGGGATTGGCGAGATCTCAGATTCATAAAAGAATGCGGAAAGGCGTGCGGAACGTGTACACGTGGCAGGACCGGACCAGGTTCCAGTAGGCGGCGGCTGCCGTGTGGAGTTGCGGGGTCTTCCCCGTCCTCGCGGCGGCAGAGGCTGTCTCGCGGAGGAGGGGGGTCTTCCTCTCCTCCGCGGCGGTTGAAGCTGCTGTGGCAGGGCGGGGGGTCTCCCCCTTCTCCGCGGCGGTAGAGGCTGCTGCGGCAAGGTGGGGGGTCTCCCTCTCCTCCGTGGCGGCTGATGCCGCTGTGGTGAAGCCGGCGGTCTCCCCCTTCTCCGTGACGGCTGAAGATCCGCGGACCCGGAGGAACCGGCAGCCAGGTACGTTACATAAACTAAAATAATTATGCTCACACTGAATTTATTTATATCAAATGCAGGAAGTGTCCAATGGAAAGTACATCATTAAAAACATATATTTAAAATGGCAATTTTTCTTGTTTGGGTAATAACCATGTAAATGTGTGTTGCAAGTTAATTTAGATGGGAAACACGTAGCTAGATACATTTTTGTCATGATATAAATATGCCAGGATGTTTTGGTACTTTTTTATTACCTGGTTATTTGTCTCAAGGCATTTCTATGGTTGTTCCCGTTAACCCCTTGCATACCGAGACGTACCTGGTACTTCCTGGTCACGTCACCGTCAGATCGGGACGTACCAGGTAAGGCATCCCCCCAAAAATGCCCCCACATCGCCACAATCGTGGTGATCGCAGACAGAGCAGACAGCACAGCCACCCAGAGCCCGCCCCCGATCCTTTGATCACTCCCACTCCGTGTAGGCTGAAGACGCGATTGCAGGAAAACCAGCAATCGCTTTTTCAGCTGCCACAGGCAGCTTCAGGGAAGGAGGTTGTGTGTTGATTGGGTCCCCACACTTGCCTGACACAACATCCCCCTGCTGCCTGATTGCTCCTTGAGAGCGACGGTGCAGCGTTAAACCCTTCAATTGCGGCATTTTCGGGGTAAATACCCGTTTTGTTCAGGGCTCTGCTGCTGGTGGCCTGCCTGGAAGCAAAAGCTTGTGGGGACTAAATATCAGTCAATGCTGTGCTCCAATGGAGCATCAGCATTGAAAGAGTTAAAAAAAAAATAACAGCACTGGCCAATAGGAGTGATCTGATCATTATGGCAGCCCCTGGATGACCCTGCCTTAGAAAGAGAGAGGGGTCATCTAGGGCAGTGGTTCTTAACTCATGGGTCGCGACCCGTCTTCAGTGGGTCGCAGCGGGTCAGAGCCGGACTGGAGGCATACCAGGAAAATTTCACTTTCCTGGGGCTGCCTTACACATTCTAGCGGCAATCCGCGAGCCGCAGGCTATCAGGACTGCTCTGCTGTCCCTTTTGCCTGACCCCACCAAATCCCCTATTACCCCCACTACAGCCCCAGTTACCCCCACCACAGCCCCTATCCACCATAACAGTCCCTGCCCCAACACAGTCCCTGTCCCCTACTCCTCACCACAGCCCCCATGCACCATCTCAGCCCCAGTTAACCCCACACAGCCCTAGTTATCCCCACACAACAATCCCTGTCCCCCATCACAGCCCCTATGCACCATCTCAGCCCCAGTTACCCAGACACCACAACCCCTGTCCACCCACCACAGCTCCTTTGTTTCCATCACCACAGCCACTGTTCCCCACCACTGCCCATATCCTCCAATACTGCCCAGATGCCCTCAACATAAATCTTATCCCCTATTACAGCCCATATACCCCACCACTGCCCTCACTACTTCCCCTATCCCCTCACTGTCACTGGAGACTTCCCATTACATTCAGGAATTTGAACGCCATGGAAAATACACCATCATCGCTGGAGGAGTAAATTGGATATCCTTCACTGGAACCTTACAGGATTTTATCTAAGTTTGCTGAAGTACACCCAAAGCAGCGCTCCCCAGTAAACATGGCCTCAAAACCTAAATATGATACAAATTATATTAAATTTGGCTTTTCATATATTGAAGATAGACATGATGGACAGAAACCACAGTGTGTTTTGTGTAGCAAAACATTGGCTAATGAAAGCATGAAGCCATCAAAGCTAAAGCGCAATTTAGACACAAAACACCCGGCCTTTGCAGAAAAATCTGTTGAGTATTTTCAACGAGGGCATCACAAAAGTGCCTAACATCTTCTTGTTCAAAGCAAGAGCAGGTACTCCAAGCATCTTACCACGTAGCTCATCGTATTGCAGAAAACCTTATCTTACCTGCCGCCATTGATATGGCCAGAGAGGTCCTAGATCAATCTTCTGCAGATAAATTGAAGACAATTCCATCATCCAATGACACGATACGCAGGAGGATTCAAGAAATGTCAGGTGACATAAAAGCCCTGTTTGGCCGAAACGTTGCTTTAGTTTGTTCTCGCTTAATAAAGTGTCCTAGAGACTGGAAGCTGTTTGGAGTGCTGGGATTCCTTTTCTTTGTTTGTATGCTTCAAGAGGGTTTATGCTGTCCCTTTTTTCCTGCTAGCACCCAGCTTCCTGGGAGTTGAGTGCAGAACCTGGCTTATGTGAGCCATGTGTGGGAAGGAGACTTTCAGGAGTAGATTCTCTGCAGTAGAGAGCTTCCCACCACTACTACTGCAGAGGACATTTTCAGTACTTTGGATTCATACTTGGATTCAGTGTGCCTGATATGGGATATGTGTGCCGGAATCACAACCGATGGTGCAGCCTGCATGACTGGAAAACACTCAGGGGTGGCGAAGAGAATTCTTGAAAAGGCACCAAATGCGGTTTTGAACCATTGTTTTTTGCATAGGGAGGCATTAGCAGCCAAGGATATGGTGCCAATGCTTCACAAAACTTTGAAAGATGCTGTCAAAGTGGTGAACTACATTAAACGGAGCGCCAAGAATGCCAGGTGTTTTCAGAAGCTGTGCATAGACCTTGGCAGTGAACATGTACAGGTGCTGTATCATGTGGAGGTGCGCTGGCTTTTCAGGGGCAAAGTTCTCTCACGTTTATACGAACTGAGAGTGCAACTCGACTCTTGCCGATCTGTTTAACAGTGACATGTGGCTTGCACAAGTTGCTTATCTTGCAGATGTGTTTGAGCAGCTGAACACATTAAATGTGTCTATGCAACGGAAGGGACACAATATTTTTGCACAGGTTGAAAAAATCGAGGCTTTCAAAAAGAAAATGGCATTGTGGACAAGTCATGTTTGCAAAGAGAGATTTGATATGTTCCCCAATGCTAGTCATGAGCTTACACACCTGGACTCCACAGGCAGAAATGAACTGAAGAACACTATAGTAGCATCTTTGTGCTGCAGGAACGTTTTAAAGACTACTTCCCAGAGCAGCACAGGGATGACGGCTTAATACGCGATCCCTTTGGAATTGATTTGGAAAGCGTCATGTTGCCAAGCAACGAAGAGCGTCAGCTTGTAGAGCTTTCATGCGATCAGATAAAATTTTTTTTTACTGAGCTAACCCTCTCCCAGTTTTGGTGTAATGTTATGGCTGAATATCCTTCCATCTCAACCCATGCCTTCAAAGTTTTACTACCATTCAGCACAACTTATCTTTGTGAGAGTGGCTTCTCAACTCTGGTTCAGTTAAAGACAAAGCATAGAAACAGAATGGACATTGAACATGACCTCAGAGTTGCTTTGTCTACCATCACCCCAGACTTTGGGACACTCCTCAAAAGCAAAAAGCATCCCCAGTTTTCCCATTAGTTCTACCTCATATGTTTCAATGACTGTTTGTTTATTTATTGGTTTTTTGCCTCAATGGCACTTTAATTTCACTAGCACTGTGATTACTGCATTATTAATTGTGCAAAGTATCCGTTTGTTTACTGTTTGTTAACTGTTTAAAAATTGCATATATATGTATGTGGAATACTGCACAAGTTGTTTTATGGAATAAAATATAATGTTTCGGAAATGAAATTATTTTTTGGTCTTGACTTAATGACCAAAGACAAATGTGGGTCCTGAGGATACACGGGTTGAGAACCACTGATCTAGGGTAATTGTTGAAAAAAAATATTAATAAAAAAACCCCATAATTATTACCTGATCACTTGTCGGTGACATTTTAAGTCACTGATTATTGATCAGTCTCCCTGATCAATGTCAGTGGCCTAAACTTGTCACTAACAAGCCTGAAAATGGTCAAAATTACCCTAGTTGAACACCTTGACTTGTCTACTGTTCATAAACATATACTTTTATGGGGTAATTTACAGTGGGGTGCTTCCAAAATGTCCCAAATGGGATATGGATTGCTGTCATATATCGCCCTCCAGGTCCTACCTCGCAGTTCTTTGACCACCTTTCTGCCTGGCTCCCTTTCTTCCTCTCTCCTAATATCCCCTGTCTTATTCTGGGTGACTTTAACATTCCTTTAGATATATCTAACAACTCTGCTAGCTCCAAACTCCTCTCCCTGACATCCTCCTCTGGTCTCTCTCAATGGACTAATTCCCCTACGCACACCGAGGGACACTCACTTGACCTGGTTTTCTCCAGATCATGCTCCCTTTCAGACTTCTCCATCTACCCGTTCCCTCTGTCTGACCACCACCTTCTATCCTTTTCTCCAGTGCTAACCCCTAACAAGACATACTTACAGCGCTCACCTCATACTTGTAGGCCATTACCAGACAATACCATTACCCAACTGTCAGCCTCACTTGAACCTCTCTTACCTTCCATGTTAACCCTTTCCTGCCCAGACACAGCAGCCTCTTTTTATAACAACACACTTGCTTCATCCCTCGACACCATAGCTCCAATTACTACAAGTTACCCCCGACTAGTTAAACGCCAACCATGGCATACCAAAACCACACGGTTTCTTCAGAAGTGCTGCCGCACGGCTGAGCGTTACTTCAGAAAATCCAAATCCAGCGAAGACTTTAATCACTATAAATTCATGCTCCACACCTACAACTCTGCCCTCTCTCTCACCAAACAGCTCTACTTCTCCACTCTCATATCCTCTCTTTCTTCCAACCCACGACGCCTTTTTTCTACTTTCAACTCCCTTCTCTGTCCCTCCACACCCACACCACAAACCTCTCTCACTGCCCAAGATCTTGCTACCCACTTCAAAGAGAAGATCGAGACTATTAGAAAAGACCTCTCTTCCTTACAACTCCCTCCTACACCACTCAACACCACTCTCTCCACTCCTACTATACTAACTGCCTTTTCCCCTACAACCGAAGAAGAGATAGCCACTCTTCTTTCTTCCTCTCACCCAACAACCTGTCCCCTCGACCCCATCCCTTCACACCTCACAAAGTCTCTATATCCATCCCTTGGTCCATCACTTACCCACCTATTTAATCTTTCTCTATCATCTGGAACTGTACCATCTGCCTTCAAGCATGCGCTAATCACACCAATTCTAAAGAATCCTTCCTCAGATCCCGTCTGTTTGACTAACTACCGCCCTATCTCTCTGCTTCCTTTTATCTCTAAGCTGCTTGAACGGATTGTGTACAACCGCCTCATTAACTTCCTCTCCTCTAATTCCCTCCTTGACCCTCTACAGTCTGGTTTCAAACCCCTTCACTCTACTGAAACAGCTCTAACAAAAGTCTCCAATGACTTGCTCTCTGCCAAAGCAAAAGGTCACTTCTCTATTCTAATTCTACTGGATCTCTCTGCTGCTTTCGATACTGTTGATCACCACCTTCTTCTACACTCACTTGCTTCTATAGGCATTCGAGATACAGCTCTCTCCTGGATCTCCTCATATCTGTCTAACCGTTCCTTCTCTGTCAACTTCTCTGGCAAGACATCATCACCCCTTCCACTTTCGGTTGGTGTCCCCCAAGGTTCAGTCCTTGGCCCTCTGCTGTTCTCTCTTTATACTTCCTCTCTTGGCAAACTAATCAACTCATTTGGCCTCCAGTATCACCTATATGCAGATGATACCCAAATCTACCTGTCTTCTCCTGATCTCTCTTCATCTCTCCTGTCCCGTATTACCAATTGCTTGTCTGCTATTTCTTCATGGATGTCACAACACTACCTGAAACTTAATCTTTCTAAAACTGAACTCATTATCTTCCCTCCCTCCATCTCCACTCCACTACCTGAATTCTCTATCACCATTAACAACACGACTATCTCTCCTACTAACCAGGCCCGATGCCTTGGGGTCATCCTTGACTCAAACCTCTCCTTCATCCCTCACATTCAGTCCCTCGCCAAATCCTGCCGCTTGCACCTAAAAAACATCTCTCGTATCCGCCCATTCCTCACCCAAGAATCCACAAAAACCCTCGTTCATTCCCTTATCATTTCCCGTCTTGACTACTGCAACACTCTTCTGGTTGGCACTCCACTGTCTCGACTCTCTCCTTTACAGTCTATCCTAAATGCCGCTGCTAGGCTCATCTTCCTTGCACGTCGCTCCTCTTCTGCTTCCCCCCTCTGTGAAACCCTCCACTGGCTCCCAATTACCTTTAGAATTAAATTTAAGATCCTGGTACTGACATATAAGGCCATCCATAATACTGCTCCTCCGTACATTTCTGACCTCATTAGCAAATACTCTCCTACTCGATCCCTACGTTCCTCCCATGGGCTAAGGCTCTCCTCCTCACTCATCACCTCTTCCTTTTCCCGTCTACAAGATTTCACTCGAGCTGCCCCATATCTCTGGAATCTACTCCCAAGGAACCTTCAGCATTCTCCCTCCCTCCCAACTTTCAAGAAACATCTAAAAACCCACTTCTTCAGAGAAGCATACCATCTTAGCTGCTAGAACTTCCTTGTCATCGATACAACCCCCACAATACCTCTCACCCTTTCTCTATGCCTTATGTTTGTCACCCCATTTCCCTCTAGATTGTAAGCTTGCGAGCAGGGCTCTCTCCACCAAATGTATCGGTTTGTCTTAGTCTGTCAATTCTTGTCTTGTCATATCCCTTGAATTTATGTATTGTATTAAGCGCTGCGTAAACTGTTGGCGCTATATAAATAAAGGATAATAATAATAATAATAATAATATGGGCCCAGTAAACCAATTTATGAAAATTCCAAATTTGAAAACTAAAATACGTATGTTCCAGTTTTGCCCTCATAGCTCCCTCAAAAAATGAATGAACCATGCATGTGTGGCAGTTTTTTTTTCTGCAGTTGCACATATTCTATACAAAATATAATATGAAATCTAAAGCAACATTGCAACATATACAAAAATATAAAAATACCTCAAAATTTGGCAGCATTTGGTGATAAAATCCATGTTTGAAAAGTATCAAAATGACCCTAGTTGTACACCTTGACTTATCTACTGTTCATAAACATATAATTTTTGGGAAATAATTAGTATCTGTGACAAATATTACAGTTATTAGCCTACCATGCCAAATTTGAAAAAATTACATTTTAAAAACGTGATGCATGCCTTGCAATATTTGCCCTATACTGGTAAAAATAGATGGAAATCCAGGCCATATTGGGTGGTTTCCAAATCAGGAATATATTTTGGATATTTTTTTCCTATTGGTTCAATGTGTGTACAATTTGTATGTATACAAAACTGTTAACAAATGTTTTTTTTCATTTTTCCCCACCTTTTCAAGTTTATTTCAAACAAAACAATGTACTACCCAGCTTAATATGGCTTTAAATGAAAGTCCTACTTGTGCTGGAAAAAACAATATATGATTTGTGTGGGTGCACTAATTGAGAAGAGAGAAATTACAGTTGAAGAAAGACATAGCAAAAACACAAAAACGGCGTCGGTCTTCTAGCGCAACCTTAGTAACAAAATCCCGAAGTCCTGAAGGGGTTAAAATAATTATCCAATGCAGGAAATATTGTGTCTACAACATGTGAATCTCTATGAATGATATTAAAATATCATAGCAAAAAATACATTTTAGCTTTAGTCCACTAGGGGCTTTAGGGGTTGCCCTCAAAACTTTCCAGAATGTCTTGCCAACCACTGTGTCCTGAAGTGTGACTGCCTAATATTAATATATATGGTGAACTAACCAGACACCGCTGTCTGATGTTCATGTGTGTCTACAAGAAGGGGCACTTGCCCCCCCAAGCAATGGATGGGTATTCTGCCCATGCTCTGCACCTTTGATATGACTAATGTTTGCCTTCCTCGAGAAAATGTTCTGTGAATGGCCAAGATGGTGTTAGGTAAGTGACGAATATCAGGTGTTTCACGGTAATACATTGTGTGGGTAGCAGAGTGACAAGGACAATACTTGTAAGCTTGTTTGAGCAAGGTCTTCATCAACTTTTGTTTCTGTAAGCCCAAGATATTATGAAATGTACTACATATGCCCTGTTTACCCATTGTGCAGCCCAACAGAATATTATGGTGCCATATATGCAATATATAAATAAATAATGATTCCTTCCCTGTACCTGGAATAAAGCAAACTGCCCAATACAAGAAGTCTGTATGCTTCATATCCCTGATCTTTCTCATTTGTCTTTTATTTTTTATTTATCTTCATTTTACAAATAGCATGGGTGGCTTGTGCTTAAACCTGTTAAAGTTATTTCTGTCAGTTTACAGAGCTACAAAATATACTTTTTATAAATGTAACAGTAAAAAAAGGTTATTGTTATGACCGTTATATATCTCATTCTACTCACACCTAGAAAAGCACACGCTAACAATATAGGAATGACGAGCCTTTTTGCTCCAGAAAAAATCCTGATGATGTGTATCTCAATAAGGGATAGTCGTGTTGACTAACCTGGGATCCTGTGGGCTGAAGCTTTATGATATTTCACATGCTAAGCCCCTTATTGTTTTATCCCTGTTGTTTGTATACCGTGACCGGTATCGGCAGTCTACTGTCTCTCACCAGGTGGAGATGCATGATCCTGGAAAGGTGTTGCATTTCAACATGCTTTCTGAAGCGAAGAACAACATGACATGGTTCAGCACTTGATTACAGAGAGGACGCAGTTTAAGGACCACACAGCACATCTGCTGGCACCCAGTAGCACGTCTTCCACTTAGCCACACAATAAGGTAAGTGTACATGGATTCTGGATTTGCCAGTGGCTTATATAATGTATTTCTTCTTTTGCAGTCTTAAAGTACCAGTGTCATTAAAAACATTATATTTGAGTCCATGTGATACAGGCTCACCTAGGTGTAGATTTACATTACATTGATTTATAGAGCCTCAGCATATTCTGTACTTCTATACAATAGGAGGGTGTAATTAACCTTAACATTCCAAATTGACAATATACAATTTGGAAGCAACATTAACTCATGAGAAGAGAAATTGGTACAAAAGACGAAATTGACCCTGCTCTTGCAATCTTACAATCTATATTCTATTATAACCTCCATTGTATGTTCACTTTATGAAAATTATATTGCAGGATCTTAAGCTTGTGCATTATTACTGTACATTCTTTGTCAGGACTTAGAGTTAGCCCAACTAAGAATTAGGATGAGGGATTTGATTTAAAGACACTACATTCATTTTTATATAATATTATTCCCTTTACGTAATCATTAAAGTTGTACTTGACTGTATTTTTCTGGTGCTTTATAAACACAATAGTTATTTAGGTTGCATCGAGCTGAACCTTTTGAACTCAGTAATTATTAAGGTTAGAGGGGTATTCTAAATGGTAAGGTCCATTAAGCCCTGGAATGGATGATCTATGGAAGCGTTGACCACAAGTTCTGTGTACAAGGGAGGGGTTGGCATCATTGAGCCCAGGGGTCAAGTCGGGTGGCCCACTAATAAAGAAAACCAAAGCATATTTGGGAGAAAACATGTTCAATAGTAAAGGGTTGAAAGGGCATGCATGGAAAGCCCATACATGGAGGACATAAAGGATCCTCACAAAAAAGGTTCAGAAAGTAGCAGTGCATTCTAAATCTAGTGGCAGTTGCTTCCCTGCTTCTTGATTACTTTTTGGCAAGAAGGTTATGCAAGTGTATCAAATTATTTACCCAGGGATTGTCTTTTTGGAATAACAACACAATGATTATTGTGTTGTATAGTGTCCCTTCCCCGGGCTTTGTGTGTGACCATCTTTTATGTAGAACCACATAAATTGGATGTCAACGCTCTTAGGGAAAATATTTAGCTATTGCTAGTTTGACTATTTGGTTTGGCATATATGAGGAAATAATAGGGGAAAAAAAGTTTTATTGTTTTTTTTTTATTGATTTACACCTGAAAATTGCCCTGGAATGAAAAGAATTAAGACTAGTTATAATGCTTTTAGTGTGGGTGGTAATGACTTAAGACATTCTAAAGCAAAATTGTGTCCCTTGTATAGAGCATTATACATTCATGCTCCAAGGATATTTAAGACTGTTTATTTATCACCATGGTATCTTTGAACACGTCTTATTTTTAGTAATTGATTTGTGGAAAGTTATAGCTTTAGTTGGTTATTCATTGTTATGTCGATACAGCAACCTTGAATTATGTTTTTTTTTTTTTAATATGAGTGTTAAAACTAAAAACCGGGAGATAGACAATTCAGTCAACATGTTCTGTTCCATCTTACCACTGGATAGGAAAGTTTTGGTTTAATAGTATTGATGTTCCATTCAGTTTATTTATTGACAGCCAACTGATTCTATACCACTGTTATAATAGTGGAAAGTAAAATTAACAATAACATTAAAGGTGTACAGTTTGATAATAAGATTAACATATGTGCAGGCGTACTGGTACAGACCGAGAAGGGGTTCTTACACTCTACATTGTTAATGGCATACATTAATTATTATTATCATTTATTTATATAGTGCCAACAATTTACACAGTGCTTCTTACAATACATATATTCAAGGGGTATGACAAGACTAGAATTGACAGACTAAGACAAACCAAGGTGGAGAGAGCCCTGGTCACAAGCTTAAAATCTTTAAAATTGCAAACTAAACCTTTGAAAGCATGTTTTTTTCCTCATTGGTAAATGAATCCACCTATTGTATCGACCTAAAATTACATTACAATAATAAATATTTAATTAGGACAACATGTCCATAGAATTCTGCGCATACAGTTGTTTTTCAGCTTATGCATACCTTTTAACCGTAGATATCATTTCAGTATTGATACCTACTTAAATAACAGATTTTTTAAATAAAGTTTATATGATTTCAGGTCATTGGCTTTTTAAGATGTTATATTTTATAAATGAACATGCAAATACACATTTTTTTTTTTACAAACTCTTTTTGATTTCTTAACTTCTCTAGCATTTGCTGTTTTTGTATATTACCTGCATCTTGTTGCCTAGTTATAATAGATCACAGTAGATAGGGAGTTTGGAGGAGTATTACCTCTTATCTTATGATGTTTGACTATATCTGCTTCTGAGCAGGATTCATACTGCAGGGCTTCATAATTTAACTCTAGCCTGCTGATGAATATGACTTCCAGACAGGGTCTATACTACGGGTCAATAAAGGTTCTCGAATGACTAAATGTATACAAGGAACTTAATATCCATACATGTAATAATTTTATCATATGAGTGTGGCATGAATTTTCATTTTGAGAATTGGGCAGTTCAAAGGAGTACTAGATAAAGCCCTTTGTGGATCAAAGATAATCTGTAAGAGTTTTCTATCTTTCTCCTATATGGTAGGTAGTTAGAAAAGGAGAATGATTTCAAGATAAGGACTTGGACGTTACTGTTTAAAGTGACGAAAAGGCGAGCATGCAGTAAAGTGAAGCAGCGGCAAAAGTCAGTAGCGTGTTTGTATAGTAGACATTGATGGCAGATAAGAACCATCTAAATCTGATCCTAATTTTCCCAATTTAAGACAGATCTTAATCTGTCCTTGATCTTGCCTTAGATTCAGGATAACTTTATGCATGTTTAAATTCCCTCACTGTATTAACCTTAACTACTTCTGACAGTTTCATTTATCTACCACCCTCTCAGTAAAGTAAAACTTCCTTACATCACATCTAAACCTCTGACACTTTCGTTTTAGACTAGGACTTCTTGTTCTAACATGTCTCCTCCTTTGAAATAAAATTCCCTCTTTTACTTTGTTAAATCCTTTTATGTATTTGATTACTTGCTGATCTGGCATCCCAAGAAATTTCATTTTTAGCGTGACAAGAGTAGACACACTACTGTAATTTGACCTTCGTATTTGATAGCAGAGAGGAACCATTCAACCCTTCTAGTCTGCCTTTGTTTCATGTGTTAAAGACTTAAACCGTAATGCGTGCTTCGTGTTGTCTTAGATTCAGGATAGCTGTATGTCCTTTCCATGTTTAAATTACATTACTCTGCCATGTCTGCTGGGGGGCTGTTCCACTTATTTATTATCCATTAATAAAGTAAAACTACCTTACATTACATCTCCCTAAGATACATAATGTCTTTTTTTGCATTTTATTTATATTGTACCCTGTTGTATTAATTGAAAACAAAAAATAATATAATTTAAAAAAAGATTGGATGCGAGCAAATAAAAGCAAACATGTCTCTTGCTTTCCATTTGCTATGTCACTGCTTTCAGAAACACAGAAATATCCATGGGACAACACACTATGCATACTGTTTTCAAACTCTCCGGAGCGGTCACAGCCCATCCAAAGGTAAGTGTTTGGTGTCGCTGGATGCCTCCTGATCGAGGCATTCCAGCGACACCATTTAAGTTTAGGAGGCGATCGTTGATCGCCTCCTAAATGCTTTTAAAAGCGTATGGCGGCTTTTGACGCCCCGGGGAGGGGCCAGACATGGCCCCCGATGCCGATCTCGGCGTTACTGAATGCCTCGACATCGAGGCATTACAGCAACGCCGTTTAAGCGAAGAAAGTGATCGTTGATCACTTTCTAAGCTTATTTAATTTTTTGACGGTTCAGGACCGTCAAAGGTCATTTAGTGACCGTCTTGTCATGACGGTCCTGAACCGGCAAAGGTCGCGAAGGGGTTATTATATTTATTTAATGTTTATACTAGTGCTACCTACCGAGCTATAACTACCTACGCGTATTTGCATACCTAGTTTAGCTAAATTAGATGGGACAGGACTGGAAAAAAGCAGGACTGTCCCTGAAAAAGTTGGGTCTGTTGGCAGGTATGTGGATGGAAAAATGTTATAGGATGAAGTGTGAGTTATAGCGTTAATGCTAGTGAGTGTAGGAGTGAAGGCCAGGACAAATAACAAGAGGAAAGGTCCTTGGGATTTGTGCATTGTATGTGTGTGTGTTATGTGTGTTATGTGTTATGTCACTGTGTTATATGTGTTATGTGTGTTATGTGTTATGTCACTGTGTTATTTGTGTTATTGTGTGTGTTATGTTTGGTTGGTTGTGTATCAGAAGGAAAATAATGAAATGGAAATGGAAAAGGAAATGGAAAAGGCGAATGAGTGGGCAATTGGCGACCCACTCACCTGTTTCACCCCAGGGCAAAGCACCCAAACACTGTCAGTCTTAGACGTTTGGTAGCAGACTTCCAGAGCTCAGACACAAGGCCCTAGCGTAAGCTGGCTACTCCGGCGGAGGTAGCAGGCGTTGCCACACCGCAAACAGAGGCAGCCAGGGGGGAGAAACTGCCCTTACCATTAGGGACATTTGAGGCATGACTCTAGCCAGGAAGCAAACTAGCAGAGAAGAGACGCTGGCACCACCACCAGCAGCAGCATTGGAAAAGGCGAATGAGTGGGCAATTGGCGACCCGCTCACCTGTTTCACCCCAGGGCAAAGGACCCAAACACTGTCAGTCTTAGACGTTTGGCAGCAGACTTCCAGAGCTCAGACACTAGGCCCTAGCATAAGCTGGCCACTCCGGCGGAGGTAGCAGGCGTTGCCACACCGCAGACAGAGGCAGCCAGGGGGGAGAAACTGCCCTTACCATTAGGGACATTTGAGGCATGACTCTAGCCAGGAAGCAAACTAGCAGAGAAGAGACGCTGGCACCACCACCACCAGCAGCAGCAGCAGCATTGGAAAAGGCGAATGAGTGGGCAATTGGCGACCCGCTCACCTGTTTCACCCCAGGGCAAAGCATCCAAACAACTGTCAGTCCTAGACGTTTGGCAGCGGACTTCCAGAGCTCAGACACAAGGCCCTAGCCTAAGCTGGCCACTCCGGCAGAGGTAGCAGGCGTTGCCACACCGCAAACAGAGGCAGCCAGGGGGGAGAAACTACCCTTACCATTAGGGACATTTTGGGCATGACTCTAGCCAGGAAGCGAACTGGCATTGAAGAGACGCTGGCACCACCACCAGCAGCAGCAGCATTGGGAAAGGCGAATGAGTGGGCAATTGGCGACCCACTCACCTGTTTCACCCCGGGGCAAAGCATCCAAACAACTGTCAGTCCTAGACGTTTGGCAGCGGACTTCCAGAGCTCAGACACAAGGCCCTAGCGTAAGCTGGCTACACCGGCGGAGGTAGCAGGCGTTGCCACACCGCAAACAGAGGCAGCCAGGGGGGAGAAACTACCCTTACCATTAGGGACATTTTGGGCATGACTCTAGCCAGGAAGCGAACTGGCAGAAAAGAGACGCTGGCACCACCACCACCACCAGCAGCATTGAAAAATGGAAAAGGCGAATGAGTGGGCAATTGGCGACCCACTCACCTGTTCCACCCCAGAGCAAAGCATCCAAACACTGTCAGTCCTTGGCGTTTGGGAGCGGACTTCCAGAACTCAGACACAAGGCCCTAGCGTAAGCTGGCTACACCGGCGGAGGTAGCAGGCGTTGCCACACCGCAAACAGACGCAGCCAGGGGGGAGAAACTGCCCTTAACATTAGGGACATTTAAGGCATGACACTAGCCAGGAAGGGAACTGGCATTAGTAACATAGTAACATAGTTCATAAGGTTGAAAAAAGACCAAAGTCCATCAAGTTCAACCTATATACATATTGTGTCCCTACTGTGTTGATCCAGAGGAAGGCAAAAAAACCCTTATGAGGCTAGGTTTCCACTTGGGTTTTTGTCCGGCGTTTTTTTTCTTGATGAAAAACGCCAAGAAAACTGCCACTGCATTTTCCTGCGTTTTGGCGTTTTTTTCTGGAGTTTTTTCTGGCGTTTTAGCCTTTCTGTGGAAATTGCTTTTTTTGACCTTAGGCAGTTTTTCCAGCCTTTACAAGTTAGAAGTTTCACCCAGCTAAAAGGGATTAGGATAAATGGCAAGTATCTGCCCTCTCCTGATGTCATTTACTTGGTAGACCCTTTTGTCACTTTTCTGTGGTTTGTAAGGCATGCTTTATTCCGAATGTCTGCTCCTCTGGGAAGATTGGCCCCAAATGATGGTGCAAATTGTTTGCTGTTGCTTTTGGCACGCAGGATCCGGTCGCGTATGTTTGTTTGTAATGGCATGTTTGTTCCAAATGGTGTAAAATTCAATATGAACCAGTCCAGGACTTTGTTTTGTGTGAAACTGTTTGTTTTCAGCCTATTTCTCGTAGGACACACAGATACTGGGTCCATCCTCTGCATTGTAACTGTGGAAAAAACGCCATAAAAAACGCCAAGGCAATAAACCCACATGGCTTTTTCATGGCGTTTTTTCTCTCCCATAGACTTCTATTGGAGAAAAAAAGCCAAGATTTCTTGCAAAAAACGCCAGAGTGTGAACATGCTGCAGTTTTGA
Organism: Spea hammondii; assembly: GCA_029215755.1. NCBI lineage: Eukaryota > Metazoa > Chordata > Amphibia > Anura > Pelobatidae > Spea > Spea hammondii. The sequence goes on along the minus strand of JARDYJ010000003.1, from coordinate 105,218,395 downwards.
AAAACTGCCACAGAGCCCAAAAAAGCAGAAAAACGCCAAAGAGGACTGAAAAAACGCCAAACAGAAAAACGCCAAGTGGAAATGGCATTTTGCGATTTCCTATTGAATTACAGCTAACATCTGGCTGCAGCCGTTTTTCACAAAAAAAACGCCAGGTGGCGCTATTGGCGTTTTTATAGGCGTTTTTAGCAAAAAAAAAACAAATGGAAACCTAGCCTGAAGCAGATGCCAATTGCCCCATACCAGGGGGAAAATTCCTTCCCGACTCCAAATATGGCAATCAGAATAAATCCCTGGATCAACGTTCTGTCCCTATTAATCTAATATCCATAACTTGTAATATTATTGCTTTCAAGAAACACGTCCAGGCTCCTTTTGAACTCCTTTATTGAGTTTACCATAACCACTTCCTCTGGCAGAGAGTTCCATAATCTCACCGCTCTTACTGTAAAGAACCCCCGTCTGTGCTGGTGTAGAAACCTTCTTTCCTCCAACCGTAGAGGATGTCCCCTTGTTATAGATACAGTCCTGGGTATAAATAGGTCCTGGGAGTGATCTCTGTACTGTCCCCTTATATATTTATACATAGTTATTAAATCCCCCCTAAGCCGTCTTTTTTCCAAACTAAATAACCCTAATTCTGATAATCTTTCTGGGTACTGTAGTCCTCCCATTCCCCTTATTACTCTGGTTGCCCATCTTTGAACCCTCTCCAGCTCCACTATATCTTTCTTGTACACTGGTGCCCAGTACTGTACACAGTATTCCATGTGTGGTCTGACTAGTGACTTGTACAGTGGTAGAATTATTTCCTTGTCGTGGGCATCTATGCCCCTTTTGATGCACCCCATGATTTTATTTGCCTTAGCAGCAGCTGCCTGACACTGGTCGCTACAGGTAAATTTACTGTTAACTAAAACTCCTAAGTCCTTTTCCATGTCAGTCGTCCCCAGTGTTTTCCCATTTAATACATATTCCCAGCCTGGATTTTTCTTCCCCATGTGCATAACCTTACATTTATCTGTGTTGAACCTCATCTGCCACATCCCAGCCCAAGCCTCCAACCTATGCAGATCCATTTGTAATCGGGCACTGTCCTCTATTGTGTTAACCACGTTACAGAGCTTAGTATCGTCTGCAAAGATTGATACTTTACTATACAATCCCTCTACAAGGTCATTAATAAATATATTAAAAAGAATAGGACCCAAAACTGATCCCTGTGGTACCCCACTAGCAACAGTAACCCACTCAGAGTATGTACCATTAATAACCACCCTCTGTTTCCTATCACTGAGCCAGTTACTTACCCACATACACACATTCTCCCCCAGCCCAAGCATTCTCATTTTATGTACCAGCCTTTTATGTGGCACCGTATAAAATGCTTTGGAAAAATCAAGATATACGACATCCAGCGATTCACCCCGATCCAGTCTTGAGCTCACCTCCTCATAAAAGCTGATCAGGTTAGTTTGACAGGACCGATCCCTTGTATAATGTATCATTGAAGAGACGCTGGCACCACCAGCAGCAGCAGCATTGGGAAAGGCGAATGAGTGGGCAATTGACGACCCGCTCACCTGTTCCACCCCAGAGCAAAGCATCCAAACACTGTCAGTCCTTGGTGTTTGGGAGCGGACTTCCAGAACTCAGACACAAGGCCCTAGCGTAAGCTGGCTACACCGGCGGAGGTAGCAGGCGTTGCCACACCGCAAACAGACGCAGCCAGGGGGGAGAAACTGCCCTTACCATTAGGGACATTTGAGGCATGACACTAGCCAGGAAGCGAACTGGCAGAGAAGAGACGCTGGCACCACCACTAGCAGCAGAATTGGGAAAGGCGAATGAGTGGGCAATTGACGACCCGCTCACCTGTTTCACCCCAGGGCAAAGCATCCGAACACTGTCAGTCCTTGGCGTTTGGGAGCGGACTTCCAGAACTCAGACACAAGGCCCCAGCGTAAATTGGCTACACCGGCGGAGGTAGCAGGCGTTGCCACACCACAAACAGAGGCAGCCAGGGGGGAGAAACTACCCTTACTATTAGGGACATTTTGGGCATGACTCTAGCCAGGAAGCGAACTGGCAGAGAATAGACGCTGGCACCACCAGCAGCAGCAGCAGAATTGGGAAAGGCGAATGAGTGGGCAATTGGCAACCCGCTCACCTGTTTTACCCCTGAGCAAAGCATCTAAACACTGTCAGCCCTTGGCGTTTGGGAGCGGACTTCCAGAACTCAGACACTAGGCCCTAGCGTAAATTGGCTACACCGGCGGAGGTAGCAGGTGCAACCAGGGGGAGAAACTACCCTTTCCATTAGGGACATTTGAGGCATGATTTCAGCCAGGAACCGAACTGGCAAAAGATACTGGCACCACCACCAGCAGCAGCGTTGGAAACGGAAAAAGGTGAATGAGTGGGCAATTGACGACCCGCTCACCTGTTTCACCCCAGGGCAAAGCATCCGAACACTGTCAGTCCTTGGCGTTTGGGAGCGGACTTCCAGAACTCAGACACAAGGCCCTAGCGTAAATTGGCTACACCGGCGGAGGTAGCAGAAATTGCCACACCACAAACACGTGCAACCAGGCGGAGAAACTACCTTAAACATTAGAGAGAAAAAAAATTAACTTTCCAAGCTAAGAGCTGGGTAACCCAACTTGGGCAGATTGAATTTAAGAAAGGCAATCTGCTCCATCAGATGAGGGCTGTGGACTCAGTATGTTTCCAGTCATAGAAAACACGCGCTCACTTTGAACAGTGGTTGGCGGACATGATAGAAGCTGCTGCACAACCCATGAGAGTGCAGGCCACACACTCTTCTTTTCATCCCATTAGCTAAGAGGATCAACATTAGGCGCAGAAGGAACTTCACAGAGGTAAAGTTTGACCATTTCAGCAGCACTACTCTCCTTTGTGCTGCTAGCTCTGTCAGATGGTCCAACTATACTCCCAGGTGCCTCTTCCCAAAACGCAGCTGCTCCATTCAGCTGTGTTGTTGTGATGCTTATGGCACTGCTGCTGATGCTGCTGCTAGGAGTAGCAGACCACATCATCTCTTCCTCCTCCTGCACCTCTCCCTCCTCGGACAGCATTCCCATTTTATGCTGCCAGTCACGCACCTTGTTGACCAATTGCTCCCGGTAGCTACTGAGAACATTACATTTCAAAGCTAGCTTTCCCTTAATTCTTGGATCGCAAAGGCATGCTAGCATCATTTTGGGACTCTCTTCCATGCGTTTGCGAAGGTGTACTTTTAGCAGATCCTTCAGCTTCCTGACTATGGCTTCTACGTCAGGATGTAGAGTGCCACCTTGAACAGCCTCACGGTTTCCAAGGAACACATCCATCTTGCTGCCTAGATGGGAGAACACTGGGATTACCTGGGCCAGACTGGCAGTGTTTGAGCTTAAATTTTCTGTGGCATCCCTGAATGGTTTAAGGACTGCCACTAGCTGGGCGATCACTGTCCAATCCTCCCTATTCAATGGAGAGGTAATCCCAATATTGTGCTCTGAGGCAAGATTATGGATTGCCCTCTGCTGCTCCAAAATCCTCTCCAGCATGTCTAACGTGGAGTTCCACCGTGTACTGACATCCTGACGTAGGCAGTGTACGGGAAGACCTGACCTCTCTTGCTCTTCCCTCAAAAGTTGGCTAGCCTTAACACTATGATGAAAGTGCCCAGCGATCTTTCTGCAGTGGGACAGAACTACTGCTACCACATTAGTTCCTTCTGACATTGCTGCCTTCACTACAAAATGGATGATGTGGGCTGCACAGCGCACACCAACAACATGACCATCTCGCAGCGCTTTCACCATATTGGCACCTCCGTCAGTTACCACAAAACCAACTTCAACATTGGTGCCCACCTCTGCTCCCACCCAAAGGCTAAACATTTTCCTCATTGCATGCAGAATATTTTGGGAAGTGTGCTTTTCATCCATCACTTCTGCATGGAGAAGGAAAGATCGGTAGCTTGCTGCAGCAGCTTCCTTAGACACACCGGGCTGCCACCAGTGTGCTGTCAAAGAAAGAAAGGCATGCTGGCCGCTAGGTGCACTCCACAAATCTGTAGTGAAATGAACAGACTGACCAGCAGCCTTGGAAAGCTCCTCTTTCACTGCTGCAACACAGGACCGATACAATGAGGGGACAATGTTCTTGCTGAAAGTGGAACGTGACGGAACTGTATATTGTGGAGCCACAGCCGCCATCAATTGTTTGAAAGGCTCCCCTTCGATCATAGAGAAGGATGTCCCTCCAACAGCAATGAACTGACCAATCAGTCGCGTTACTTTATTGGCCTGCTGTTTGGGCATTGACCTTTTGGATTGGAATGCCACAAATTGTTCCAGGGTGGGCTGGACATGCAGTGCTCCAACCTGCCTGGGTCTCTGGCTGCCAGCTGCTGCTGCTGCTATTGGGTCAGAAGAAGCAGCTGTTGGGGTTTTTCCCACGGCCACCAGCTATGCTGCCTGCACTGTTTTACTTCTGCATCTTTCCCCAATAGCACAGCGTTGTGTTGAGTGCTGAGGTGATGCTTCATGCTAGCACTGGTAAAATGGCCAGACACTTTCCCTCTGCTTATTAGCTTCCCTCAATGTTTGCACTTTCCATAGCGCCCTTCTTCAACATTTTCAAAGTGCTCCCAAATTGGGGCGCGCATAGCCTTGGAGTGTGCCTTGGGTGCTGCTCCTACTGCTCGGGGTGGATAAACAGAGGCAGAACTAGTGGTGGTGGGACTGGTGGTAACAGTACTGGCCATAGTGGGACTGCTAATTGCTTTAGCTTTAGATTTGCTAGGTTTTGCTGCTGCTGGTGGTGGTGATGGTGATGATTGTAGCGGAGAAGGTGGAGGCTAAGGGGAAAATTGTGCACTAGTCATTTGGACACTGCTCCCTGAGGAATCTGATTCCTGACCACTCATCTCCTCTACTTCCTCTGGCTCATAGTCTAGTTTTTCATTAGCCAGATCGAATGGAATTCCTGCTAGGCTGGAGATAAGACTGATATCGTCGTGAGACTCGTGACTAGTAGTAGTGCGAGCAGGAAGAACAGACTCTGAACTTGGCCTCTCAGTCTCAGGCTCCTCTGCTACCTCGCTAGGCGGAGTTCCACTATGTGTAGCCCTCTCTCTAACTGTCTTTACAAAAATTTTGTAAGGACTTGGTGGCTTGCTAGAGGTACTAGGAGGACATGGCGTGGCGGTACCGGTGGGAACAGTAGGCGCAGCACTAGTGGTGGTAGAGGCGGTAGAGGTGGGGGTGGTGGTGGTTTTCCCTACAAAGGAATGAGATTGCTTTGGTTTGGGACCCCTCTGAGTCTTGCTGCTAATTTGGCTCTGCTTGGTACCTTGCATGCTGCTCGTGGATGGGGAAGATGCTGCTTGGGGCAAAAGGCACTTCTTTTTACTCACTAGGCTAGTAGAAGTACTAGTTGTGCTACCTTTTAACGTTGAACGTGCTTCTGGTGCTTTAGGCTTTCCGTAAAAAACCATAGAGTGCTTGTGGGCCTAGCCGCACTACTACTGCCTGCTTTTGGTGCCTTTCCTTTACTTGATGATCCTTCAAGCAATGCTTCCCCAAATGATAAGCGAGAGCTTGGCCTACGTGGCCGACTAGACTGACGCAAAGGCTGCATCTTAGAACTGGTGGTGGTGCTGGTGGTGCTGGTGGTGGTAGATGGAGCTTGTCCCTCCTTAGTCCCAAAAGGAGGATCCATTTCAAATTTTGTGTTGTGTGTGTAGTGTAGTGTTTAAAAAAAAAAAAAAAAAGGGGGGGGATAAAAAAAATTAAAGACTTTGAATTTACACGGGCCTAAGAGCCTATCCTACTACTATGCTAAACCTAAAGCTATATTAGTATTCTAGTCTAACTCTAGGCAGACGCTCTCAAGCCCACTAAACTAAAGTGAGGTTAAGTTATATATAATATTATATTATTAATAGATTAGAATTACTTATATTAGGGATTATAGATAAACTATAGTTTATGAATTAGAAAGAATTACTTATATATATTTTAGATTATGAATTAGAATTTATATTATATTATATAATATATTATAGATTAAGAAGATTAAAGATTAGAATTATTTTAGTACTACAGCTATTAGCTTAAAGCTTTGCTTAGTACAGTTGTTCTCGTCACACAGTCAATTATTCTTGAAAAGAAATTAGAAATAAAATAAAATGTCACAGCAAAACAGTTAGCTTCACTGCTTGCTGAAACACACAGCACTTATGCGGCTGTACTCACTAGCCCAACAAGTTTACTTCACTGATGGACTGAGATGAGCAAAACACTAAGGGTACTTTTAATAAAATTGAAATAAAATGTAAAATAAATGAGAAAATCTTTGCAAAACAGTTAACGTCACTGCTTGCTGATAAAAAAAAGAACACAGCACTTATGCGGCTGCACTCACTAGCCCAACAAGTTCACTTCACTGATGGACTGAGGTGAGCAAAACAAATGAAATAAAATGAAAGATTATTAATTAGGAAAAATTGACTTGGTCTCTTGCTGTTGCTAAAACAAAGCACAAACTATAGAGCTGCAGCACCAGTACTAATAAGATTAGCTGAACTATACGCTAGTAGTAATTAATTAATTAATATTATTACTTTTATTTATAGCTAATTTAATTAACTATTAAGATAAGAATTATAGAATTATTGATATTAATTAATGATTTTAGATTAGACACTAGTAGATGTCTTGAATGTCTACAGTACACTCTACACTAGTATACTATTACTAACTATAGTATATATAACTGACAAATATATATATAATTTTATAATGTATTCAATTATTAATTATTAATATTACTGATTTTAAATTAGACACTAGTAGATGTCTTGAATGTCTACAGTACACTCTACACTAGTATACTATAGTATATAATATATATATGACTGACAAATATATATATATATATATATATAATATTATAATGTACTATTAAATTATTATATATTCTATTAAATTATTATTTATAAATTCTATTATTTAATTTATTAAAGCAGGACAGGCAGTAGGCACTAGTGCCAGCCCAGGGCAAGGGCACCCCACTCAACAGCACTATACACTACAGTTGATGACAAATTAAATAAAAAAAATATTAAATTAATCAAATTATTATTATTAAATATATTTATTAAGTAGAACTGAAGTGAGGAAGAGTACACTGTGAGAAATGGCAGGCTAAGGCTTACCAGTCTCACACAGAACAGAACAATCTCTCTCTGTAATGCGCGGATGCAGCACAGCAGTGTTGCCAAAGCAGTCACAGCGAAAAATGAATGGATCTCTCAGGCAAGCTCTGGTCTTATAAAGGCGCCTTCAGAATTCAAAAAACAGCAGCACAGGCATTGGACGAGACCCTTAGCGTGACGTCACAAGAGTGAGCTGATTGGACAGACGAGTCAGCTCACTCCTGTTTGAAATTTTGGCGGCTGCACGGCAAAAACGAAGATGATCTTCGATTCTTCGTGGTTGTGAGTCTTCGTCTTCTCCTACGTTTTGCCGGCACTGTATTCTCTTCGGCGTGTCTTTGGAACGTTTTCATGTTCGCCCGAAGACGAATGCGCAAGTCTAGTATTTAACTACCGTACTTACCAAACTTGACACTGCTGTGCGCGTCTAAAGCTATTCCAATTTAATAAAGATTTATCTTCCTCCTACCTAATTACCTTCTATACCAACAGCCGCATGGACGCCAACTCAACCTACTAGCTGTCCCCCAGGGCTTGAATGTCTGATCCAGGTAGTAAGACATGTCTTCTATATATTTGTTATATTTACCATAAACCAGAGTGTTAGAAATGTTAGGTAAAGTACAAAAAAGCCAAATATCAGATTCTGTTTTCATTGTATGTTTTTTTTTTCCCTTTACTTCCTGGACATATCAACACATAGCTGTCTTCTGCACCTGTCCAGTGAATCTCTTCTGGCCGAGCCTAAACATCCTAATTTCTGTCTCTGTAGGTTTCATAATCTGGTTTATTAAATTAAATTAAAACAGACCGATGCTGGTTTAGGCAATAGTAGTATGCACTTAATTTTTTTTTTTTTAATCATGGGTTTTTTCAATATTTGCTTTTATATACCATTTTCACTATTTTCCATTTATGTTGTTTGTATAAATCAGAGGGATTTTTTTCCTTGACAGGGTGTTTATCTGATTTGATTTTTCTGTTATTGGCAGGCAGATAGACTTCTAATTCACCAACAACATGAGTTTTTGGAAGGTAAAATATTTTCTTCGATGTACTCTTTATCAGGATATTATGTAATTATCTAATTAAAAGGGTGTTCCAGGCTTCATATACAAAATCCCATTAACCCTCTTCCCCCTAGCTGTTAGACTTGGAGGAAATGTGTCCAGCCAAACACATCTTCTACTTGCCAGTGCGCATGTGTGCTATACCGTAGCTCCAGTACTAGCTTACACAACAATTTCAGGGGGTCTAATGAGTCCAAGTGTCTCATAAGGCACTTGGTTTCAATGTGAGTGCTTTTGTGCAAATAATTGGGTGTATTTTTTTTACAACAAAATAATATACCGTATTTGCTCGATTACAAGACAAGGTTTTTTCCAAAAATACCCCTCGTCTTATAATCAGACCTCAAATAAGTCTGACTATGAGACTAAGATCCAGATCCCCTGCAGCGATGCAGGGGACCTGGATCCTCCTGTGTTATGCCCCCCCCCCAACTTACCGGTGCTTCTGAGTCCCCGGTGCTTAGTCTGGGCCGTGTGTAGAGCTCTACGCGATTCGCATAGAGTGGAAGTTGTCTACGCGAATCGCGTGGCAGAGTGCTCTGTGAAATGCCTTTTAACCCCCTTAATGCCACTCTGCCTCCAGAAATGCCTTTTAACCCTCTATATGCCACTCTGCCTCCTGAAATGCCCTATACCTCCCTATATGCCACTCTGCCCCATAATATGCCTTTTAACCCCCTAAATGCCAGAGTGGCATATAGGGGTATAAGGCATTTCTGGAGGCAGAGTGGCACATAGGGGGTCAAAAGGCATATCATGGGGCACAGTGGCTGCAGCGGAAGTTGTCTACGCGAATCGCATAGAGTTCTACACGCTGCCCGGACTAAGCACCGGGGACTCAGATGCAGGGGACCTGGATCCTTCTGTGTTATGCCCCCCCCCCAACTTACCGGTGCTTCTGAGTCCCCGGTGCTTAGTCCGGGCAGCGTGTAGAGCTCTACGCGATTCGCATAGAGTGGAAGTTGTCTACGCGAATCGCGTGGCAGAGTGCTCTGTGAAATGCCTTTTAACCCCCTTAATGCCACTCTGCCTCCAGAAATGCCTTTTAACCCTCTATATGCCACTCTGCCTCCTGAAATGCCCTATACCTCCCTATATGCCACTCTGCCCCATAATATGCCTTTTAACCCCCTAAATGCCAGAGTGGCATATAGGGGTATAAGGCATTTCTGGAGGCAGAGTGGCACATAGGGGGTCAAAAGGCATATCATGGGGCACAGTGGCATATAGAGGGTTAAAAGGCGTATCATGGGGCACAGTGGCATTTAGAGGGTTAAAATGCATATCATGGGGCACAGTGGCATTTAGAGGGTTAAAATGCATATCATGGGGCACAGTGGCATATAGGGGGTATAAGGCATTTCTGGGGCAGAGTGGCAAACCTGGGGGCAGATGTGCATAACTGGGGGGGCAGGTTGAAAAAAAGGAAATAAAAACAAAATATTTTTCTCAATCGTAGCTTTTATTAACAAACAATTGTTCACATAGTTTACATGAATTAACATTTACTGGTAAAACTTTTTTCCTATAGGGTCAAATTATATATAGGCTTTTTCTTTTTTTCATAAATTAATATTCAGATTTGGGGGGGGTCATCTTATAATCAGGGTCGTCTTATAATTGCTGATTGTTTAATATTATCTTTTGGTTTTTAGCCATCACCGGTTTTGAAACAAACAACACATATGAAATTAAAAACAACTTGGGTCAAAACATCTATTTTGCTGGAGAACAGAGTGATTGCTGCAATCGATATTTCTGTGGATCTTTAAGGTCCTTCATTATGACTATTGTTGATAACGCCAATCAGGAAGTAATAAGATTACTCAGACCACTCAGATGTGATTGTTGTTGCACTCCCTGCTGCCTGCAGAAAGTAAGTATATTATGAGACAGTCTTTTAATAGTTTGTAAATAACAAACAAGTCATCTGGAAGTTTTCACATGATTGGATACATTCCATCATCTTCTTCATTTAATACAAGCTCTTCTTGGTGCAGGCTGTCAACTTTCAGCATAGTAGTAAAATCTAACATTTAATAACAGAACAGTAATAAATTAACAAAGTTCATCTGACTGCAGACATCACAAAAATGAGACGTGGCTAATTCACCAATGTACTAGTGAAGAGGGGCAGACTGACACCGTTGAGACTTGGAGGAGACACACTGTAAGAATCTTGTGGCAAGCTGCCTGTGCTTCCTCCATTCCTTGACCGACCACTCTGTCTATGCCTACGATGAACTCAATGGATAATTATGAATTGTTATTATATTTTTTCTTTTATGGGAGACTAAGATTTCTCTGATGTTGACTGAAAAAAATTTTTTGATTTAGCTAGGATTAGAGATAGCCTTTATCCTTACATCAATTTATTGGTAGATGAGCCAACATGAAAAGAAGGGTATGCTTGATGTATTATTTTTAAATGAAGCCTTGATCTTAGATTGCAATATAGAGGAATGTTTGGACTTCAATGACCATCAGTGTGGTTTAAGATATTGACAGAGGCTGAGCTATCTTTTATACTAAGGTTTGAGATTTTAGGAAAAAAATGAGATTTTAGAAAAGCTGATTTTTTTCTAAAACCAAAACATACATAAATAGGTCTTTGATAGGCTGGAAATATTTACATGGAATCAGAGAGAAATGGGAGCATTTCAAAATGTTTATTGAAGCCAGTAGCACATCGCACCATGCTAGTCCACAGAGGCGGAGCATAGAAAATAAGGATGAGGATGGACGGGAAGTTATGTAGGATGCCAGAGGCAGAGATGAGAGGGGACGAGGAAGACAATCAAAGATCCTAGGGCCTGGGGCTTTTCGTTTCTAGCTGGGGCCGTTCATGAGAGTGGGAGATGGAGAGATTTAAAAAGAAGCCATGAACGGAGGATCCTGACACATAAAACCCATAAGATTAGAATTCAAATAGACTAGGAGGCAGCATCTTTATTGAACGCGAGAATTGCTCTCCACGTCTGAAAGGCCATTAGGAAATTAAGCCTTAGATTCTACAAACCATGAGTCAAATCTTAAGCACTTCATATTTATCTGTACAATACCACACTATCCTGAGAGTGTAACATACACTCTGAATAAAGCTGGGTTTTAAAAACTTCTATGGGAGTAGCCATCTCTAAGTAAATAAGGGCAGCTTTTATATATATGAAAATCTATCTATATTGTCCAAATATAGAATTTTCTCACAGGAAAACGGCAGATAACAACAATGATTTGTAAGAGATAAAGCGCCTTATTTCTCCATTTAGAATTGGTAATCTGGTAAATCTATTACCCTGGATACCAGAATAAAAGCTCAGACCTAGCTGTTCAAATATTTTCTTAATTATGGCTAACAAAAAAGGTGATTATAAGCAACAGCTAAAAAAGAAAGATAATAAGGATGGCGAAAGTAAATGAGAGAGGAAGGTTGCTTTATTGTTTTCTCCAACTAACAAACCGGTTATCTAAGAATGCCTCTAATTTAAGAGGAGACTTACTACAGCTACACAGTTGGATAGCTCAGGAGAACTTGAGCCTCAAGTAGTAACTATGGATTCCATAAATACCTGTTTGAACTCTCAGGTTATAAAAATTAAGGAAGAGGTTAAATCTATTACGGAAGAAATAAAATCTGAAATAACTCGGCTTGAACAAGTTAGTAGGCCAGAATGTAGAAAAACTGGAACAACTACAACTCAATTTAACGCAAACAGAAATAAAGATCGACTATTTGCAGGCTAAGATAAGAAATCGGGAGGCAAATATAAATGATAAACAGGATCGGGACAGAACAGCAAACATAAGAGTTAGAGGACTCTCTTGGGAGGTCTTAAAGTTAGAGGAGTATTTCTCACAGCTTCTATTTGACTTGAAAATATCAGAAATGAAAAATGATATTTTGATTATATTTTGTTTAAAAGAATCCATAGACTCTCTAAGTCCAAGGGGTTGGCTGAAGACATACCAAAAGATATTAAAATATTTTCATGTGTTTAAAATCACAGAAAAACTCTTCAACTACTAAACGATGTTTCAAAGATTTCATCAGTCAATATCTGAAATGTCTTCCAGATCTTTAAAGAAATACTAGACAATGTAGATGCTCTTTCTATTCTGTAGCAACTCTACTAAGGAAAGAAAATATGAAATTGAAATGGGCTCCCTCTTCTAAAATTTTAATATTTTATGAAGAAACGGCACATATTTATGTGTCAGTGGAAAACGTCTCAAAATGGCTAACTGGGAAACATATAGGATCAGGTTAACCTTGGTGACATGAAGTTATAAGACTGACAGTTCAATTATAAATATATTTCACAAAAGGGATCTATATTTCAAAGAAGGATAAATGTCAAGTACTCAGAGGTCATTAAAAAGCTTAATTTCACTGAGAGGGTGGTAGATGAGTGGGGCACCCTTCCAGCACATCTTGGTAGAGGTTAATACAGTGAGGGCATTCTAACATGCATAGGATGGGCATAAGGTTATCCTAAATCCAAAATCTATGGTTGCCAATAGTCACAGAGACTATAGGGACACAGAGGCACAAGGCTGCTATTAGGTCGGTAAGCAAAATATCCAGTAATGAATAACCACTTTAGATAAGAACAAGGCAACAGCCAAAACAAAAGTCCAAAGGTCAACATAGATCCAGGAACTGGTAGATGAAGCAGAAGGCTCAATCCAGATAACCAGCAGAGATAACGTGAGACCAACCAGAGGTCAGAATCTAAAGAGGTTCTAGTAGATAAATGTATTAGCAAGAAACTGAAGCGAAGGCATCAGACAACTAAGTACTGACAGAAAGGTGTGAAGGAAATATATAGGTCCGCAGGTAATGATCACTCACCAGTTGCACCTGTGTAACCCTCCTCTGCAGCTGGTTACCCAATGGCTGAGCAGTCTCGTGTCTGGCCTCCTGTTCCTCCAACTGAAACTCCCGTAGTGTGGCCATGCCTCTTGGGGTGTAACAGCGTGGTTCCAGGGTCTAGTTGTCACGTGCAATAAATTGATTGAGGTGCGGCAGACTCACTATAGGCCAGTACTATGGCCTACCTTGGGCGCTCCCAGCTATCAATGAGCTCTAAATGCCAGCGGTAGAGGAGGCAGCAGGTAGGGGATAGCAGTACCAGGCACCTGACAATATTGTTGCAGACCGTATATATGCATAATAACTACCATGTCCATCTGTAGAAAACGCAGGAGGTGCAACACACACTTTGGAACCTGTCATCTAGAAGCATTCCTGGTAGTGGAAAAAGCAAAATTTTCAGAATACCTCAGAATAAAGAAGATATAAAATAATGTTTTGGTAAATCTAACAAATGTTACTTTTGGACAGCATGAAGTACAGGCTCCCCCGGGAATACCTGCTGGCTATGTAATACAAAACTGGCATCCTTACCTGCCAAAGTTTACCATTCAAAATGAGAGAGGACAAAATATTCTGAAGATCTCTGGACCATGCATTCTCTGTAGATGTTGTTCAAATATTGACTTTGAGGTAAACATGATAAATTATATTTCACATTTATGCCAATATACAATATTTTGAATAATCACCAAGCAAAATTATAAAAGTTATTATAAGCGGGTCTCAGAGTCACAATTTTGGCACCCTATTTTTTATGTTGTTTCTACTAAAACCCATGTTTATTAAACAGTTTTACTTGTTGCAGCTCGCTTGTTCTTATTTATTTATAAAGACGTATACATTTTAGGTCTGCTAGATAAAGTTATCCTGTCCAACTGCTTTATGATTAGCAATAACTGTCCCCAAAGGAGCCTTTCTATTAATAAACATGTTTTGCAAATGACTTCCATAAAGCAATCATTAAGTAAAGTTGGTAATTTTTAAAATCAATTTTAGCATAAAAAAATTGTGAAAATGCAAATTGTGTTGCTGGTTCTAGCAGTGACAATCTTGAGTGTGGTCACTTATGTTCACCCCAACAATTGACCTGACATTGAGATGGAAGGGTATCTATATGCTAGCCAGGTAAAAACAATTGATATGGTGGCTGATGCTGCATATATACCTAATTTTCACTATGCACATGTTTCCATTTTCTTTCTCACATGGCCCCATGGTGCTTAATATAATTAAGTTTTGTTTCTAGGTGAAGTCTCTTGATGAGACCTATAACGTAGGACGGATTTCCAAGCAGTGGTCGGGCTTTGGAAATGAAATGTTCGCAGATGTTGACAATTTTGGAGTGCAGTTTCCTTTGGATCTTGATGTGAAAGTCAAAGCAGTGGTTCTGGGGGCCTGTTTTCTAATTGTAAGATATTCTTTATACATGGCAGTAATAAGGTTGTATCACTCTCTTTTATCTCTTTCATTTTCTGTTGTAAAAAACCCTTCATTTTTACACTCATAATTACTCTGATATTGCTGAGAACAGGTATGTGCTTGTAGTCAACATACTAGTTGTAAATTATTAAGGCCTTCTTTATAACAGTGTTAATTTAAACTAAAAGTGAGAGCACAGCAGTTGATGTATTAGAAAACATTCTAAAATGGCATACTTGGGAGCTTTGCAAACATACGCTCCCTGAGGCTTCCTCATCCTGCTCCACATAGGCATGTAGATGGAAGGGAAATTGGGGTAGCGTGTCTTACCACAAATAGGTAGCAATTGATGGAACCAGGTAAGAAGTGGGCAGCATTGTTTTAAAATTGACCCATAAATCATTAGTTACCCTGAAACTAGCTGTGGCTCATGGACCCTCTGTGTTCTCATGTATGGTGATTGGTGAGGTTTCTACATTAACGGCATATATTGGGTGGGCTGATCATATTTATTCAGTAATGCAATAAAAGGGTGTTCAAGCTACCTAGATGTTATACAATAACCAACGTGGACTCCATCATTCCTAAAGAGCCTCAATTCATTAGTCATGCATTGGAGCTTTAAAAAAGTCTGTCTGTGTGTCACATTTTCACTAATGTTACCTGACACATCAATACATTTAGTCTACCTATTCTATTCTATTTTAGGGGTATAGATGACAAATACATTACTTATAAGTAGTTTGAAATAAATTAATTAAAAACAACTTGTATTAACAGACTTTTGTATTCTACTAAAAAAGAATGTAAGTGGGTTGCTCAGAGAAACAGTGACTGAATATCACAAAAATATTTTCTGCTTGCTAAGTCTTGTTTCGCTTTCAGTTCAAACATTATCTCTTTAGTTGGTTAAAAATGTTTTCTTTCCCTCCACAGGATTTTATGTTTTTTGAGCATACTGAAAATAATTAAAACGTGGAAGGATACCCTCAGGAGGCATCTGAACAGTTCACACGACAATTTAAGTTTGCTGTAAAATATATTTATGCTGACTAATGCTCTGTGGGGCTACAGGTGTTGGGTACACTGCAGATGTTTACATTAAAAAAATGAAAACCACTGCGCCTTTAATTTCTGCTACAGGGAACAGAGTAAGAATTGCAAAAAATGTTAACATAATATTCAGATTAACATTTGTTAACAAACAATAATATTTTCCTGGTTTCGTAAAAGCATTGGTAAAACAGAAATTTTATGTATTGTCAAATTGGAAATTATTCTAGTCTTGATGCCCGAATAATTGTAATTTTAATAAAGACAGGAGGCGAGTATTTTGTAGACTTGCGCATTCGTCTTCGGGCGAACATGAAAACGAGCACGAAGAGGCCGTTTTTTTGTTCGTTCCGAAGACATGCCAAAGAGAATACAGTGCCGGCAAAACGTAGGAGAAGACGAAGACTCACAACCACGAAGAATCGAAGATCGTCTTCATTTTTGCTGCGCAGCCGCCAAAATTTCAAACAGGAGTGAGCTGATCTCGTCTGTCCAATCAGCTCACTCTTGTGACGTCACGCTAAGGGTCTCGTCCAATGCCTGTGCTGCTGTTTTTTGAATTCTAAAGGCGCCTTTATAAGACCAGAGCTTGCCTGAGAGATCCATTCATTTTTCGCTATGACTGCTTTGGCAACACTGCTGTGCTGCATCCGAGCGTTACAAAGAGATTGTTCTGTTCTGTGTGAGACTGGTAAGCCTTAGCCTGCCATTTCTCACAGTGTACTTCATCCTCACTTCAGTGCTACTTAATATAATTAATAATAATAATTTGATTAATTTAATTTTTTTTTTTATTTAATTTGTCATCAACTGTAGTGTAAGTGCTGTTGAGTTGACAGTGTACCCAGTGTCTCAGTGGCACTGGGGTGCCCTTGCCTACTGCCTGTCCTGCTTAAATAAATTAAATAGAATTTATAAATAATAATTTAATAGAGTCTATAATTTAATAGTTCAATATAATATTATATATATATATATTTGTCAGTCATATATATATATATACTATAGTATACTAGTGTAGAGTGTACTGTAGACATTCATCTACTAGTGTCTAATTTAAAATCAGTAATATTAATTAATATAATTAATAATTGAATTCATTATAAAATTATATATATATTTGTCAGTTATAGTTAGTAATAGTATACTAGTGTAGAGTGTACTGTAGACATTCAAGACATCTACTAGTGTCTAATCTAAAATCAGTAATATCAATAATTCTATAATTCTTTCTTATCTTAATAGTTAATTAAATTAGCTATAAATAAAAGTAATAATATTAATTAATTACTACTAGCGTATAGTTCAGCTAATCTTATTAGTACTGGTGCTGCAGCTCTATAGTTTGTGCTTTGTTTTAGCAACAGCAATGTTACGGTCAGGTAGACGAGGGATCCAACAATGCAGGTAAGCACAGCTAAAGAAAGTCCAGAACACAGTCCGAGGTCGAGGGCAACAGCAGGCAGCAAGGTCAAAAACAATCCGAGGTCAGGGCAGGTAGATCAGGTGCAAAACGGTAAACAGGTCCGGGTTCGTAGGCAGGCAGAGAAGAATCGTGGTCGTTTAAACAGGCAAGAGGTCGGTACACAAGGCAGAGATCAAACTAGAAGAAGAACTATAGCACACCCAACGCTAGAGAACGTTTAGAACGGGCAAAGACAAGGCGTACGAATGGGGTTTAAATAGGAAGGTAACACTCACGTCATCAGCCGCGCCGTAGAGCGTGTCGCGCCCTAAACTTGATATCAGGTGCGATATCTGGAACCACCACCAGATGGCGCACTACCGCCGGTTTCCCGGCGTGTGCGCGTGGCGACGTGCCTGGAGCGTGAGCGGGTGCGCGCGCCCGACGAAGAAGGACCACAAGCCCCTCGAGTCACCGCGGTAGCACCGGAGGCGGAACCACCGACGTCGGGGGACCCAGCGGCCAAGGTGAGTGCAGCGGCAGCGCGTGTAAGCCGTCGGCAACCCGCGTGCGGGACGGAGGTGGGGTTGCCGACGCCCGGCGAACCGGCGGTAGCAGCCGGAGAGGGAGCCGCGGCAGCGCGCGTGACAGTACCCCCCCCTCCAGGAGAGCGCACCGAGCGCGACGGAGCGGGACGAAGGGGGCAAAGAGCATGAAAGCGAGCGACGCAGCGGGGAGCGTGAACAAAGCGAGCAGGCACCCACGTCCGCTCCTCAGGACCGTACCCCTTCCAGGCAACAAGGTACTGGATACCATTCCGCACGCGACGGGAATCGAGGATCCGCTCGACGACGTACTCGTCATGGCCCCGGACGACAAGCGGAGCAGGAGGCTGGAAAGGAACGGAGTGACGGTTGGAGACGTAAGGCTTGAGCAGGGAGACGTGAAAGGACCGAGGAATCCGCATGGTAGGGGGGAGGTCAAGGGACACGGACACATCGTTAAGACGTTTACTGATGCGAAAGGGCCCGATGTAACGGGGACCCAAGGACCTGGATGGTTGGCGCAAGCGGATGTTGCGAGTCGACAACCACACCCTGTCACCCACTTTGTAATCCGGGGGAGATGATCGTTTGGAGTCAGCCGCTCGCTTACAGCGATGCTGTGCATTGGAGAGAACATTGCGAAGGGAACTCCAATGTTTCCGCATGTCAGTCACTCGACGGTCGACCGCCGGCACAGCAGAGGAGGAATGAGAAGATGGAGGAGGCAGGATCACCGGGTGGTAACCCAATGCCGCAAAGAACGGGGTACTGCCGATGGATTCGTGCAGGGACCCGTTGTACGTCATCTCAGCGAGCGGGAGAAGAGATGCCCAGTTGTCTTGTCGTACATTGCTGTACATCCTCAGGTATTGCTTGAGGGTTTGGTTCGTTCTTTCCGTTTGCCCATTGGTCTCTGGGTGGTAGGCAGACGACAAGTGGTGTTGTATGCCGAGCTTACGGCACAGGTGTTTCCAATAGCTGGATACGAACTGCGTGCCTCGATCGGATACCATGTGTAGAGGAAGACCGTGTATGCGGACAATGTCTTTGATGAAGATGTCGGCCAGTTGCATAGAGGTAGGCAGGCGCGGCAAAGGGATAAAGTGAGCCTGCTTGGAGAAGCGGTCAACAACCACCAGGATGGTGGTGTTTCCTTGGGACCTAGGTAGTTCCACAACAAAGTCCAGAGAGACGTGTGTCCAGGGAGCCGTAGGAACGGGAAGTGGATGTAGGAGGCCCTGTGGACGCGTCCGGGGGGACTTCTGTCGTGCACATGTATGACAGGCAGCGAGATAAGACCGGATATCCCTGGCCAGGGACGGCCACCAGAAGGAACGACGGATGAGGAACATCGTTTTCCGGAAGCCAGAGTGGCCCGCCAGCAGGGAATCGTGACCCCAGCGAAGGACGTCCGTGCGATATTTGGGAGGCACATGGAGACGACCTGGAGGAGGACGTTCATTGGCCGGGATGGTCCTTTGGGACATACGGATTCGGCCCATCGTGTGGGTAGACAAGCTGGCGATGAGCCGCGTGGAGGGTATGATGGGGTCGTCGCAGCGCCGATCGTGTTGATAATCGAATTGACGGGATAGAGCGTCAGCTTTGATGTTCTTGGTTCCTGGCCTGTAGGTGATGTAGTAGTTAAAACGTGTGAAAAAGAGCGACCACCGGGCCTGGCGAGGACATAACCGTTTAGCGCTTTCAATGTACGCAAGGTTCTTGTGGTCTGTCACAACGACCACAGGTTGTTCGGTACCTTCTAGTAAGTGACGCCACTCCTCAAATGCCATTTTGATGGCCAGAAGCTCACGGTTGCCGACGTCATAGTTTTGTTCGGCTGCGGAAAAACGCTTGGAGAAGAAGGCACAGGGATGGTATTTCGTGGTTTGTTCTTTGCGTTGTGACAATATAGCCCCGGCACCGGTTTCAGAGGCATCGACTTCCAGTAGATACTGTTTTGTTGGGTCCGGACGTAGAAGGACAGGAGCCGAGATGAAGGCTTGTTTCAGGTTCTCAAACGCTTTCCTGGCTTCTTGAGTCCAGAGGGTTGGGTCAACCCCCTTTTTTGTCATGGCGGTGATGGGAGCCGCTATGGCGGAGTAATTCCGGATGAAGCGCCGGTAGTAATTAGCAAAGCCAAGAAACCGTTGGATGGCTTTGAGAGTACGAGGGAGAGGCCATGCTGTGATGGCCTCGAGTTTAGCCGGATCCATATGGAGACCGTCGGAAGAGACTATATACCCAAGGAAGGGCAGACTGGTTTTCTCAAAGGCGCATTTCTCGGCCTTGGCGTACAGACCGTTCTCTCGTAGTCTCTGTAACACGGACCTCAGATGATGTCGATGGGTTTCAAGCGTAGGAGAGTACACGAGGATATCGTCTAAGTACACGATGACGTGGGACAGGAGCATATCTCTGAAAACGTCATTGACGAAGGTCTGAAATATAGCAGGGGCGTTACATAACCCGAAGGGCATAACGGTGTATTCGTAATGCCCGAATCTGGTGTTGAACGCCGTCTTCCATTCGTCACCAGCCTTGACACGGATTAAATTGTACGCACCCCTGAGATCCAACTTGGTGAAGATCTTTGCTCCTTTTAGGAGGTCATAGATCTCTGTGATGAGGGGAAGCGGGTAACGATTTTTTATAGTGATGCGATTTAATCCCCGGTAGTCGATGCATGGTCGCAATGAGCCTTCCTTTTTGGCCACGAAGAAAAACCCGGCACCAGCAGGGGATGAGGACGGACGAATGAAGCCTTTTTCCAGGCTTTCTTTGATGTACTGCTCTAAAGCCTTGTTCTCTGGTTCAGACAGCGGATAGGTGCGGCCCCGTGGTGGGTCGGAGCCTGGCAACAGGTTGATGGCGCAATCGTAGGCCCGATGTGGAGGTAGTCTCTCCGCGTCTTTTTTGGAGAACACATCCAAATAGTCCCAGTAGTGTCTTGGAACGAGAGACCTGGGGTCAGTAGGAGCGATCTCGAGTATGAGATTAAGGCGTCGACAGGGTATGATGCAGTGGTTGTGACACTGGTGGCTCCATGATAGGATCTCGCCTCTTTGCCAATCTATGACCGGGTTGTGGTGACGGAGCCACGGATATCCCAGGATAAGAGGGGCGTGAGGTGATTTGATTAACTCAAACGTGAGTCGTTCCTGGTGTGTGGCCCCTACTTGCAGGGTCAATTCGGTCTCCTGAGTGACGATCCCTGTTCCCAAAAGAGAGCCGTCGACAGAAGCCACCAGAGAGGGTGCTTCCTTGGTGCGGAGTGGTATGCGATGTGTCAGTGCCCATAGCTGGTCCATAAAGACGCCAGCTGCTCCGGAGTCAAGGAAGGCCCTTGTGGCCACGGAGTGGTTCTCCCAACAGAGCGTTATGGGTACTGTCATGCGTGTTTTGGGAGGAATAGGGAAACGGCATGCGCTTAGGGAGCTTCCTCCTGTGATCCCTAAGCGTTCTCTTTTACCGGTCTGAGAGGACAGGTAGGCAACAGGTGATCGGCTTGACCACAATAGAGACAGAGTCCTTGTATCCTTCTGTATCTTTTCTCGGCCTCGGAGAGTTTGCGGACGGTTCCTATTTCCATGGGCTCATCCGAAGCGGAAACGGACGGAAGAGGAGACGAAGAAGATCTTGTGGAGCCTGGAGTGTAGGACCCCGGTCTTTTTCCTCTGTTGTGTTCTGCTGTCCTTTCCTGGATTCGTTTGTCCACCCTGAGACAGAGGGCGATGTACTCTTCGAGATCCATAGGTGTGTCGTGGTACACTAGGGCGTCTTTGATCTTTTCGTTGAGCCCTTTTCTGTAGGCGGCCTTGAGGGCGCCTTCTTCCCAGTTGGTCTCATGGGCTAGGGTACGAAACTCCACAGTGTATTGGGCTAAGGTTTTACGGCCTTGCTGGAGGTCAAGCAGAGAGGACTCAGCGGTCTCCTTACGACCCGGAGCATCAAAAACAGTTCGTATGGCTTCCATAAAAGCGGGACAGTCCTCAAGCAGATAGGATTCTTGCTCCACCAGAGGCGAGGCCCATAGCAATGCATCACCCTTAAGTAGGGATATGATAAATGACACCCTCTTGGATGATGTTTGGAACGCCTGGGGATGGTTTCGGAAGTGGAGCATACACTGGTTGAGGAAACCGCGACATTCCTTCGGGTCCCCGGAATACTTCTCGGGTAGCGGGAACCTAGCAACAGCCCCCATGCCCTCGTGGGAGGCCTCCCTATGAACCGACGGGAGGGCGGTCAGAGAACGCAGAAGATCGGTCATGGCGTCGACCTTTTGTTCCAGCGTTTGGAGCTGTGTAGACTGTGCGGCAAGACGCTGGTCTTGGAGATCCTGTCGGGCTTGCAGCCGTGCCATATCCGCGGGATCCATGTGTTGGCCCGTTCTACTGTTACGGTCAGGTAGACGAGGGATCCAACAATGCAGGTAAGCACAGCTAAAGAAAGTCCAGAACACAGTCCGAGGTCGAGGGCAACAGCAGGCAGCAAGGTCAAAAACAATCCGAGGTCAGGGCAGGTAGATCAGGTGCAAAACGGTAAACAGGTCCGGGTTCGTAGGCAGGCAGAGAAGAATCGTGGTCGTTTAAACAGGCAAGAGGTCGGTACACAAGGCAGAGATCAAACTAGAAGAAGAACTATAGCACACCCAACGCTAGAGAACGTTTAGAACGGGCAAAGACAAGGCGTACGAATGGGGTTTAAATAGGAAGGTAACACTCACGTCATCAGCCGCGCCGTAGAGCGTGTCGCGCCCTAAACTTGATATCAGGTGCGATATCTGGAACCACCACCAGATGGCGCACTACCGCCGGTTTCCCGGCGTGTGCGCGTGGCGACGTGCCTGGAGCGTGAGCGGGTGCGCGCGCCCGACGAAGAAGGACCACAAGCCCCTCGAGTCACCGCGGTAGCACCGGAGGCGGAACCACCGACGTCGGGGGACCCAGCGGCCAAGGTGAGTGCAGCGGCAGCGCGTGTAAGCCGTCGGCAACCCGCGTGCGGGACGGAGGTGGGGTTGCCGACGCCCGGCGAACCGGCGGTAGCAGCCGGAGAGGGAGCCGCGGCAGCGCGCGTGACAAGCAAGAGACCAAGTCAATTTTTCTTAATTAATAATCTTTCATTTTATTTCATTTGTTTTGCTCACCTCAGTCCATCAGTGAAGTGAACTTGTTGGGCTAGTGAGTGCAGCCGCATAAGTGCTGTGTTCTTTTTTTTATCAGCAAGCAGTGACGTTAACTGTTTTGCAAAGATTTTCTCATTTATTTTACATTTTATTTCAATTTTATTAAAAGTACCCTTAGTGTTTTGCTCATCTCAGTCCATCAGTGAAGTGAACTTGTTGGGCTAGTGAGTACAGCCGCATAAGTGCTGTGTGTTTCAGCAAGCAGTGAAGCTAACTGTTTTGCTGTGACATTTTATTTTATTTCTAATTTCTTTTCAAGAATAATTGACTGTGTGACGAGAACAACTGTACTAAGCAAAGCTTTAAGCTAATAGCTGTAGTACTAAAATAATTCTAATCTTTAATCTTCTTAATCTATAATATATTATATAATATAATATAAATTCTAATTCATAATCTAAAATATATATAAGTAATTCTTTCTAATTCATAAACTATAGTTTATCTATAATCCCTAATATAAGTAATTCTAATCTATTAATAATATAATATTATATATAACTTAACCTCACTTTAGCTTAGTGGGCTTGAGAGCGTCTGCCTAGAGTTAGACTAGAATACTAATATAGCTTTAGGTTTAGCATAGTAGTAGGATAGGCTCTTAGGCCCGTGTAAATTCAAAGTCTTTAATTTTTTTTATCCCCCCCCCCTTTTTTTTTTTAAACACTACACTACACACACAACACAAAATTTGAAATGGATTCTCCTTTTGGGACTAAGGAGGGACAAGCTCCATCTACCACCACCAGCACCACCAGCACCACCACCAGTTCTAAGATGCAGCCTTTGCGTCAGTCTAGTCGGCCAAGTAGGCCAAGCTCTCGCTTATCATTTGGGGAAGCATTGCTTGAAGGATGATCAAGTAAAGGAAAGGCACCAAAAGCAGGCAGTAGTAGTGCGGCTAAGCCCACAAGCTCTATGGTTTTTTATGGAAAGCCTAAAGAACCAGAAGCACGTTCAAAGTTAAAGGGTAGCACAAGTAGTACCAGCCCAGTGACTAAAAAGAAGTGCCTTTTGCCCCAAGCAGCATCTTCCCCATCCACAAACAGCATGCAAGGTACTAAGCAGAGCCAAATTAGCAGCAAGACTCAGAGTGGTCCCAAACAAAAGCGATCTCATTCCTTTGTAGGGAAAACCACCACCACCACCACCACCACCACCACCACCCCCACCGCCTCTACCAACACTAGTGCTGCGCCTACTGTTCCCACTGGTACCGCCACGCCATGTCCTCCTAGTACCTCTAGCAAGCCACCAAGTCCTTACAAAATTTTTGTAAAGACAGTTAGAGAGAGGGCTACACATAGTGGAACTCCACCTAGCGAGGTAGCAGAGGAGCCTGAGACTGAGAGGCCAAGTGCAGAGTCTATTCTTCCTGCTCGCACTACTACTAGTCACGAGTCTCACGACGATATCAGTCTTAGCTCCAGCCTAGCAGGAATTCCATTCGATCTGGCTAATGAAGAGCTAGACTATGAGCCAGAGGAAGTAGAGGAGATGAGTGGTCAGGAATCAGATTCCTCAGGGAGCAGTGTCCAAATGACTAGTGCACAATTTTCCCTTGAGCCTCCACCTTCTCCGCTACGATCATCACCATCACCACCACCACCAGCAGCAGCAGCAGCAAAACCTAGCAAATCTAAAGCATTTAGCAGTCCCACTATGGCCAGTACTGTTACCACCAGTCCCACCACCACTAGTTCTGCCTCTGTTCATCCACCCCGAGCAGTAGGAGCAGCACCCAAGGCACACTCCAAGGCTATGCGCGCCCCAATTTGGGAGCACTTTGAAAATGTTGAAGAAGGGCGCTATGGAAAGTGCAAACATTGTGGGAAGCTAATAAGCAGAGGGAAAGTGTCTGGCCATTTTACCAGTGCTAGCATGAAGCATCACCTCAGCACTCAACACAACGCTGTGCTATTGGGGAAAGATGCAGAAGTAAAACTTAGTGCAGGCAGCATAGCTGGTGGCCGTGGAAAAACCCCAACAGCTTCTTCTTCTGAGCCAATAGCAGCAGCAGCAGCAGCAGCTAGTGCTGGCAGCCAGAGACCAAGGCAGGTTGGAGCACTGCATGTCCAGCCCACCCTGGAACAATTTGTGGCATTCCAATCCAAAAGGTCAATGCCCAAACAGCAGGCCAATAAAGTAACGCGACTGATTGGTCAGTTCATTGCTGTTGGAGGGGCATCCTTCTCTATGATCGAAGGGGAGCCTTTCAAACAATTGATGGCGGCTGTGGCTCCACAATATACAGTTCCGTCACGTTCCACTTTCAGCAAGAACATTGTCCCCTCATTGTATCGGTCCTGTGTTGCAGCAGTGAAAGAGGAGCTTTCCAAGGCTGCTGGTCAGTCTGTTCATTTCACTACAGATTTGTGGAGTGCACCTAGCGGCCAGCATGCCTTTCTTTCTTTGACAGCACACTGGTGGCAGCCCGGTGTGTGTCTAAGGAAGCTGCTGCAGCAGGCTGCCGATCTTTCCTTCTCCATGCAGAAGTGATGGATGAAAAGCACACTTCCCAAAATATTCTGCATGCAATGAGGAAAATGTTTAGCCTTTGGGTGGGAGCAGAGGCGGGCACCAATGTTGAAGTTGGTTTTGTGGTAACTGACGGAGGTGCCAATATGGTGAAAGCGCTGCAAGATGGTCATATTGTTGGTGTGCGCTGTGCAGCCCACATCATCCATCTTGTAGTGAAGGCAGCAATGTCAGAAGGAACTAATGTGGCAGCAGTAGTTCTGTCCCGCTGCAGAAAGATCGCTGGGCACTTTCACTATAGTGTTAGGTCTTCCCGTACACTGCCTACGCCAGGATGTCAGTACACGGTGGAACTCCACGTTAGACATGCTGGAGAGGATTTTGGAGCAGCAGAGGGCAATCCATAATCTTGCCTCAGAGCACAATATTGGGATTACCTCTCCATTGAATAGGGAGGATTGGACAGTGATCGCCCAGCTAGTGGCAGTCCTTAAACCATTCAGGGATGCCACAGAAAATTTAAGCTCAAACACTGCCAGTCTGGCCCAGGTAATCCCAGTGTTCTCCCATCTAGGCAGCAAGATGGATGTGTTCCTTGGAAACCGTGAGGCTGTTCAAGATGGCACTCTACATCCTGACGTAGCAGCCATAGTCAGGAAGCTGAAGGATCTGCTAAAAGTACACCTTCGCAAACGAATGGAAGAGAGTCCCGAAATGATGCTAGCGTGCCTTTGCGATCCAAGAATTAAGGGAAAGCTAGCTTTGAAATTTAATGTTCTCAGTAGCTACCGGGAGCAATTGGTCAACAAGGTGCGTGACTGGCAGCGTAAAATGGGAATGCTGTCCGAGGAGGGAGAGGTGCAGGAGGAGGAAGAGATGATGTGGTCTGCTACTCCTAGCAGCAGCATCAGCAGCAGTGCCACAAGCAGCACAACACAGCTGAGTGGAGCAGCTGCGTTTTGGGAAGAGGCACTTGGGAGTATAGTTGGACCATCTGACAGAGCTAGCAGCAGAAAGAGTAGTGCTGCTGAAATGGTCAAACTTTACCTCTGTGAAGTTCCTTCTGCGCCTAATGTTGATCCTCTTAGCTACTGGGATGAAAAGAAGAGTGTGTGGCCTGCACTCTCATGGGTTGCGCAGCAGCTACTATCATGTCCGCCAACCACTGTTCAAAGTGAGCGCGTGTTTTCTATGACTGGAAACATACTGAGTCCACAGCGCTCACGCATGGCACCTCATCTGATGGAGCAGATTGCCTTTCTTAAATTCAATCTGCCCAAGTTGGGTTACCCAGCTCTTAGCTTGGAAAGTTAATTTTTTTTCTCTGTAATGTTTAAGGTAGTTTCTCCCCCTGGTTGCACGTGTTTGTGGTGTGGCAACGTCTGCTACCTCCGCCGGTGTAGCAAATTTACGCTAGGGCCTAGTGTCTGAGTTCTGGAAGTCCGCTCCCAAACGCCATGGACTGACAGACTTTCATGCTTTGCCCTGGGGTGAAACAGGTGAGCGGGTCGTCAATTGCCCACTCATTCACCTTTTTCCTTTTCCAACGCTGCTGCTGGTGGTGGTGCCAGCATCTTTTGCCAGTTCGCTTCCTGGCTGAAATCATGCCTCAAATGTCCCTAATGGAGAGGGTAGTTTCTCCCCCTGGTTGCACTTGCTGCGGTGTGGCAATGCCTGCTACCTCCACCGGTGTAGCCAATTTACGCTAGGGCCTAGTGTCTGAGTTCTGGAAGTCCGCTCCCAAACGCCAAGGACTGACAGTGTTCGGATGCTTTGCCCTGGGGTGAAACAGGTGAGCGGGTCGTCAATTGCCCACTCATTCACCTTTTTCCGTTTCCAACGCTGCTGCTGGTGGTGGTGCCAGTATCTTTTGCCAGTTCGCTTCCTGGCTGAAATCATGCCTCAAACGTCCCTAATGGAGAGGGTAGTTTCTCCCCCTGGTTGCACTTGCTGCGGTGTGGCAATGCCTGCTACCTCCGCCGGTGTAGCCAATTTACGCTAGGGCCTAGTGTCTGAGTTCTGGAAGTCCGCTCCCAAACGCCAAGGACTGACAGTCTTCGGATGCTTTGCCCTGGGGTGAAACAGGTGAGCGGGTCGTCAATTGCCCACTCATTCACCTTTTTCCGTTTCCAACGCTGCTGCTGGTGGTGGTGCCAGTATCTTTTGCCAGTTCGCTTCCTGGCTGAAATCATGCCTCAAACGTCCCTAATGGAGAGGGTAGTTTCTCCCCCTGGTTGCACTTGCTGCGGTGTGGCAATGCCTGCTACCTCCGCCGGTGTAGCCAATTTACGCTAGGGCCTAGTGTCTGAGTTCTGGAAGTCCGCTCCCAAACGCCAAGGACTGACAGTCTTCGGATGCTTTGCCCTGGGGTGAAACAGGTGAGCGGGTCGTCAATTGCCCACTCATTCACCTTTTTCCGTTTCCAACGCTGCTGCTGGTGGTGGTGCCAGTATCTTTTGCCAGTTCGCTTCCTGGCTGAAATCATGCCTCAAATGTCCCTAATGGAGAGGGTAGTTTCTCCCCCTGGTTGCACTTGCTGCGGTGTGGCAATGCCTGCTACCTCCGCCGGTGTAGCCAATTTACGCTAGGGCCTAGTGTCTGAGTTCTGGAAGTCTGCTCCTAAACGCCAAGGACTGACAGTCTTTGAATGCTTTGCCCTGGGGTGAAACAGGTGAGCGGGTCGCCAATTGCCCACTCATTCGCCTTTTCCAATGCTGCTGCTGCTGCTGGTGGTGGTGGTGCCAGCGTCTCTTCTCTGCCAGTTCGCTTCCTGGCTAGTGTCATGCCTTAAATGTCCCTAATGGTAAGGGCAGTTTCTCCCCCCTGGTTGCACTTGCTGCGGTGTGGCAACGCCTGCTACCTCCGCCAGTGTAGCCAGCTTACGCTAGGGCCTTGTGTCTGAGCTCTGGAAGTCTGCTGCCAAACGTCTAAGACTAACAGTGTTTGGGTGCTTTGCCCTGGGGTGAAACAGGTGAGTGGGTCGCCAATTGCCCACTCATTCGCCTTTCCCAATTCTGCTGCTGCTGCTGCTGGTGCCAGCGTCTCTTCAATGCCAGTTCGCTTCCTGGCTAGTGTCATGCCTCAAATGTCCCTAATGGTAAGGGCAGTTTCTCCCCCCTGGCTGCCTCTGTCTGCGGTGTGGCAACGCCTGCTACCTCCGCCGGAGTGGCCAGCTTACGCTAGGGCCTAGTGTCTGAGCTCTGGAAGTCTGCTGCCAAACGTCTAAGACTGACAGTGTTTGGGTGCTTTGCCCTGGGGTGAAACAGGTGAGTGGGTCGCCAATTGACCACTCATTCGCCTTTCCCATTTTTCAATGCTGCTGCTGGTGGTGGTGGTGGTGGTTGTGGTGGTGGTGCCAGCATCTCTTCTGTGCCAGTTCGCTTCCTGGCTAGAGTCATGCCCAAAATGTCCCTAATGGTAAGGGCAGTTTCTCCTCCCTGGCTGCCTCTGTCTGCGGTGTGGCAACGCCTGCTACCTCTGCCGGAGTGGCCAGCTTACGCTAGGGCCTAGTGTCTGAGCTCTGGAAGTCTGCTGCCAAACGTCTAAGACTGACAGTGTTTGGGTGCTTTGCCCTGGGGTGAAACAGGTGAGTGGGTCGCCAATTGACCACTCATTCGCCTTTCCCATTTTTCAATGCTGCTGCTGGTGGTGGTTGTGGTGGTGGTGCCAGCATCTCTTCTGTGCCAGTTCGCTTCCTGGCTAGAGTCATGCCCAAAATGTCCCTAATGGTAAGGGCAGTTTCTCCCCCCTGGCTGCCTCTGTCTGCGGTGTGGCAACGCCTGCTACCTCCGCCGGAGTGGCCAGCTTATGCTAGGGCCTAGTGTCTGAGCTCTGGAAGTCTGCTGCCAAGCTCTGCTTTGCTCTGGGGTGAAACAGGTGAGTGGGTCGCCAATTGCCCACTCATTCGCCTTTTCCATTTCCTTTTCCATTTCCATTTCATTATTTTCCTTCTGATACACAACCAACCAACCAAACATAACACACACAATAACACAAATAACACAGTGACATAACACATAACACACAACACATATAACACACAGTGACAACACACATAACACACATAACACATACACGTACAATGCACAAATCACAAGGACCTTTCCTCTTGTTATTTGTCCTGGCCTTCACTTCTACACTCACTAGCATTAACGCTATAACTCACACTTCATACTATAACATTTTTCCATCCACATACCTGCCAACAGACCCAACTTTTTCAGGGACAGTCCTGCTTTTTTCCAGTCCTGTCCCATCTAATTTAGCTATCTAGGTATGCAAATACACGTTGGTAGTTATAGCTCGGTAGGTAGCACTAGTATAAACATTAAATAAATATAATAAAGTACTAAATAATAAATCTAACTTTAAAATACATTTAAATAAACCCCTTAATTTTTTAAAACCCATTCAAATTAAAATTAAATTATTATTTAGACATAATACATCTTTAACCAAACCAGTGCACTGCTACTAATCTTAAACATAACCGTACATTAACCCTAAGCTATTTTTTAGTTCTTGTCCAACATTTTTCCATCTGCATACCTGCCAACACACCCAAGATTTTGGTGGACAGTCCTGCTTTTTTCCAGTCCTGTCCAGTAAAAGTTGGGTTGTTGCAAAGTATGCCATTGTGAATAGGTAGCAAATGTTAGGCATGTATTACAAGTGGTCCAAAATCAATTTAAAAATGTAAAATAATCCCTATTCTTTTATTAAACATCTATGGATGTGTGATTGTGTATGATAAACGGAGGCCAAGTTCCTTGGAGCATTTGTCTCTAGGTCATTTTGTGTACAGTACACCTCAGTACGTGTGTGCAACTCTATTGGTCGTTTCGGCAGGGGGCTGGCCTGCCATCAATGAATAAAGTGCGTTCTGCAATTCTTTCGTTGATGCCAGACCAGCCCCCTGCCGAAACGACCAATAGAGTTGCACACACGTTCCTTCACGGCAGCTGCTGCTGCTCCGATGTGTTGTTAACCCCGTATTAACCCCTGCTAGGCAACCGGGAAGGAAACGAAGATTAAACGAGCACGAAGAATGTCCGCGAATATTCGCCTGAAGAGAAGACAGGAACGGGCGAATATTCGCGGAATACGAAGGTTTTTTTCCCCCCTAGGACGAGCACGAAGACGAACACGAAGAGCCCCCTGGTGCCCAAGTCTAGTATTTTGCATTACTTCCTTTACTGTCACCAACAGCAGCAAAGAAAGAGTTAATAAACGAAACATAAACAACCAATAGAAACACAGCCTGATGCAGGTATATAAACCCTCAGCAAACCCCCATCTTCCTCTTGATCAGCTGCGAACCAGGAAACCGGAACGAAGAACAGCCGCAAGCCAACAGCAGCGCAGCACCGAACCAGAACGTGACCCGGAACAGAACACCAGGCGCAGGGACTCTCCAACAGGGAAAACACGTCCCTCAATCAATCAGCCGGACGAAGACCTCCAGGCGCAGAAATCACGCTGAAAGAAGAAGAGAAACACCTAACAGCACACCACATCGAAAATTCCAAAAACGGCCACCCACAACACAACCAAATATCGCCAAGAGCAAACATGAATGCACAAAGGGAAAACAAAACGGCAAAAGGGAGACCGAAACCTAAACACTGATACTCACCCAAGAAGAAACAGAGCCATAAAGGGAGGGCCGAGGAGGGAAAATACTCGCCTCCTGTCTTTATTAAAATTACAATTATTCGGGCATCAAGACTAGAATAATTTCCAATTTTAAGGCAAGACAGGAGGCTTCCTATTTTGCAGTTTTAACGCTAGACACCAGAGCAACCGCCGCGGAAGACAAAGGCCGAAAGTAAAAAGCCCGAAAGGTAGAGGCCCGAGACCAATCTGCCGCACGCAAAATGTCACCCAAAGCCCCCCCAGCACGAAGAGCGCCGGAAGCAGCCGCTCCCCGAACGGAGTGGGCCCCAAAGGAGGGCTCCACCCCCGCCAAGGAGAGAAGCCAGCGAACCCATCTGGCCAACGTGGGAGAAGAAAACGCCCGAAACGGTTTCACATAGGAAATAAGAAGTTGAGAAACCGAAGGTGGACGAACCGGAGCCGTGCGAGCGAGATAAGAGCGGACACACCTGGCCACACACAGCAGGGGGTCATCCAAGAAGTAAGGGTAAGAAACGGAGGAGGATAAAGACTTAGTCCTCCGAAAAACCCAGAAGAAAACACCATCGGGAGAAAAAGAAACGTGGTGGGAGTCAAACGCCCGAACATCAGACACCCTGCGAAACGATAGGAGACAGAGAAGAGTGGTGAGTTTAGCCTACAACTGTCGAAGAGAAAGGGAATCATTATCCGGCCAGTTCCAGAGGAAATCCAGGACCACTGCCACGTCCCATAAGGAGTCATATCGAGGAGCGACAAGGGTGCTATCCAACGGGCGTGGGGGCCCATCGGCTTCCTCAGCTCGATCTTTCTGGTTCGCAAGCGATCCGGCGAGTTTCGCCCGGTGATCAATCTTCGGGCCCTCAACGCTTTCGTGGTCTACCGCCACTTCAAAATGGAGGGCATCCATCTCCTGCGGGATCTCATGACAGAGGGCGACTGGTTCACCAGACTGGACCTCACGGACGCTTACTTGTCCGTTCCGATTCACCCGGATCACCGGAGTTTCCTTCAATTTCGCTGGGGAGCCTCAGAAAGTTTAAGACGCTTGGCGGGGGCTTTGCCTTTACCCACGGACACGCTGCTGCCCTTCCAGGGGCGTTTAACAGTGGCCTGTTCCTCGTCTAATTTATCAGAGTCAGAATCCGATGGAACCGTGACAGGATTAGAGGGCGCCGGTGTTGGCCCTTGAGGAAAGTTAGCTGCCATTTTTGCCATGAAGGCGTCCATGGAGGTAGAGAATTTAGTCTCCAACCAGGCCATAAAGGCCTCTTGCGAAGGGAGATTATCCTGAGACATGGTATAGAAGCAGCAAGACCGACCAACAAACAGGGACTCACCCAGGAAAAACCTGTATGATATACAGGAACTCAGCAGTGAGAAGGCAGAAAAAATATATATAAATATGTCCCAGGGACTCAGCCTGGTAATGGAGACAGTGATATAATTCACAGGGGCTCAGCCTGGAAACAGTGGTAGTACTAGCCAGCACAGGCGCACAGTCAGAAGAGTACCTAAATATATATATCTACCTCCCAGGGGCTCAGCCTGGAGATGGTAGCAATCAATATGAAGTCTAAAGTAGCGGGGCTCACCCAGATTCCTCGGATATACTGTAGGAGGGAACGGAGAAAAAACGCTAAACGCCGGCAGGCAAACGGAGATAAACTGAGAAAAAAGCAGGGGAAACCAAAATGGCGACTAGACCACGCGGATTAGCAAACAACGCGAGATCCGGATGCCAAACACAAGATGGCCGCCGAGAACAGAGGCAAAGAACAAAAGCCAGAGACAGCCGGCGACCGGGAAGGAACAAAAATGGCGGCGAGATCCCGCGAGACGAGATCTCACCGCGAGAACCAAGATGGCCGACGGAACACTAAGAGGAGGAAAATACCGTCCTCCAGCGTGACACGAGAGAGAAGAACAGCGAAACAGGAGACGGCAGCCGGTAGAGAGAACCGGCGCTGTCACAACAGGTAAGGCAACGAGGAGGAGGAAAACCCCCCCCGAAGGGGGAAGGAGCGTACACCGGGCGGGAGCGCCGGTCCCCTAAGGAAAAGGGATAAGTCTGGGAAGGAAAAACGCCGAGCGGAAAAAAGGCATAAATCGCACAGAGAGGTAACATAAATCGGCACAACTAGATAAAAGAGAAAGAAAACTCCCAATAAATGCTAGACTGACCTGAACAGCTGTTGGTGAGCAGCAAAGAAAGAGGAAGATGGGGGTTTGCTGAGGGTTTATATACCTGCATCAGGCTGTGTTTCTATTGGTTGTTTATGTTTCGGTTATTAACTCTTTCTTTGCTGCTGTTGGTGACAGTAAAGGAAGTAATGCAAAATAGGAAGCCTCCTGTCTTGCCTTAAAATTATGTCTTATAAACTGATGTGCCAACAAACCCAGAAGTTAGCTTTAACACATTAGAATTGTCATCACATTTTCATTCCCCCATCACTTTCCTTCTCTCTCCTTGTTCCCCTGACTCCCTGACACTTCACCCACATGCTCATTCACTAATGCAGTGAACACCTCATACCAGCCATTTGTGACCTTCTCAAAACATTATTGTTGGGGCCAGCTCTCACATGCATGATATAATGTGTGTTAGCAAAATGAAGTGGCAACCCTGCTGCTTTGGTGAATATGCTGCAACGTGTATTTGGTGCAGAAGACGTATCATAAGATGTGAAATGTGCCCTATTAGGTGTATGCACTTCTACTACAGATCTTGATATAAAAAAAAGTGTTCTTACCCAAAATAGATTTTATTACAGGCTTGTTGTCCAGACAATATATGACACATTGCTAAATTATTTGATTAAAGATTAAATATATAAATCATAAGCTCTGCCACGTTTGCACTAATGCATTTGGACACATAGCATTGTAGTGTCTATAAATGGGATAACGTATAAAACCCATTAATAGTGAAATAGTTTGAGTGCTGCTGTACCAAAAGAGAAAACCTCCTCAGCTGTCGCTAACAAAACTGTGAAATACTTGAAGAATGGATAGCACACGTTGTAGGGAAATGTTATAATACCTCCCTTAACAATCATCCGGTGTATATTAATTAAAAAAAACCATAGAAACCCTCTAGCGTATTAAGAATAAAATAACTGATATGAATATAGGTAACGATAGGAGAGATGCTTACCCTTTTCAGAACGGAGACTTTTCTTTTATGCAGGCTCAGGATACCCTCTAGTGGTGACTGAAAGGAATCTCGTAATCCATCTTTGCTGGAGTTGATGCGTATCTCCGTTTGTGAATAAAGTGAATAACGCAGAAGGGGAAATAAGAATAAAAACTGTAACTTTAATATAGATATAAAATGTCTGTTCTTACATGGCAGTTCTAAGTTGAAAATGACATTATGCATATTAAAAGGAAACAATATATTTGAGACACAGACGATTACTATAAATACACTATTAGAAATTTCAAAAAACCCCCAAAACACTAGAATAATGGGTAACAGGGTGCAAGAACAGAATATAAACCTTGCCAATACTAACAAGAGACACCTGATAGGCACAAGACATTTCCAAAAAGAATAGATTCCCACCTCAATCTAAATCATCACACCAAAGTTTTTCTTTTCGATACCCACACCCTCCCAAATGAAGGAGAAGTGTGGGAAAAGAGGAAGGGGGACGGGCAGCTCAGACACAGAGATGCAAAAAGGAAAAGAACACTGCAATTGGGATCTTTAATTTAAGCAATAACACTTTTACTCAAGACCATCTCAGCATTTTAAATTAGGAACTAAAATGTGCTCCTTAAAAATAATTCTTCATTTTATCCATGGACAAAGAGGTCAACAGCTAAGGAATTGTTCAATTTGATGATCATAGATGACACTGAAAAATTAGAGAGAAATTATAAGTACAAACATAATTTAACTAGAACAGAACTGTCAGAGCGTTGAGGCAGGAGGGGCCTTCAGGTAGCAAAGGCAAAAGTAAAGGCAAGGGTAAGGCAATTAGAATGGTGGAGACAGTCCAGAGGGTCGAGGAAGGCTGAGTACAAGTGGTATGGAAAACAAGTGTAAGGTCGGGGCCGGCAGAGTTTGTGCAGAAGTGGGGTAGCAATCTGAGTAAGGGAAATCCAGTAAACAAGCCAAAAACAGGGGAATCAAATAAATAGCAGGGAAACGCAGGGGAAAAACAAATGAAGACTACACAAGGCAAGTACACCACAACTTGTACAACAATCAAGCACTGTTGTGAGAGGTAGTGTTCCTGGATTGGTGACCTAGTCTCTGGTGTGCAAGCACCTCCCCGGGTGGTTTTACACTATGAGGTGAATGGGAGAAGCCTCTCCCCTAATGCCTGGGGCCCAGTCACCATCTCTGAGTTCAGTAGGGTTGACACGCCCCCCTACGATGGTTCTGGAAACCCGGGGATGAGGCCTAGTGTGGCATGAGTGCTGGATTGGGGGCCTGACAGGAACACAAGGCCCAAGATCCACTAGGTGGCGATCACGTAAAACCACAAGAAAGAGAAGAGATACAAATTGATACAAAAAATAAAGATTGCACTCACACAACTGGTGGCACATCAATCAAATGTGCTAACCAGTTGTGTGAGTGCAATCTTTATTTTTAACTTATACTAAGTTTGCATACTACACCTGTTTTCCATCTAGAAACTTTGAAAAGGAAATGAAAAATGCTTGAAAACACGCTAATTATTTTGAGTGCATTGGGAGATTTTTGTGGTTACAAAAGATACATTGTTGCAGTCTGCACTATCAATTTGTATCTCTTCTTTTTCTTGTGGTTTTACGTGAGCGCCACCTAGTGGATCTTGGTTCTTACATTTCGTTTAAAAAATTTGGATAGTGTTGTAATGAGGAGGCTGCCTGAAAACCACTTAAGGGAAGTATTACATTCATCTTATTCTAATTCACATCCATCCGGGTGATTTGAGAAATACCCACATTGGTATTTCCTATTTGTTTTTTTTCCATTTTGGGCATTTTATTTTGATCTTTTCACACATATACAGGAACACAAGGCCGTCAGAGTCTTACAACAAGATGACACAATTGTAGTTAGGCCAGCAGACAAGGGGGGAGTCATAGTTATCCCCCCAAAGGACATGCATATTGAGGAGGCTTTAAGACAGCTAAATGACCAAGATGTTTATGTCAAGCTTAACAAAGACCCTACTGCAGAATACTAAAAGACACTAGTGAAATTCCTGGATAAAGGCTTAACTACAGCCATTACATACCCAAGAATCCATGTATTTTATTTACTGCCTAAAATATACAAATATATTCAAAACTCAACAGGGAGGCCTATACTATCAGGTATAGGGTCCCTCACCTCCATATTGTCTGAATATATTATTACCACCTCCAATCCACCCTCATATCTGAAGGATACACGGATATTTTATGTGTCCTTGATAATATTACACAGCAACCCAATTATATTCTTGTTACGAGTGATGTTCAGAGCTTGTACGCCATTAAAGAACACTATGCTAATTTATTCATGGCAGCTTGGGAGGCTGTATGCATCCATTCTGACCATGAATGAAGGGCAAATCTGGTATCCTAATGGCAGTACATGTTTTTTTTTATTTGGGGAGGTTTCTACAAAAGCTTTCATCAGTTTTTACTCTCTCAAAAGCAACCAGTGGGGCATCATATTATTCACTATGTCTAGCCAACAGAAGGTTGATTTTTTAGACCTGAAAATCTATATAGAGGATTCTATAAAGGGAGTGCTCCTAATCTCAGCTTGTCACCTGTATAAAAGACACCTGAACACAGAAGCAATCAATCAACTCTCCGCCGTGGCCAAGTCCAAAGAGCTGTCCAAGGATGTCAGGTACAAGATTGTAGACCAGACACAAGGCTGGGATGGGCTACAAGACCACGGGCATAGAAACCCTCAAAAATCTGGGGGGACAGCATTTTCCCCCATCAGATCCCCACATGTATGTATAGATTAACTGAATAAGACATACAAACCCTATATTTGCAGGTATATATAAATCATGTATGGAAACATAGCATAGCAGATATGAATCAACAGAATAACACATAAACCCAGCTTTACAGGTATAAATCAACTGGAATTCACATAAAAAGTCAGCATTAAAGATAGAAACCCCCTAAATTACAGCCATTACAGGCATAGATCACAGGTTGCACACCCCAAAGGCCAGCCCTGGCGTCCACATTCCCCACATAGAACCTGACCAGCACTCAGATTACACAAACAAATTACAGCCCAGTGTAAGCCAACTTTGTCCCCAAACAGCCCAGTGTGAGCCAACTTTGTCCTCAAACAGCCCAGCTCACAAATAATTAAAGCAATTCATCCACACATTAATTCTTTATTTCACACAATTCATCCACACGTGGATTAATTAATTATTTTACTCATTCTCACAATTCATCCACATATTAATTCATTCATTCTCACTCTTTATTTCAAAATCTACCTGTCTCCCCCTTCTCACACTATCTACCCCTTTACCCCCTTCTCACACTATCTACCCCCTTTACCCCTTCTCACACTATCTACCCTCTCTCCCCCTTCTCACTAGCTGCCCTCTCCCTACCCCACTTTCTAGTCACTTACCGTGCAGTCCTGTGGTGGGAGCGAGAGGCCTCTGTCTCGCTGCTCTGCCGCGATACGCGCGGCTTCACTGCTGAGCGCTGGCATATGACGTCATTTGTCGGCCCTCAGCGTGAAGCGCCAGCACCGAGACAGACGCCTCACCCCACTCGCCCGGTGGTGGCATGGAGCAGAGGAGACAGAAGGACGCCGAGCGGTTGCTGAAAATGACTGCTCGGCACCCCTTTCTCTCCTCCTGCGGCGTTTCTATTGGGGGGGTCCTACGGCCCTGGGGGGAGATTTCTTCATTATCAGTCCCCCCGCATGAGTTACTGGGGGGGGGATCTATCCCGCCATCCCCCCGTTTCCTACGCCCATGTACGAGACCATCGTCAAGCAGCTTGGTGAGAAGGTGACAACAGTTGGTGCGATTATTTGCAAATGGAAGAAACACAAATAACTGTCAATCTCCCTCGGTCTGAGGCTTCATGCAAGATCTCACCTCATGGAGTTTCAATAATCATGAGAACAATGAGGAATCAGCTCAGAACTACATGGGAGGATCTTGTCAATGATTTCAAGGCAGCTGGGACCATAGTCACCAAGTAAACAATCCTGCAGCACCCGCTTGCTCAAGAAAGCACATGTACAGGCCCATCTGAAGTTTGCCAATGAACATCTGAATGATTCAGAGGAGAACTGGGTGAAAGTGTTGTGGTCAGGTGAGACCAAAATCAAGTTATTTGGCATCAACTCAACTCGACGTGTTTGGAGGAGGAGGAATGCTGTCTCTGACTCCAAGAACACCATCCCCACCATCAAGGTCCTGGAGTGGCCTAGCCAGTCTCCAGAACGTAATCCCATAGAAAATCTGTGGAGGGAGCTGAAGGTTCAAGTTGCACAACGTCAGCCTCGATCCCTAGAGAGGATCTGCTAAGAGGATTGGGACAAAATCCCTCCTGAGATGTGTGCAAACCTGGTGGCCAATTACAAGAAACATCTGACCTCTGTGATTGCCAACAAGGGTTTTGCTAAGTCATGTATTGCAAAGCGGTCAAATACTTGTTTCACTGAGTAAAATGCAAATCAATTTATAACTTATTTGAACTGCATTATTCTGGATTTGTTTTGTTGTTATTCTCTCTCTCACTGTTAAAATAACCCTACCATTAAAATTATAGACTGATCATGTTTTTCCTTTACTGTGCCAGCCATGGCAAACAA
This sequence comes from Spea hammondii, assembly GCA_029215755.1. Lineage (NCBI taxonomy): Eukaryota > Metazoa > Chordata > Amphibia > Anura > Pelobatidae > Spea > Spea hammondii. Next base: position 105,179,695 of record JARDYJ010000003.1, on the reverse strand, counting down.
TGCAACTTACCTTAAAACACCTTATTAAATAAGGCAAGTTGTGGTACACCATAAAAAGGATTGTTTAGAAGAATGGAGCATTGCTCCATACAAATATACATTGTAACTTTTCAAAATAAGGGTGATGAGTATCCACAAACACTGCATAAAATATCGGATCGGGTGCTATGTCTGTATACCAGCAATACTGAGCAATAATAATTATACTAATAATCCTGTAATGATTCAAAACAGATGATAAAGGCACAATGATTCTTCCCCAATGCACTAGTACAAAAATGTTTGTGCACACAGAGGTCATACTGTGATGATTCCACACAATCCACACATCCACTGTAATAGTTATTTATTGTAACTAGTGACCTTGACTAACTCCTTCTGACACCTTGCAGTGTCTCAGGAATCCTACCGTAGGATACAAAAAAAATGTTCTGCTAATTCCTGAAACAATAATTTGATTTTACAACAAGACAGGAGGCTTCATAATTTGCATAAACCTTCTTTACTCTTCCACCAATAGCAGCAAAGAAATAAACATAGAAAAATACAACCAATCAAAATGTAACATAAACCATAAAACCAAGTGACAATGACACTCCATCCTCTTTCTTTGCTGCTTCCGCCAACAAGGTCAGATCACTTTTGGCTAATCATTATTATCCTTATATATTTTATTATTTCCTATATTGTTATTATTATTATATTATTATTATTATTATTGTTTTTTCTGTCCTTTTATATATATATATATATGTCATTTTATGATATTTATTATTCTTGCTTCTACTTGTGTTTCTGGGGGTTGCCCCTTCCCCTGGCCCCCTATTTCGGGACCTCCACTCCTATGTTTTACCGGTCACCTTTGCCTCATTTCATCCATTAGGTTTACAGTTTTATCCCTGTATTTCCCAGGCCTTCCCAGCAGTTTCCTGTCTCAGGCAGTCTTTCCTCACCCTCCCCACGCTGTCTTCAGCGTCTTTTCTTTAGTGTTTTTTTCCTCTACCACTAACTTTCTCTTACCTTCTCCCTTCCCTCGAGGTTCTTCCTTCTGTTCTCGGTCCTCCTGTCTGCCTTCTCCACCTGCTGTCTTTCGCTGCTTCCTTTTCGCGCCTCAGAGGTGCTACTGCCCGTCTTCTATGGTCTGACTGCTCTCCACGTGCTTCTCCTCTGTCCTTTAACCCCTCCACTGCCGTTCCAGGCAGTGTCTTTCCTTCTAGGGCAATTTTGTATCTACACCTTTTTAGTGTTTTCTTTATTTATTTAATTAAGCAGTTGTATGGCTCTGCTTTAGTGTGGATAGTCTTCAGGTCCTGAGTTTGATTCCTGCTGGGGACCCCTCATAATTGAATAGTTGATTATTTTTTATTTTTATTATTCTATTCTGTTCTATTATTACTATACTATATTATACAGTCCCTTTTTCTGTCCCCTGTGTTTGATGTTAATCAGGGTGATCTAATCAGGTCTCGCCTTGACAGACCTCATACTCAGCTGGCCCTGTCCCCCTACTGGGTGATATTATACCTCTACTTTGGGCTTAGCAAGTAACATGGCTCTGCTTCTCAGCCTCTACTGCCACCTTGTGGTTTAACTCGTTGTGCTCTGCACAGTATTTTGTATCTGCTTTGCACATACCTCTGGTGCCATCAATTTTTTGTCTGCTCATAATTACAGCGTCAACTTCGGAAAGCTGCGCTTTGGTGAGCAATATGACAGAGAGTACCCAGTCATCTTCTGCAGTTGATCTCTCATCCTGGCTGTCAGCCGCCAAGGCTTCATTTGATTCGGCCCTACAGCAGGCACTGGCTTCCATCCCACAGCCTACTATGGCCTCCCAGGACGCCCCTATTGGCGTACGCGGGAGAGATGATCCCACACATTCGGATCCAGATACCGAGGGCTCAATACACAAACGCCCAAGTAAGGGTATCTTGTTATGCACCAGCAAGGGGAAACACCGCGCTGTGCGCAACCCCATTGGCTCCGCCCCAGAGCTCAGTGGGGATATTTATGGTTCCTCATCTGAGGAAGGAGAGGCTGCAGGTGGCTCATACGCCCTGCTAGACGAGTGGCGTGGGGAGTCGCAAGACTCTGACTCGGACTTTGGCGACCAAGACCTCCCTACCTCTCGCACGTTCAGCGTGACGGCCCTAACTACTGGAGATTCAGATCCCTACGGGCGTACTCCTACTGCCACAAACGACACTACGGGCGACTCTGCTACCCTGGACGCCGCGGGTGAACCTTGGTTCGATCCCGAACGCATCAGGCACCCACGCTCCGCTGAGTGGACACCTCCCGACCACATCTACAACTTCTTGGTAAAGTGGATCCACAGGCCTGTGGAAAGGGAGATTCGCAACAAACTTCGGGCTGAGTGCCCTCGCCCAATTCTGCCGCACAAGGTCCTTAAAACCCCACAATTCGACCCCACCATGGCGACATACATGTCAAAGACTGGTCGAGACCCTAAGAAAGGTGCAGAACGGGGCATTCGGGGTGCTCAAGATAAGCTACTGGATGTGGCAGGCCCCTTAACACAATTGTTTTTGATGGCCGACAAAGCAGTCATGTCGGGTACGCCTATGGATGCCTCCCTCGCCAGGGAATGGATCCAACGCTGTGTCATTTTGCTCGGCAACGCCAACGTGGCCGCTTTACTACGCCTTGATCCTCGGCTCATGGACTTGGGAAGCAAGGAGTTAGGGCCTACTGCTGAAGGACTCCTCTTCGGGGATTCATTTATCAAAGAATTGAACAAGCACGTCAACATCTTTACATCCTTTACGAAGGCCCAGTCCTCCATGCGGAAGGCTTTTGCATCTGGCCAGCGTTTTTCCGCCAGGGCTGGACGTCCGAGGAGCCGGGCCGCCAGCCGATCATCCGCTAGAGCAGACCTGGGCAAAGCACGGCCCGCGGGCCACATCCGGCCCGCTGAATAGCTCGGACCGGCCCGCAAAGAGTGTCCTGGTGACTCACCAATGAGTCCGGTGTCCCCCCCCGCCCCGGTCACTTACCTTAAACTCCTGTGTTGGAAGCGTTTGTCTCGGGTGCCGGCGCTTTACGCTGGGCGCCGGCATATGACGTCAGACGCCGGCGATCAGCAGTGAAGCGCCGGCACCCGAGACAAACGCCTCACGCTTCCAACACAGGAGTTTAAGGTAAGTGACCGGGGCGGGGGGGGAGATCCTGAGAAGGGGGGGTTAGGGAGTTAGAGGGGAGATACTGAGAAGGGGGGGTTAGGGAGTTAGAGGGGAGATACTGAGAAGGGGGGTTAGGGAGGGAGGTCTTACTGTGTGTGTGTGTCTTACTGTGTTTGTGTGTCTTACTGTGTGTGTGTGTATCTTACTGTGTCTGTGTGTCTCACTGTGTCTGTGTGTGTCTTACTGTGTCTGTGTGTGTCTTACTGTGTCTGTGTGTGTCTCACTGTGTCTGTGTGTGTCTTACTGTGTCTGTGTGTGTCTTACTGTGTCTGTGTGTGTCTCACTGTGTCTGTGTGTGTCTTACTGTGTCTGTGTGTGTCTCACTGTGTCTGTGTGTGTCTTACTGTGTCTGTGTGTGTGTTACTGTGTCTGTGTGTGTCTCACTGTGTCTGTGTGTGTCTTACTGTGTCTGTGTGTGTCTTACTGTGTCTGTGTGTGTCTCACTGTGTCTGTGTGTATCTCACTGTGTCTGTGTGTGTCTCACTGTGTCTGTGTGTGTCTCACTGTGTCTGTGTGTGTCTCACTGTGTCTGTGTGTGTCTCACTGTGTCTGTGTGTGTCTTACTGTGTCTGTGTGTGTCTTACTGCGTGTGTCTTACTGTGTTCATAGCTTATTCAGTTATTGTAATAAATATTTTAGCCCATTTTTTAGCTCAAAATATTTTTTCCTTTTTTTTCTCCTCTAAAATCTAGGTGCGTCTTATCAGCAGGTGCGTCTTATAGAGCGAAAAATACGGTATGCACTCCGAAGCCTTGTTCATTTTGTTCACTTCTGTGCTGTGCTAATAGTTATTCAGGCCTTACTTATTCAAGCACCTCTACCAATGACGTAGGCTTGAATAACTTTATTAAACAGCACATAAGTTAACAAAATGGACAAGGCTTCGGAGTTTGTAGTTTGTAGAGGTCTGGCCCTCTAAAACCATTCCAATTTCTCATGTGGCCCCATGGGAAAATTAATTGCCCACCCCTGCGCTAGAGGCTACTTCCAGCCTTCCTCATACCAACCCGGCTACCAGCTGCGAGCTCCTTTCCCATCCTCCAACAGAGGCTCCAACAGAAGAGGTTTCGGTGGCTCCACTCGTGGGAGAGCGCGATTCGGTGAGTCCCTTATTTTCAAATCTTTATTCCCCTACAAGAATTGCTGGAAGGCTCTCCCTCTTTTCCCACAACTGGCCCCTCGTCTCTCTAGATCCATGGGTCCTTCAATCGGTTCGGGGTTTCCTCATAGACTTCTCCGATCCTCCTGTCCAGTCCGCCCTTCCCTGTCCCCCCCGTCTTTCTCTCTCTCAACAGGCTTTGGTGGACGCGGAACTACATCTGCTCCAACAGAAAGGCGCTATAGAACCCGCCGCTGGACCTCCACACTTTGTCAGCAACATTTTCCTGGTCCGCAAGAAGTCGGGAGAGTTTCGTCCGGTAATCAACCTCAGACTACTCAATGCCTTTGTCGCTTACAGACACTTCAAAATGGAAGGTACTCATCTCCTCAGGGACCTCCTTCTCGAAGGCGACTGGCTTACTCGTTTAGACCTCAAGGATGCCTACCTGACGGTCCCAGTCCACCATCTGCACCGGCGTTTTCTCCAGTTCTTCTGGAACCAGACTCTGTGGAAGTTCACCTGCCTGCACTTTGGTCTCAGCTCCGCCCCCTGGTGTTTCACCAAGCTGATGAAGCCCGTTATGGCCTTCTTCCGCTCCCAGGGGATCCGTTCCATCATTTACCTGGACGATATTCTGATTTTTTCCCAGGATCAGTCCAGTGTGCTCCAGCAGACCGCGTTCGTCACCTCGTGGCTCCAGGACTTGGGCTTTGTCATCAACATCGAAAAGTCAGCCCTCACCCTGTCCCAGGTCATCCAATTCCTGGGGTTCGAGATAGACTCCGTGTCTGCCGTCCTCAAACTCCCGTTGTCCAAGATTACCGCAATCAAGAAGGAAATCCGCAGGGTCTTACGCTCCAGGTCGATTCCCCTACGCATCTTGGCCCGCATAGTGGGCCTGTTATCTGCATCCATACAAGCAATCTTTCCGGCGCCCCTCCATTACAGAGCGCTCCAGAGGTTGAAGGCAGAGTATCTTCGCAGGCTACCTTCATACGACCAGACAGTTACCCTCTCCGCAGAGGTGAGGCTAGAGCTCATGTGGTGGTTACCTCACATGGAGGCTTGGAATGGTCGAGCCATTTTCGGCACCCTCCCGGACCTGGTCTGGGAGTCAGGACCGTCGGGGGCGATGGGGGGACGTTGGTCCCCGGAGGAGAGACAATTACATATCAATTGTCTGGAACTGATCGCTGGCTATTTCGCCATCAAGAGCTTGGCTGCGGGCCGTTCCAACTGCTGTCTGCTCCTGCGGATGGACAATATTTCAGCCGTTCAATACATCAATCGGCTGGGGGGCACACGCTCTCGCCTGCTCACGGACCTCACCAAAGAGCTTTACGACTTCTGCCTCACCAACCGCAGCACCCTGAAGGCGGAATATCTACCAGGCTCCGACAACACGGTGGCAGATTGGTTCTCTCGACATTGGAGGGATGTCGGCGACTGGAAATTGGACAGTGCAGTTTTCCAGCTCCTGGATGCCAGGAGGGGTCCGTTCTCGATAGACACAACTGGAAAATTTCTTCAGCTGGCTTCCAGACCCGGAGTGCTTGGCAGTGGACGCTTTCCTGCAGGTTTGGCCTCCCTCAGGGGCTTATGCCTTTCCCCCGTTTGCGCTGATCCCTCGGACGCTTCACATGATCCGACTGCTGCGGGTGTCGGTGTTGCTGATCACCCCTCTGTGGCCGGCTCAGCCTTGGTTCCCATCCCTCTTGGAACTATGTGCGGACACTCCACTTCAGCTGCCTGCGGTACCCCATCTGCTCCTGGACCCGTCAGGGCAGTTTCACCCCCTCATTTTACAACAGCGTCTTCCTTTGATAGCTTGGAGCCTTTCCGGCGATCCTGCGATTTGCGCCGCCTTTCGGAGCATGCTCATGGTTTGCTCCGGGACGCCCTTGCCCCAGGGACCAGACGGGCTTACACCTATGCTTGGAAATCCTGGGTGTCTTGGTGGCTGATCCATTCTCAGCCCCTGTAACCGAGGTTTTGAATTTTTTGTCCCATCTTTTTTCCCAGGGCAAATCTTATCGTACCTTGAATGTTTTCCGCTCTGCTATCTCAGCCTTTCACGCCCCTGTGGAGGGATCGCCTCTCGGCCGGCATCCGCTGGTTTGTCGCCTGCTACGTGGGGCTCGTCTTTCTCGGGCTCCGGCTCCCAGGTATTCCTTTCTCTGGGATGTACAGAGGGTTCTCGATTTCTTGCTATCCTGGCCGGATAACCCATTGCTTTCGCTCAAACAATTGTCAGCTAAACTCGCCGTGTTGCTCGCTCTGGTCTCTTTTCGTCGTGTGGCGGATATTAGGGCCTTCGACGCTGGAGCCATCTCTTTCTCGCCGGAGGGGGTGGAATTCCGGGTAGCTAGGCGCACCAAGTCTTTCTCCTCCTTGGTCTCTTATTCTTATTTTCCGTCGCAACCCCTCTTATGTGTGGCTCGCTGTGTCCAGCAGTATCTTTCAGTTACTGCGTCCCATCGTTCGGGGGGTTCTCAACTCCTCATATCGTACGTTGCCCCATTTCGGCCTGTTTCGGCTCCCACTATCGCCAGATGGGTCCGTTGGCTTTTGGGTCTGGCTGGGATCGACCCTAGTTTTGGGGCTCATTCGGTTAGGGGCGCGGCTGCTTCAGGTGCTGTCTCTTTGGGCGCCTCTTTTTCGGACGTCCTTAGGGCGGCTGACTGGTCTCGTGCCTCTACTTTCCGCACCTTTTATTTTCGACCGGTCTCGCATGCCGCGTCTGTCTTGGTGGAGCGTTAAAAATGCGAATTATGAAGCCTCCTGTCTTGTTGTAAAATTAGAGATTATATTAGCCTTGGTGAAGGTATAATCTAAATTTTATTAAAGACAGGAGGCGAATAATTTTCCTCCTCTCCCTTCCTTTATTGTTGTGGGTTATTCTCTTTTAGTGCGTTGCTCTTTCTGTTTCTTATGATGTCTGCATTTATTGTGCTTGATGTTTAATTCCATTACTCTGATCGCAGTTGCTGTTATGGTTCTCCTTCTCTTTCTTTTTCAGTTTAACTGCACGTTCCGGACTGCCCTCCTGTGTTTTCAGCGGTGGCTCTCTGGTTCCAGTGTGGATGTCGCATTGCTGTCCAGTTTCTGACTGTGTTTGGATTCCCTTGTTTGTGTTCGCCGCACCAAAGAAGAGGATGGAGTGTCATTGTCACTTGGTTTTATGGTTTATGTTACATTTTGATTGGTTGTATTTTTCTATGTTTATTTCTTTGCTGCTATTGGTGGAAGAGTAAAGAAGGTTTATGCAAATTATGAAGCCTCCTGTCTTTAATAAAATTTAGATTATACCTTCACCAAGGCTAATATAATCTCTAATTTTACAGGATACCAATTCAACAAAAAGATACAGGAAGCCACAGATATAGTACACAAACCACAAAGTAAACTACATTTTGATACCCTCATCTAAGTTTTTACAGACAGCACCACACCCTTCTATGTACCACTGAATAACAAAGCCACCACTGCCCCACTGTCTATACATGGACTGACTTCTGACAATTACCCAAATTGACTTGTATATTTTGTACACAATAACCCGCTGTATACATTTCCTATTGACCTATTAGTTGGAAGGAATGGGCCCCTTAGCTTTTTTTATTTTATAATATTTGAGGGGGAGAAACATTTCTGAAATGTCACTTTTTTGTTTCCTTACTATATTACAAGGTGTGATTAACTAAAAAATAAACAGCACATTTTGTCATATTTATGGAGTCCCTGAGACCACATTTGTACAAATCTAAACTTGTTTTAACTTAAAAAATACAAAAAATGTAGGACAGACCAAAACAATGTAAATCTAATAATTGTTCTGTTTATCTAGCATTGTAATATTAACATTGACAGAACTACAATGCATGCCAATGTTTCAGTATGGAAAATGCATTACAAAGCTTATGACCATACAATCCCTCTTAATACTGTCTACATTAGTGCATGTCTGGTGCATTTCAACATCTGGTCTGTCATTTAATGTAAAATGAGCTTTGAAGTGATTAAATATTTTTTCCTCCTGCTGGGTTTTATGTATTTTGAAATAGCTTTAGAAATTGAACCCAAATTTTGGAAGACAATAGTAATACAAAAAGAATTTTGTTTTGTCATTATTATACACCATTAACTATTATTTATCATTGTTATGTTTTACCTTTCCCTTCTTATTATACAATATGTGATTTGATGGTTGGTCAATAAGAATATACTACTATCCTCTGGCCTACAAGTTTCTTTATTCAAAAGTGCATGGAAAACATGACTAGTGAGACCCTTAACTGTCCTTCTGCTTTATGGCCATGCATATACCAGGGAACTTTTAGAAAAGGCTCAGACTGAACCCACCCACCAAAATAAATAAATAAATGATGTTTGTGATATTGGTGCAATGTCCTAATGTATCTGTAATGGGTTCACCAAGAGAGCTGTAGTAACTCTCAGAGATCACCCAGTATCCTCCTGTTGTCCCCGGAATCACTTCCAGCACCAGCCAGCATGCGCATGTGTACCCAATAAGTAGACACACAACTACCTTGAATTGAGTACAGCAGGAATGAACAGTTTATTGATGTAAAACATAGACTCATATAGCCACAGAACTTCATTAACATAAATTAACATTGATAAACAGGTACATGTAGACAACCCAAACTTTAATCCCCTTTAGCTACTCAATATCCCCCTGGTAGCCATCCTGTTAATGGGATTAGTTTACACAATGGAGTTCCTGCCTGTGCAATCTCTGTTTGGCAGCCAGGCTGGAGCCATCTCTGACTACCTTGGGGCCTTGTATGACAGGTCATTCTGTCACAGTATCTAAGAAAATTATATTAGTATTAATCACTTTAGCAAGTGTAGGTGTTAAACTGTCTGTATGTGCATGTGTATGCGTAAGTGTATGGTGTTAGAGTGGCTGTGTGTATGTATCTGTAAGGTGTGTGTATGTGTAAGTGTAGAGCTGTCCCTGACGATCATCATACCCACTCATATCATACTTCATTCTAACCCCCCCTTCCAGTATCATTATACCCGAAACACCATATTTGTTAGATATGTGCGAATGCCAAAACAATTCAAACTAGTTTTTGGCCCATTCAATTTTGGACAACAAATTCCATGTTCTGCCCATTCGTTTTGGTTGAAAATCGATTGGCTTTTTAAATTCGGAAACAAAATTCCTTGTCTGCCCACATTCATTCTCACTCACTCTCTCACACTCTCATGTTCATCCACTCTCTCTCTCATGCTCTCTGAATGTCTCCTTACCTTTTTTGCCGACCGCTTCGGCCTCACATCTTTTTGTTCTTCTCTCTTTTTTTTTCTTTCTTTGTCTGCACTTCCGCAGACATAACCTCCAGGCAAACTTCTGCCAAAATGGTGGAGCTTTTGGTCGCATCCTCTCCCACTGTCAGGACTCGGGTAATCAGGTTGGGTAGGAGCCCATGTGCAGGGGATATTTGGGGTTCGGTCTGTAGCTCACGATGTATGATTATACAAACAAAGACACCACAAGCAAATAAGGGTTATACAGTCTGTTAGCAAGAAACCGGACATATGGCAGGATAAATAAATACCGGTAATAAGTCTTTGGCAGGGAGCCCACTTGGAAGGGCACGAAAGGCAAGGAACCACCCTTGGAAGGGCAAGAAAGGCAGGGAGGCCATTTGGAAGGGCACAAAAGGCAGGGAGCCCACTTGGAAGGGCACGAAAGGCAGGGAGCCCACTTGGAAGAGCACGAAAGGCAAGGAAGCCCATTTGGAAGGGCACAAAAGGCAGGGAGCCCACTTGGAAGGGCACGAAAGGCAGGAAGCCCATTTGGAAGGGCACAAAAGGCAGGGAGCCCACTTGGAAGGGCACGAAAGGCAGGGAGCCCACTTGGAAGGGCACAAAAGGCAGGGAGCCCATTTGGAAGGGCACAAAAGGTAGGGAGCCCACTTGGAAGGGCACAAAAGGCAGGAAGCCCACTTGGAAGGGCACGAAAGGCAGGAAGCCCACTTGGAAGGGCACGAAAGGCAGGAAGCCCACTTGGAAGGGCACGAAAGGCAGGAAGCCCACTTGGAAGGGCACGAAAGGCAGGGAGCCCACTTGGAAGGGCATGAAAGGCAGGGAGTCCACTTGATAAGGACACAAAGCAGGGAGTCTACTTGATAAGGCCACAAAGCAGGGAGTCCACTTGATAAGGACACAAAGCAGGTAACCAGGAACCGTATAGGTAGAGCGCCACAGCAGAATGGTCCACAGACTTCAATAAAAAAGGCCCTGACTGAAGGGCGCAGCTGGATGTAATGATTAGGGCTCAACTCAGGTAATAAGGTACATCTGATCCTGGTAATTGAGTTCTGAGTGCTCCAGAGGACGGAGGGTGGCCACTAGTGGTAGCAGATTGATATCAGGGCTGCAACTAACGATTATTTTCATAATCGATTAGTTGGCCGATTATTTTTTCGATTAATCGGATGAAAAAATGTAAATTTTTCATTTATTTCAAATAATTTAATAAAGTAACGTAGGACATAAAAAACAAACAGCAGAATAAAAAAACTTTGATAAATTAATTTCTTGTTTTTATTTCCCAACCTGCCCCCCCAGTTATGCACATTTGAGCCCAGGCTTGCCACACTGCCTGCCAGATATGCCACATACCCCCAGACATGCCACACTGCCTCTCAGACATGCCACGCTGCCCTCTGCACATATGCCTTATATACCCCAGTATGCCTTATACCCCCTAATATGTCACTCCATCCTCCCAAGGTATGCCGTATACCCCCCCTGATATGCCATAGTGCCCTCATAGGTTTGCAGACTCGTTCACAGACACTATACTTTTATAAATAAATACATTAATAATCTTCACTGCCCCCAGGATTTAGATTCCCCTCATTTTGCCCCCCTTTACCTCTAACTGCACCTTAAATTAACCTTATTAATTAAATTAACCCTCAGTCCTCAGCATTAAATTAACCCTGAAGAGAAGACCCCATTAACCATAACTGCCCCTAAATTAACTATAAACACCCCATTAACTATAACCGCCCCTAAATTAACCCTAAACACCCCATCAACCACAACTGCCCCTAAATTAACCCTGAAGACCCCATCAACCACAACTGCCCCTAAATTAACCCTAAACACCCCATCAACCACAATTAACCCTAAACACCCCACTAACTATAACTGCCCCTAAATTAACCCTAAACTTTCAGCAGCCCAAATATACATTTTATACTCACCAGTTAGATGAGTTCTTGAGCCATTTGGACAGTATAGGAAATAGGCGGGCCAATTGGCACTTTGGCCCGCCCCTTTCTCCCTGTCCCTCCCTGCAGTCACTGCCGATTGGCCCCGCCCACTTCTCCCTGTCCCTCCTTGCAGCCAATTCGGCAGTGACTGCAGGGAGGGACTGGAAGAAGGAAGTGGGTGGGCCAATCGGCAGTGACTGCAGGGCGGAACTGTAAGTAGGAGCTGCAGCTGTGAGTCAGACTAAACGGATTATATAGTGAGGGGTATTTTTCAGAGCATTTGTTCTGAAAAAACCCTTATTTTATAATCGATAAAAATCGATTCAACTAATCGATAATGAAATTCGTTGGCAACGATTTTCATTATCGATTATTATCGATTTTATCGATTAGTTGTTGCAGCCCTAATTGATATACCACATGTATGAAAAAGCCATGGTTCAGGCAGCTAAAAAAATGGACCCTGACATCCACGCTCCTTCGACAGAGGGAGAGAAAGTCACCAGAAGTGCCGCCATTTTGACAGAAATTCACACCAGGTTAATCTTTGGGCGAAATGACGGAGCTTCTGGTGACGTCCTCTACCCCAGCTCTACAATTGCCAGGAGGTGATGTCCCCAGAGAAAAGAGAAGAACAAGCAGATAATTGAATATTATATTATACATATAATTTAATGGCTGGTCTCAAGACCGAACCTAGAGGATGTGGTTATCCTGGTACCAAAGGAGGGTTAGCTGATGTTGCAGGAAGAGGCTCTGCCCCCTCTACTGACATCACCTCCTTTACCCCATCATGCTCCGCTGCTTCTCACGTGGGCATGGGGCGAGACAGGGCAGAGGACAGAGGTGACACACGAAGATGTTGCCAAGCGACACCCCACTGTGCACCCTAGCCCCCTCCTTTGTGGTAATTGTGATGGAACAGGGCGCGGATGCTGGGACTGTGCCTAACACCCTAAACCAATACAATAATAATAATAATAATAATAATACCAAACATGAACCATGCACACATTTAACATATATTATTGACACATTGAAGCCATTTTTTCATGTTTTAGGCCAGAGAAGGCCTTTGTCTAGACTGAAAAAATCCTTTTATAGCATAAACGTTGGCTAAATAAATATTTTTCTTTATGTTAATGTAAATGTTTAATTGTTTTTAGATTTCAAATCATGTAGGTGAACAAAAAACAATGTTCTGCTCTACATAATTTCATTTTATTTTAATAAGAGGATGGTAGGTAAGCCTCCCAGCAGAAATGGTAGAGACTAATATAATGAGTGAAATTAAACATACATGGGATAGGCATAAAGCTATCCTGAATCTAAGACAAGAAAAAGGACTGATAAGGTTTGGTTCTTTACATCAGGAAAAATGGACAGACTAGATCGGCTTAATGGTTTTTATCTGCCGTCAAACTGTATGTTTCTATGTAAACTTACTGGGCACCAAGCAGTTCATAGTGAGGAAGTACAGTAGTTATTCAAATGTAGATGGGGAGGCATAAAAATATTTCTTGGCACTTTTAAAATCGTACCATGTAGTTTTTAAATTAAAACTAATGTTATTCGTTATTCCTTTCTGTTAAGAGAAATATATGATTTGACCATATCGACCCATCTGGCGTGCATACATCTATGTACCAATATTCTTCAGTTTTTCAAAACAAACAAATTTAAAACTAAACAATATAGATATATGTTTAACTATATTACATTGTCCTATGAATGAAAGCCTTGAAAGCTTTGCATGTTTAAATCCAGCTCTTTGCTGTCATATTCATTCTGAAAGCTCTCTTAGCTTGCTGGAAATATCTCACTGCTGTGCTGGGTGTTGGAAGCCTTCCCAAAACCCAGTATTCACAAATACTGCTCTCATGTCTGCTGGGATATATAGAAGACCTTGCATACTGGCAGTACTCACCTATTCATGGAGTACTAGAACCTCCATTGTTAGACTTAATACTAAATTATGCTCTTATACAGGAAACAGAATGGTCAAAGTACCACCCAAAACATAGAACCATTCAGTCCATCGAGTCTGCCCATTTTATTTATGTAAAGAATCAGACAAACCCTTGGTCTAATCTTAGAATAAGGATAATCTATTTGGATCTGAAGTTCCGTAGATTCAAATAACACAATCATACACATGCATCTTTATTTGTATAAAATGATCCTGTCACATATAGAACTTTTAGCTCAATTGCTTATACTCTTTCATAGCTTTTAATTGCATATTATGTTTCAAAACTTTTTTTTAACATTAATTATGTACTATAGCTGAGTACACATTGCAACATTGTTCTACTTTGCTTCAACAACCAGGGTTAAATCCTCACTCCAGCCCTGTTTTCATGTGTAGACATTGGCCCATTATTGTGCTTTGGAAGCAACCATCAATACTATGTTAACATGCCCTATTTTAGTAGAAATTAAATATTATCTGTACCGACAGACTTCTTGCATCGTAGACATAATTTCACCAGTCGTACTTGGTAATCAGTTAAGATTAACTATGTTCCATAGTGACTCATCAGATATATTAGGGGTAGTAGAAGTATTATTAAACACTCATCTACAGACACCAGACAAGCCAGAAGGCTTGCTTTTCCCTCAGAAATCTCATGGTGCTTTCACAACCACAAGGGATTCTGGGTAGGCACATGCAAATAAGGTTAACAATTATCACCTTTGCCTCTATATCCACTTTATACATGGATTCCTTGAAAGTAGTTGCCCGCTGTACAAGACAGCCTTTAGACAAAACTCAGGAAGAGGTACAATAGCCAGATCACCACTCATGGACAGCTGTTTCGTCCTTCATGGGACTCGTCAGCATGAGGTTGTGATACTGGCTTAAAATATATATATCAGATATATTGAGAGAGGATGCGGCAAATGTGTGTTGATGTCTTTTCCATGTGCACTATTTGCAGTAGCGGTCAGTGCTATTTAATTGTGGGAAAAGAAGAGGGGATGTTTGTTGTTAAACTTTCTTTTTTGCTCAATCTCATTAAAGTTGTTACATTTCCTTTTTTCGGTTATTGAATTGGAGACTGTTTGCATCTACCACAAAAATGTGAAACAGCTGCACCAGGGACACCTTCCTGTGTCATCACGAACAGTTCATGGCAACATGCAGCAGAAAAGGCATAGGTTTCCCACACTGCTTCCTCACTATACCAAAACAACTTGTACAGCTATTCAGGGTGCCTGCTCTATTGACAAATTCTTGTTCAATATTTGAAAATGCCAATAAATGAGAGCTCTTTTCGCTCTTCTCAAGAAACTTGGATATACTTTTACATTACATTACATCACATGTATTTATAAAGCGCTGGCAGATTCCGCAGCGCTGTTACAGTCAGTAGAACAATTTCACATGCAAAAACACATCCAATAACATAGGGCTGCAACTAACGATTTTTTTCATAATCGATTAGTTGGCCGATTATTTTTTTCGATTAATCAATTAATCGGATAAAAAAAACCAATATGCAAATTTTTTGTTTATTTAAAATAAAAACTTATAATTTACATTAAGATGAGTCATTAACACTTTTATCTCTTTATCACAATGGCATGTCTCTATTTGCCTTCTTATTTTACTAACATTATAATTAAAGCTATATTTTAAAGGTACAAGAACCCAAAACACATTATTTCTAAACTAAGTTTTACCAAACTACCAAAAAAAGTTTTACTAGTACATATTCATTCATGTAAACTATTTTTTCATATTTAATAAAAACTATGATTGAGAAAAATGCCTCTTGTTTATATTTTCTTTTATTTGCCAACCTTCCCCCAGTTATGCACATCTCACCCCAGCTTGCCACTCTGCCCCCAGAAATGCCTTATGCCTCCTATATGCCAGAGAGGCCACTGTGCACCCTGATATCCCTTATACCTCCTATATGCTACTTTGTCCCCTGATATGCCTTTTACCCCCAATATGCCTTATACCCCCTATATGCCACTGTGCCCCCTGATATGCCTTATAGCCCCCTATATACCACTGTGCCCCCCTGATATGCCTTATAGCCCTCTATATGCCACTGATATGCCACTCTTGTCACGAACCGGGGGCACAGGTAGAGAAGGAGCCCAGGTGCAGGGGATACGAGGGGCTCTGTCTGTACCCCACGATGCATGATGGCCTGGGGTTGTTACAGACAGGCGCAGGAAATAAACCACAGACAGAAGATCAGGATTAAGAGTTGTATAGTATATGATGGTACAACAATATAAACAAGGAAAGTCACTTGGCAGGAAGCCCTCGGGTTGGGGCACACACGGCAGGAAGCCCTCGGGTTGGGGCACACACGGCAGGAAGCCCTCGGGTTGGGGCACACACGGCAGGAAGCCCTCGGGTTGGGGCACACACGGCAGGAAGCCCTCGGGTTGGGGCACACACGGAAGGAAGCCCTCGGGTTGGGGCACACGGCTGGAAGCCCTCTTGCAGGGCACACGGCAGGAAGCCCTCTTGCAGGGCACACGGCAGGAAGCCCTCTTGCAGGGCACTCGACTTGGGAGTCCACTTAGTGGGGCGCTGGCCGCAACTCAGGAACAAAATCAGGAACAAAATCAGGAACCAAAGCAGGAACCAAAGCAGGAACCAAAGCAGGAACCAAAGCAGGAACCAAAGCAGGAACCAAAGCAGGAACCAAAGCAGGAACCAAAGCAGGAACCAAACAGGTAGTCCTAAAACGTCAATGTCAAGGCCCAGACTGCAGGGCTGGGCAGGTTTATATAGGCTGGCTTGATAAGGTAATATACAGCAGCTGGACCTGATAATGAGTTTGAGTGGTTCTGAGTGGCAAGGGCGGCCACTAGTGGCTGGAAATGGGAGTGAGCAACTCAAAGTTTAAACAAGTCCAGCCAGCGAAGGGTGAACGTTACAACTCTGTCCCCTGATATGCCTTATACCCCCTATATGCCACTGTGCCCCGTGATATGCCACTGTTCCCCGATATGCCTTATACCCCCTATATGCCACAATGCCCCATGATATGCCTTTTGCCCACTATATGCCACTGAGATGCCACTGTGCCCCCTGATATGCCTTATACCCCCAATATGCCACTGTGCCCCCTGATATGCCTTATACCCCCCGATATAAGAAAAACTGACAGCGCTAAAATAGGTATAAAAATATACTTTAATAAATATAGACAAAAAAGAATAGATAATACACAATACAATATAAATATATATAAATATATGGACAATACAAACAATAAATAAATCAAATAGCAATCAAAAAATAAAAAACACAAATTAAAGAATGGATCCTCTCAGGCAGCCGGTGGGGGTCTGTGCGATGCGTGCAGACAGCCGCTTCTCCCCTCCACTTCCGTTGGGGCTTCCATTATGGTGTGCCGGTCCGGAAAGTCACATGACGCCGGCGTTCAGTATTAGAAGCCCCAGCGGAAGTGGAGGGGAGAAGTAGAAGTGAAGGGGACTCAGGGAGAAGCAAAGGATGTCTGCACATTTTGCACAGACCCCCACCGGCTGACAGAGGATAATCCAGGTCTCCTGAAGCGCTGCGGGGGATCTGGATTCTAGTGTTATAATCCGATCTCTATTTGAGGTCGGGTTATAGGAGGGGAGTTTTTCAGAGCATTTGCTCTGAAAAAACCAAATTTTATAAAACAATAAAAATCGATTCAACTAATCGATAATGAAAATTGTTGACAATTGTTGAGCTTACAATCTAGTCGGTGCTTGAGGAGGAAGTGAGACAATAGGAGAAGACTGCTTGGATGGGGATGAGTTGATCTGGTTCCAAAGATGTGTTGATTATGATGGTTGAGAGTAAGGGGAATGTTGTACGCTTCCCTGAACAGGTGGCTTTTCAGAGAGGTTTTGAAAGTTGCGTATGAGGCAGAAAGTCAGACGGAATGGGGAAGGGAATTCCACAGGAGGGGTGCGGCGCGGGTGAAATCCTGCTTTCTGCAGTAGTACTTGGTATGTTGTTTCCCTCCAGTTTAACTCCAGTGTAACTCTTAAATGTCCACTTATAAAGAGTCCGCTTGGGAAGAGGTATATACTTAGGCATTAAGTCTTTTTCTGAGTTATCTGAGTTATCATTTAGTGAGTCCTGCATATAGGGACCTGTAATATTTATCCATATTAAGCATAGGTAAATACTTATTGAAAATGTTAACTATCTTTTCTTATTAATCACCTGACAAACATTGCAGGGTTCTCACTGTGATAGGGAATTTGGCTGCAAAAAATCTAGGTTAGTACAATATACCCTCTTATACTCCATCTTCTCTTCTGCTTAATTCCATACCTGGATTCTTATATTTTCCTCCAAATCCGGGAAAAATGTAGTTGTCCCTGGGGACAGCGACGACCAGGGCCAGGGTTTAACCTTTGCAACTCTGATGCGCATCACCAATGGCACTATCATTACATGATCTTTGCCATTTCATTTTTGTTCTTTTTTGTAATATTATTATGCCCTAAAACTTTTGCTGATGGTATCATGCAGGCAGCTACACGTTGTGTTTGCACTGTTGTATGACGCATAAGCTTAACACAGAACTATATTTTCTGGAAAACTATATCTAGAGGTCATGTATGTTTTATTGTGCATAATACACATAGACTGCCTAAGTGTCCTAAAAAAGTGGGAAATATGCACTATATGGAGAAAAGTATAAGGGCACCTGCCCATTACACCAACAGGGACTTTTATGACATTGTATTCTAAATACATAGACATTGATATGACGTTGGTCCTCCCTATAACAGCTTCAATTCTTCTGGGAAGGCTTTTCACACATTTTTGGAGTTTTCCAATCATCCAGTAGAGCATTTGTGAGGTCAGGCACTGTGTTGGATGAGAAGGCCTGTCTTGCAATCTCTGTTCCAGTTAAGCCCAAAGGTGTTAGATGGGGTTGAGGACAAGGCTCTGTGCAGACCAATCATGTTCTTTCAAGCCAACCTCATACAATCATGTCTTTATGGACCTTCTTTGTGCACCGGGACACAGTCATGCTGGATTAGAAAAGAGCCTTCCCTATACTGTTTCCACAAAGTTAGCCTATACTGTTTCCACAAAGTTAGAAGCATAGCATTGTCCAAAATGTCTTGGTATGCTGAAGTATTAAGATTTCCGTTCACTGGAAGTAAGGGTTCTAGCCCAACCCCTGAAAAGGAGCCCCATACCATTATCCCTCTTCCAACTTGAAAGTTTACAGTTGGCACAATGCAGTCAGGCAGGTAACGTTCCCCTGGCAACCTCAAAACCCTCACATATCAGACTTCTAAACATTCACTCCACGGAACACGTTTTCACTGCTCCAGAGTCCAGTGGCAGCATGCTTTACACCACTCGATCCAACTCTTGGCATTGTACTTGGTAATGTGAGGCTTGCATGCAGCTGCTCAGCCATGGAAACCCATTCCATGAAGCTCCCACCGCACAGTTTTTGTGCTGATATTAATGCCAGTGGAAGTTTGGAGCTCTTTGGCTATGAAATCAAAAGAGTGTTGGTGACTTTTATGTACCATGCTCCTCAGACCTTGGTGATTCCACTCTGTGACCTTACGTGGTCTTGTGCTTCCTAAATGCTTGCTTGAACTCAAGTGTGAAGATGCAGAAGAAGAAAGAAGATTGAAGATAGCAGATTGGAGATGAAAGAGAGAAGATAAAAAATAGAATATGAAGAAGAAGGTCGGCAGAGAATATAGGGGAACACTTAAACAGTGTGAGAGAATTTTCTTCCTGAATTAAAACGCATATGTCTAATATCTAGCAAGGATGACACTTCATGAACTTATTGCAAATGTGGCATTCTATTGTATTACCACATTTGAATACACTTTAGAATGACCGATTTTTCCACAAATGTTTGAAAATGCAGACTGCATGGCTAGGTACATGATTTTGTATACCTGTGGCAAATATGGGTCTAAAACACCTGAATTCAATAATTAAGAGGTGTGTGCTTTTGTCCATATATTGAATTCAATAATTAAGAGATGTGTACTTTTGTCCGTATACTGAATAAACTACCTCTCACTATTTCTCTGTGCCTTATGTTTGTCACCCCATTCCAAGATTGTAAGCTTGCGAGCAGGGCTCTCTCCACCTAATGTATCGATTTGTCTTAGTCTGTCAATTCTCATCTTGTCATACCTCTTGAACATATGTATTGTATTAGGCACTGCATAAATTGTTGGTGCTTTATAAATAAAAGCTAATAATAATAATACTATTGTGTATGCATTATATGTTAATATTTACAGTACCTAGGACTGAATAAATATGCAACCTGTAATTTACTTTTATCTTTGCTCCTGCCAGAAATTTTTTGGCTTTTAATATTAAATATGTTTTCTGTTAAGACTGTTTTTAGTTTTTAAAGATATAGTGACAGATTGTCTCCAGTTCATATACATCAGTTCTGTCCATCCCTTACCATGAATTAAATTACTAAAATTACATACAGAGTGTGCTCTATTTTTACTTTTTCTCTTACTTTACCTAGAGGGCAGTAGATGAGTGGAGCAGCAGACATGGTAGAGGCTAATAGAGTGTGTGGAAAGAAACATGCATGAGACAGACATAAAGCTAACCTGAATCTTAGACAAGACCAAGGACTGATTAAGATGGGCTGAATGGCTTTTTATCTACAATCAGCAATCTGTGTGAGTTTTCCTTGCTTTTTTTCAGTCTGGCCAATCAGTATTTACAAAGGCAAGGGACAAGCCTTAGATAAATAAGTGTGCTGACAGCATTTTAATATATAAATGATGCACCCCATGTAAGAGTGGGTAAAGAATCGGAAAGTGGCATACCATGTGTTCTGATCTAAATGTCTGCGTACTAAGATAATACAAATTCTGAGAACAGTCTCATGAAATTAATAAAGGTGGATTTGAACATTTTTACTCTTACTACTTAATTTGTAATTAGTTCAGAATGTACACTGAACAAAAAAGCATTTGTTGGAGACAATGTAATTCAAATACTCATCTACTCCCATTACCCACCTAACTGAGGTAATAGAAGAAGCAGAAGCTAAATGCTCATTTGTCCCACATAAAAAAGTGGATGAAAGCATAACATGTTTATGTAATATAATGTTTTACTGTTTTCATGTTTTTTTAGGCGTCTGTTGCAGTCCAGGAAATTGTCACACATTTTCATCTAGCCATGGTACTAACTGCATTTTAAGCCAGCTACATGATGAATGGAATACTACATTTTTAGAACACTATGAATGGTTGATAATGTGACATAAAGATATGTTTTTCCTTCCACATCCAATGTACCTTCTTGAATATACCAAAGTGTTGTTGCTGTGGAGGAATTTTGGTCCACTCCCCTTGGCATTGCATTGTTTCAATTCATCCACATTGGACGTTTTTTGAGCATGAACTGCCACAGCATCTCAACTGGATTAAACTCAGCACTTTGACTAGAGCACTCCAGAACCTTGATTTTGTTTCTTTTAAGCCATTAAGAGGTGGACTTGCTTGTCTGCTTGGGATCATTCTCTTGCTACATAACCCAACTGTGCTTTTCAGTTCACAAACTAATGGCCAGACACATTTCAATCAATTATGGCAAGTAACCGAGGTCCTGAAACAGCAAAGTAGCCCCAGACAATCACACTACCACCATTGGGTTGGTAAGATGTACTTAGTGTGGAATGTAACAGGACTCGTGTCTTCCAAAAGGTTTTCTTTTTGTTTCATCAGTCCAAAAATCATGGGGGTCATCAAGATCTCCCATGGATGCAATGTTTCCAGTTTATTTCTTATTGTGGAATCATGAACTGACCTTAACTGAGGAAAGTGAGGCCTGCAGTTCATTATGTGTTAGTTTCTGTTCATTTCTGACATCCTGGATGAGTTGTCGATGTGCTCTTGAAAAGGATCATCAAGGTTTTATCCATTTGTAATAATAATGGTTCTCACAATGATTCACTGGAGTTCTAGAGCCTTAGAAATGGCTTTGTAACCCTTTCCAGACTGATACATGTCAATGACTTTGCTTCTCATCTATTTTTGTATTTATTTAGATCACATCATGTGTTGCTTTTTCAGACCTTTAAGTCTTCTTCACTTTGCAAGACAGATTCTATTTAATTGATGTTTTGATTCAACAGGGCTAACAGTAATCATGCCTGGGTGTGTCTAGTGAAATTGGTAGGATAGCTGTCAGATTGGATAGCTTTTTTCCTTCTATACCTAAAATCATAATTTAAAACTATAATTTGCTTGCAATTTCAGCAGGTCTGGAAAGTCTGTTTATATAGAGTAAATAGGGCAAACTATGATGTACAAGACAGGTACCACAAACACAGCCCACCTGCATGGGTAATTTGTGTGCCAAAAGATAGAAATTCTTTGCAGGGGCATATCTAGGGTATTTGGCACCCGGGGCGGATCTTGTATGTGACACCCCCCCAAAAAAAAATTAATGTTGGCAAGAATATTTATTTCACAAATTTGTAAACTGTATGTCAACTGGAAAAAATTATTTATCAACTTTTAAATAAAGTTTGAATAAATAATATTTACTGAACAGATATAGTACAGTATAACTCACATTGCTATATACTGAGCCAGACATTGACGGCAGATGTGGTAGGCCTCTGCCCCTAAAACAGCCTCCCCATGCTACCCCTGCACTTAAAACAGCCTGCCTGTGCCATCACTACCCCTAAAACAGCCTCCCCGTGAAACCGCTGCCCCTATAACAGCAGTTCCTGCTCCCCCTGGGTGGTGAGCTGCAGGCCAGCGTTAGGAATGTTGTGTTCAGGCTGACAGAAATGTTCTCCAACAGATGTATCTATTTTTTTCTGTTTTTTTTCAGGCAGCCAGTATATGCTGTAATCTGTGTATGCCTGGGCATGATAGGACTGTGATTGCTGTTAACAATCATATATATATATATATATATATTATTATTATTACATTTTTCTGTCCAATTTTGGTGTGTATATATATATATTGTAGATGTTTTTGGTGTGATACTTACTTAATAAAAGTGTTTTTTTTTGTTGTTTTTTTTAAAGGTGGGGGAGTCATTTTCGGTTTCGACCAAGTGAATACTGAATTTTCGGTTTCGGTCCAGAATTTTCATTTTGGTGCATCCCTATACTAAGTCAGACACTGAAGTGGTAGGCCTACGCCACATCAATGTTTGGGTTAGTATATAGTGATAAGGGTTATGCTGCATTATTGTCAATGTCTGGCTCAATGTATAGTGATAGGGATTACGCTGTACCACCGTCAATGTGTGCCTCAGTATATAGTGATAGCTGTTATGCTGTACCACTGTCAGTGCGTGCCTCAGTATATAATGATAACAGTTATCCTGTACCACTGCCAATGTCTGCCTCGGTATATAATGATAACAGTTATGCTGTACCACTGTTAATGTTTACATCAGTATATAATGATAGCAGCTATACTGTACCACCATCAATATCTGCCTCAGTATATAGTGATAGGTGTTATGCTGTACCCCGTCAATGTCTGCTTCAGTATATAATAACAATTATGTTGTACCCCCGTCAATGTTTGCCTAATGATAGAAGCTATGCAGTTTTAAAGTGTGTGTGTATGTGTGTGTGTGAGGGGGTGCCACATACAGGATCCGCCCCAGGTGCCAAATACTCTAGGTATGCCCCTGGTGCATCTTATGAAACCTATTTTCAGACATGTATATCCACCACCACTACATTTTCAAACTTACCTCTATTTTCTGTTGCAACAATTTTTCCCTTTCCTAGTAAATATTTAGAAATGATCATGAACATAATTCTGACACATTTTTCATTTAGAGTTTGGTCCATTTGTTTTCAGACAATGAATTTTGTTTTCTGCCCTTTAGGTTCGATTGATATTCAGAGGGCTTTACAATTTGGAAATTACATTTGTTGTAACTCACCGTCAGCCACACTCTCAAGCACTACCTCATTTTCAAATGAAAATTTGGAGCTCTTTATTTTATTTTGTTAATTTGGTGTCCCTTTTCGTGTTTTCAGACATTCATATACATTAACAAAACTGACAGATTTTTTAAAATTTAAGTTTGTAAGAATCCGAATGCACAACACGAATGTGACGGTCCTGGGTTAATCGGTGCCGTCTGTAATAGTTATTGTTTGTGATGCCTGCATTTTCCTATTTCCAAGTGTATGTTGTAATTTTTGTTAGGCTTTTGTTCTCCCCTCATGTGTTACCCTGTCCATGTGCCACATGTGCTGCCCCCAGACTTTTAACCCTGCATAACCCGGACACCCTCAGCTCGACCACAGCACTATCATATGGAGATACCTCACGGGTGGTGGGGGTGCTGACCAGGGGTGGTCCCAGGAGGGAGCCGCCTGTAGATTCCCGGGCCTACGTGACTTTCAGGACAGCGGGGGTTAGCTAGCGTGGTTACAGAACCCGTGGTATTAAGGACTGTGTATGATGTTTAAATTGTTTAAATATGTATTACAAGATAAAACTATAAGTAATGAATAAAGGAGATATTAGTTGGCAGGGGGTATATTTTGCAGAGAAATATACATAAATGCCTGGAGAGAGAAAAATATTGTTTAAAAAAGGAGCCCAAGATTCCTGCAGATTTTGCCACTGTAAAACGTCTTTATAATGTTATATAGGGTTTGAACTTTCGCAGTTAGAAGGAAATTAGCTCAGTTGTTCACTGGATGCTTTTAACTATGGAAACACCGTATGTAACTTGGAAGTCAGAATGAACAGCTGCCAATGCTCTTTGTACACAAGTGAACAAATCACAGACTGTAGTAAACATTGGGTAATTGTTAAAACAATGGTAAGTAAAACAACTTCTGTTTAAGAATGTAACAAGTCGATTAAAAGATAAATACATTCTTACAAACAATTGAGCAGAAGATCAATTGCTATTTTGAAAACAGTTATTTTTAAAATACAGTAAAGATGCACTATTTGTGGTTCCAGTATACATTACTGGCAGTAATTATATTTAATGTTCATTCTCCAAACAAGAAGGAAGCTGTAAGTTAGAATTAAATTTATCAACATATTTGCGAGCAATGTCTAGTGAACGCCATATTCACTTGAATTGGCCCTTCTATCCGTTTTTTTGTATCTAACGCTTACATAGTTAGTAAATATAATTTGTTTTGTATAAAACTGGAGTAAATGATTTGTTGGATTTAATATAACATACTTGTTAACATTGGAATAATTTTAAAGAAAAAAATAGACATATTTGCCTAATACATGACAGTTAGTTTTGGGCCACAATCTGAGGATCTGTAGGGTTGACTTCATCTCATAAACTCCCAAGAATACTTTGCTGTAGCTAGTGGAAATATTTCATTGGAACTGTCAGCACAGCGATAGACCATTGGTTTAATGTTATAAGTACATACAGCTGCATATTTTTAACACTTAGCCGGCATGCCCCTCTGTCTATTGTGGATTGAGCATATATGTACAGACTTTAATTGGGGGTCCTAACTTGGAAGTTATATATTTTCTGCTGTAGCCAGACCACAGAATTACCCTTCAGAAGCATACTATACATATGGACTTCCAAGGGTTAATTAGACCAGTTGGACTAACTAGTTGCTACATTTTTCCATATGATTAAATGCTACCTGAACTGAAGAGGCGGACATTTGATTTGTATTTTTCTTTGAATGTGACTGCACAAAGCACCTTTTGTTCACAGCTGCATGCCATAAACAGAGGTTACTTCAAGTTTTGAAAGACTAACTGGACGCTTGTTGCTTCTAGCTGTTTTGAACGAGACTTCTGTCCTATGCAAGTATAAAGATGTTTATTTTACAATTTATTACAATGTTATTTAAGACCTATTTTATTTTGTAATTAAAAATAATTAAGCTTGGAGCCACTAATTAGTAGTACACTTTCATTTACTTAAAATACTAATTAAATAATGTGTTAAATTAAACATAACAGTAGTTAGTTTTTGTTTATTATTATTTCTCAATATTTCATCTGCATAATAAATTAATATTTATCCAATAAATAATAATAAAACAATAAAAAAAAAATTACACACACACTACCTTCCTTGATTCTATTATGCCATCGCTACTCTTCCTTAGGGAATGGAGTAAAAACATAGGGTAATAAAGGAGACATTAGTATCATGTACCAAAAGGGAAAAATAAGTTAATTTTGAAGCAATAATCATGCACATACTGAGTTTGCATGGCAGCTACCACTGTGTATATGAGTTGAGCTTTTAATAGATGTATGTTGCTTATTTTAATCAGTAAGCACCTTTACTGAAGTGTATTAATTGTGTCAAATGTAGCATTTGAAGAACTGACATTGGAAATCCCATGGAAAAAATATTTTTCATTGAGCATAAAGTATAGTGCTGTATTTATTATGCAGATTAGTGTTAAAAAAAGCTTGCCTTTATTTTGTCTTGATCCACTACTCTCCCTTTATTTGCACTCCTGAAGGCTGCCATTGTTGTCACTGATATGATGGGTTTCCATATTCAAAGTAATAAGTATTTATCAATGCTAAACAAGTCCAGCTTGTCCAATGAAATTAATCCTTTCCTCCATAGACATTTATTAGTCAGACTGGCCATTCTATTGTTTTCCTGGGGCAAGAGGTAATGTAAAAGTTTAAATGTATTGGATACATTTAGTTTAGAAACGGGGCACTATTTTACCTCAAGGAAGCTAAGCTTGCCCCTCTTAAACTCTGTAAACTTGCAAGCAGGTGCCTAATGTATTACCTTGTGTATCTTTACCTAATGTACTGGTTTATCTTAGTTTGTCAATTCTAGATATGCCATTCCTTTTGAATGTAAGTACTGTAAGAAGTGCTGCGTAAAATTGTTGCCATTATATAAATGAAAAACAATAATAATAAGTGGCAGGAGATGTCCTGGGGTCAGGATTGGTGGATTCTCTAAATTATAGTAATGAATTATTAGTGCTTCACACTCATTGTACCTCATCTCTGACCAGAAATATTGTAAAGTACATAGGGATATTATAAGCTTGAGAACTACAGTTATTATTGTTATGAACTAGATTGAACTGACATTTTGGCTCCATTTGAGAATTCCTCAAAACAAATGGAGCTCAGGCAAACACTGAATTTTCTTGCCTTGCTCCAAGTGGGCAGTCTGTTTTCCCTTTGTACCCCTCCCCAGTTGCTATGTTAAATTCAAAACACAAGTCAAACAGCATTAATTCACATATGGAAGCTGAAAGGATCAAAATAGTTTGCTGCAGCCGTGAATATAGTTTAAAACACAGCATGACAGCTATATTGCCACTTCAAAAAAAAGGTGAATGAGTTGTGCATTCATATGCCCATAGACTTTATTATTATTTATTGTTTTGTATAGCACCATGGCATGTCACCATGGCATGACTGAGCACAGCAACAAGACACATCAAATTGAGTGCACCAGCAAGATCTCTTCCAGGCAGAAATTTCAAGGCATAGAAGGGTTTCCAGATATTCTGTCCAAGCTCTTTGGAAGAAGCACAAATAAATGGGGGCTGTAGACACAGAGGTTGGCCAAGAAAACTTAATGCAGCAGATGAAAGATACATTTTGTATACTTCCCTTTGCAATTCGAGGATGTCCAGGTGTGCCACCAGCTCAGCTTTGGCAAAAAACAGTAGGACTTTGGTACACCCATCTACTTCTGGGGAAGTCTGGTTAGAAGTCTGGTTAGACCACTTCTAAGTCTGGTTAGAAGTGGTCTTCATGGAAGACTTGAGGCCAAAAAGTCCTACTTCCAATGTGGAAACAAAGCTGTGACCCTGTATTTCAGAAACACAAGAACTGGGTTATATAAAAATTACAGCAGTTGCTCCGAACTGACAAAATATCTGGCTGTAGCAGAAGGCTGTTTATTCACAAAAGGTCTGGAGAGCAGCACAAGGATGCGTGTTTGCAGGCAACAGTATTGCATGGTGGAACTTCTGCAAATTGAGTTATGGATTTGGTCGGAATTAAACGTTTTCCTCAATGCTGAGAAGTACAGGCAGATACTTATCAGGGAGGCATCTGATTTGCCCAAAATGTACTCTGCAGCATAACAAGAACCTCAAACATAGCCAAAGTTATTAAGAACAATATTCAGCATACATATGGAAAAGGAGACCTGGAAGTATGGCCCCCACAGAACCCTGATCTCAACATCATTGAGTCTACCTGTGATTACATGAAGAAAAAGAGATTAACTGTGGTTAGTTCTCCAAGATATTTTGAACAACCTACCTGCCAAGTTCCTTAAAAAATCTGTGTGCAACTATGCCTAGAACAATAGATGCTGTTTTGAATACAAAGGGCAGTCAGACTAAATACTGATTTGATTTAGATTTTTCTCCTGTTCACTCACTTTTAATTGTGTTAAATGATAAATGATAAAAATGGGCTATTAACATTTTTATTTTTGAAAGCATTCTTACTTTACAGCCTTTTTTCACACCTGCCTGAAACCTTCACACAGAACTGTATATTTGTGCAAATGTGTGTTTACAAACACACAACCTTTAGAAACGAAAATAACACTGGATATCTATGCTGCAGCTTACCTTCAAGAAATTAAGATGTAAAATGTATTTAAAATATAATAAATATTTCTACATAGAAACTAGAAATAATGATAAATGGCAATCTAGTATATGTCTTCCTGAACGTTAACATTCCAACTGTTTTTTTTATCCTTACTTGTATTTTCTATACTGAAAATGTAGCATAAGGTAGTAATAAGAAAAATGGAGGTTTACATTTAATGAAATCATTGTAAACCTGTATGATAGTAAGAAACTGGCTAGTCACTGGATAAAAACTCTAGAATTTTAGAATAGCTCTTAAATAATATTTTCTGGTATGCTAGAAATGTAGAGGTTTTGCATTATCTTGGTTATATGCTGCCACATATAACTACTGAAATCCTCAACTTCCCTTCCATCTTAAGGTCATCCTCCACACAAACCTCACTTGATGCACCATTCAGATTAAAAAATGTGGGTAACAATGGCCACAACATTTATTAAAAAAAAATACTTAAAATTGCCTTTACAATACATTAGATATATTAAAATTGATTATGTAAAGAACTGCTACCATGCACTGACATTCTCCAATGAATGTTTTTTTTGCTGCTGATACCATCATATGAGGACAGCACTATACACTCGCATCCACCACCTAAATCTGCATTGTAACCAGTCATGGGCTGTTACAATCCCTAAAAGCCCAGTCATCCATCCTGGCTGTGTTGTATCTCTATGAGAGGACATCAATATATAGCCTGACTTATATAGCCTGTAGTAGCATTTATGTCAATCAATCCACTTTGTAGAAATGATGGGAAGACTCCATTCCTTAACTGCTAAAGAGATCTTTTTTCAATTTTTCCAGGTCCTATTGCTGCTGTGACATAAAATATAAAAAAAATAATTGTCAAAACATCAACAATGTCCAAGAAGACCATATCCAGGTCAGGAATTCAACCAACATATTATTTAGGAAGACCCAGATGAAGGCAACCTCCACACACATCATTGTATAGCCATAGGGGAAGGATGAGAAGTTACTTAATAAAAGATGAGAGTTGGTACCGTGTTAGCCGTAGAATTACAGGAGACAAGTGGAGTTTGAATGATACCTTTATTGGCTAACTGAG
Source organism: Spea hammondii (assembly GCA_029215755.1). Classification (NCBI taxonomy): domain Eukaryota; kingdom Metazoa; phylum Chordata; class Amphibia; order Anura; family Pelobatidae; genus Spea; species Spea hammondii. The sequence continues at coordinate 105,150,454 of JARDYJ010000003.1, read as the reverse complement.
TAAATATAGATTGCAAGCTTTCAAGACCTCTCAGGTCCCTTCATCAGGCATGTTATACAATAATGTGAAAAACCTCTCTTTAAGTATCAGTCAAACAGTATGGTTACAATTGGGAAGCAGATAACATCAAAATGTCCAGGACAAGGTTCTTTGATCAGTCAATAGTGTTAAAATCAGAGGTGGATTGGAGTCATAAAAGGAGGTGTCAGGAGGTATTCACAACTCTAATGGGGTCAGGTTGTGTGCATGTCTGGTTTGTTATCTACAAAGTGATAATGGGATACAAATTCCCTATCCCGGTTGAGGCCAGTATTTAAAGAGTTAAATTTAAGTATTAATTTAACCTCCCATATTTTTCTCTCCCTCTGAGTTTTGAACAGTCCCATTAATACAGCCAGTCTGATGTCACTGATGCTATGTCCATTTTGGCAAAAATGTTCTCCCACTGGTGTCTCTGCTCTCTTGTTGTTGATGTTAAATCTGTGTGAATTAAACCTTTTATGCAATGGCTGGCCTGTTTCACCCACGTAGAGGGCTGTTGGACACTTTGCACACATAATAAGGTAAACCACATTAGAAGATTTGCAGGAGAAGGCACCATTGATCTTATGGAGTGTATTAGAATTTGGTATAGGCACCATGTCCACAGTGTGGATGTGTGCGCATGTTTTACACCTTCCTTGTAGGCAGGGGAAAGTGCCATTTTTTGTGGACTTGTTCAGGGCACTCCTGGTTAATAGTTGTTTAAGATTGAGGGGCTGTCTGAAGGAGAGTAGGGGAGGCTGTGGAAAAATTTCCCTGAGTCTGTCATCCGTGTGTAGTGTTGCTTGAAGTTCTTTAGATATTTTGCGTAGAGCTTCTACCTGGGGGTGGTAAGTGACAACCAGGGGCACACGGGTTCCAGTATGATGTTCTTTGTACTTTAGTAATTTTTTTCTGGGAATGTTGGTGGCCTTCTGTATCTGGTTGTCAATTATCCTGGCATTGTAGCCCTGGTTCATAAAGTCTCCCCTTAGTTTCTGGAGCTGTTTGTCGCGATCTGCTGTATCAGAACAGATGCGGTTGTATCTTATGGCCTGGCTGTATATGATAGAGTTTTTTGTATGTTTAGGGTGGAAGCTGTTGTTTTTAAGGTAAGTCGGTCTGTCTGTTGGTTTGCGATACAGGGATGTGTGGATGGTATTGTTCTTAATGCTGATGGTGGTGTCCAGGAAGTTTATTTCTGTGGGTGAGTGGCTGATTGTGAGGTTGATGGTGGGGTGAAATGCGTTGTAGTTCCCGTGGAAGGTGAGAAGTTCCTCTTTGCTGGCGGTCCAGATGATTAGAATATCATCTATATAGCGAAGGTACACCAGGGGTTTTGTTTGGCAGGTGGATATGAAATCCTCTTCTAATTTTGCCATAAAGTATGCGTATTGTGGCGCCATTCGAGTACCCATCGCAGTCCCAGTTTTCTGGATGTAGAGGTCCTGTCCAAACCTGAAATAGTTGTGGTTAAGTATAAATTGAATGAGCTGCGTAACTGATTCGTTGTCCATGTTGTGTCGGTTCAGGTATTCCTGGCATGCTGCTATGCCATCTCTGTGTGGGATGTTGGTATATAGGGATTCAACGTCCATGGTGGCCAGGAGAGTGTTATGTGGAAGTGGGCCCAGGTCAGCCAGTTTGTTTAAGAGGTCTGTGGTGTCCTGCAGGAAGCTGGGTGTTCGTTGTACCAGGGGTTGCAGGGTGTTTTCTATCCAGCCAGATATATTCTATGTCAGTGTACCAATTCCTGAGATGATGGGTCTCCCTGGGTTGCCTTCTTTGTGTATTTTCGGTAGCATGTAGAAGGAGCCCAATTTTGGATCTTCAGGTATTAGTGGTTTTAGCTGGTCTTTAATGGTGTATGGCAGTTTTTGTATTATCCTATTGAGTTTTTTTAGTAAATTCCTTGGTGGGATCATCCTGTAGCTTCACATAGTGTCTTTCATCTGACAGTTGTCTATTTGCCTCATGTATATAGTCAGTGGTGTTCATAATGACAACAGCACCCCCCTTGTCCGCCGGTTTAATAATAATATCCTGGATGTCCTTCAGGGATTGAAACAAGATTTTGGTTTCATCAAGTTACTTAATGAAACCAAAATCTTGTGAAACCCTATTATTATATTATTTTATTTATATAGCGCCGACAATTTACACATTGCTTATTTAAATCCCTTTTTATGTGTATAGCTTAAAAAAACTATAAATACAAATACTAAAAATATCTTCTACTAACCCCTATCTACAAAAAGGGACATGGCTCCTTATTTCGTAACCCTATGCTATCCTTTTCTATGGATTGTTACAACTACTTACTTTGGTAATATAAGCATGGTCTGTACAGCCTGACTACACAGTTACTTATTCCCTTAGACTTAAAGTTTCAAGGCTTTCTTGACTACTGGACTACTAGACTACTATATGCAAGTTGCAGTTACTTCCAAACATGGATGGTTGAAGCAGACAGAAAATTAGATAATGTCTTGTTTTACAACTCCTATAAACTGGAACACATGCAGCAAAGTGCATGCAGTAAAATGTTCTAGAGTCCATGTAAAATCTAGTCTAATGTGCATTAAAATAAAAATTGATCTATTAAATATATGATTCTTGTTGCTAAAATGTTTGAGTTGCTAAAAAGGCTTTTTTCTGATGTGCTTCTCAGCTTCTTTCTCTGAAATTATTTCCAGACATGTAAATGTTAGTACCAAGAACAAATCTGAATTAAGGATTTCACTGTCTGAGCTTATAAAGATGACTGACAGCATAATTGGTTTACCTGTAGCAATTTTTTTAAAACAATTTGTCCTGAAATGGTACTAGTACTCCATGAGTGCTTCAATATATATTCTTCGAAAAAGAAAATAAAAACATAAATAAAACATGTACCTGACCTAGAAGTTGTAGCCATGTTTCTGCAGTTGCTCTCTACCTCTGTGGTGTGACATTTCTTGCCACTGATTGGCAGTTTGAAGCTAACCACCATTATACCATGACAGCAGCCCTAAACATATCAAGCTACAGAAAAACTGCAGTGACATCCTCCCTGATTGGAGGATCAGTTTGAAAACTAAAATGCACATGTTCCAAATTTGACCCTACAACCTCTGAAAAACATGACATATTCATATGGCATATTGTTGTACCTGGGAGGTGTTACTGAATACTAATCAGTAACCTTTTTGGTGTGGAATCAGTTGCATTGTACAGATTCTCTGGAGTTGGTGATCTGTCAAAATTCCAAGTTTAAAAAAAATAATGCACGTGTTCCAATTTTGACCCTGAAGCATCAGAAAACATGCCATACCCATTCATGTGGTGTATTGCTGCACACAGGGGCGTTGCTGAATACAAATTATGAGTTATGAGAAATTAGTAAACTAGTGGGAAATCCCAGTTGATTAAAGACATAGCAAAAACACAAAAATTGCTCTGGTGTTGTTGCACAAACAACATAAAATAACCCTGGTCCTTAAGGGGTTACTTCCAAATAACTTTAATGTATTTGTTCTGAATTTTGCCTGTGAAACTGGAGTATGCCTTTCATTATTACTTTTACTGACTTTCTCTCTTAACTCTTACACTCACACACCACTTTTCCTTTGTTCTGTTGTTTAACAATCCGCTTTCTCTTGAACTATTTTCTTATCTCTCCACCTTTCAGCTTTTTTTTTTCTCTCCCCCACATTTCTTGTTTCCCAAGGCATTGCTGGTAATGTCTTAATTATTTTCCTAAGAATTTCCACTTTTATATAGAAGGGATTAGGAGAGATCAGGACAGAGAAGTCAAGTAATTATTTATGCAAAAAATGTTGGTTAGTGCTGCTGAAATAAAACAAACATAAACATAAACTATACTTACAGTAAGGTAAAAGTTCTAACATAAAACAAAATGTTTAATTTTGCTAAAACCTTTGTTGTGTTTGAGAACATAATGCACAACAGGACTTGCTTTTCCAGAATCAGATCTTCATTTTCCCTGGTTGAACGAGCCTTTGGGTTATCGTATACAAAAATCAAGAAGTTTAGAAATTTACAGGGAACTAAACGTGATATAGAAATACATAATATTTTACTCTGTTACACATAGGACGATAAAATGTAAGATTTTGGAAAATTGACAGTTCTGTTTTAAATGTCCAAAATATTAAATAAAAACACTTTTTAGTTAAAATTCTCTAATAAACATTCACATTACCAATGCAGTTGATCTGATATTTGGATTTTCTGGAAATTCCCTGTGACTTCCATTGTAAACGTGGCAAAGAAGGGGTTAATTGAATCAGCACCCCCCTTTTCGTGGCCAGGGTAAGCCTGATCACACTGGTGGCTGATAGATGGAGATGGGAGGAGCCTGTTCTCTGCGCTGCTGCCTATTTTGCTGAATTCTGCACTCCCCAGGCTTAGTTCTCTGCTTCTGCTGCTGCTGCTGCTTCTCCAGAACTGCAGAGAAAATGCCTTTGGGCTACTTACGATCGCCTCTTTTCTTCCTATTATGCTTCTATCCTATCGTGTTCTTTCAGGGTATTTCAGCCACAGAATTGGAAACAGATCAGCCCCTGATTCCTAGAGGTAAGGAAACAATCAATTTAAAGGGTAATATGGGATTTACAAGCTCTATAAGGAATTGATGACCAACAGCAGGCAGACAGGGATGGTAACTGTATTGTATATGAACTAATAACTAACAGTACTTAGTTAAAATGTAACAATGCAGAACAGTGCTATATTCAAGCCAGACTTCATTTGGCTGCTCTCTGTCGGGAGTGTCTGAGTTCATCTCATTTTTGCTCGACAGGATCTAGATGATCTGCAGTATAGGGTTATCCAGTGTGATCTGACATTAAAATAGTCTCCAGCTTGATGAAAGTGCAATAGAAAAGTGAGCTCATTGAATGTGCCATATTGGGTGCCTCCCTGGGGTATTTAAAGAAGGGAGAGGCAGTGTTTGGATTGTAACAGTAACTTGTCAGAGTTCTGTAGTGTGGCTGGCTGGTTGCGTCTGGAAGGATTCTTTGACTCCCTTGTAAGGTGTTCAGACAGTGATTCATTGAGAAGCAAACCCTGCTGATTGCTTCATGGTCCCAGACTTGAGACTTGTTGATCCTACGCATTCTCAGGCACGTACAAGCATCCTCCATGGCCACAGTACTTCTCTAATAAAACGCTTCGATTGTTTAAGACACCAAAGTGGTTAATAATATATATTTTAGTTCTTCTTCTAAACTCTTTGTTCCTCAAGCTTACACTGGGTAGGAGACATGCTGCTAACGTGAGCTCTTTTGTTTCTGGAATGTGAGATTGCTTATTATTTTATGAGATTACATTTTATTTAACCTATCCTCTACCTTAAGACTTACCAGTCTAGGTAACAGCACTGCTTCTGTGTGCAAGTTAGGATATATATATATATATATATATATATATATATATATATATTCTGTCTTTGCTGGCATAATGCCAGCCTTTTCTAACATTTGCAGACAAAGCTACTATATGCTGTAGTTTATATATATATAAACAAAATAAAAACATTGTATAAAACAATACAATTAAACTACAGACAATTTGTCTGCAAGTATGTATACATAAATATATATATATATATATACGCGTTCATCAAGACTGCTCCTTTTAAATTTTACTGAGATCTGCAATAGGACGAATACAGATTAGTAGTTGTACCCACACACTAGGTCAATGTATCCTTGCCTGTTGCAATTTTTTAAATTTTGTAATAAGCCTCCAGCATAAATAGGAATTCAGGTTAGTTTGTCAGAAATGCATGTTAAGCAGTATACAATGAATACTGCTGTATATAATAACATTTCCTTTATATTTTAAGAAAAAAAGTAACAGTTTCCTATGGTCCAAACGTTTTGCCTAAGGGCTTCTACATTTTATGAGTTGTGTTGTTATTGAATGCATCAGTTTAACAGGAGGGTAATAACACGGTTGCTGAACTTTTACATGACTTTAGGCAATACAAACCTCCTTTTGATTGAATGGGGTTTTAACCTCATTAGACAGTTGGTTTATGTGTGAGCAGTGACATTAGATACATTTTGCTGCAGTTTTAGGTTGTCTAATGCATAGTTAGTTTTATTATCTAATATAATACATTGACCTACCTTAATTATTTCTGAATAACTTAATAAGGCGGTATTAATATCTTATTTTTCAGCTGCAGTTTACTTATGTCCCTGAAACACATTTCAGAGTTAGTAACATAGTCTAGCCTATTACATCTCTTTCAGATTAGTAGTAGCTCTTTATACCCTCGAAAGGAAAATCCTAAAAATAGTTTTTGTAGGTATAACTAACTTTTATATAAGGGCTCGCTCTTTTAAGATTCATAGTGTGTGTGTGTGTGTGTGTATATATATATATATATATATATATATATATATATATATATATATATATAAAGACTTTATTAATTCGTGACTGTCAGACATGATTTATTGGAAATCCAATATTGGATAGCAAAAACTAACAAATCACAAAAGCTGTAAACTACACTAAAACTCAGATTTTACACATAATGTTGTGATGTGCCTTTATTGGAATATTGCTGTTTGTGCATAGTATAAATGAAAAATCAAAATTTTTGTATGTTAAGGGAAAATGTTCTATTTATGCACTACACCCTACTGTGTAATAGCAGAGATGACACTATATTGGTCCACATTAGACCAAACTTTCTAACAATCTATTCACTTGTGTAAACAATATAAACAGTAGGTTAAGAGGCCATAAAACATTTTAAATAGCTCTGACACTTTTACTTCAGCTATAGCTAAATAGCACCTTAAACCTGTCACACGTAGTATTTATGAAATCACCTGGAGGTATGAACCCCTGGTGTGATTCTTAGCGATTCCAGTGGACAGGCAGCTGTCTAAATAAAAGCCTTGGCAACAGATAGCATTGTATACAACTGACACAGTCAGGATCCCAAAGGAGCAGTCATCTCATTTCCTGAAAACTAAATCTACTCGTATATATATATATATATATATATACACACAATATATATACGAGGGACTTTCAAAAAGTTTCCACACTTTTTTAAAACTCTATTTATTTCAAAACAAATGACATCAAAAACAAATGACATCACTTTTCTACATAGTCATCTTCCTTTGCGATGCAATTTTCCCAACGTTGTACCAATTTTTTAATGCCATCAGCATTATGCATCATGGATTCTTCCACTGCATACTCTGCTGCTTGCTTTCTGGATTGTAATGGGGAACCCACATCTTCCACAGAAAATAATCACCTTCTTCACAATAACAGGCCATGTGTTGGGAACAAACATCTAAGCGCTTGCACTCATGCTCCTCTGTCAGCTGCTTAGGCACCCACCTGGCACATGCTGAACTTAAGGCTGTCATGAATCAGAGGCAGATCCAACACTCACATTCGGCTTTGCTGCAACCTCTTCAACTGAGCACACATGCAAAGATGAATTTGTGCTCCCGGCAAACCTTCTGCCCACCAAAAGCACATGACAGAACGCCGTTCCTCTTTGGTGCAATTTATAAGTTTCGCAGTCATCTTCACTGCAAGGGCAGTCGGCTTGCCAGACATATCAATTACTACTCCTCCCGCCTTCACCATTTCCAACGCAAATATAAAACTGTGAAACTTTTTGAATGTCCCTTGTGTATATGTATATATATATATATATATATATATACATATATAAAAAAAGAATTGAAAGCTGGCAGCTTACCTGCATGCAACGTGGTCTCTAGCATGTTAACAAATCACATTTGTTTAAATGTCTTAGTTTGCTGTTTCAATAGTTAGCTATCAATAGACCTCTCTTATAACAGTCCCAGTTTACATGGGAATGTTTCCAATTATGGGAACAGTTTCCAATTAGCCCCAAGACTGACATGCATATGGGAACAGCTGGAAGCTTCAAAATGCAAGCAGTAGGGAAAACACAACAATAGCACTAAATATTTACTTTATCACCTAAATAAACTTTACTTCTGTCATTCATATATCTCAGAAGTACCAAATAATTTTTTTTTCATAATGCACACTTTACTTTTTTGTATTTTTTAATCATTTTCTTTATGTTACACAATGTTGTATGCAATGTTTTTTTAAAACCTCCCTATCATCTGCTTCCTGTTCTAGTTTGTAACCATTTAAACAGCTGGGTTATGTCAATCACAGCACTCAGGGTGGGTGGGATTATTTGCCCTAAACAATGCTGTAGGTATATCAAGCAATGTCACTTTCACAGCTGAAGGTGAAAAGGTTAACATAGTGTGAATTGGGGCTAAATTGCCTGAGTATAGATACAGTCAGAAGTAAAAAAAAAAAAAAAAAAAAAAAAAAAAAAAGAGAGAGATGAAATGCCCTCATTACCTTTTGTTCTGTAAGTGAAAACTGGTATGTTTGGTACCACTTGACAAACCTGGGCAAAACCCATATCATATTTTAATAGATTTTTGTTATTTACAGTCTTCCTAAGAAAGATTCACTTCATTGGTGCTAGGCTGCTTAATTGGTTAGTTTGTAATGCATTTTGTAATGTTTCCAACTAATTTTATACTGTTGACTGACCCTAGTGCAGTATAGACCTTCTTCCATAATGTAGGCATACCTATTTTTATCATTAATCAAATATACCGATCCTAATGGCTGTATGACTACTGTACCACTTTGTACAACTTCACAGCTCAGACTTTAAACTTTGGGTCTCCAGTTTATCCAAGGTATTGGATGTTGGGTGGCAAAGTACTGATATCTATCCACATAATTGAATTTGGCAAGCAGATTAACCACTCTGGTCATAAACTGATCATACCAGCTGGGCTCCTGAGCCCAGTCCTCATTGAATTTATTAAGATTTATTAGTTCTAATAATATTTGTATGTGATCAGAAGACAAGGGTATTAGAGATGCAGCCCTTTTTATTTTCACTTAATAAATCCACTGCTTTATGCAATTGTTATGAAACATTTAAGTTTACAAACAACTTCTGTGTTATTAAGAAGAATGTTCTTTAGGTCACACACCTAACATGAGATTTTTTTTTCACAGTGATTAATATTGCAGATGTTTTGTTGAGTTAATTTATTCTATGCTTGCATTCTTACCCATCTACTGGCAAATATATATAATAGAATTTGAGCTTCTTACTGAATTTTCCTAAATACACACCAGAAAATGTATTACACCGTTTTTATGACTTCATTCTTGCCGAGCCAAGGGGAAATCCTGACTGAAGTCTTTGGCTATGGTGTGGACTGGCTAACTACAGACCCTACAAAAAAATTTACTAGTATTGTGAGTACAGTTTACCCGGGCTATTAGTACAATGTAATTTAATCTCATATGTTGTCAGCCAGCTTTTCTTCAACTGAAAATAAAAGTTTCCTTTCCATGTAATAAGTATCCATTACACCTTTTAGAAAAACCTACTAACATGGAAGGAAATGCTGATCTTTTTCACATGGAATATACAGACTTAGCCAGAGTCTACATAAAAATACTCTAATAATATTAAAGACTGGCAGTTGTATGAACATTTTCATGCAATTGAAAATTGTAAACAAATTTTTTTTATTAAAAATATACATTAGTGTCTCATGCAGCCGAACTAATGAAGACTACATATTAAATTACTCTGTGAGTACTTTAATATGTGTTGTTCAAAACATAAAATAAATGAAGCACTTATCTTAAGGAGAAGCTGCAGTGCAATGCCTCCTCCGTGGTCTCAAGCAACCAATCTGTAGCAGGAAAATGCTTCCATTGAAATCAGCAGTTCCTGCACATGTTCACAGGGGTATTCTTCAAAGTAAGATGGGAGCTGATTTGTTTCTGGTCTTGTTAGACCTACATGGCCTGCCAAGCCAGCACTCGCCACTTCTGCTTCCACATTGTCTTGATCTTCTATCTTCTCTCTTTTATCTTCTATCTTTGTCCACATCTCCACAAATCTTTATCTCATCTCTCCCATTTCTCATCATCTCTCCTCCTAGTTCACTTTATCTCTCTTTTCTTTTTTACTGCTTCATTTTCTCTCTGTTTTTTCCCATCTCTCCTCTTCATCGCTCCCTTTTCTCTAAATCTGTACCTTTTCTCATTATCTCTCTTTGTACTCTATATCTCTTCTTTATCTCTATCTCTCTTCTTTCTCTTTATCTCTCCCCTTTGTCCCTATATCTCCCCTTATTCATTATCTCTAATGTATCTTATATCTCTCCCATCTCTCTTTCGTCCCATCTCTCTTTTTTCTCATTATATCCCCCTTCTCTCTCTCCTCCTGATTACCTCTCTAGATTTTTCTCTTTTTCTGTCCATTTCCTTACTATCTCTCCCCTTTCTCACCATTTATCTATCCCATTTCTCACATCCTATCTCTATCTCTCATTTCTCTCCATCACTTGCTGAAGTCCTGTGGTGGGAGCACAAGACCTCTGTCTCACTGCTCCTTCGAAGTGTGCGCCGCTTTATTGCTGAGCGCCGGGATATGACATCATATCCTGGCACTGAGCATCAATCACAAGCAGCATACCAAGTGAACAGGGAGACAGAGGTCTGAACCCCGTGCTCCCTCCAGCGGCAGGCAGTCTATCTGGCACCCTTATATAGATCTGCACTCAACGCCACCACCTACCTTGCCTAGAGGACAGCAGCTCCAGGTGTTGCCCTCCACTGCATCCATTGGGAGGATACAATAAAACATGAATAAATAGACTAAGACAAACCAATATGTTATGTAATGACACTGCTGGCAAGTGCACAATCTAGGGAATATGATTGTTTCTATGAGGAAAATATAATAAATAATGTTGATATCAGAGAATAGAAATTATTCCTTGAAGACACAATGTAATACCACTGACTACCCTACTATAGAAAAATGCATATAAAAGTACTGTGTGACACACCTGACATCTTTTTACCTCCATAACCCAAAATTACTTGCCACTGGTTAAGCTATCACTCAGTGGCAGTTAGGTCTTCCCTTTTATGGCTAATAAATTTCTGTCTTACAGTGCACCTCAGCCAGGGAAAGGTCCAAATTCCTATCCAACTGCTAAAATGGTTTGGGGCAGTCAGTAAATTCCAGCCATTAGCATAGAGAATCAAACCATGTGTATTAGTCATTACTGGCCAAAGTAAAGATATCATTGCAGTTACAATTTCCTTCCTGGCATATATATGATGCATAGATCTCATCTTGGAAATGAAATCATAACAGTGATCCAATAGTAGTGCCTCAATTAATTGCTTTGCCAACATGTTTTCTTTTTAATGCCATAAGAAAAAGTATTCTTTGTTTCCAAAGCAGCAGTAGTAAAAAGTCATAACTTACTTGAAAGGGACCTCCCAACGTACTGGCCACAGCAATTAATCAATAAATACATACATAACATGTAATATTTCTTAATGGTGATACCACATATATTCAATAACACAATCACACAAGAATTCTTCTTGGCTTTAATGAGATATCTGTTTAATTTCATACACTATTTGGGTTATACTGTTAAGTGCACATACAGAAATCAACTGAATTTAATTTGTGCATCACTGTAAGCATAGCTGCCACAAACGTTTGACATAACCTTCCATGCTGGTATTATAATACTGTATATGATTTCCCGAGTTCCTTCTCAGTTGATTTTGTTTTGCATGTCTGTTTTGTTTTTCCATAAAACCACTAGAAGCTATATTGAGATGCCACATTTCTTTGATGTTTATTCATTCAAGTAAGAGCTGACTGGAGAGTTTAAAGGACAGTTGTGGTTTCAGGTCCCTCATTTACTATGGAGGAGCAAGACTGGCAGGTTCCTCCAGCTTGAAGACTGAGCTGGCCCTGCATAATGAATAGTTTTATGGGTGAGCAGACAGTGAAGAAATCTCAGTGTTTTAGCTATGCATTATACAGGACCAGCCAAGTGTTTTCACAACAGAAGCTCACTAGGGTTGGCTCTTCATTATGAATAGTGAAGTGAGGTAGATGAAACTGCAACTCTTCTGCTGACTCACTGTCAACTGTCCTTTTAGTGAATAATATTTGTTTTATTAGGTGGCTGCATAGTTTGAATGCACGTTCATACTCATTACAACAAAACAAGCATGTATGTGTTATAAGGATGCTATTTTCCCCTTTAACTGGGAGGTTGGTTTTAGTAAAAAATATATTTTCAACTTCATTCATTTTAAAGCTACCCTTCATATGTCTTCCTTATAAATGCCCCTTGTAAATACAAAATCTAGTTTGGAGAATTAGCAAGTTTAATATAATGCCCCTTCACATTCAAGTTGTTAAAAGTCAAAGGGAATAAAATAATGGTATATTTCTTTGCACTTCACACATCTGGACATTCTAGTAGCACATGATCTAAATAAAGGGCCCCCAACATTTATATAATTAAAACTACTTATGGTTATTTTAAGAGCTACAATGAAATCACATTGGAAGAAAAATGAAACTTTAAGCCTTAACAGTATATTTTAACTTTTTTATGTGTATTATTTTTAGATGTACTTTTACATAACCACATACGTGCAACCCCCTCCCCCCAAAAATGTGGCAGCCACACAGAGAAGCTACACAGAACATGGTTACAGAGTGTAGTGCGTTAGTGTGTTAACACTAGCTTTGCTAGAGACACAGTATTCCAGGGTATTATTTCACAGAATGATAGTGCATCAGAGTAGGGCGCCTGTATTCTGCACGTTTTATCTGATCCAATGTAACTACACAGTTTACTGTAATTATGGGGCTTGGCCGGAAAATGAAAATAATGTTTGTATAAAGTGATGCTTTGGTTTAAAAACAGAAGTTTCTTCTAACTCCCTTATACTACGTGGCACTTGGCAAGAAATGTTTAGGCAAATTCATATACACGCAGCTAGTATTAAATACCAGCGAGCAAAACACACACACACATATATATCTATATAGCTTTATATATATATATATATACCGTATATATATATATTTTAATTCAGACATACCGTTGCCTTACTTTTGACTTGATCTAGATTCTTTTAGATTTTATGAAGCCTTGCTAATGTAATTTGTTTTTTATCCAAAAGGTTTTAGATCAGATGCTGAGATTGATATCTTATTCCAAAGTAATCATTTTCTGCTACTCTGAAAAAAAATTAGAATTTTGACTATTTTGAAATATTGAAAATTTTTTGGGTCAAAAAAGGTAACCTAAAGTAATCCAGTGTCAGAGTTTCTGGCTCTCCTACTAAAATATACTTTGCGCTACTAAAATTGTAACTTAAAATTAAACACCTCAGAAGCACAAACAGTGTGTGTAGCATTATGTAAGACTGTGATCTGTTCCTCAGCCAGCAAAGCTAACAGCAAGAGGTCGGCTATACATTCCATGGCAACATGGCTAATACATATCTTTATCCAGGGGCGGGCTGGGCCGGGGGGCAATTGCCCCCCAGGCCGCCCGAAATCTAATCTAAACGGCCGCTGGGTGCTGATGCCGCCGGCCGGTGCTACTATAATACTTTTTTTTTTTTACTTACTTACTATGGCAAGCGGCAAGCCGATCCTTTAAAAAAAGTTATTAAAGCAGAACCGGCCGGCAGCATCAGCACCCAGCGGCCGTGTGCGATGGCCGCCTAGTGATGGGAGCAGTGCCAGCGTGAGGGTTGAAAGCTCCGCCCCCTCGCACGGAGCTTTCACCCCTCACGCTGCTCCCATCACTATGCGGCCAATCCAATTTAAACGGCCGATGCGTGCTGCTGATGCCGCCGGCCGGCGCTACTTTAATTATTTTTTTTTTATTTAATATGGCAAGCCGGATTGGCTTGCCATAATAAATAAAAAAAAAAAAAAGTATTAAAGAAGCTCCGGCCGGCGGCATCAGCAGCACGCATCGGCCGTTTAGATTAGATTGGCCGCCTAGTGATGATGGGGGCAGCGTCAGGAGTGAAAGCTCCGCCCCCTCGCGCTCAGACTGCTGGAGCACCGGATGTTAGTGACACAAAGTAGAAACGGCAGTCTGCAGCTACGAGGAGACGGAGGCCTAGACGAAAAAGTGGAAATTATATATTATTCTTTTGTATTCGGTAAAAAAAAAAAAAGGTAGTGTCACCTCTGTCCCCAATTAACCCCTCCCAGTGTCACCTCTGTCCCCTTTCAGCTCCCCATGTCAATGCTGTCCCCCATCAGCCCCAACCAGTGTCACCTCTGTCCCCAATCTGCCCATGTCATTACTGTCCCCATTCAGCTCTCCAGTGTCACCTCTGTCCCCAATCAGCCCCTCCCAGTGTCACCTCTGTCCCCTTTCAGCCCCCCATGTCATTACTGTCCCCATTCAGCTCTCCAGTGTCACCTCTGTCCCCAATCAGCCCCTCCCAGTGTCACCTCTGTCCCCTTTCAGCCCCCCATGTCATTACGGTCCCCATTCAGCTCTCCAGTGTCACCTCTGTCCCCAATCAGCCCCTCCCAGTGTCACCTCTGTCCCCTTTCAGCCCCCATGTCATTACTGTCCCCATTCAGCTCTCCAGTGTCACCTCTGTCCCCAATCAGCCTCTCCCAGTGTCACCTCTGTCCCCTTTCAGCCCCCATGTCATTACTATCCCCATTCAGCTCTCCAGTGTCACCTCTGTCCCCAATCAGCCTCTCCCAGTGTCACCTCTGTCCCCTTTCAGCCCCCATGTCATTACTATCCCCATTCAGCTCTCCAGTGTCACCTTTGTCCCCAATCAGCCCCTCCCAGTGTCACCGCTGTCCCCTTTCAGCCCCCCATGTCATTACTTTCCCCATTCAGCTCTCCAGTGTCACCTCTGTCCCCAATCAGCCCCCCATGTCATTACTGTCCCCATTCAGCTCTCCAGTGTCACCTGTGTTCCCAATCAGCCCCTCCCAGTGTCACCTCTGTCCCCAATCAGCCCCCCCATGTAATTGCTGTCCCTATTCAGCTCTCTAGTATCACCTCTGTCCCCAATCAGCCCCTCCCAGTGTCACCTTTGTCTGCATTCAGCACCCCCATGTCATTGCTGTCCACATTCAGCTCCCCAGTGTTACCTGTGTCCCCAATCATACTCTCCCGGTGTCACCTCTGTCCACAATCAGCCCCTCCCAGTGTCATTACTATCTCCATTCAGCTCTCCAGTGTCACCTCTGTACCCATTCAGCCCCCCATGTCATTGCTGTCCCCATTCAGCTCTCCAGTTTCACCTCTGTCCCCAATCAGCCCCTCCCAGTGCCCATTAAGCCCCCGTGTCACCTCTATCCCCATTCAGCTCTCCAGTGTTACCTCTGTCCCCATTCAGCCCCCCATATCATTACTGTCCCCATTCAGCTCTCCAGTATCACCTCTGTCCCCAATCAGCTCTTCCAGGGAATTAATATTTGAGACAGTATGGGCCCACTTGATCCTGGTAGGGTACTCATATTAGCCTTAAAACACTTTCCCTGCTGCTGTGTGCTATACGTCCCATAATTCTCAGCCAGTAGCATGGGGGACATTTACCTGGCTGAGCATCAGGGGGACATTAGGTTTTGCGTTTTTTTTACTATCCTTTGTTGCTATTAAATTTACTTTTGTGTTGAGCATGTGGTACCTGTCCTTTCTAGCTGCCACATTAGGTCCTTAACACTGCGAGGAGCAGTTGGCAAGGCAACTTTACAAGGAACACTGGAGACATATGTTGTATTTATTTTACATCTATACAGCATAATTACCTGTAAACTATATGATATCCCCTGTGCTGTGTATTTTCCCATTGAGATCAACTATTGCCAGTAATTGGCTGCTTTAAGCAATCAGACCTGGCCTGAATAGCAGAGCATGGTGGGGCAAAGTACTTAAATATGCATTCTTAATTGCTGTGGCTGTATGGGACACAGCTTTTACTTTAAAGTATGTTTAATTACGGTAATTTAAATGTTACATAAGTATAGAATATGTGTCAGGACTCGGGTGATCAGGTCGGGTAGGAGCCCATGCGCAGGGGATACTTGGGGTTTAGTATGTAACCCACGGTGCATGATTATGCAAACAAAGACACCACAAGCAGAATTCCAGATAATGCAGTGTATTTTATGTATATAACAGGACCAGCAAATAAGGGTAATACAGTCAAAGCAAGAAACCGGACGTATGGCAAAATAAATACCGGTAATAAGTCTTTTGGCAGGGAGCACGCTTGGAAGGGTACAAAAGGCACACAGCCTGCTTGGAAGGGTACAAAAGGCACACAGCCCGCTTGGAAGGACACAAAGCAGGGAGTCCACTTGATCAGGACACAAAGCAGGGAACCAGGAACAGTACAGGTGCAGAGCCACAGCAGGAAGGTCCATAGACTTCAATACAAAGGGCAGGGCAGGTTCATAAAGGCAGGGTAATCCAGATAACAAGGCCCAGCTGGATGTATGGACTAGGGCTCAACCCAGGTAACAAGGCACACCTGATCCCAGTAATTGAGTTCTGAGTGCTCCAGAGGGCGGAGGGTGGCCACTAGTGGTAGCAGAGTTCTATACAACAGGTATGAAAAAGTGATGGTTCAGGCAGTGAAAAAGTGGTTCCTGACAATATGTGAAAAATGTATTCAATGTTATCCTCTTCACTACTACTGTATACATGCTCTGCAGTATAGTTTTAAAAGAATAGTCATGTTAAAGATTGTCTTGACGTAAGGGCATGGATGTCCATATGCAATGTCACATGCTCATGAAAACAGGCCCAGCAGTGGTAAATGATATAAATCAGAAACGGGTCATTAGGGAATAAGTGAGAGGATTATGTAAGTGAGTAAATGAGACATGTATGACTAAGAAGCCACGTCCCCAAAAGCTCCGCCAAAATGTTCACACAAGGTGTAAGGCACTTACCTGGCAGACGCGGGGAAGTTCCTCTCCATCCTCCCGGCAGAAACGCCGGCACCGTTCCCTGCTACATGAAGCAGCCGCTCGCACGCGCGGCCGCTTCATGAATATTTATGCGGCTGACCGCCGCCTGGATTCCGCTGCGTCGCTATGGCGACGGTGGGCGCGGTTACGTCAGGGACGCCGGGGAACGCCTCCCCGGGCTATTTAAACTTCTCAAACCTATCCACCGGTGCTCAGTTGTACTGGTGCTTCCGTACCTATTGAGCCCCTCGTATTTTTCCTGTATCTTGTTACTATTGCTGGTATCCTGACCCTGGTCTGCTCAAACGGCTATCGTGAACTTCTGGAATCCTGACCCTGGCTATTCTTACGACTTGTGTATCTCTGGCATCCTGACCCCGGTCCGCTAAACGGTTATTGTGTATCTCTGGCATCCTGACCTCGGCTTTCGATTCGGCTCCTGTGTATTTCTGGTATCCTGACCCTGGCTTTCCTAACGACTCTGAGAACCTCCGGTATCCTGACCCTGGTCTGCTTAACGGCGCTGTCCTGATCACCCGTGCTTACAGCAACACCGCCAAGTGCCCTGTTATCCACCTCAGGCCCCTTGTGCGTGTCCTGTACTGAGCAAGCGTGTTCCTTTCCTGCATCCCGGATTCCTTCTGGTAAGACGATCCTTACACAAGGTTACATTAGAGCTTATGGTGACATTCTTTACCTCGATCCCCCAATTAGGGGATAGGACATCACCAGAAAATCCACCATTTTGGCCGGAGTTCATACAGGGCTATCTCAGTGCAGAATGGATGAGTTCAAGTGGACTATTTTGTTAAATTTTAAATTTGTACAAATCTGAATGCACAAGTCTACCATTAATACGGCAGGGTTTGCAAGGTTTGTATATTTTAGGCAATGGTCTTATTTCTCTCCAGCTTAATCAGCAAAATAATATAGAACTATTTTGCAGCTGTCACAAAAAGTGGTGATTAAGCAAAATGTTTATGTTGATGGGAAGAGATTTTAACTTTTGCAAGAACACCCATTCATTTAAGGAACAGTTTAATTTCATGCACCAGACCACTTCTGTGGCAGACATTACTAAATCAATGTGGTTGGTTGCCTGTAATTAGAAGTATCTTAAAGGATTTAATTTAGATTCGGGTTTGAGCGACCAGATGTAGACATTTAGAATGGTTGGTGATATCACCCAGTATATATTACATCTTTTACTCATATTCAAGAAATATATTTTAATGTAGAGAACAGAAAATAAATAGTTTGTCCGTAACTTAAAGCTGACACCATAAATTTATATGATGCACGTTATCTCCTCTTATATCACTTTATAATACAGAATACAGTTCATTATATTCCAGAAAAAAATCTACACTTCTGTTTGGGTTTACCATATGAACTAACAATTGTAATCAAAGAAACGGGCAGTTCCAAAGTTCTACTTGTGAAATAAATTGTTAAAAAAAGCTTCAGAATTATGTTGTTTTGTATGTTCTTTCTTTGGATAACCTTATATTAAAGACATATATTTGTTTAGTAGCAGAAATTAATCTTTTAATATGGATATTTGCTACATTTTAAAGTTATGATCAAGGTACAGGGAACCTTTTTAGTTTATTTGTTTTATCCCATAAGAGTAATTCTCTCCATTAAAAATATTGCTTCTATCGCTGGCTGTTTCCATCTCCATCGTGAAGAGCGTTTAAGCACACATTTGTGTCTGACTAGACTAGTGAAGATTTATAAAGGGATTATTCAAGTTCCTGTCCTTGGCCCTGGAGAGATGCCAGATTTTTTAAATGCCTTTCAATGCCTCTCCCATTTGGATCATAAGAATTTATGTAAAATAAGATTTTATAAGCAAAGGAATGCAGCCCATGGTTCTGTAAAGATTTTTTTTTTGTTTGGAATGTAGAATATATTTTCAATATGCTTTCCTTTTTTGCTGAGGGACTGAATGTTATGATTTTTTTGTATGCTAAATGTAATAATCAATACTGTAAAAATACCAGAAGTTAAATTATCAGTACAAGTGAATCTTTATGGTTTAGTAAAGATATTTTGTGGGTGAAATGTAGAACATATTCTCAATGTGTTCCTTTCCTAATTGAGTCAATTCATTTTATCATTTATTTTATTTTTTTGTAGAAATTAAAATGATATATGCTACCTGAAAGCATAGTAACATCTGGTGGTTAATTATTTACCTGAATGTTAGAATACTCCCAGTACTATAACACTGTGTGTTTGAAAGGAACACCAGCGCTTACTTTACCATATATACATTACTTACATACCATTAAAGGCAATATCACTTCTTGCTGAAACATGTATTATTTTAACAAGATTTTAAGAATTAGCTGTTGGCACTCCTAGATTGATAGTGTTTAAGCAGGCTTAATGTAAAATAATTTGTCTATGTCTGTGTAAAAAGACTTTACAGACAAATGATTGGCATTATTTCCTGATTTTTCCCCTCTAGAAAAACTGTTGGTTTTGACAGTAGCAACACAAGAAACAGATGGCTTTCACCGGTTTATGCAGTCCGCAAAGTTTTTCAACTATAATGTTAAGGTATGTACTTTTGTATAATGTATAGTATAGACCTATAATTCTTATTGTAACTGCAGAGACACATTACCAAGTGTTGTTGCCTAATGACTTACTTTAATCTAATCTTGGAATAATTAAGTGAAAGCAGGAAAACCTAATTTTGTTTAAAGCTAGCTATATATATATATATATATATATATATATATATATATATATATATACCGTATTGGCTCGGATATAGGGCGCCCCCGTATATAGGCCGCACCCTAAAAGTTTGGTGCTTTTTTAAAGAAAAAGTTTTTATCTTTAAAAAAGCACTTTTTTAAAGAAAACGTTTTTATCTTTAAAAAAGCACCAAAAAAATATGGTGCCACTCTGTCTCCCCCCCGAGATATGCTGCCACTGTCCTCCCCCCCCGAGATATGCTGCCACTGTCCTCCTCCTCCTCCCCCCCGAGATATGCTGCCACTGTCCCCCCCCAGATATGCTGCCACTGTCCTCCTCCTCCCCGCCCGAGATATGCTGCCACTGTCCTCCTCCTCCCCCCCCGAGATATGCTGCCACTGTCCTCCTCCTCCCCCCCCAGATATGCTGCCACTGTCCCCCCCCCCCAGATATGCTGCCACTGTGCCCCCCCGACTTACCAGAGCAGACTCCCGGGTGTCTTGCGGGGCCGGCGGGGGACATCTATGCAATACGCGTATACAACTTCCGGTGCCGGCACTCAGCGGATGTGCCGGCACCGGAAGTTGTATACGCGTATTGCGTAGATGTCCCCCGCCGGCCCCGCAAGACACCCGGGAGTCTGCTCTGGTAAGTCTTGGGGGCAAAGGTAAAACGCATTCTGCGGACGGTCACCGGCTGCGGCGATGTGGGTAAACAACCCGGTGACCGTCCGCACGATGTGCTTAGACAACCTCCCATGCCGGCACCCCCCCCGTGAAAAGTGCTGGCAGGGGAGGCTGTCTGAGCGTATCGGAGGGGACAACCTCCCGTGCCGGCACCCCCCCCTGTGGAAAGTGCTGACAGGGGAGGCTGTCTGCACCGCTGCGGTGGATCTGTATCCTAACCCCGCTGCATGTCCCGGCCGTCGGGCGCTAGACCCCGAATATAGGCCGCACCCCCACTTTAAAGAAAAGTGCGGCCTATATTCGAGCCAATACGGTATATATATATATATATATATATATATATATATACAGATATTAGGAGTGCCGGTAACTATTTTTGGACTTTATATACAGATATTAGATTCCTTAATTCAAGTGAGCATACTGTACAAACCATTGTAGGCCAAAGAGCCTTGTAAAATATAACCATTATTAGTTAGAAATAAATTATTATTGTGTTATAAAGTTACATTTTCGGAAAAAGGACTTTAGGACCAATTGCCGTAGACAAACGTGTTAGACAAGGGATAAGTAAGTGATGAGGTTGAAGATCACCAAAGAAATATTTCATAAACGCCATCAAGGGTGAGACTTTTCTTTGCGCTATCATTTTGAAATGTGACTGTTCGGCCACTTATCTTGGCTGGTATGGAAACTGTGTGTAAAGGTTATTCATTTTTGCAAATTTTCTTAAAATATGAATTTAATTTTCTTTCAATGTTTTGATTAGTGTCCCAAATTATTTCTGTTTATAGAAAACAAAATATTTAAATGTTACAATATCTGTGTAAAGTAACTAAAGGTAACATTACTCTATATACATACTAGAACTTTACCTAAATGGTTTGATACCCTAAGTTAAAGTAATTTTTTGTTTTTTAAAACCAGATAATCTTTCTCAAATCTGTTAGTCTGTTGTGTTTTCGAATGAGCAGAAATCTTTATAAAGATGAAAAGGGTTTTCCCCCAGATTTCTTTGAATGTAGATCTCAAATCTGTTTTTTTATTTTACAATGGTGGACGTTTTTGCAATAAACTAACACATAATAATGTAATACCCTTTTAACTGTAATCTTTCCATAGGTTCTTGGCAGCGGAATGGAATGGAAAGGTGGTGATGTAGCCAATTCAATAGGTGGAGGGCAGAAAGTCCGTTTGTTAAAAGAAGCTTTGGAAAGCTTTGCTGACCAAGAGGATCTTGTAGTTCTTGTTACAGACAGGTAACCCTTCGACCTACGAAGGAATAATTAAGTGCATGTGTTTGGCTGTTCAATATAAAGTACTAATCTATCATTCACACTCACAGAGAGACAGCTTATTATTATTGCTTGCATTGTATTAAATTTAATGGGGGGTTCAGTTATCAAAGCAAAAGTGGCTTTCTTGTAAGTGTTGTAAAGGATTTATCGTCAGTTTGTTTCCTATTAAGAATATATCATAAAGCCAAGCTCCATTTAACTGTAGATGTATTTATGTTTACAAGTGAGTTAACTGGCTCAAACAGTATGTCTTTACAAATTAACTTTTTATGATAGTATGTATTGTATTTACTTTTTAAATATTATGATGTATTTTATTGTAGTGTGCTTTGTACGTACTTTACAATGCATTCACAATGCAATGCAAGCAGTAGCCCTTCTCCAGTAGTCAGTCAATGGCAGAACTTACCACACACACGTACACGGGTCTGAACAGCACACAGTATTACCAGCACTCAAGCTCACTGTAGGTGAGTGTATTATATCTAGGTAGATGTGTTCGCCAAACTAATCCCCTTTCAGGGCATTTAGCTGAGGATTTTGGAAGATGGCAATTGTTAGGGGATTCTAAAGAATCTTACATTACTTACATTTTGGAGAAGCTGCACCACTGCAGTCTGACTTTGTGTGCGAGCTGTGGCTGTTTGAAGTAGCCCGTCATTGGCAAGAAAGAATTCCTATTGACGTCATATACTGTATATGTTAAAGTGCATACAGTGGCTGGAATGTATCTTTAATGAATAGAAAAATATTTCTAAATGAGGCGTGCATCCTGCAAATGCATTTCTATAAGTAGTAGTAAGTTTAGTTGGCAAATAAATGTTGGTCATTTGTTGAAGAAGTGTTGAAAAAAGTTTTGAACTCTCGATTTTGGGTATGATTTTGTGATCTGTGTTTAACTATTTTGATATTCATTTGACGATGTGATAAAGAACAGCTGTTGATACTATACAGACCCAGCACTCATACATGTGTTTGATATTGCTGCCAGAATGAGGTCATCTTAAGAGTTATAGAATATCAAAATCCAAACCTTAAAAAAGCATACTGCTTTGTAGATTATAGATGTAAAGTGATACATGTTTCTCATAGCTTCTCATATAGTTTGCTTGCTTCCCCTGACCCCTGTTTTGAGTCACGGGCAGAAGTGGGCTGAAGTGGGCATTAACAACACGACCATCTCTCCTACTAACCAGGCCCAATGCCTTGGGGTCATCCTTGACTCAAAACTCTCCTTTATCCAGGGCCGGACCGACAATGGAGCCGCACGTTGCCTTTTTTTTTTAAAGCCGAGAAGAGAGAGGGCGCCGAGTGGTTTTATCTTACCAAGTTGTCAGTACCTGCTCGACGTCCCTCACTCTCTCCTCTGCGAGCCCTCTAGCTCGGTCTCGGGTGCCGGCTTGTAATGTTGAGCACCGGAAGATGACGTCATTTCTGGCGCTCAGCATTACAAGCCGAGACCGAGCAGGGAGACTCCCCGCAGGACTGCTGAAAGGTAAGGAGAGGAAGGGTATATAATGGGGGGGGGGGCAGGGAGAGGAAGGGTAGATAATGGGGGGGCGGCAGGGAGAGGAAGGGTAGATAATGGGGGGGAGGAAGGGTAGATAATGGGGTCGGCAGGGAGAGGAAGGGTAGATAATGGGGGGGAGGAAGGGTAGATAATGGGGGGCGGCAGGGAGAGGAAGGGTAGATAATGGGGGGAGGCAGGGAGAGGAAGGGTAGCTAATGGGGGGAGTGGCAGGGAGAGGAAGGGTAGATAATGGGGGGGGCACGGCATTTTAAACTTCGTCCCAGGCGGCATTTTGTCTTGGGCCGGCCCTGCCTTTATCCCTCACATTCAGTCCCTCACCAGATCCTGCGGCTTGCACCTAAACAACATTCACTTATCATTTCCCGTCTTAACTATTGCAACACTCTTCTGGTTGGCATTCCGCTGTCTCGACTCTCTCCTCTGCAGTCTTTCCTAAATGCTGCAGCTAGACTTTTTTTCCTTGCACACTGCTTTTCTTCTGCTTTCCCACTCTGAAATTTTCCAGTTGCTCCCAATTACTTTTAGAATTAAATTTAAAATCCTTGTACTAATATATAAGGCTCTCCATAACACTGCTCCTCCATACATTTCTGCTCTCATAAACAAATATTCCCCTTCTCGATCTTTACGTTCTTCCCGTGGGCTAAGGCTCTCCTTCTCACTTATCACCTATTCCCTTTCCTGTCTACAAGACTTTGCTCCTGCTGCCCCATATCTCTGGAACCTACTTCCATTGAGGTGATGGAGAAAGAGGCAAATGCTTGGGGGAGGGGATTCTGCAAAATCCCTCCGTGTATTTTTTAAGAGAGATTTTTAAGAGGTTATTTAAAGAGGCTCAAGTTCCAATAATTAATGAATCCTATATTCATTTATTTATATTAATGTATTCATATATTTATTTTTTTGGGAGCCATTTCATGAATTTCCCAGGCTGCTGTAGGAACTACATCAATAGGCTTATCAGTATGATGATGTAACTTAAACAAAACTGGACCTAGTCATTCACTAACTAAATTAAAACAAATACTATATAGAGTGTGGAAATAGTACAGAATTAAGCAAAGTCCCTTTGATTCCCATTATTTGATTTCCATGAACAAATAGTATTTTAATTAAGAGTCAGGATTTAAAGTAGGGCAATGAAACCACATACACAGGGCACTTTGCCGCCCCAATCCCTTTTTTTTTTTTAAAAAAGCGAAAGAGAGAAAGGCGCCCCTCTCTCTCTCCTCTGCGGCGAGTCTCCCTGTTCGGTCTCGGTGCCGGCTTGTAATGCTGAGTGCCGGAAGATTTCCGGCGCTCAGCATTACAAGCCGGCACCGAGACCGAACAGGGAGACTCGCCGCAGGACTGCTGAAAGGTAAGTACAAGGGGGGGGGGACGGAGGGAGAGGAAGGGTAGATAATGGGGGGGGCAGGGACGGAGGGAGAGGAAGGGTAGATAATGGGGGGGGCAGGGACGGAGGGAGAGGAAGGGTAGATAATGGGGGGGGCGGCAGGGACGGAGGGAGAGGAAGGGGGGGGGGGCATTTTAAAATTCGCCCCAGGCGGCATTTTGCCTTGGGCCGGCCCTGCACATACAGCTGCAGTTTAAAATGTTCAAGTATGCTACATAAATCATTCTAGGTCTTTTACCACCTAGTGAATCAAATTTTATATATTGTTCCTTTAACTTGTTCACTTTTCAGTTATATTTGTTCTCTTAACTTAAGAAAACATTGGCATTCCTGGAATATTTTAATATGATAGCAGATATTCTACTAGGATAAGTGAAATAAAAGAAACCTATATATGTCATAAAACTTACTGAACTAGATAAAATCCTAGCATGTTTTTTTTTTAATTAGACATGCTAAAAAAATGAGACTTAAAGTGGACCTGTCATGGGCTCAGATAATGGGGTCCACTGCAGGTACATATGACACATTATGCATACATTGTGCTGGTGAGATAATCAGCATGTGTGTATGTATAAACTATGTGTTGCTGGTGCCAGTTCCTGGAGGCTTAAGTATGGCTACCTGGGTGCTGCGCATGCATGTGCACTAAACTACTCATAGTGGAGAGGATTCTGGGTGCACATGTGGACACTCACGTTTTTATCCCAATGCTGGATTAATGTTGGCATAAACTTAAAAAAGAGGAATATTTCAGATTTAAAAAAAAACTTCAACCCCCATACATTTCTTAGAAAATTGGCTACGCAGACATATAGATGATAAGTTGTCCCCTCAAAGTGACACCTTGTCATTTTTGTAATGACAGAAGCATTTTAAATATTTCTAAAAAAAAAAAAAAGACAAAATTTGGTATTCAGATTCCTAGTTGCCCCTGGGACCTGGGATTGCTGATATCTCTTGGGTTGACTAGTTTTGCCAGACCCAACTGAGGTTGCATTCTTAAAACACAGATTTTTGGGGTATGGGAATAATAAAATAAGCCTTGTGATAGGATATAGTGTGTGTGTGTGTAGTTTTGAAAATGGGTCTGGCTAAACACAATTCCCGTACCCCAATAAAAGAGCACACTGAAACCTGAAGAGTTGTCAGGTACGGGTGTAGGCCCAAATATACCTGTGGCCCCCTAAATTAATAAATTAATCATTTTCTAATTCAACTGCTTTTTGCAGGACACTAGTGAGTCACCTTGGACCATATTTTCTGTTCAAATGAGAGTTAGCTTAGTAAATTTGTTGTACAGTTCTTGCGATTGGCTGCAAACTTTTTTTACAAACTTGCAAGCACTCACAGTTTAGTGAATAAATCCCACAGACATAAGAAATGCAACTTCACTTCAGGTGCGAATTATTGGTTGATATCCTAATTCTAGAATCCTAATTATTTTTGGAAATATCACACTCCTCATGATCAATAAATGTAATATAATGTTTGATGTGTGATAATACAGCATTTAATAGTGGAGGTTGTATATTTCTTTTTACTGAAACAGATGTATTCCATCATACAGACACATGGAAATGGGAATGCCTCTGGCAGTAGTGTTTAGATTAAAAGTAATTTAAACATCTGGTGTTGGGGGAATAAGCTTTCCCTATACTCAAACCTCACCTACATTTTCTTGTACTAATCAATCAGAATTCCCTTGACTTTTTACATCAGATGGGGTTTAAAAATATACATGACACTATTACAAGGAACACTTAACATTTTTACTTATTTGTAATTAATATCCTTTTTTGTTGACATTTACAAATCTGTGTCCCTACCTTTCTGTTTTAGCAAGTACTCAGATATGTTTGGCCCTTTGGGTGCCCAAGGCACTCCTGCCAGATTATCTCTATTTAAATAAATGATATTATCTCTTACTTTCTATAGTAGTTGCTAATATGTGATGTGCATGAATATATTTATTTATTTGTAATAAATTTTACCAGAAAGGATACATTGTGATTTATCTTGTTTTTAACTATCTTGTTTTTAACTATAATCTGGGTTCACAAACATTGCTATATCTCAGTCTATCACATCAAATAGACACACACACACACACACACACACAGTAACTGGAATAACCAGTGTGTTTAAAAAAAAAGTTATAAATGATCTGTCTCGGCAAATCCTTATCTCTTAACATTGTGGTTATAATCCAATTAAAGCATGAGTATTATATGAGTAATTCGAATGTGGCTTTAGAGTTTCTTCTTTAGAAATGGGTGGGTATCATCATCAAAAAAATGGCAGATATATATTTTTTTCATTTTGGCCACCTAAATTTCTTGGATAATTATTTTACTAATGGAGCTCCATGCAGGTAAGTATAGGGAGGTTACATCATACTCTTCATAGGGATGCTTTGTAATCTCTGAACTATTCTATAAATGTCATATTGTTACCCCCTTACACATCCAGGATTCGGGAGAATAACCAATTTACTTGACCTAGCATGCATGTTATTGTAGATGTTTCGGCGACAGCGTGAATGTTTTTTTGTTTGTTGTTTTTACTGTAAGTCCCCTTTTGACCATCAATAGACTTTAAGCTGCTGTATTTGCTTTGTAAGCACATGCTGGTTATCTGGTTTCTGTCTGTTAGACAGAAGATTTAGCTTTGTTTTCTTCCCTGGGTTGACAAGAGAGAAAGGTCAGACATTTTTTTAGAAAGAAACATTTGCTATACCTCAATATTCCATTTTCACAATGCTGGCCAGATACTGGAACACATTTATAAAACGTTTTAACAATTTCACATTTAAGTACACCATAGCCAAGTTAGAGTGGTTTTGGATTTTTTACAATAGAAAATATATTTTATAAAAAAAATATAATTTATGTACCATATTAAGTATGCATAGCATTTCATAGAATTGTCAACTGGTGTTTTCTTGTAGCTATGATGTCCTGTTTGCTGGAGGCCCAGAAGAATTGCTCAAAAAGTTCCAGCAAGCCAACCATAAAGTTATTTTTTCGGCCGATGGCTTAATATGGCCAGATAAACGATTAGTTGAAAAATATCCTGTTGTGAGAAGTGGGAAACGATTCCTTAATTCAGGAGGTAAGATAATTCATTTTTAAATCAGATATTTACAGAATTTCAGAGGATTTTAATGGTTTACACTGGACAATTTAACATATTTCTGTTAACCTTTTCAAAATGATAGCTGTTCAAAATTATATTTCAGTATAGTTTAATAATTGCATACATTATTATTTTTATATCAGTAGCTCTATAATATTTCTGCTATTTTTGCAGTGTTTTAGCATTACTAAAAAAAAAAAAAATTGAAAAAAAAACCAACTAAAAATCAATTTGTTCATGTAACTTTTTCTTGGATATTGCTTTCTCCTCTTTTTCTTAAAATAAAAATAGGCTGTTAAAAAATTGCCCACTGTTAGAAAAGTGGCCACAGATATTTGCACCCATGTTCTAATGAAGTGCTGTTTAGAAAATATTTCACTTTTTTTCATCCTGGAATAAACTGTTATTAATACCTACATTTGTTTGACCATAAAAACTAATTTTAGTAAATAGTCTGTGATGTTCATTTCTTTCTGTGGAGCCCATTTTATTCATTGCGCTGCCGAATGACAGCTCTAAATATGGAGATTACCATTGAGAATGAAACAATTTGCATATTCCCTTTTACAGAAAGTATTATTTTGTTTGGTTACGATATGCCACGATATAATTAAGGCCAGAGGTAACGTGAAACTTAATATGAGGAGGACCAGTTACAGATTACATGTTCTTTGCAAATACCCCCACTTTACAATTGCTTGGTGGGAAGTTATAAACTAAATTTGGAACCCACTCAAGCCAAAGGCACTCACAGTGCTGTGTAGAAATCCTCAACCTGCAATCAGTCTTGCTGACCTTTTGCTCAAGACTGTGGCAGTAGATGCAGAGACTGTCATAGCTGCTTTGTTCAATTTACCATGCTTAATCTGGTCTTGGTGATCACTTTTAGAATTGTTGACTCAATATTTATCGCTTGGAGGAAAGAAATCAAAAGAGGAGATGTGATAGAAACATTTAATTCCTTCAGGCCTGGGGGTTTTCATAACCTAAGGACCAGATTTTTTTTTGTAATTTTTTCCATATGTTTGTAAAACCATGATTCCCCTTTTCCATATATGATGAACCTGTGCAAATTATACATGATTTTATTCAAGAAAAGTAGGACCTTCTTAAAATCAAACTTAAAAACTAAAAACTTAAACTAAAATCAAATGAAAAATAATAATCGATAATGTTTTGCAATTTTCTAGAAAAAACATGCTGAGCCTTTCCTCTCCTTAAGTGAACTTCCAGTGGTGGTCAGCACTAGCGGTGTACCAGCGCTTGTGCTGTCACACACAATTGGTCAGCTAAAAGCCAATAATGCTGGCTTCTTCTGACAAGGAAGAGTCCAGGCAGTCAAAGGAGACGTCCCTGTCGCTCCGACAAAGTCATGTACTAATATGTTCTAATGTGCTTCATGGCACAGGTTTTAATGATGGACAGTTATGTCATAAGAGGACTGAACAAGTTAAATAAGGATTTAAAAAAGTACATGAGGGAGTTTGTTTCAAAGGAGAAACACTGTTAGAACAATATGTTATAATCTAACACTAAAGGGTCAGTGATTTATATGTAATGTAAGGAAAAATAATAGTACTGATGTTGGCTCATAATCTTAAAAAGCATTTTCATGTGGGGATTGCTTCCTGAAAAAAAACACTAAACATTGCTTTTTTATTTGCTATCTCTGTCATGATGAGTCTTCTTTAACCAATATGTCTTTCAATCTCTAATCCCATTCTATGTTTTGCTTTATATTCATACTTTGTCTTGTACCTATACTATATGGACAAAAGTATTGAGACACCTGACCATTACACCAATAAAGACTTTTATGACATTGCATTTTAAGTACATAGACATTAATATGTAGCTGGTCTCTACTTTGCAGCTATAACAGCTTCTACTTTTCTGGGAAGGCTTTCCACAATATTTTGTAGTGTTTCTGCTGGAATTTTTGCGAATGTATCCAGTAGACCATTTGTGAGGTCAGGCACTGATGTTGGACAAGAATAGGATTGAGGTCAGGGCTATGTGCGGGCTAGTCAAGTACTTCCACACCAAAAATCATCCAACCATGTCTTCATGGACCATGCTTTGTTTACTGGGGCACAGTTATGCTGGAATAGAAAAAGGGCCTTCCCCAAACTGCTCCCACGAAGTTGGAAGCATAGCATTGTCCAAAATGTCTTGGTATGCTGAAGCATTAAGATTTCCCTTCATTGGAAGTAAGTGGCCCAACCCCTGAAAAACAGCCCCATACCATTGTCCCTCCTCCACAAAACTTTACATTTGGCACAATGCAGTCAGGCAGGTAATGTTCTCCTGTCATCTGCCAAACCCAGGCTCACCCATCAGACTGCCAAACAGAGAAGCGTATTTCCTCACTCTGCAGAACATGTTTCCACTGTTCCAGAGTGCTCTACACTCAATGTATTAAAAAAAATATTTTAAAAACATAATTGTTTAGAATGTTTTTTTTCTGTGTTGTTTTTTA
Source organism: Spea hammondii (assembly GCA_029215755.1). Lineage (NCBI taxonomy): Eukaryota > Metazoa > Chordata > Amphibia > Anura > Pelobatidae > Spea > Spea hammondii. The sequence continues at coordinate 105,120,314 of JARDYJ010000003.1, read as the reverse complement.
ATTGCTTTGTCTGATTGCAGGATTTATGGGATACCTGGCAAATATTAAGCAAATTGTCCAACAATGGAATTTGCAAGATAATGATGATGATCAACTCTTCTACACAAAAATCTTCATAGATAACCCTCAAAGGGTAAGTAGAGCATTCTTAATGTAATATACTTAATTACAGAGTTCTTGGTTCACCAGTAAATTCTATATTATAGGCATTCCCAGGGGTAATCAAACCCTAACACAAAAATTATTTGTACAAAACAAAATGAATCATATAAAAAAACTAAACTTTTAATATATATATATCCCACTTAAATACCAAATAATCAATGTAGTATGAAAAGAGATACATATTTGATTAAATTACTAGATTAACATGAAAAGAGATAAATATGATTAAAATTACTAAATTAACTGGAAGTCCAAGAGCTATTAGAGGTAATAGTCCTGGCTAAATGATGCTTGACACTATGCCTTTAAGAACATAACCTGAGGGAAAGGAGAAACCAACATTCTAATCCTCTTAGCCAAATTCCTAATAATGTGCCCGACCCATGTTTCTACAGGCTCAATCTACTGTATCACTTGGGGATTCTAAATGCCTTGGGAATAGCATAGTGAAGGCATAGTGTCCACCATCATCTAGCAATGACTATACCAAGGTTAGAGTAAGGTGTGAATTGGTGACCCCTGTGACTACTACCTCTAATAGCTCATGGACTGCCAGTTAATTTAATCATATTTATATATTTTTGAGTTAATGTAGTAGTTTAATCAAAGTTTTATCTCTTCTCCTGATATCTTGATTACTTGAATGTTTTAGTGGGATATCTAAATATTTATTTTTTTATGATAGGATTCCTTTTGTTTTGTACAAATAATGTAATATACTTAGCTTGGGTTGGTTAGATTAGACAATAATACTAAAAATATTGTTTTGTTATATTTCATGCAAAGAGTTCTATTCCTTTTTGGCTACGCTAAAGTCTTTACGATACATATATCCCAATAGGTGGCTTAATTCATGGGGTAAATACGGTAAATAATGAAAACCATAAGTGAGTACTTTTTTAGTCTTAGATGAAGAGGACAAATATGGATTAACTGAATAGGCAGCTGTGACCAAATTGAGTTTTGCTTTAATCCCCAAATTCCCCATCTGTATTTTATACTGTTCCATGTAGTTTCATCACTTTAGTCTAGTCTGAAATACAGACACATCGATGTTCCATTTGAAATTGTGTGTCTGCAAAACTGAAGCATTTTTTTTAAGTTTAAAATTTTAAGGAACCTAATAAAGAATTTGTTATGGGTATTATATTTTGTTAAATCTTATGATAAACCAAGTAGAATGCATATGTTCATATTTTTAAAAGATTCTCAGTTGTGTAGATCGAAATCTGGTATAAGGAACATTGACGTTGGTTAAAAAGAATTCCATTGTTTTTGATACTAAGGCAAACACAATAATTATTTCTCTGAGCAGGAGATAAAAGTTGATACATTCATATGGCATTCTTACAGAAACAAAATCAGTCATACACTGTATAGATAGAAAAGTTTACATTAGACAAGGATATCACATTAAGATCAGCTTACTTTGAAGTCAGTTATGATATGTAGTTAGTATCAAATGTCTTTGCTCTAACAAAAGATGTCAATGAGTAAGATATATGGATGCAGGGTTACAGAAGTTAAATATTGGTATATGTTTTCTAAGGGGAAAAAATCCCTCCTACTATTGTATGTCAGCTTTTTAATAAAGACAAAAACATGTGTCCTTTTGTAACAGGGCTTTCCAAAAGTTATTTGTTGATTCAAACATGCCTTTTTGTCTTTTTAGGAACATATCAATATTACCTTGGATCACAAGTGTAGAATTTTCCAGAATCTGAATGGAGCAGTTGGTATGATCAATTACATATATATATATATATATATATATATATATATATATATATATATATATAAATATATATATATAATATATCTATGTGAAAAAAAACATCTGAACCTTATTTTTGACAACACCATAGCTATTAGGTGAAAAATAAAATACCTATCACTTAAATCTAACTCATGTTGTTATAAAAAATCTTAAAATAGTAACTGTGACCCATACTTAGTAAAAATCAATCTGTATTTTAAAGTATCCTGTAGGTATTGAGAATTGTTTGTTGCAGATAAGTCTAAGAGGACAAGCACCTGCAAGTACTTCTGCAACACATGGATTGTCCTCTCTAAGTCACTCACTGATTAGGAACACTCAAAACTTGAGGGAACCTTGTTACTTAGTTCTGTCCAAACTCCAACTACATTAGTACTTTCCCAAATAAAGATTTTTTGGTGAAATGTAACAATATATTATTCATATCTAAGAAAATGTGTGAATGTTTTTTTTTTTACTGGAACACAATGGATATGGATTAACAAAACATATTTAACACTAGCTGTCTAATTGTTGCCAAATCTTGCTTCAGTTTAATATCCTAAAACGTACCATATGTTTCATCATATCCTCTCAAGCCATATAGTAAAATCCCCAAGTATATTTAACAACCGCCAAAATGTGTAATTGAAATAAGTGAGCAATATAATAGGCGTTTTCTTTTATTTACCAGCATTAGGGTTTGAGTTTAAAATAAATGTTGCGGCCATTATAAAACAGAATTTTAGCAAAGGTGTTCTGTAGCACCTCTCTAATAGGGGTATTTTAGAGGCCTTTTGTAGTTTGCTTAACCTATCCAATGCTTTTAAGCCAGAATGCAGGCAATTAAAAACATATGAAGCTAAACATCTGGAGAGCTGACCATTGGCTGCACAACTACAGAAATAACCAAGATTATGTGAACAGTCAAATGAGATTAGTTGAATTATGGTGTTTACGTCTGCTAAAAAGATGCTGTTTCACAAGGAATTAACCTCAGGACAACCTGTTTCCTGGGGCACATCTGTGGGCTACGTGCATACTCAATATAATTTACCAGCTATGCCATAACTTAGATTTAAAAGTGCAATGGTACCACTCTGCTCTAAATCATAGTAATGTAAATAAGATAATGCATTTTATTATATACTACTTATCCTCCTGGTGAACGGAGCCATTTAGTTAATGTGCATATCAGAGGTTTATGTAAATAGTTGAAGAAAAAAAAATAAAAAAAAAATCAAAATCAGTCTTAAGGATAGTATTCCAGAGGAGTAATGAATGCTACCATGTTACTGACACATGGATCTCACACACACCTTTCTTTGTAGCCAAAAGTTGTTTTGTGTGACACCAGTGTCCCATTGATTGTCATAATTATCTGAATAACCATAATATGTGGTGTTGATGTTTATTTTTTATTTTTCATTTTTATTGCAGATGAAGTTACGTTACAGTTTGAACAGGGCAAAGCTAGAGCAAAAAATTCTCAATATGACACATTTCCAGTCTTAATACATGGGAATGGACCAACAAAGGTACAGTAAAGGACATATTATTTCTGTTATACTTTCAAGAAATCTTTAACTGACATTTATATAGTTGTCTGTTATTACTAAAAACACTTAGCTGCACAAATCCAGGCGTTGAGTAGTGAGGGCCCAGACCCTGGAGAAGCTGTAAAGGAACAGTAATTTAAAATATATCACATGCGTTCTTTTGCCAAAGAGTCTTACAAAATGAGGCCCATGGCCATATCCTCTATAACAGGCCACACTGGCCCTCTTCCAGTTTTACAGCACAGACCTCAAACGCAGCTCCAACATTGCTCCCCTGGGATGGAATCATGGCTCCCAGCCCTCCCTCCAGGGCCACCTTCCCACCTCTTTTCACACCCACAAGTGTTGTGATTTGGACTCCTGGAATGTTGGGGAGTATAAATTTATTTTAAGGGCAGATTTACTTCTCATATATTGTGAAGTAAAAAAATAATCTAGTCAAAACCATTCAGTGAGATCTGCACAGCAGTTGATGTAATCAGAAGGTGTACTTTTTTTTGTGTATTTGAAGTTTTTATGAATTGCTCGCATATTTATCAATTAACCAGAAGCAAATAGTTTCCAAGCAGAAAAAAGTTCTATATTACTGAAATACCCCAATCTCTCCATAATTATTGTAATTAAATCCTCTAGAGTTTAGGAACTATTTTAACCTCTATGTACCTTATAATCTTTTTTAAATGAAAGACAAGACACACGGAAATGTATTTTTATTTGGAAACACTGCGTCATATTTCTACTTTTTCTGTGCAGGATGACTCACTGGCTAATTCAGGTTTGGGCTTCAGTCTTTGGTTATTAGTGAGATTTATGTGGGCTTGCATCTTGTAACATAAGTTCTTTTGGGGCCATGCTGTGGACAGCACTTTATGGGTTAAAGCATCCATTTACATTGTCTTATATTCCCTGACGATTTACTTTTGTCAGGAAACACTGGAAAAAATGTTTGAAAGGAGGAAAAACTGCCTTACATGAGACAGGCTAGACTGTCAGACTGATGTCATCTGGAAAGCATTTGCTGCCTTCATTGCAAGCTAGTTTGCGGTTTCTGTCTCATCATCATACCTTTTACTTTTTTTTTTACAGTTCCTCCACATAAGCTAATCACACATTATAATGGCAATAAAATACCATGAAAGGATCTTGTTAAAGTTATTTTTCTAATGTTGTTTGCTATTAATGTGCTTATTTGCTCATGATATAAATTGCTAATGATAAAATCTAAATGAGGGAAAAGTAATGATGAGAATAGAGGGTGCATCACTCTGTAAATGGAATCTTGTAAAATCAGCCTGTAAAGCAACTTCTGTAAGTATTGTAATCTCTTTCCATGCACTTTCTCTTTCTGTGGAAACTTCCTGCTCCCAAGAGCTGACTCTATATTAGACATTATATCATGTAAACAAGGTTTATGTAACGAATGAATGAACAGAATAAGTGTCTCTCTGTAGGAAAAAAAAGTGTCTCTCTGTAGGAGGGAGTTTCTGTCCATAATTCACTTCATTGTCCAGAGGACTAGGGAAGCTTATTTTATTTATTTATTTATTTTAAATGCTGGTCACAACATGTTTTATCCCCCACTATCCATCTTTTTTGACTTCAGAGTGTATAAAAGTGTTCTGAATTGCTAAAAGTCACAATGTATTTAGGAAAAAAACCAGAACGTCTTGTTTATACATTTGATTTGTAAACATACTTAAAATAACTTTCCTTAATTGCATAATCGGATATCAATAAGTTACATGCCCCCCTAGCTAGTCCTCCAACCACTCTCCCTGTAACAAAAGAGCACTGTCTTTAGATATGTTAGAGGTACAGTGTTTTGCCTCTATGCGTAGGATATTTTTTACAGGATATAAACTGAAGCAATTTCTAAACTTGGCAAGCTATGTGTGAGCTCTGTGAGAAGGTTTCCCCTGAAGTCATGTTTATATAAATACCGAATGATCTCTAGGGAGCTGACCCCGAGACCACAAATTCAAGAATATTAAGATGGAAATAAGAAACTGGGATTGGAATTTGAATAGGATACACAGATGCTTTACATAGTACATACATTTCACTGTTAACTGTTTAAAGCTTGTAATGTTCTTGCACATGTTCTTGCATCTCAATCATGTAAATCCAACTTGCCACTTTCCTTTGTCTGTGTATTGGAGTATAAAGTGGATCATTCATGAGCTTGTACCAGTTGGTGCCACATCAGACTTGGCATCAGGCTTGGTATTCCTTGTCATAAGTTTAACATTTTCAGAGAAACTGTCCAGCTAAATGCAATAGACATATAGTAAAATAACATATACTTGCTGTATATATAAACACATGGATAACAGCATCAACAATTCAGTTTTTGAATGGAATAACATTCTCAACACAGTTTTATAAATTTAAAAGTAAAATAAATTAATAAAACAGTGACATTTTAAAAATTGTCCATGACCCACCCTCATTTTATTATGTCTATTCAAATATCTTGGAACTCCGTACATTTTTTAAATGGTATATTTGTGTGGCCTTCATTGATGTTGCCGGTCTTCTCAGTAATCCCCTGTGCTCTATAATTGTGAAATAAAAGTGTTCATGCTTTCATCTAAGAGAGAAAGACAAGGATGATTTGTGCACTTCTGTCAGGATCCACTCACTGCTGCCTGAACCATGGCTGAATTATACTTCAGGCTAATACATCTGCTACCACTAGTGGCCACCCTCCTCCCTCTTGAGTGATCTGAACCTGATTATCAGGTACAGCTGCGCCTCATGAATTGAGTGAAGCCCTGCCTTTAAAAGACCGGCCCTGCCCTTCAGTCAGGGCCTTGGCATTGTAGTTGTAGGACTGCCTTTGCTCTGAGCCGCTACCGCTACCGCTACCGCTACCGCTACCGCTACCGCTACCGCTACCGCTACCGCTACCGCTACCCGTGCCCGTTCCCGTTCCCGTACCTGCCTGAGCCGGTACTCGTGCATGATCCAGTACCCGAGCGTAAGTCCGTACCCGTGCATGAACCTGTACACGTGCCTGGCCCGGTAGTACTCCGTTCCCGGCCGCCCTGCCAGTGGGCCTCCGTTCCCGGCCGCCCTGCCAGTGGGCCTCCGTTCCCGGCCGCCCTGCCAGTGGGCCTCCGTTCCCGGCCGCCCTGCCAGTGGGCCTCCGTTCCCGGCCGCCCTGCCAGTGGGCTGTACCTGTACCTGCACCTGAGCCTGTACCTGTACCCGCACCCGAGCCTGTACCTGTACCTGTGCCTAAACCTGCCTGTGGGCTTACCTGCCAGTGGGCCCGCACCCGAGCCTGTACCTGTGCCTGAACCTGCCTGTGGGCTTACCTGCCAGTGGGCCCGCACCCGAGCCTGTACCTGTGCCTGAACCTGCCTGTGGGCTTACCTGCCAGTGGGCCCGCACCCGAGCCTGTACCTGTGCCTGAACCTGACTGTGGGCTTACCTGCCAGTGGGCCCGCACCCGAGCCTGTACCTGTGCCTGAACCTGCCTGTGGGCTTACCTGCCAGTGGGCCCGCACCCGAGCCTGTACCTGTGCCTGAACCTGACTGTGGGCTTACCTGACAGTGGGCCCACACCCGAGCCTGTGCCTGCACCTGCACCCGAGCCTGTGCCTGCACCTGCACCCGAGCCTGTGCCTGCACCTGCACCCGAGCCTGTGCCTGCACCTGCACCCGAGCCTGTGCCTGCACCTGCACCCGAGCCTGTGCCTGCACCTGCACCCGAGCCTGTGCCTGCACCTGCACCCGTCTCTCTGCCTCAGCTCCCGTCCTTTCCAGTTCTGCTACTCTGTCTGTACCTATCTCTCTGTCACCATGCATAAAGGAGTACAGACAGAGTCCCCTGGATCCCCTGCACATGGACTCCTACCAGACCTGCTCGCCCGGGTCCTGACAACTTCTGACCATCAGTTACCCAACATAAGACCCACAAATGGAGAATTTATGAATAACAGGAACATTTGTGAAATGAAAAACCATTCTGGCATGTTTAATTCTAAAGTGGTAGAGCCATTTCCTGAATCCTTTGATTTCCAACTTGTTTCCCCTCCACTATCTTTTTGTTTCATGGTAAAAAAAATATCATAGAAATGAATGAAACCATGGAGAATGTGAAACATTTAACTTTTTTCCAGGCTGTACAGGAACAGTACTTTTAAGCTATAAAATTATTTTTATAGTCTAATGCTTCCACATGAGAAGACAAAAAAACCTGATTTATGAGTTCAGATATTCCATTTTGAAAATCTGGGAATGAAAGTGAAAAATGGTGTTGCAGGTTTTTTATATTTATTTCCATATATATGAATGTTTCTATAACTTGGATGGATTACGGCCATGAGCTAGACAGACACAAAGTGTTCTCTTTAGTTAAAGATGGACCTTTAAGTTTACAAAAGGTAAGGTCATGCTGAGACTCCTGCAGTTGAGTTTGTGTGAGTTGGCAATGAGTTGCAACACAACACATTTTGGACCTGATGCTAAACAGGGCCCCACAGCTATGTAGACTAATGCTTCTACCCCTACATGGGCTGAGGGAGCGCTTTTTGAAATTTACCTTCACATATGGTGCCTCTGTAGATGCAGATTTTGGAAATATTAAAGGGATTTTCTTCTGCATGCGTCCATGGTCTGTTGCAACATGACATCTTTTTTTAATTGCAAAAAGTACTTATTCCTGCAAATAAATTGCAGCATATTAAACAGATCTGTATCATACATTAGTAATCAAAGTTTAATATTTCTTTCAGGTTCAGCTGAACTTCTTTGGAAATTATATACCCAATGTCTGGACACCTGAAACTCCATGTGGAACTTGTGATTTGGATACAATTAATTTATCTGCAGCTACAGTAAGTTCATTCTGCAAGAGTGTTAATGATAATAATAAAATACACCCACTCCCCTTTATACGTTTCCCTTTCTTTGTTTCTCTCTTACCGTGCCTTCTGTAGTGAAATCCAGTCAGTGTTTCAGCTCCTTACCCAACAGCTGCCTGATGTCATGCAGCAGTTAGTTTATCTGTTTAGTCACAACATATTTAACTAATGCATCCCTAGGCTTTCCAGATTTTTCTCTTGAGCCACTAGTTTTTTAGCCTTCGCCCCTATTGCCATGTGGGGAATATTCTGAAACTGAAGAATATGGCAAAGCTGTGCTATTTATACAAACAATTGTCAGCATATTGCCTAAATAACTGTCTCTGCTGAGCTGAGTGTATGGATGTGAGGTAAGGGTGGGTATAGAGTAAATATGTTGGTGAACTCAGTCAATATACAGCTCTGTCTATTGAGCTCATCATGGCTAAACAGATGAAAGGTAACATTACAAATAATTATACAGGTTCAGTTAGAAATATTAATTCAATTTTTAGCAGAATAAAAATGCGATCACTTTGGAATTTTCTGGAGATTAACCCTTGCTATGACCAAACACAGTTGTGCCATTAGCCAAGTGGTCTTTACTTTGGGAAAGTACATTTCTTTGTCTTGATCCCTTCCTCCTCTGGCCTCCTACAGCTATAACCCAGCCCCCTTTTCTTAATCTGAAAGTTATCTTCTCTTATCTACCTCTCTCTTTCCCCTCTTGTAGCTTTCATTAAACAGCTGAAGCTGTCTGCAAACCACCATCTATCATGCATGCAACCACTTCTAGTATTTTTAACTTTACTTGCACACAAACCTGTAGCTCTCCTAAAAATTAGAGCTAAAAATTTAAGAGGTATGTGGAAGTGTGTGGGCTGCATGGGCGATCAGAGGGATTGAGTGCATGTATGTATATATGTGTAAGTGTATGGTTGTTATAGTGATTGTGAGTGTATGTATGTATGTGTAAGTGTATGTATGTACTGTAAATATAAATGTATTGTGCTAGAATGGGTTGGCTGTGTGCATATGTGTATGTATATACGTATGTATGTATAAATGTGTAGTGTTAGAGTGACTGGGTATGTTTGGATATATTCATGTGTAAGTGTGTGGCAATAGGGTGAGTGTGTATGTATGTGTAAGTTGTAGTTTTAGATTGGCTGTGTGTTAGTATGTATGTGTTAGATATTTGTTTGTATGAAATGTGTTAGAATGATAGTGATAAAACTATCCTGAATTTAATATGAGACTAAGGATTGATTATCCTCTGAGTCTTTACATCAGGAAAAATGGGCAGATTAGATGGGCCTAAGTGACATTATATAATTCACTATATGTTGTTTGCAGATCATTGTTAGCATTAGCTGGAGCTGGTCACACTGGATTAAAATTTATAAAAGTGTAAAACTATAATTTGTTTAAATGTGAGTCATATTTTAATATTCAGTAACAGTCCTTTGGCATCATAAATATACAATTTTAAATGAGAGGTTGTATTTATGGGATTGTAACTGAGAAGAGTAGATTTGCGTTCAGTCATATTGAGGATTATAAAATAACGCATATGGGCTATGAATTTGTCCACCTCAACAAAAAACTTGTGAAAAGTGTAAGAGTTGAAATAAATCTATTCTTGTACATTGAGGAATATTTGTTTAGTGCACATGAAGTCATGTTTTTATGTTTAGAAAGTAAATTATCCATTGTATTCAAACAAGGATTGCATTCTGGTTTATAGTTACACAAACAAAAGTAAATGAGTTTGGAACATTGACAAACAGTGGCAAGTTACTTAGGGTGCTTAAACTTGGACGGAATACCTCATGAGAAGTAATGAAATCCAGAACATAACAACAAAGAATACATGTTCATTATACTTATCTCTTATTAAAAATGTATATTATTTTGGTGAATGTTTTTTATTTATTTGTATATTTCCTGATATTTAACTTTATTGACCTTTTCACCTAAAGTGTGTTTTTCCCATCTTCACCTTCTTCTTCTTCTTTTTCTTGGTCGGAGCAGCATATTTCCTTCAAGGAAAGCTGTTCTGGAGAACTGACTTAAACATAAATAGTTCCTGCTTAATAACATGAACTTGCACTTTATCCAAGAAAAAAAAATTTAACGTTTGAATGGCTTGTGATTTTGACATCCAGATGTGTAATATTCCATTGCATTTAATTGTTTCTATTAGCAAGATACATAATGGATGCAACTGGCTCTAGGGTGGAACAGAAAAGAGGCTTAAAATCTTCTTCTGACATATCCATATGATCTAGGTCCCTTAAAAAGTAATGTTTATTTTCAAACTCACTAGACGAAGTTTAAGCTTGGAAACCATCAAGTGAACATGCATTTAGGGCTCTATATTGTACTATATCAGTAATATTACCAATGGCAGTTCGATTTTTGACTATTAATTACAAGGCATCAACATGTTTTACAATGATGTACATTTTACAGGGTTGGTAAATACATTTACAATGAATCATTGCATGTGATAAAAGTGAATGAGGCCCCTTCTTGGTAATTAGTTATTAATATTGTATCTTTTTTTGTTTTTAGGAGTATCCAAAAGTAACAGTTGGAATCTTTATTGAACAACCAACACCATTCCTGCCTGATTTTTTCAACAGATTGATGGCTCTAGATTATCCAAAGGAAAATCTCTTTTTGTTCATCCATAACAGTGTGAGTATTTTACTTTTGCATTTGTGGTTTTTGAAAGCAGTGGAAGTAAACAAATGGCATTTGTTATACTGAGATCTAAATAGTATTTTAACATTGCTACTAGTGTATTTTTTAAACTTATTTAAGGTTCCATAGCAAAAAATACAAAGGTATTCTTATAGCACTGCTGAGGGTAACTCTTTAGCCTTTGAAAGTCATAGAAATCCATGTCAACTGTGCGGAAAGATTGTATGACCACTTACCTAGTCCTGGTGCTGTTAGGTACGAGCATATTTTTTTGTGATGTTTGTGGTTAAAACTTTAACACAGTATAGGAACGACTACTGAAACAAAACCAAATTATGCTAAACAGCATAACCTGAGTACAATAAGTCCCTAAATGCATGGGCTTTTGTGTCCCAGTCTTCTTTTCTGCAGCTTTGTGTCTTTTCTTCTGTGTTTTTTCTTCTGTCTTCTTTTTTGATCCATTTCTCCCCACTATCCGTTGTGTTATCCAGACCTCCAAAAGCTCTCTCTTTTTGCAAAAGTACTCCAAGAAGCCAGAACAATGCAGACAGATCCACAGAGAAGGAGACATGTTTCTGCACTTCGCTATCTCTGGGAACCCGTCTGCATTTTTCTGGCCTCCTGGAGGCCACAGTATGCACCAAGGGGAGAGCCTCTCCTCCACTCCTCCAATTACGAGTGAGGTTTTCCCTGTGGTGTATGCCAAGACTCTGCCCTGTTGTGGAAGTACTCCAGGAGGGCAGGTTAACTGAGTGGATAGTGGGGTAAAACAGACCAACAAAGACAACAGAAGAACAAGAAGAGGCAAAACAAGAAGCGGAACTGTGGAAAGGAAACAGGATCATAGTTGAGGGAGAAGGTAGATAGAGAGAGTGTGAGAGAACATAAGAGTTAGTGTGAGAAAGTGAGAGTAAAAGGAAATGCAAATTAGGAGCTTTCTCTTTCATTTTTATCTATTTCATTGGGCTCTCCTCTTTTTCAGAAATTCGTATGAATGAAAAAAATTGGCAAATATTATTAAAAGTGAACATTAAAGAAATTCAATTTTTATTTTACTTTTTGTAGACCCCATACATGAATCATGTAATTAGGGGGTATTTTTTGATACATTGTTTGCCCTAATACCAGTGTAGTGTAATGTAGCTATATTGGCTTCAGTTATGCTTGCATCCCCCACACATCAGAAGAAAATTTGAAAAGCACAGGATGTACTATTACATCCTAAGATCATTCTGATGACCTTTTTCAGGAAGTAATAATGTACGTAAAAGGACATCACCAGGGATCCAGTTGTTCCGTGCCTGATGGAGAAAGCTGTATGATACCTGTCTAGTTTGTCTGTTATTTAACATCATTTTATTAATGATTGCCAATGTAGGAATTATTGTGGTGCACTCTAAACTGAAGATGGGGGGGCATTGCATTTAGTAACCATTACATTAATCATTTAAGGTACACATGGGGGCCTATACTCTTGTTATTAATGCAAGTGTGTGTTTTTGTCATTAAATTTCCCCTTTAGAACTGTACTCTTTGTTCCATCCATTCATGATTTTGTACTTTCCTAATAACACTTTTTTTCCATTATAGGAAGTTTATCACGAAAAACACATTCAAAAGTTTTGGGAAGATGCCAAAGGTGTTATTGGAAATCTGAAAGTTGTGGGACCGGAGGAGACAATCTCTCAAGCAGAAGCTAGGAACATGGGAATGTAATAAATATTACATCCTTACTGTGTGTTTTTCACTTTGGTACATTGTGTCAACAGGGACCGTTGTATATTGTGCCTCCAAATCTAGAGACTTCCCAGATCAGATTGTTTGTTTGTGAAGTACCAGCCTTTTCTATTATGGTGTACAGGGCAGACTCTTCATACAAATAGTTAGAGCCCTTTATAAGTTTCATATATCGGGAGGGCAACAACGTTGAGTGCTGCTGCTTGAACTATAACAAAACTGTATAGACATTTTATTCGCTAACAGATATTTTGGCATTAGACAACTCTGTAAGTCGGCACAAATCTCTTGCTCCCAGCAAGTAATTGTAATTGAATAGAAAAGTGAAAATGAGATCTTGTTGGGTCAGCGCTAAGGCTGTTCCTCTTTAGAAGAGCTTAAGAAAACACACATTCACAACATTCTTAAACCATGATGTCACAGAATAGAGAGACATAAATTTGTTTCTTGACTTCTGGAGGCCCAGCGGGATGTTGATGTTCAGATGTTAATTTTTAAAAGATTCAACTATTTGACTTCCTGTTCCTATCAGTGCGAATTTAACGCAGCATGCTTATGTGTGAATGTTGTATATCTATCTATGTATACTATACTATACTATGTTGTACATGTGCCATTCTATTACAGTCTCCTATGGGGGCATCATACTTCCAGACTTATATTATGCATATAAGTTGAGATAAATCTAACTGAACTTACATTTTTTTCCCATTTTTGTTTTTTAGGGACACCTGCCGTCAGAATAAAGAATGTGATTATTACTTTAGCATAGATGCAGATGTTGTATTGACAAACCCCAAAACATTAAAACTACTAATTGAGCAAAACAGGTAGGTGGGCTATTCATGATGTGTAGAATTTATAGAATAAATTTAGTGCTGAATATGGTAATATAGTTTAGTATTTGAGAACTGTTTTTATTTAATTTTGTTCTTTACATGCAAACCTATCATGTGATATTTTGGGTGACTTCCTCTGCTGAATCAACACACTGAGCTATTTATGGCAATGCTTTATGGCAAGAGTGGCAGTCTGGGTGATTAAAAAGCCATTGTTTCCTTTGCCGAAAGGGAGTGATACGGAGTTTGTTTGTCTTGTAGACTGGATTACAATAACAGAGCTAGATTATTATATATATATATATATATATATATATATATATACACACACACACACACACACATCTACAAATAACTACTTATGTAAAAACTGGGACTGTTTAAAAATTGTTGTTTTGTTGTTTTTTTTACAGAAAGATCCTTGCTCCTCTTGTAACACGACATGGGAAATTGTGGTCTAATTTCTGGGGTGCCTTGAGTCCAGATGGATATTATGCAAGGTCGGAAGATTATGTGGACATTGTACAAGGCACTAGAGTGTAAGTGTAATCTTACCATAATTCATACCCTCGAGAAAATCTGTGGCCCACCACCATTGTTTGTGGTTGCAGTACTGTACATTTCTGCAAACTATATACCGTGATACTTCAGTGTAGTTGTCTTACTAGATGCGTAGCTGTGCATCATAAAAACCTCTATTAGGTAATGAAAGGAACAGTCATGTCTAATATAAAATTAACTCGCCCCTGTTATTAATATTATTAATACTAGTTTTATGGGAAATCTTGTTTAGATTACAGATATTAGAATTTAATGGAGCATATTCTTTACCTAATTCTTCAGTTCACTGGCATCTGGAAAGTAAATTGCATCATTATGGTTATTTTTCATTCTCTTAAGGTCTAACTTTAAGATGTTTATAAACACACAAAAAAATACTTATTTACTTATTTTTTAAAATGAATATGGAGGACGGATGTAAAACTTTGGACCGAAATGATTTGAGCGATTGGGAGATTAAATCAATTTCAATTGTTTTGCCCAAAGTGGTACAAAAATCCTGTTATCTTTCGGGACCTTGAGGCCTGGAGTGTGACACCCCCAATAAAGAAAATCAGTTCACTAAATATTATGTTTTTTTTTCTACAGAGGCGTTTGGAATGTTCCATACATGGCCAATGTGTATTTGATTAAAGGACAGACACTTAGGTCTGAATTAAAGGAGAGAAACCATTTTGTTATGAACAGGCTAGATCCAGACATGGCACTGTGCCGAAATGCAAGGGAAATGGTACGATTTTGGTGCAGGTTTGGTAAACTAGAATTTACAACATTGTTAGCACTTTTTTGCCACTCTAATAATTTGTTTGTGTGTGTTTCTATGTTTTTGAGTACTAGGCTTTTTTTTTTTTTTTTTACAAAATTAGGTTTGCTCATTTTTATTTACTTGACTGCTTAAGCCCACAGCCCGATACCAATACCAAGATTAACCACCCCACCTTCCCCCAAACAAAGACACAGGACACCATTAGTGGGGTAGGGCTTTTGGCCACAGCTTTATTAGAATTTACATAAACATTCCCCAGGCCAGCGGTAAAACACAAAACCAATCCTAAAATGACCTGCCAGCTGTTAAGCACTAAGCCCAACAGGCAGATAATTACCCCAACAAGCCAAGAGTCCTAGCCCCGTAGGTGCCATAAGCCGCCCATGGGACACACTTCCCCAAGACCATTAGGGGCAAACATACCATGCTTATTTGTGATCTGCGCTGGCCAGGGTACCCAGACCGCAGCTGTGACAATCAAACAAGATGGAAAAAGAAAGGTAACAAACATATAAATAACATGAGCAGACCAAAAGTAGTGCAACAAAACCATTAGGTGTCAAACACAAAAAATAGGGCGGGCGGGGAGCGTCTGAAGGTTGCAGGTGAAAAAGGAGAAAGAGGTAAGAGTCACCCCCAATATAACCCTTATAGCTGCAACAATGTTGCAGCTACCCACCAATGCCTTGGGCATGGGCCAACAGTCATGACCCCCCCCTATTGGTCCAGGGGGCCCCTTTCATACAGAACAGCTGCTGGGCTCTTATATATATGTACACCGATTACATATACTCATACAAATGCTGAATTCCAGGAAAGCCACATATAGTTTTACATTGTATGTATATATAGCATTACTTAAAACTGACAGAATGTATACTTGCTGATTTTGTCTTTTATATTTCTTTTCGTATGTCATACTAAATGTTCAGCTTTATTAGATAGAAGTTCCCATTAATTGTGTGTAGTTAGAGAAGAGAAACAATTTACTGTTGAGCCACTAATATTTCCAGATATTTGTTATTTTTGAAACTGCTTTATTGAAATGCACAATAAAAGTTGGCAAGTATTTCTACATTATATTACTCTTTCCAGCTAAAGGCCTGGCTTCTTGATCATCTGCATATCTCCTACGTGGCAGTCCTCCAAACTTCCTTTTTTGTAACTCTCTGCATCCGTGATTTCAGTTGTTACTAACTCCTTGACTTTGGAATGCTCGGCTGAGAATGTGGTCAGGGGAAGACTTGATTTTTTTCTGGCACTTTTCAAATTCATTTATGTTGATAAACATTTTTGACCTATATCCAACCATCTGGCAAATGAGCATGACAAGTCATCCTTTATGTCCTGCTTTTGCTTGAAGCCGCACGTTGTCTAAAAAAAGACTCCTTATCTTTATGGTTTGGCTGTTATTTTTTCAATTTATATTTTTCATATTTCCACAGTTAATCTAGGCAAAATTAGAGTGCAAGAAAAAAGTGATATGCAAGTCAACTTATCTGATGCTTCTTCATTTTAGAGTTTACAAAGAGAAAGAGACTCCCCATCTTCGGAAAATTTCCATATGCTCAGAGCCCCGAAGGTTTCATTTTATTTTTATACTTTTTATACTCTGCTCTCTTCCATTTTCAATATCCTTTCACAGTGGACATACTTTCTTAGCATCTAAAAAAGGGAGGATTTACCTTCTAAGGTGACCCATTTTAAAGAGGTTATGTAGCTATGTAGAATCAGTTGTTACTCTATGGAGAGCTCACAGGTTCTATACGGAGCCCTCTTAGAGTATTAACATGTAGAGGAAACAAAGAGTACTGTTTGACAAATATGTCTCCATTCACCATCCCAACCTAATGATTAGCTGATTGACGTTAGGAAACCTCTAAAACTCGATCAGTAGCAGTTATATGTATAAGCATTACATTTTAACCTAGTTGTACATAGCATATTTTTCTCCATAAACACAGAAACTTTACTTCTATGTAAATTAGACATATTTATTATGCAAGCAAGTAATTAGTCTCACCTAACAAATAACATTAATAATAACGACCCATCACACAATTCCCGTTAATATAACTTGTTTTATTTAATGTTATATTATAAGATTACATAAATGGGAATGTCTATTATTTGTTATTTAGCAGTCACCACTGCATACAATTGTAATGTCCTTGGCATCTGCAGCAAGGTATAAGACCAGGATTTAAAAAGTCTTCGGGCAATAGATGAGAACCATTGGTTACATTAGCATCAAAAAGAGGTGAACAAGGCATTGCATTCCTGTAAACGTGTATTTACCTCTTTGTTTGTTCCATTTTTTTGTTTTATTTTGGTTTTCAAAATAATAATTTCTTACAAGAGCTTGGACCATTTTTAACCAGTGAAACATAAAAAGCTCTATTACTAGAATGCACGGTTACGGAACCAGAACAAGAAGAATTAAATGCCTCTTTTTGGAGATGGAAGTACGTTTGGCTCTAACTTAAGACCATTTTCTTACATGTGGGATAGAAAAATGCCAACAAAAAATGAGATGCCAGTTATGGGGCCTTTTTCCCCATAACTACATTTGGTTTGAAACTGGAGTAATTTATATTGGCCATACAACTCATCTGCTTATTGTAAAAAACCCAGTTTCTTTAAAAAACACAATTATCCTTCTGGCAGCATAAGGGTGTTGTATTTCTTCATTGGGAAACATGCTTTGACAAAATATTCTTCTGCCTCCTTTTTTTTTCTTCATAATTAACTAAGGCACATTGATATTTTTTTCAGATCTAAAATGTACTCGACAATGAAAAATAAATATATATATATATATATATATACAGGGGCGGGCTGGGCTGGGGGGCAATTGCCCCCCAGGCCGCCCGAAATCTAATCTAAACGGCCGCTGGGTGCTGATGCTGCCAGCCGGCGCTACTTTAATACTTTTTTTTAAAATTTAATATGGCAAGCTGGATCGGCTATTAAATGAAAAAAAAAATAGTATTAAAGCAGCGCCGGCCGGTGGCATCAGCACCCAGCGGCCTTATGCGATGGCCGCCAAGTGATCGGAGCAGTGTGAGGGGTGAAAGCTCGGTCCCCTCGCACTCACCTTTCACCCCTCACGCTGCTCCCATCAC
Source organism: Spea hammondii (assembly GCA_029215755.1). NCBI lineage: Eukaryota > Metazoa > Chordata > Amphibia > Anura > Pelobatidae > Spea > Spea hammondii. The sequence goes on along the minus strand of JARDYJ010000003.1, from coordinate 105,102,247 downwards.
TATGCGGCCATCAGATTGTTGGAAATCTAATCTAAACGGTCGCTGGGTACTGATGCTGCTGGCCGGCGCTACTTTAATACTTTATTTATTTATAATATGGCAAGCCGATCCGGCATATTAAATAAATAAAAAAAAGGATTAAAGTAGCTAAAGCCGGTGGCATCAGCACCCAGCGGCCGTTTAGATAAGTTTTCCAGCAGTCTGATGGCCGCATAGTGATGGGAGCAGCGTGAGGGGTGAAAGGTGAGTGCGAGGGGCGGAGCCACTTCACTTGACTTGCCCCCCAGGCCTCAGGCTGCCAGCCCTCCCCTGTATATATACATACTGATTTAGTAATTTAAAGTAACCTGAGTTTGTATTTTTTTAAATCTTTATTTTTTTCAAGATGCCCATTTACTTTGTGCTACAAGCATAACATTTTTCTTTAGAAGCTCATTTTCTTAACTATAAGAGGCTTTAATTTCATGTATGTAACAAGTACTTAAGTTTTCTTTCAGATACATTTTTTTTAACCACTTGGATTGTTTACAGAGGACGAAAACCACTTAAACCTTTTAACATTATATTTTCTTACACAATGACTTTCCTTTTCTTCTCTTATAGGATGGGGATTTCAGTGACAGCACTATACTATGTCACTTTCAAAGCTGTTAATTGTATTCTCTTGAAATTACAATCCCTCTCATATATTCTTAATTGTCTGCCTTAGGGTGTCTTCATGTACATTACAAACAGACATGAATTTGGAAGACTTATTTCGACTGCCAATTACAATACTACTCACTATAATAATGACCTCTGGCAAATATTTGAAAACCCTGCGGTACGTATTAAGCAAAAACCTTTGTGTTTTGTTTCCTGTGCTCTTGATTGAACATGTACATTGCAGTTGCATGTATGCGAGGATCACATGTAATAGCCTCTGGTAGGAATATTGAACCTCCTTTGGTCTGTTGGCCGTTCTGTCACTAATTTGTAAGTGGATTGGATCTGGTTAGGAAAGTCTGTATAATGTAATACAGTAACTGTGAAAAAGTAGATTCGGTCAGAGGGAGAGAAAGCGAGTGTTGGGAGTTCTAATGTTCTAATGTACAGTTTTTGGGCGAGGGGTGAGTTGAGGCCTAGTATTAATACCTGTTAACAACTTAGCACTAATTATGCAATGAAAACGTATTCTTCAACTGTTTTAGGTGTAATGAAAGGTATGCATGCTCAAAAAAAAAAAAATACCAGGTGAAAAAAATGTTTCTTATCCCATTATGTGGGGAATGACTGGGTAACCTAATAAAACTTTCAAGCCTTAAAAAGTACACTTATGCTCTCACGGTGGTTCATCATCCCTTAGGCACACTCAGGGCCGGCCTTAGGGGTGTGCGACCTGTGCGACCGCACAGGGCGCCATGGTTGCAGGGGCGCCTGACTGGGACTTAGATTAAAGCATCGTTTTGTTTTTTTTTGTGTTTTTTTTAAAACTTTATTTAACATCATTCATGTTAAATAAAGTTTAAAAAAAAAACGATGCTTAAATCTAAGTCCCGGTCAGGGGCGCCGAGCGGTTGCTCGTGAAGTTCTCGGCAACCGCTCGGCGCCCCTTACTCTCCGTGACTCCGTCGCTGTGCCGGCATCTCATGTTGAGCGCCGGACTATTCCGGCTCTCAACATGAAATGCCGGCACCGCGGCAGAGAGAGAAGACGGATGCCTCCCGCTCTCACCGCAGGACTCCGGCAACAAGGTAAGTGGGGGGGGGTGTAGTTTGAAGGGTGTAGTTTGAAGGGGCAGAGGGGGGGGTGTAGTTTGAAGGGGCAGAGGGGGGGTGTAGTTTGAAGGGACAGGGGGGTGTAGTTTGAATGGACAGGGGGGGTAGTTTGAAGGGGCAGAGGGGAGGGGTAGTTTGAGGGGCATGGGGGGGTAGTTTGAAGGGGCAGTGAGGGGGGCGCCAGAGGAGTAGTCCGCACAGGGCGCCACAACGCCTAAGGCCGGCTCTGGGCACACTAGTCAAATTCTTAGGAGACTTCAAGCCCTAGAGGACCTGGTGCTTTAATGGATAACCTGCCAACACACCACCTCCGGCTGAATAACAGTAGCTGTGCAGGTTACTGTAGCCGTGAGGAAGGCACTTGGTGGCGTCATATTGCATGTTTTTTTTTATGCATGTACGTGCACAATTTCTACTCAGCTGCCAACTCCTCTGTAAGGATATGTTTTCTGGATGTCTAATTTACAATACCTAACCTGTAGCTTATTATACCTAAATTTATTATTTGTTATTATGCACGTTTTTTCTATTAAATTTATCCATAATTTATTACCGTGTATCGCTTCCACTATAAAAGATGGGTTTATAACCCAGTGATAATAGAGAATTCCTTTTCTGTTCCCAACATAATCTTTCTTACAGAAATACCCACATGCACTAAGATATTTGTTTTTTTTTTAAAAATTTTTTGCGTGTTATTAGAACTGACAGAAACTAAATTTCACATGCTGCATTCAGATGTTGAGCAGTATATGCATTGTGTATCTTCTTTGATGTAGTATCATAAGTAACAGTATACCTACAATAAAACCTAAATCTATTTTCCAGGATTGGAAAGAAAAATACATCAATCCAAACTACTCAAAGATCTTCACTGAAAACATAGTTGAGCAGGTAAGATTATTTCATATTTAAGGCAGTTATTGAGTAGGCCAATCCCAGTAAGAAACTAACTTCTGATTTGTGACATAAGTTTATAATAAAAATGTTTTCCTAATTTGCTGGATATCAGAACAATTTATGTAAAGCTAGTGAATAAATGCAAAAGGACCTAGAAACACCTTTACTGAATTTAGGCAACAGTCTCATAAGTTATAACACTAATTGCACTCTAGTATGCTAAGCAAATAAACTTTATCACACGTGCCATTATAATCTTCTGTCTAAAGGTTTACTCACATAAAAGTTTTACAAATCTTGTAATTTCTCTGTAGTTTCTCTGGCAACAAAATCTCAAATAAGTAATTTTTACACAAATAAATTCACAGAAATATTTATAGGAAAGGTTTGGTTATTATGAATGATGACTAATGCTACATTTAATTTACAAAAAAGTTACAATCAGTAATAGGTGAAAGAGCATCTTTAACATACACGTAGAAACAAATTATTTTCTGCCATCTGCTGTTTAAACTAGCTATGTACATAACACACAGTTTAACTCACAGATCATATACCTATATTTATTGTCATTTAAATAGCCATAACTATGGCCCAAACAATACTTCAGCAGGTTTTGAATAAATCACCTCATTATACCTATTTTTGTAGCCTTGTCCAGATGTGTTTTGGTTCCCCGTGCTTTCTGAAAAAGCTTGTGATGAACTTGTACAGGAAATGGAGCACTTTGGACAATGGTCTGGTTCAAAAAATACGGTAAGCAAAGCATTTAAAAAAAACCCAAAAAAACAGATAAAGGTAACAATTGACAGTGATTTGGGTTGAGGAATCATCCATGTTATAACAAATAATTACATGGAAGTCATATGTGCATGAAGAGGCATGTTTGTTAATTGATCAGAAATAAAGAACATACTTGTCCTTGGTATTGGCTAAGCAGTGAAACTATCATTAGCCTTGTATCTCTGAATATTTTAGACTTAGTTTTTACAGTACCCTAATTACAGGATTTGTTTTGAAATTCTGGTTATGCCTACATTTTAATTCTTTTACTTGTAATTAGGATAAACGTATTGCTGGTGGGTACGAGAACGTGCCAACGGATGATATACACATGGGACAGATCGGGATGGATACAGAGTGGCTTCATTTCATCAGAGAATACATTGCTCCAGTAACTTTAAAAGTATTTGCTGGCTATTACACCAAAGTAAGAATGCTTCTTGTTGTCAAACTTTCCATGCAACTGCTAATCTTCTGCTCTTGTGATGTATCAACATTTTTTTATTTTTTTTTTAAGGGACATGCTTTGCTTAATTTTGTGGTCAAATATACCCCAGATCGTCAGTCATACCTACGTCCTCATCATGATGCTTCAACCTTTACCATCAACATAGCCCTCAACAAAAAGAATGCAGACTTTTGGGTATGTCACATATCTGAACTTTATTTTAATGTATCTTATGTGGTATAGTTTGCAATTACCCTGTTACTATTAGGGTTTCATAACCCAGACCTGCACATGACTTTATTTCTTAGACTGTTGTTCAATAAAGTGGTTTTCTGTTAGCAGTTTACCCATACTTAAGTATATTTTAAAGCTGCTGTTACAACACATAATTGTTCTGAACTATGTCAGTAATTTACAGTTTTCTAATTTTCATTAGGCAGCAAGACCCTTTCTATACTGGGGAGGTAGTTTTATATTTTATTTTTTCTTAAATCAAGGGGCATATCTGTATAGGATAAAAACTATATAAATCAAAATTGGATCAATTCAATTAGCAATCAATTAGGAGTTTTTGCTGACTACTTTAGGTTACCAACCAGGAGCAATTAATGGGCAAAGTACTAACTAGTAGAAAAACTCTTATGCATTGTTCAAGGATTGGTAATTTTGTACATACGGCCTTAAATGTCTTTTACATTCTTATTGTTCCTTTTGACATACATTTTTTACTGCTTTTCTACCTTTAACTTCCTAGGGATATAACCTATGTTAGCTTACCAAAAGCTTATGTCGTCTTTTTTTTTTTGCCCTGCCCAGAGGCAGGCTGGTATATGCTGAAATGATACACTCTCCCCTCCTTGACAACTTGTCTGTCAAATTGGGAGGATCTGGATGTCTCCTAATCAGGTCTTGATCCTTGGTGGATCTCCCACCAGCTCCTTGGCCATTGGAGTTAGGTTTAGGAAATTATATAATTTTGTGTGTCCTTATAGCCTTTGCCATTTTTTGTTCTTTTAATATTGGTCCATTTTTTTTTTATACACATGGTCCACTATGGCTCGATTTAGACAGTACTTGAGGGCATTAGGGTTTTTTTTAGTTTACTTATATTGTTTTAGAGAATGTGCATCTTGGCTTGTACTTGCCTAGTTACACATTCACCTTTTAAAGGATTAAATGTCCACTCACTGGTTGAAAAAAATGTTGAACAATAATGATGCAGATTTGTCTCTCTTCTTGCAGGGAGGAGGATGTAAATTCACTAGATACAACTGCTCCATTGAGTCACCAAGGAAAGGCTGGAGCTTTATGCACCCAGGAAGACTCACACATTTGCATGAAGGACTTCCTGTTACCAATGGAACGCGATATATTGCAGTATCTTTTATTGACCCTTAAGCCTCTGTATAACAAACTCCAGACCCATGATGACCAAGATATTACCTTTTTTATGACAGATGTCTATTTATAGAATTTGTACCAAATCGAAATATTTGTCAATGTTTAAATTTTAAATAAAAAAAATAAAATCTGTGTTAATCCAGCAAATAAAATACTTAAAAAGAAAATCACTGTTACAAATAATCTAATTAAATGTCATTTTTTTGTTAATCATATGTTAAAACCCTATTCATTGTGTATTATGCCCCTCACATGGCCCACAAAATAGAATGTTTAGGAGGCCAACCCTCCTAGCAGCTATTCCCATGTAGTATTCAATTGCTGTAAATCACTCTGCTTTTAGTTAATACTAATTATACAAATTATAATAAAGAGAATTGATGCAGAAGTGTTTTGAGCAAGAATTTCTGCACTCAAGTTTTCCTATATAAATATGTGTGTATATATATATATATATATATATATATATATATATATATATATATATATATATATCCAGACCCACTCTACACACATAAAACATCTAGTGTCAAATGAATCTGTACTTTGAAGAGCTAGTATATCTACAGTATAACATCCTATCATATGTGATCACACAAATTATACCTTATTATCACAAAAAGGGTATCATTTTTAAAAAGTACCAAGATAGCTCTATTAAAAAAATGAGGAGAAAGTTAAATGTGGTACAGGCTTTCCAAAGTAACATGGGAAAAACAAAAGTCTATTCATTTTCATGTATCTTTGAACAAAACTGAAACCTTTTTATATAGCGGGCTGCTTGCTCAATAGTCTGGGCCTGCCTCCAAGTTCTCAGATATGCTTATATAATGTTACAGACTTATAGATTGTAAAATGAATCCTTTGCTTTAAATTATATTCAAAGCATGGAATATCTACGAAGTGAGTAAAGCTAAGTGCCACTCCCCAAACCCCCTACTCACCGGTCCTAGAGAATCAAACATTTCAAATACTCCTTCCATATATGAAAGTATGTTTTAGTTGTTATGATTTTTAGCAATTCAAATCCATCAGGATTGATGATTTATGTAAATAGTATTTTTTAAGGAGTGCTATGAAGAAATGTGCTTTTTTATATCTTTCATTATGGAAGGATAATTTCATTGTATACATGACAAGGGACTTTTTTTAACTGGACATTTATTTTATATGTTTGGGAGATTTTCCAATGGAAATAGGGCAGTCAGATTTTATAAACATCTGCATATATTGTGCAATTTGACCCTTTGTTTGCCAGGTGCTTTTTTAATACTGTGTGAAGCCCTCTCACATTTCATGGGCTAAATGTATTTTTGAAGAATAAAGATGACTTGAATTGTTTGTAGAGAACTTTTTTTTGTAAAGGGTTTGTCAGATGAAGTGACTTCTATATTATTAGAGATATAAATGATTTTTGATTGGGATCAGTAATTTTTTCTGTATTTTTTGCAGTACTTGAACAAAATATTCAGTAACTCATTCTGATGTGTCGGTGAGATGTCAGATGTTTATGAATAAATGTTAATTTAAACCTAGTTTTTGTCTTCTTCAATGAAAGCAGAATATTTTGAATATGATGCTCTTATGGAATTAATTAAAAGAAAAACACAGAAAAAAAGAAATATTTACAAACTAAACCTGTTGTGTCTAAATGCCATTTGATGTATCCGTTTCCATTTTGGTGTCATATTCACATTTAAGTGTGTCTTAAAAATTGAGGAGAAGAAAAAATAAAAAGTCATTACATTAAGACCCACTATGAAACTACCGTAGTATAACCTACTTCCATTTCTTTAATGTTGCTATTCACAGACTGGCATCTTTCACCTTATTGATTTCTCCTCCTTAGAAAGTTAAAAATGCAATTTTTAACTTCAATATATTGTGCTTTTATTAAACAGTCCTAGTTTTTGCATAATATAATGTTTTCAGACAAATGCATATTAGCTGTATATATTTGTACTAGCTATGTTATCTCAGCTACACAAGCAGCCTGATTCTTGTGGTAAACAGAATGGCTTAGTTTTAATCACCAAGTCAGAGGCTCTGACTTACAAAGGTTTATGGAGAAACACACTTTGCTAGAATTGTTATAAGGAATCAGCTGAGTTTGGTATTTGAGCTGGGAAAGTCACTGTATTTATGCTCCATGAGAAAAAAAATGACCCAAATTATGGTGTAATAGCATGTAATGCATTTGTATTTCTAAAATATTCTAGGTATCTAGTACTCTTTCTGTAAAGTAGTATTTTCTCACATTACCTATCAAACTTCCTTCCTCTACCTTCAAATCATCCTCTCTAGTTTAACACTCCTCTCAGATTGGCAGAGAAAGAGAACTGTGTCTGAATTTTTCCTTTTTATGCAACTATATCTCCAATATTCTGCCTTTGGGGGGATATGAACACAGACTCTGCCCTTTTGCAGAAGCACTCTGGGATTCTAGGTTAAAGGAGTACAAATAGACAATGTGAAACCAACAAAATTCAAACAAATTTGTAGTCCTTTTCAGACATTCAGGCAAATTTTGTTAAAATTAAAATTCGTATGAATCCAAGTGCACAAGTCTATATGTTACACTATATCATTTGGATACATTAAATGGTACATTCCAGTGTCCTAGAAAGTCAAAAATAATGTGCATTAAATGTACTTTGTGAGTACTTTTGTATACATTAGTTAAACATACAAAAGAAAAATTTCTTACATTAATAACCTCCCATATTTTTTTAAGGGGAGAGTGCCAAAAAATTTATCAGCTATCATATATATTAAAATGAAAATGAGAGCTGGAGTGTCACTTTAAAGATTTTCACCTAATATTAAAATATTAAATCTATACATCTATGCACCATTGCTTGACTATATCATGGGTCAATAAAAAATAGACTAGTGCATTCGTCTTCTGGCGAACATGAAAACGATCACAAAGATTGCATTTATTCAAATAAAATATATTCCCATGATCCTTTAGTCTAACAGTTTAATACAAAACCCCCCCCAAAATTAATAAAAAAAAAGTTTGCAACTGTTGCAGCGGGGAGACCAGCGGATCATGGGAATATATTTTATTTGAATAATTAATAAATGAAAATGATCACACTACCATATTTGGCTAATATAACTTCGGGCAGAATGCTGCCCTCTATTGGTAAGATACATTGAGTAGCATAATAACTTTGGATTTCAAGCATATGGAACAATGCTACTCAATGTATCTTACCAATAGAGGGCAGCATTCTGCCCGAGAATATATTAGCCATATATGGTAGTCTCTCATTGGTCGCCAGCAGGAAGCCCCCTGATGGCAACCAATAGAGTTGCTCATACGGACATTTAAACTCTTGGCGCCAGAGCCGTGTTAACCCCGTATTAACCCCTTAACCGGAAAAAACGACGAAAAAACGAAAACGAAGAATGTCCACGAATATTCGCCCGGGATGGGACAGGAATGGGCGAATATTCGCGGAATACGAAGATTTTTTTTGGCCGAAGACGAGCACGAAGACGAAGAGCCCCCTGGTGCCCAAGTCTAATAAAAAAAAATAATTCGGCTATGAACCATCATTCCAACCGCTAAGATTTAGACTGTGTTTGTGTTTCTATCCATAAAAAGAGAGAAGTGTTTTTTGCTGTAGTTTTGTGCCAAAGTAAAATTGATTTCTGCTTTCTTTATTTCTGTAGAAAAAAAAAGTCATGGAAAGTCTTACATTTTTGGAAAACAGATCTATTGTGAAAAAAAGCCTAGAGCTTTCCATACCAAGGGAGCAATGAGAGAACCCATACCTACTACTGGGAAACCATTCAAACACAACCTGTACTGAGGAGGGAGAATGAATAGGGCAGTATTTTTTGCAAATAAATCAATCCAATTATATATTATTTATATTTTACGAAAACCTTACACAAATATATCCTTGTGTTGTTTACATTGTCCTTCATTAAGCTAGTATTTGAACAATTTATATCTGCTTGCAAAACAGTTTGTTAGTAATAAATGACATTGGGATTGTGTACTGCTTGCTATGTATTGCTCTCTGAAAATCCCTTTGTTTAAATCTGGTCAATTTAAATGCCTGCAGTCATGTTTGGAAGAAAAAACACTGCACCATTCCAAACCACACAGCTGTTCATTTCACAAACTATTTTGTTTTTTTACTGCCAAGACGTTTAAGGATTCCCACAATATGCAGGATATTTTAACTTTTGTAAAACTTTTAACTGTTTACAAGGGGATATGTAATATATATGTCAGGGGTGTCCAAGTTTTTTCTGCAGTGGGCCACTTCATCAGAATTGTATACGTGCGAGGGCCGCACTCATTTTTCACTGAGAGAAAATATGGCCTTTAATAAAATATGCAGATTAAAATAAAGTAAATGACACAAAACCTTTACTTTTCCTCTCACTGATTTATGGGATTTCTGGGCCTACAAATTCAGGATTCTGGATAAGTAAAAATAAAATAGTTCTATTTATTTTAGGGATGCACTAAAATGAAAATTCTGGACCAAACCCAAAAATTCAGGGTTCACGTAGCCAAAACTGAAAGTGACCCCCCCACACACACTTTTAATAAAAGTAAGTTACACACCAAAATTGTACAAAAAAATTATATATTATGATTGTTAACAGCAATCTTAGGCATACCCAGATTCCAGCATGTACTAGTTGGCTGGGTATTGTATTTTTTGTCCAATTTTAGTGTGTAACCACACTTTTATTAAAAGTAACACACCAAAATTGGACAAAAAAAATCAACAATATGACTTGGCATGATAGGAGTGTGATTGCTAACAGCAAACACACTCTTTTTTTACCCAGGCAACCAGTGAATGCTGGAACCTAGGCATGATGAGACAGTGATTGCTGTTAGCACATTGCTGTTAGCTGTTAGCAATCACACTCCTATCATCCCAAGTCAGCCAATACATTCTGGTACAGGGTGGCTGTGAGTGCAGACCCCATACTGCTGGCAGCCTCAATACACAAGGGGGGCAGCTAGCCAGGTTTCAGCATGTACTGGCTGACTTGGCATGATAGGAGTGTGATTGCTAACAGCAAACACACTCTTTTTATACCCAGACAACCAGTAAATGCTGGAACCTAGGCATGATGGGACTGTGATTGCTGTTAGCAGATTGCTGTTAGCAATCACACTCCTATCATCCCAAGTCAGCCAATACGTGCTGGTACAGGGTGGCTGTAAGTGCAGACCCCATACTACTGGCAGCATCAATACACAAGGGGGGCAGCTAGCCAGGTTTCAGCATGTACTGGCTGACTTGGCCAAATGCGGCCCGCGGAACCTCGAGGTGCGGCCCGGGTGAGATCGGCAGCCAGGATCATAAGAGCCCTGCTGCTTACTTGTGGGAGGGTCTATTCTCTGCTTCAGTCCTGCTTCCTCTGTGGGGAGAACGAGGGAGGCCGCGCCCCCTGCTGAAGTCTGTGAGCAGCATCGAGAGCTGTAGAGCAGTTAAGGGGGTGGGGTAGGTTGTGTGAATGAGTATGTCTGACTGAGGGAATTAATCTGTGAATGAATGAATTTGTGTGTGTGTGATAGCATGGATGTGTAAGTCCTGGAACCTAGGCATGATGGGACTGTGATTGCTGTTAGCAATCACACTCCTATCATGCCAAGTCAGCCAGTACATGCTGAAACCTGGCTAGCTTCCCCCCTTGTGTATTGAGGCTGCCAGCAGTATGGGGTCTGCACTCACAGCCACCCTGTACCAGCATGTATTGGCTGATTTGGGATGATAGGAGTGTGATTGCTAACAGCTAACAGCAATCTGCTAACAGCAATCACAGTCTCATCATGCCTAGGTTCCAGCATTCACTGGTTGCCTGGGTAGAAAAAGAGTGTGTTTGCTGTTAGCAATCACACTCCTATCATGCCAAGTCATATTGTTGGGTTTTTTTGTCCAATTTTGGTGTGTTACTTTTAATAAAAGTGTGGTTACACACTAAAATTGGACAAAAAATACAATGCCCAGCCAACCAGTACATGCTGGAATCTGGGTATGCCTGACATTGCTGTTAACAATCGTAATATATATTTTTTTTGTACAATTTTGGTGTGTGGGGGGTCACTTTCAGTTTCGGCTAAGTGAACCCTGAATTTTTGGTTTTGGTCCAGAATTTTCATTTTAGTGCATCCCTAAAATAAATAGAACTATTTTATTTTTACTTATCCAGAATCCTGAATTTGTAGGCCCAGAAATCCCAGAAATCAGTGAGAGGAAAAGTAAAGGTTTTGTGTAATTTACTTTATTTTAATCTGCATATCTTATTAAAGGCTATATTTTCTCTCAGTGAAAAATGAGTGTGGCCCTCGCACGTATACAATTCTGATGAAGTGGCCCACTGCAGAAAAAACTTGGACACCCCTGGTCTAGAAGTAACTACAGTTCAGCCCCAAAGCTGTGGACCACGTACACTTACAGAGTGGGGCTGCCAAGTGCTGAGGCTGTAGTGTATACAATGTATCTGTCCTCTGTAGCATTACTCACAGCAGAGTTCATGAATTAATGAGATCATGATTCACTATCTGGGTGCCAGGAGAACACTTCCTACCAGAATGCATAGTGCCTACTGTAACATTTGGTGGATGAGGGATAATGGTCTGGGACTGTTTTTCAGGGTTTGGGTCAGGCCCTTTATTTCTATTGAAGGGTAATGTTAATGCTAATGCATAAATATAATAATATAAATATTTTGTAAACTTGTAACTTTGTGACGCTAGTTTGGAGAAGTAATTTTCCTGTTCAAGCATGTCTCTGCTATGCACAAAGCAAAGTACATAGAGACATGAGTGGACATTGGTGTGGAGGAACTTGAGTGGCCTGCATGTAGCCTTGAGTGGCCTGCATGTAGCCTTGAGCCCCAATGAAAGAGGTGGCGTAATGAGCCAAATATTTCCAGACCTAACTGTATATACAGTGTCTGAGCCAGACACTAACAGTGGTGCAGCATAACTCCCCAATATCACATCAATATATTAATATCACTTTTTAATTATATGCGCTGGGCCATTGCTTTAGGTAAAACATGTGTCCAATAATTATACATTATGAAGAGCCAGTATACATATCTATATATACAAAGGGACCAGCTAGATCTAGAAGATACTATAAAAGGCTGGTCTACCAGAATGCAAAATTAAGAATATGAACATTGATTCATTACAGATCAACAAAATAAATTTGTATGTAAAAAATAAAAACCCAGAAAAATGCGATCAAGTGAAAAATGCACGTTAGTATTCATTGACCTATATAGCAGGCAAAGATCACAATTCGCATACCCCAAAGGCAATCACTAAACCCCAGATAGCATGTACAGGACTTGCTCCGCACACAACTTACATCTGAATCACTTGCCCAGTGCCCAGATCGCATCCAAATGACTTGTCCAGCACCTGGATTGCACTCATAAATGCTAATATTTATGAATTAGCATTAACATTACCCTTCAATAGAAATAAAGGGCCTGACCCAAACCCTGAAAAACAGTCCCAGACCATTATCCCTCATCCACCAAATGTTACAGTAGGCACTATGCATTCTGGTAGGATTCCAGATTCCAGGACTTGCCCAGCACACAAGTTGCATCAATAAGAATTGTTCAGCACCCAGGTTGCACATATAAGTTAACCGGGAGGTCATGAATTGGCAAAATATGCAAATGTTGTTTAAATTGCAACTCATATGAACCTAATAAATGAGTGTTAACTAACATAATAGTACATAGTAGAGGACTGCATTGGGATACAGGTCCTGCAGGTCCTGGGCAGGTCCTGCAGGACCCACCAAAAAAACTTACGGGCACGGGCGGGCGGTCTTGCTGCTGTTGCGGGCGTGAGCAGGTGGTCAAACACTGTACCTGCGGGTCCCGGTAATCCCGCGCAGTCCCGCAAGGCTGCCTTCGCGCTGCTCCCTCACAGCGTCTCTTCTCTTGTTCCGCCCAGGAACCCAGCGGAGTCACGTGATGGGACGTCTCTTCCCGTGACTCCGCTGTGTGCCTGGGCAGAACAAGAGAAGAGATGTTGTGAGGGAGCAGGATCAGGTAAGGAGGTGGGCGTGATTGACCACATATGTGGCAGCAGCGGGCGGGAATGAAGAATAAATAGGCTAGTTGCATAATGTCACTGAGGGTGTGAGAATATTTTTAACTTTGCCCTTTAATTAATATACTGTAGTCAGCAAATCCATAAAAACGTGTTCAGTCACATACTTTTGTATCTCACTCATACATAAAACAATGTAATTTGTAACTGTAGTGCTGGAAGCTTCATAACTTTCCAAATATAACATCTGATTTCCATTACTTTGATAGGACATGCTTTATTCCATATGCTACTTTCTATTCTATACTGCACATGAAGCAATAAGTCACTTCTGTTGATGTTGTTGACTGTTAAATTGTTTGAATATGTGATTTCAAAGAACAATTAAAAATTTTAGCTTTGTACTGCCACCAAGTGGCAAAAATGCTCATAAATTTATAGAAATTTTGTAAATACAACACACATTTTCAAGAATAATTTAGCGTTGCTCCAGACCAATGTAACCAGAATTGCAGTCGCCCGGGGCAGAAAGAAAAATCACGCCCATCCATATGGTTGTAAGGCTAGTTCAACTCATGTAAAGACTGTAGTAAAGACCAGAACATTTTTTTTTATTAATAAACATTTCATAACACAATTTGCCTTCATAACTGCCTACACGGTGTTGGAAACATTCCTCAGAGATTTTGGTCCAAATGGTCATGATGGCATCACGCATCATACCTAAATGCATTGAGTTGCTGATTAGCTATTTCTGTTAACAAGCAATTGAACAGGTGTACCTAATAAAGTGGCCAGTGTGTGTGTATATATATATATATATATATATATATATATATATACATATACATATATTACCTACCCCCATATTTAGGCTACTTTGGCCCAATGGGTGTCACTGGTCTGGATCTCAATTTAGGCTATTTTGGCCTAATAGGTGTCCCTGGTCTGGATCTCAGTTTAGACTATTTTGGCGCAATAGATGTCACTGGTATGGATCTCAATTTAGGCTATTATTTTTTTGGCTAATAGGCAGTGTTAGGCACAACAAACATGGAGACACACAGGAGAACGGCCGCAATGCGACCAAACAGATTCAATATCCAAGGCTGGACTGGCAATGAAAAGCAGCCCTGGAAATATTTTTACACTAGCCCCATGTATTGTATTAAGTGGTCAAGCTCTTGTGCCCTTTTGCCACACCCCTTACGCATGCTTACCTGAGCCACACTATTCACCCTCCAAATAGCTTTAAATCATTATTTTTAAAACTATATTAAATTGTTGCTTTATGATAACAGAATACCACATTATTATTATTAAATTCCCAGGAACAAAAAAGTGTTAAAACGCCCATATAAGTACCTGGGAATCAGTGGCAACTCTAGAAATAATATATTGGGGGGGGCACACAAGATACCACAGTCAAACTGGGGGGGCATTAATAATTTCCACCATTAAATCATACCACTGAAAACACACACACACATATATATATACAGTAGCGTACCTAGCGGGGGGCGGGGGGGGGCAATCCGCCCCGGGTACCGCTCATCAGGGGAGTGCCAACTTGCCGGCACCCGGCACCCCTCCAGAGATGGACAGTAATGTCCGCCGCTGGAGGAGCAGGCTCGCAAGGGAGCGATATCGGAGGTCTTTAGCAGACCTCCGGCTCCCTTGAGTGATTTTAAGCCAGGTTCAACCCTTGAACCCGGCTTAAAACCACTCAAGGGAGCCGGAGGTCTGTTAAAGACCTCCGATATCGCTCCCTTGCAATCCGCGCGGCAACAGCTGCTGTGCGCCGGGATTTGTTGTCAGATCCCGGCGCACAACCCTGAAGCCGCGCCCACTGCCGTCCGTGCCCTCTGACCCGGAAGAAGACAGAAGAACTGGCGAAGGAGGAAGGAGGAAGGAGGAAAAGAAGCTGTAAGGAGAAAAGAGGAAAGGTAGGGAAGCATTCAGTGAGTGAGAGTGGATTGGTATATGTGTGGATTGGTATATGTGTGGATTGGTATATGTGTGGATTGGTATGTGTGGATTAGTATATGTGTGGATTAGTATATGTGTGGATTGGTATGTGTGGATTGGTATATGTGTGGATTGGTATATGTGTGGATTGGTATATATGGATTGGTATGTGTGGATTAGTATATGTCTGGATTGGTATATGTCTGGATTGGTATATGTCTGGATTGGTATATGTGTGGATTGGTATGTGTGTGGGTTGGTATGTATGTGGATTGGTATGTGTGTGGATTGGTATATGTGTGGATTGGTATGTGTGGATTGGTATATATGTGGATTGGTATATATGTGGATTGGTATATGTGTGTATTGGTGTGTGTGTGTGCGGATTGGTGTGTGTGTGGATTGGTGTGTGTGTGGATTGGTGTGTGTGGATTGGTATATGTGCGGATTGGTAAATGTGTGAGAGTGATGGGTGTTATGCTGTACCATTTCCAATGTATTTTTCATTATATAATTATGCTCTAGTACATCATAACTCCCATCACTCTATACTGTTCCATACAGTGGCAGAGCTGGGAGACAGAGGCCTTGCACCCCCACCGCAGGACTCCTGAAAGGTAAGTGAACTTCAAAGTGGGAGAGGGTAGATAGTTAGGAGGGGGTAGATAGGGAGAAGGGAGTGAGACGGGGGGATAGGGGGTAGATAGGGAGAAGGGAGTGAGAAGGGGTAGGTAGGACAAAAGGGAGTGAGAAGGTGTAGGTAGGACAAAAGGGAGTGAGAAGGGGTAGATAGGGCAATCATACTCCTATCATGCCAAGTCTGCGAGTACATCCTGGAATCTGGGTATGCCTGGGCATGATAGAAATGTGATTGCTGTTAACAATCATATATATATATATATATATATATATATATATATATATATTAATATTGTTATTTAATTGTTTTGTCCTATTTTGGTGTGTTACTTACTTGAAATAAAAGTGTTAGATTTTTTTTTATGGTGTGTGGGGGGGTCATATTCGGTTTCGGCCAGGTAAATGCTGCATTTTCGTTTTCAGTCCAGAATTCGTTTCGGTGCATCCCTACTACTAATTAAGTGGTAGGCCTACACCACATCAACGTTTGGGTTAGTATATAGTGATAGGAGTTATGCTGCACTATTGTAAATGTCTGGCTCAATGTATAGCGATAGGGATTACGCTGTACCACCGTCAATGTGTGCCTCAGTATATAGTGATAGGTGTTATGTTGTACCACCGTCATTGTCTGCCTCAGTATATAGTGGTAGGTGTTATGCTGTACAACCGTCAATGTCTGCCTCAGTATATAGTGATAAGTGTTATGCTGTACCACCGTCAATGTCTGCCTCAGTATATAATGATAACAGTAAGTGTTATGCTGTACCACCTTCAGTGTCTGCGCCGGTATATAACAGTAGACGCTATGCAGTTTTAAAGTGTGTGTGCCAGATACAGGATCCGCCCCAGATGCCAAATACTCTAGGTACGCCCCTGTATATATATATATATATATATATATATATATATATATATATATATATATATATATATATATGGATATTGCCAAAAGTAATGTGCTATGGAATGATACTTTTGTTATTGGACAATACAATACTTGATTATTTAACATGGGAAGCCTGAAGCCACAATTTAGTAAGACTAATCCTTGAAATCCTTTAAACAACACAATACCTTAACTTTTGCACTAAATCATTTCAGGGCCTAATATTAGATCCTGCTGCTGATATATATATATTAGCCCCTGGTGCCCAAATATATTAATATTAGCCCCAGTTGCCGTTATATATATATTAATATTAGTCCCTGCTGCCGATATATATATAAATATATATAAATATTAGACACATTAACACACAAACCCAGCTTTGCATGTATAGATCAATTGAAATTCACTTGTGATCTCAGCACTGAAGGTATATATCAAATAAACAGAATCAGACATACAAATCCTGTATTTGCAGGTATACAATAATAATATATGAAATGTAGCATTGCAGGTATAGATCAAATAAATACATGGAAACAGCATTGCAGGTATTAATCAACTGAACAAGACATACAAACCCTGTATTTGCAGGTATACATAAATAATGTATGGAAACATACCATAGCAGAAATGGATCTACAGAAGAACACACAAACCAAGCTTTGCCGGTACAGATCAATTGGAATTCACATAAAAACACGGCATTAAAGGTATATTTAAAACCCCCTAAATTACAGGGATAGATCACAGGTTGCACACCCAGATAACACACATACGATTTGCCATCTTTGTCCCATATACACCCTGCCTGTGCCATCTTGGTCCCCAAGGCTCAAACATCCTGCTAGTGCCATCTTTGCCCTTCCACAATTATACATCTATGATACGCACAATCACATTAACTCATGCTCTCCCTCATTCAGACAAATCATCCACATATTAACTCATGCTCTCCCTCATTCAGACAATTCATCCACATATTAACTCATGCTCTCCCTCATTCAGACAATTCATCCACATATTAACTCATGCTCTCCCTCATTCAGACAATTCATCCATTTTAAGAAACTACACCCCTTGGAGCTTCAAATGAGGGGCTATATGTATTTCTAGGACAAAAGTTGAGTGCACAAATAATGATGGAATATGTCGCTTTGGCTTGAAAATATGTTTTTTCTAACCATAGTGACATGCTTATTTGTGTCTTGCACACTCCAGGTTTGTACTAGAAACACATGCAGCCCCTCATTTGATGCGCCAAGGGATGTAGTTTTTGCAAATGTGTACTTTTTGTGCCAGAATTTAACTTCCTACGTGAGCAGTAATGCCACGTCAAGGCTTCAACCCTAATTACTGATCATTCACACGCCTTTCATATCTCCATTCACTCGCAGAAGCACACACACCATACTTTAAATACATTCACTCACAGAAGCACACACCATTATTTCCCCTTACAATCCCAAAGAAATTATGGTAAAGGGAGAAAAAAAAATCACTTTTACAGCAAAAATAAGTTTTGCAGTAAAAATGCAAGGCTCTCCAGGGATGATATGGTTACTCACGTACCGCACAGGCTAAATGGCTGATTTTAATAATATTTTCAGTTCATCAGGATTTCAAAAATTGCCTCCATCTACCGTTGGCTAAATTTAACCCCATGATCAAAGGGATCATAGGATTAAAAATTAGTATCAGCCATTTTTAAAAAGGGAATGTGACTTTTTCTAGCTATATGATCGCTGTGGTAACATTGGCTACCACAGTGATCATTTAGCTAGAATACTTTAAACTTTTTTTTTTTAAAGTTAAACTACTTTATGTTTAAATAATTTAATTTGGGGGTCTCTAGGCAATTTTGATCTTTTTTATCTGCCTTTAGAGACCCCCAAATCATTTGTTTTACATTTTTATTTTTTTAACTTAATATTTTTTATTATTTTTTTACAATCGCGAGGCGATTTCCTTTCCAACGGTATATGTTGGGGGTATGTAGCTGCTTAGATGCCTGAGATACAGGCATCTAAGCAGCATGCCCCCATACCTCTTTAACTGACAATTGTCAGTTATTAATAAAGTTGCGCGGTGACGTCATCGCGTCATTGCGCAAGACGTCACCGGGCAGATCGGGTGGCCCCAGTGATGCCCTTCAGTTTGAGGGGCAGATCGCCGGGGTAGGTGGTCCACAGACCTCCATCAAGGTAAGGTAGTGCTAGTGACAGCATGGTGCCGTCTTTAGCACCTGACTGGGACTGCTAGCGACGGCACCATGCCGTCGTTAGCAGTCAAGGGGTTAAAGTCCCATTGCGGGACTCTCCTGGGTGGTTAAAAATTCGGCGGGGGGCAACGGGGGGCAAGGAATAACCTAGGGGGGGCAATTTCCCCCCCCTTGCCCCCCTGTAGCGATGCCACTGCTGGGAATAGACAGAATCTTAACTCCTCTGCATCCATGTGTGCTGGATAAAGATAACATCAGTGCTAGGCAGATAGTATAAGATAGTATCTTATGTGATGGAATTGAGAGTACATCAGTACTGTAAAAAAGTCATAATACACCTGAAGCCCCAATTTAGTGCCATTAATCCTTTTTAATAAAATTGGCAGATTGAAATAGAGTAAATAACACAAAACCTTTACTTTTCCTCTCACTGATTTCAGGGCGTATAATGTTTTGTCCTCTGAAGTGACTACAAATTAAGGAGGGTGTTTTATCTCTGGATAAGTAAAAATTAAATAGTTCATTTTATTCATACGGTAAGTAAAGTGCCAGGAAACAGATGACCAAACACACACACCAGGACAGGCTCTGCCACATCGACACCCTAACATACACACCAGGACAGGCTTTGCCAAACCGAAACCCAGATATACATACATCGGGACAGGTTCTGCCACACCGACAACCAAACACACACATGCCAGGACAGGCTCTGCCACACCGACACCCAGACACACACCAGGACAGGCTCTGCCACACCGACACCCAAACATACACACCAGGGCAGGATCTGCCACACCGACACCCAGACATACACACCAGGACAGGCTCTGCCACACAGACACCCAAACACATACACATCAGGACAGGTTCTGCCACACCGACACCCAAACAAACGCACAAGCTCTGCAACGCCGACACACCAGTACAGGCTCTGCCACACCGACACCCAGATATACATACATCAGGACAGGCTCTGAAACACCGACACCCAGACACACATACCAGGACAGGCTCTGCCACACCGACACCCAAACACACACCAGGACAGGCTCTGCCACACCGACACCCAAACACACACACCAGGGCAGGATCTGCCACACTGACACCCAGACACACACACCAAGACAGGCTCTGCCACACAGACACCCAAACACACACACACATCAGGACATGTTCTGCCGCACCGGCACCCAGACTCACACCAGGACAGGCTCTGTCACACCGACACCAACACACATATACATAACATCTCCATAGCAGCCAATGCAATGGTTCAATTCAGTCAAAAATTGTAAGTTCTAACTTGAGGCAGATTTGATATATAATCCTCCTCTGTTTCAACATAAAACAGAAAACTATATTACTAAGTGTTTATATATACAATATATATATAATTTTAGAGTAAAACATACCTTCACAAAAAAACAGAGAATAATTATTTTCAATTCTTCAATCCTCCACTGGGGAGCAGCATTGAATTTAATATCAAACAACTAAACTAAAAACATTTTTTCAGTAATGTCTATTTAATTGACAAAAAGGAACAAACTAACAAATTTATACTGAATACTAAAATTGTTAAATGACTGATGACAGCATTTCAGTTGTTTGCATCCTATATTTTAACTCTAAAATTATGTGTACCTTATTTTTTTTATTTTTTATTTGTATTATTTATTGTGTTATTTTGCAGCACTGTACAAAGGATAGACAGGACATAACAAGATGACATATAGAAACAAGTGAGGAGGGCCCTGCTCAAATGAGCTTACTGTTCTTACTGGTCTTGTACTTTAAAATCTTTTTTTGTAAAAATAAATGCTAACTTTAACTCTATTAGTGATGATTGCCATAATGAAAACATGGCTTAAAGGACTGTCCAAATATGGATCATTAGCTATTTGTGAACTACATTTCTATAACCCTCAGAAAGCTGAAACACCTTCCATGGCAGATATACTTCAAACAGTAAATCTACTTTTTGCTTTTGGAGCAATTGGAGAGCAGGGTGGGCCAATGCTCCGTTCCCCCATTCTGTGGAAAATCCATGCCTGCTTTTCCAGGAGGCTAGAAGTCTGCAGGATCTGGTCCGGGATTTCTATGAGGCCGGCATCAGGCACAGGTGCTGGGCATTAAAAACCCCTGGAGCCTGATACGCAGAGAGACTGTAGGGGGAAGAGGAAGTTTCCTTGTGCTCCCGGGGCAAGGAGAGGCCCTGAACAAGAATACCATCCCTGAGCCAAGTGAGGCAGTACCTGCCTGGACATTTTGTGTGCTGTCTGGGGGAGGTTTTCCAGAGCCTGGCGTAGCTGGGTCTGGCTGGGAGGTTGAGTTAGTGGGTGATTAGGCTGGTCAGTCTGGACCAGCATAGTTCAGTTAGAGAGGGCTCCAATTGGGAGCTAGGTTTTCTTTTTTATGCTTTGGTTTTTGGGGTTTGAGCAGTTCAAAATAAAGCGCTGTTTTGTTACACGCTGGTGTTCCCGACTGATTGCCCTAGAGGACTGTGCTTAGGACCCCTAAATGTGACATGTATGGGCCTCATGCTACAGGGTTTGTCACAATATATATACATACATATATACACAGTATCTCACAAAAGTGAGTACACCCCTCACATTTTTGTAAATATTTTATTTGAAGAAATTACACTCTGCTACACAATGAGTGTACAGCCTGTATACCAGTGTAAAGTTGGTTTTCCCATCAAAATAACTCAACACACAGCCATTAATGTCTAAACCTTTGCAACAAAAGTGAATACACCCCTAAGTGGAAGTGTTCAAATTGGGCCCAATTTGCCATTTTCCCTCCTCAATGTCACGTGACTCGTTAGTGTTACAAGGTCTCAGGTGTGAATGGGGAGCAGGTGTGTTAAATTTGGTGTTATCACTCTCACACTCTCTCATACTAGTCAGTGGAAGTTCAACATGGCACCTCATGGCAAATAACTCTCTGAGGATCTGAAAAAAAGAATCGTTGCTCTACTTAATGATGCCCTAGGATATAAGAAGATTGCCAAGACCCTGAAACTGAGCTGCAGCACGGTGGGCAAGACCATACAGCGGTTTCACAGAACAGGTTCCACTCAGAACAGGCCTAGCCATGGTCGACTAAAGAAGTTGAGTGCACCTGCTGAGCGTCATATCCAGAGGTTGTCTTTGGGAAATAGACGTATGAGTGCTGCCAGCATTGCTACAGAGGTTGAAGGGGTGGGGGGTCAGCCTGTCAACGCTCAGACCATAAGCCGCACACTGCATCAAATTGGTCTGCATGGCTGTCGTCACAGAAGGAAGCCTCTTCAAAAGATGATGCACAAGAAAGCCTGCAAACAGTTTGCTGAAGACAAACAGACCAAGGACATGGATTACTGGAACCATGTCCTGTGGTCCGAAGAGACCAAGATAAACTTTTTTGGTTCAGATGGTGACAAGCGTGTGTGGCGGCAACCAGGTGAGGAGTACAAAGACAAGTGTGTCTTGCCTACAGTCAAGCATGGTGGTGGAAGTGTCATGGTCTGGGCCTGCATGAGTGCTGCCGGCAGTGGGCAGCTACAGTTCATTGAGGGAACCATGAATGCCAACATGTACTGTGACATACTGAAGCAGGGCATGAACCCCTCCGTTCGGAGGCTGGGCCACAGGGCAGTATTCCAACATGATAACGACCCCAAACACACCTCCAAGACAGAAGCTGAGGGTAAAGGTGATGGACTGGCCAAGCATGTCTTCAGACATCTGTGGGGCATCCTCAAATGGAAGGTGGGGGAGCACAAGGTCTCTAACATTCACCAGCTCTGTGATGTCATCGTAGATGAGTGGAAGAGGACTCCAGTGGCAACCTGTGAAGCTCTGGTGAACTCCATGCCCAAGAGAGTTAAGGCAGTGCTGGAAAATAATGGTTGGCACACAAAATATTGACAGTTTGGGTCCAATTTGGACATTTCCACTTAGGGGTGTACCCACTTTTGTTGCCAAGGTTTAGACATTAATGGCTGTGATATAATAAAATATTTACAAAAATGTGAGGGATGTACTGACTTTTGTGAGATACTGTATGTATATATATATATTATATATATATATATATATATATATATATATATATATAATTTGCTTGATTTTGGATCAGGGCAGCGACCAGGCACATAAGAGCTGCATGGCTTCAGGAGCAGCTTGGCCCACTAGTGGCGTCGAGGCCAGGGCTACCAGCCAGGCAGGGTGACTGGGGAGTCCCAGGACGGGAGGCAGGGGTTATGCCCCATACATATTAAACTTTGGCCAGATTGTATCAGCCTGGTGTCAGTGTGTTTTAGTTTGGCCAGGGAGTCACCACATCCAGGCCCACAAATCAGCAAAGCCACAGTCATGTGGGCCATAATCACAATAATCACAATACTATAGCTCAACCTTCCTCCTCTGCACAGCTATATTGTCATCTCCCTCCTCACACCCATATATATATATATATATATATATATAAAAAATTACTGTATAATGGACAAAAATCTAAATGACAAGATGGAAGACTACTCCGAGTTCGAGCATTTATATTTGTCAAGTTAGTTTTAGCCATTGCTTACATTCAGTGATTTACCTTAAAGATATTTATCCCCTAATATAGAGAAGGTCTAATAGTTTTTGCTTAAGCAATTAATCATCAAACAATATACAAAGCAATAAATCATAAACAGAGCAATGGGAACCTCTAAACTAGATGGCAAGTACTATCCTAAAACCCGTATCCACATCTTCCAAGGTTTGGATTGGGAAACCCTGATATAATGAATAGATTGATCCAGTTTAAAAGTTAAAAAATATACTCTGATTATGTTTTTCTGCAAGTTATATTTTATTTAATTATGATTCAACATTACTAGGTGTGAGTATGAAGTGGTAGCATTAATTGTGTAGTATTACATATTTCGCTTAGATTATAATTCGCACATATTTTGTCAAGTGCCAGTTGCGTTCAAGAGCACCTGTTCTAAGGTGTTAAATATGCATGCAGATAAATGTTAATTCAACTATGCAAGAAAAAAGGTTAATGGCAATATAACCTTCTCTCCTGTGCATCATTATGAAAAAACATACAGGAGCAGGATGTGTCCATAAAGCACAGTTGAATTTAAACATGTGATATAAATGTAATAATATGGGACATGTTACAGGTGATGCAAAAGTCTGAATTGATGTAAATTATTTCAGTGATGTAAAAATCACAGCAAAACATTAAAGGTGGATTTGAGTAATAAAAAAATGCATAGAAAAAAATGTTTTTTCACAATTGTCTCTGTCACACGGTAGATAATGGTCCTCTCTGTGCATTTATTTTGTTAGATGGATGCAGCAGATAGCAGCCGACAAGAGGAGACAAAAGATTCAATTTATTAAGATGAATAGCTGCTAAGATAAATAGTTGCTTCCCCATTATTCTTTCCTACAATCAGCTCTGGAATGTTTATCATGTCTTTCAGTCCTGAGAAACTGTGCCTGAAAACTTATTTTCCTGTTCTATGTACAACACTAAAGACACGAGGTATAATTAAAGCTTTGCAGGTAGGTATCATCTCATATCATACAGTATATCATGATTATCTCACCAATGTTTTGTCTTGTTTATGCTGCTAGCAAAATAACTAAATATGTGTGCTAATTTTAATATTGCTTTACAGAGTGACATTACACTGATGAGACAGAGTTAGACTTGTGCATTCGTATTCGGGTGAACATGAAAACGAACACGAAGGGTGTGTTTTCGTTGTTCAGCCCAAATACAGAAGAACCGAACATGGCGGCGGCAAAACGTATACGAAAATGAAGACACACAACACGAAGAATCTCCGTTTGGCCTGCAGGGGCCTCCTTTGGCATCAACCAATTAGTTGTTCGTATGGACCTTTAACTCTAACGAGTTTCGGCACCAGGATTTTAAAAGTCTGTACGAGCGACTCTATTGGTCACCAGCAGGGGGCTTGTCTTTCATCAACCAATGAAGTGCAGGTGCTCTTCATTGGTTGATGCTGGAGGAGGCCCCTGCCGGCGACCAATAGAGTGGCACTTATGGACATTTAACTACTGACGGCGAACCTAAGGGTTTCTGCTCCCGTTAACCCCTGCGATGCTGCATTGATAACGGGAGCGGAAATCTGTAGGTTCGCCGCCAGGCGTTAAGGTCCATAAGAGCGACTCTATTGGTCGCCGGCAGGGGCCTTCTCAATATTAAAGGTCTGTGCGAACGACTCTGCCTCAGAGCGAATGCCTCTAATTTGTCTGATTTAAATGCTTTAAAAGCCATTTTCTTATTTTTAATTTCTTGGTTTACGTCCCCACTAAGCCACATTTGGTTTCAATCTGTTTCTTTTATATTTATTACCCAATGGTACATACTGAGGAGTGTACCTTTTTAATATTTGTTTAAAGATACTCCATTTTTTTATCACTTAAAAGTTTATGCCAGACAATATGGAACATGACAGCTGGGTCATCCCCAGCCCCTCCCAATAATCCATCCACTCTGTGGATGGCTGAGCCCATCAGAGCGGTAGATTACCCTATCTACTCTCTTACTTATAGAGTCCCCTACCACCACAACCTGTCCAGCCTTTCTTACATTCTCAACCCCACCCGTAATAGAGGGGCTGTTCCTTCGGCTGTAAGAATGAACAGCTTCCTCCAGTACAGCTACTCCTGAGCTGATGCACCCAACATCTTCACTCAAGCAGGCTGCACAAGGTCAGGGCTAGCTAAACCTTTTCTTGTCAATCTGACTCAAAGTTGCTTCTCCAGATCTCCAATATGAGCTTCCAGAGAAGCCACTTGCTCTCACCTGCCACAGAAGTATGGACCCTGGACAGATTAATCCAGGCATCCATAAAGGGAACAATCATGCTAATTCCCATAACCACACACAGAATCAATAAGTATAGGAAAAAAGAAATTAATAATGAGAAATCTAAACAATAAACAGAAAAACACCCATCAAAAATACAGTTAAAATTACAAAACTAAAAGTTTAACAAAAACAGTCTGAATATATATATATATATATATATATATATATATATATACACACAGTACATTGTCTAATTTCCTATTCTCTTTTAAACTCCTGTTTTCTTTTGTAACTCCTACTTAAAATAGCCTACTTCAAAAGAGACCATCTCTATACAGAAGCAACTCTGCATAGAGATAGTCTCTGTGAAGTGAGCAAGCTCTGTGAGTTAGTTGTGGCTTTATATAGGTCTCACACAGGTGAAAATAGGTAACCACTCCCCCCCCCAATTAACTGAGCTCTAGCACACAGGAAAAAAACAAACCAAAAAAACCCCAAAACAAAACCAATGGAGGTTTGTAACAATTTCTAGTTCTGCAGATTACTGATTAATTATAAATGCAACTAAATAAAACTTTTTCACCACTTTGTACTCCTAGGAGTTCTTTTTTAACTCCTACTTAAAATAGCATACTTCAAAAGTACGAGCGACTCTAATTATCTGCACCAGGATTTTAAAAGTCTGTACGAGCGACTCTATTGGTTGCCAGCAGGAGGCTGGTCTGCCACCAACCAATGAAGTGGAGGTATACTTCATTGGTTGATGGCAGTGTAGGCCCCTGCTGGCGACCAATAGAGTTGCTCATATGGACCTTTAAAAGGAAGATTTTTTTCTCGACGAACATGAAGATGAACACACAGGGTTGGCCAGCACCCAAGTCTAGTTCTTAGAAAGGAGTGGTGCATAGAATGTTGGAATTCCTTGGACAAAGCATACATCCCTACTGGTAAGAAACATTTTTGTTTTATTTATTATTATTTACACTGAGCTTGTTGCACTACTTAAGGATACCACAATTGTATTTCACATACAAACAGACAAGATCCTGCTTACAAGCTTATAATGAGCAGAGGACAGGTGTAACAGAATTGGATATACCGAGGGCAACGTTAATGCCAAATTTCCCAGGAATATATGGACCCAAAAGGCATTTGATGAACATAATTCCGATGATATGCTCGTTCTGTCAAGGCACAGACTGCCCAGGAGGGTATGGGTTCACTGGAAGGGTGAGGTCAGGGCCGGGCTGGCCCACCGGGATACCGGCGGCCAGAAGAGGCTTTCAATGGCCGTGCCTCAACACTTCCCCCCACGTCTTAAAAGGGGTAGGACGAAGAGCCGAGGCACGACCATTGGGTGTGCGGTGCGTGCACGCCAGCCCCTTTAATTTCATTAGACTCCGGCGTCCGGAAGAGGCTTTCAATCCCGTTCACTCAGCGGTTTTGAATGTTGGTGTGCCGGCCAATACTGTAAATTTCCAATATATATGAATCCAAATGCACAGGTCTATTTATTCATTTTTGTGGTTATATGAACATTATGACAGACATTGATACCACTGATGTAAGGTGATGTTTTTTCTATTGAACATTAGATTTCACTGATTTCACTGATTTCACAACGCATTCTTGTAGAGTTTCTCCTTCAAGAAGGGCTGAAATTACCACGTATACTAGGTATTGTTTAACTGATGAGATTTGTTGAATGTCACTTTGTCAGTAACAATACAACATATTAATATTATAATGAATAATATACATACATTGGCGCTCTCCAGATGAAACCCTGTTTCCCCAGGTTTCTTCTTTTTTGCGCTGCCAGATAGGCACTGAAATAACCAATAATATTATATATATTTTTTATATTTTAAGACAGAGGTTAATAAAAAAAATCCAAATAAAGAAAGGGCCAAAGGCATACATTATAAGTTACAATCTAGACACAC
The DNA here is from genome assembly GCA_029215755.1 of Spea hammondii. Lineage (NCBI taxonomy): Eukaryota > Metazoa > Chordata > Amphibia > Anura > Pelobatidae > Spea > Spea hammondii. Next base: position 105,074,393 of record JARDYJ010000003.1, on the reverse strand, counting down.
CTTTTAACAGAATATAGGTTGTAAAGATGGAAGGCATTACCAATTATTTTTAGAATAACATACAAAAAGTATTCCAAGGTTTATATTCTTAATCATTTATAGAGTAATATGAATCATGGTTTCAATAAATATTAAGAAGAGACATCAGTGCAATTCTGTGCTTGTTCTATAAGTATTGTCATTTCTCTTGCTAAGCAATCACCTCTGACATATTGTACCTACTGGGTATTTACTTTAGAACATGCAGCTTAAGCCAAACTAAGCTTTTCATCTCTCTGCAAATTTAGATTGAAGAATTTTTTTATGAACCCAAAACAGAAAACATAGAAATATTTGGATCTCTTTAGAATATGCAAATTAGCTTTTTTGTTGAGTATCTGATTTCAATATAAAGCTATTTCCTGCTCAGGTTTTTTTTTTTTACCTCTCCAGCAATATCTAGGAATTCCCTTTGGCAAATTTTCCATTTCAAAGTCACAATGAAACCGCTAGTTTGTAAATGTCATTTGTATGCCAGCTTCTAGTGACATTAAGTTTTGAAAATTGAAGAGAAGTCTTGCAAACAAGAAGCTATTTCATTTTAATACAACAATGACAATTCCTTCTGTACTGCGACCTTTCCATGTCATTTCTCATGCAATCCTACTCAGGAGCATGAACAATATGTGACATTTGGAATTAAAGCCAATGCTTCTGGACTCTCAATGATCTTTGTTTCCTTATGTTCCATTTTTTATACATAAAACAGAATATGAGTGGTGTAAATATGACAAATTATGTTGCAAGTAGCTTGTTAGTATAGATGAAGAATAGGTGGATGAGCTTTTTCTATTCTATGTTGTAGTCCTTGGAAATATACTTAAAAATAATCTACAGATCTAAAAAAAAACCATGACCAAATGTGCATCTTTGGTGCCCCCAAGCATGAAAGGTACAGGTACTCACTACTCCTTATAAGGTAAATGTAAAAAGGTGAGAGGCTGTGACATATTGAGGGGTAACCCTGTTGGGTCAGGAGGAAAAAGCTGTAATTTTTCAAGCAGAGAACAATATGGTCTTTTATCGAGGTACCTGGTAGTGATAGAATGGTTGGAAAGTTTGATGCAGGCCCAACTTTTATTATTACTAATATAGTCATTAGAAATGACATCATTTAAAAAAAAAATGGATACAACTAGGGGTGTTGGGGAGACCACAGAGCAGATTTTCTGTTTGCCAAACAAGCATGTTTCTTGCAGTACCTGTTTGCCTTAGAGATGCGGATATAATATTATAAGCTCTGGTGTTTAGAGACTGTTGCACTATACACAGATGTGTCTGTCTGTCAGTTTCATAATGTTTGGAATGTGCTGCCTTAGACTATGTCCTGACATGAATTTTGCTATGTATATCTGTTGGCAAGGCTATTTAACTAATATACAACATGTTCGTTATAATAAATAGAATGTCAGGTTGATCTAGCCATTCAGTCTGATTTGTGGGTTTTAATAAACCAAAATGCACTGAAGGTCCATAAGTGAGCTTGACTCCTGATTTCCAACGTCACTTAGGTCAAGTGTTAATTAAGGTGGATTTTTACTACATGCAAATTAACTGGAGCCATGGGAAATTTCACACAGCTAAACTAAACAAATTTCTGAGCATAATGAAAAACTGTTAATCTCTAATCACAGAAAAATCATGTTAAAATGACTTTTTCCTTGACCTACTAATATAAAATTATGCAGAGGCAGTTTCCAATATTAAGGAGGGAACATCTGAGAAATAGTTATAACTATATGATCTGTTTCCAAGATGATTTGCAAAAACAATATATAGATAAAATGCTGTATTTCAAGTATATCACACTATAAAATGAAAAATAGGAGAATAAAGAGTGAGTTTTAAAATGTTGTTTAATGAATATTCCCTTTTCAAGAAACTAAAGAAATATAATTAAAATTATAAGAAGTTAATGAAAAAAATAGGTGTAGGCATGTTGTAATGATGTTACAATCTGTAGATTGTTAGTTCCTGCGGGAACAGGGCCCTTCATTCCTCATCTGTATGTCAATTGCTGTATTTTACTTGTCGTTATCTGTAACATTTTCATCTTTGTGCGCTGCAGAATCTGTTTAAAAATAAAGTATAATAATAATATCACAAGGAGTTAAGTATAATGGCATAGGACACAAATGTTAGTAAGTCTAAAATTAAGGAATACAATTATCTAAAAGCAAAATCAGTGGGGTATTGGAGGAAGGTACAGAGAAGTAAGCATAGCTGACAAAAATGCAGACAACTCAATTTCCTAAACAAGTGAACAGTCTCTTGATTCTTGTCCAAAAAGCCAGTATCATCATTTGAAGATAATTTATCACAATCCCTCTCAGATAATGAGGGAACATCAACTTCAAAATGCAGACTCGCATCAAAGTAATGATACAGAAAGTTAATAATTATGAGTGGGTAGGACTAAACACTAAGCACCACCACTTTTGTCAACATTGCCCCTATTCAAATGGACCTCTATGCACATGCTCACTTTCTCTCTCCTGTGGGAAAATCTGGTTTTGACTGTTGTACATTTAATGCAATCATATATGCAAAATTAATTTTTCTTGGGCCTAAACAGAAAGTTATGTAAATTTGCATAAACTCTCAGGACAGCAGAGGTCTCTTCTTTATCTTACAGGCAACAACACAATCTGCACAATTTTGTTCACTTCACTTCTCAACATAAAAATATGTCATGTGGCATATAGTCTATGGTTTCTGTTATGGATTTAATTCAAGGTTGATTGCACAAACCATTTATTATATAATAGAATATATTCTGAATTCTTATCTAGTCGACTTTCAATTAATTCCAACAGGCTCATTTATGATCAAGATCTAAAAAGTTAATTTAAGAATTGTAGGGGGATAAACATTTACCTACTCCCAGAATGTGTTGATTAAAGTAGTATTTTGTTCTCAACAGTATCTTTTTTTTAATGTTAAGATTCAATTTTGAGAAAAAAACACATCCCACTCTTCCCTTGCCACTTTGTGTTATGCAAAATACTCATAATACATTAATGAAAGAAAATATGTAAAAAAATTTGTCAGAAAACTAATTTAGCTGTTGGGCATTATTTTAAAAGCAATTATCATTCTAACCATAACAAAAGCGGGTCTCAAAAGAATCTTTCAACTTTACATTTTAATCCTTGGCGCATAAGGCAGATTTCCGTTATCACCAGGAAGCATTTACCTTTGCTCATTAGAAAGGAATTAATTAAGAGATGAAAAATGACAGAAAAGAGTTTGCAGATATTTCAAAAAGCAGAGTATTCCATGCAACTTTTATTGTATGGAACCTCACTGAACTCCATTGAAATGTATGGGGTGTTACTCTCAGATGCAGGAAACTGCATTGAAATGTGTGCTTTACCACTTCCCTGTGAGTATCATTTGTGTGTTATGTCTGAATTTAGCTGCTCCCTAACTCAAAGCTTAATGAATTTCCCAGTATGTAAAGGCTTATATGAACTTCAGAGGCCTGATCTTCCTCTGCTATCCCCTTTTCTATGAGTTTACAGGATGTTTGTAGTACCTTAGTAAAAGTGGATAATATGAGCTTCTGAGTCCAACATCCAAAAAATCCACAGTATAAGATTAAAACTGGTGCTGTTTAGGTGCAAAGTGCTGAACTTGATCAATCACCACAGAAACCAACAGAATGTTCTTTTCTGAGTACATCAAGTTTAGTACTTTGCGCATTCATTTTTACCTTGATAAACGTGCCCCAGTTGTACATAAAAGTATCTTGATAGCGATTACAGCATATCTCCCAAGTGTCTCACAGTTGTCTCCCATTGCTGCCCTACTTTTGCAGACAGTGGTGATCCTGGGCTAGTCACATAGATACGTGTGAAAAAGAAAGTACACCCTCTTTGAATCTATGGTTTTACATACAACCTCAGGTGAACAACAACATATGACATATTACATCACATCATGATTTATTCAACAAGGCAAAATGAAGAAGCCATGTGTGGAAAACTAAGTACACCTTATGACTAACTAGTGTGTAGGACCACCGTGAGCAGCAATGATTGTAAGTAATCATTTATAATGGACTTAACATCCTCTAATCTCCCATGACCAGCCCAGGCAGCAGCATAGATCTTCATTGCAACTCCCCCATGCCACCTAGTGACACCCTGCAGATGAGCGCTATGAGGTGGCTCTATGGTTAAGGTGGTAAGACACCACACTTTTGACACAACCCAATATGGTCTATGGTTCCATACCCTTCCACTCCTGCTCCCACTCACATCCACTTCTATCTGCAACCTAACCTGAAATGTTATGGGTTATGTTACAGTAGTATTCAAATATATATATATAACAAAATACTTAAAAACTAAAATGTAAAAATGCTATTCATACTAAATATACAATGCCACTCAATGTATTTCATATTTTTTACATGTAAGCCATGTGTCATATGTATTGGTCATACAGTTAAACATTCTGTCTTAATTTACTTGTATTAGTTATTGTCTTTACAACCTCTTTGCTTAGCTCTGCAAAATATTTTTGGTTCTATATAAATAAAAAGCAAAATAGAAGTAGTGATTGGACAGTCTTCCATCAGAGCTATCATATGCGCAGGGTTAATGGAGATTAGTGATTGGACAGTCTTCTCCATGACAGCTGTAGTTAACTCTTGTTCCGGACTTGATGGCGAGATCTCACTGCTGGGCTTTCCACCTCTGTCGTCAGGACTGCTCTCAGGATCTCCCACAGTAATGTGACTATCATGGCTGGTAGAAGGACCCACACAGGGATTGAAAAACACATTGGGGAGGGATCCACTGGACTCTAAACAGCTGTTTCCTTCTTTTGATTGCTTGGCATTACTGATCCCACTGCATCCAGCACAGCAGGATCATCCAGTGGCGGCATCACCATTACAGGCTTCTTTTGGGTCAGCTGTAGAGGAGGGCTTACTTGGACCTGGATTTAATTTCCCAGGCCGTCCAGCAGCCATATCTGCCCAGGACTGCCGGGGCTTACTGAGACAGTCCTTATTTACATGGTCTGGATTGCCACATCCATTGCACAACTTGGACGTATCACAGCTAGCAGTGAGGTGGCCCCATTCTCCACAGTTCCTGCACAGGGGCCTAGGGTCGGCTGTGCAGGTCACCTGAGTGTGCCCATAGCCCCTGGCATCCCTGGGTAGAAACAGTATCCCCTGTTGCTACCGATGAAAAAACTCTGGGGGGTGCACTAATCCACCGACCCCTTCCTTGTGCTCTTTTTACTACACAAGGAACCTTCTCTTACTGTTCCAAATCCCCATCTCATTCTGTACCTTCTGTGGGCTAGATACTGTATTACAATAGCGATATAACCAGGCTATGATAGCTTAATCAGACACATATGGGTTATACATGTGAAAAGTAAGAGGGATTTCCTCACAGCAACATGAAGTGGAGTCCATCCAATCGAGGGTCATCTTTCTTTCCTCTGACGCTCTTGTAGATGTTATGAATGTTCAGTAGTGTTACTACATATGTACCTTTAACTTGGTCTTGCAGGCAGTAGATGTCTTTAAGATCCAGTCCAAGTGTTTTAATTAGCACCTCCTCCACAACATACTTTGTTCCTTTTTCTCCTTTCTTTCACTCAGGAACTTCCGTACTTAACAGACGCAAAATTTATGGTTGCAGGCATTTTCCTTTCACAAGAGCAATAAAATTACTTTTTTGTGTTTTAACACAATCAGGGCCCAAACACACCGCAATGCAAAGCAAGGGATCTGTCGTTGCAAGCAAACTAAACAGGGACCCAAGAAAAACAATGCAAAGGCCCAGACTGAAGGGCAGAGTAGGTATATAAGGGCAGGGCTAAACTCGGGTAATGCGGCTCAGCTGTCCAAAGTAATTAGAAAGGGGTTCTCCTGAGAGAGAGCTGCAGGTAGACATGACAATGTTATAATTATCACATAGCCCAGGCTAGCAGGGTGGAACCCTGTGAGTACCCACTCCTCAAGGAGCGGCCTCTGGACGCTCCTAGGACTGTTGAGAGGCAGTCTCCAGATCTGTAGGTCAACTTGTCATACAACAGTCCTGTTAGAAGCCACCACACAATCTGGTGGCAGAGCATCTGTTGAAGTACACAGGGTTCAACTGAGTGGGGTTGGGTGTTACCAGGACTGGACTGGGTTGAGGCTGGAATGGAAGAAGGTTTAAGAGGCCTCTGGTCATGCAGACATATATTATTTGAGCTCTTGTCTGTCAACGATTATCCCATCGGATGCTAGGAAAAACAGCCCCAGACCTTTATCCTTCCTTTACAGTAGGCACTATACATTCTATTAGGTAGTGTTCTCCTGGCACCTGCCAAACCCAGATTTGTCCATCAGATTCCCAGATGGTAAAGCTTGATTGATCATTCCAGAGAACACTCTTCCACTGCTCCAGAATCCAGTGGTGGTGTTCTTTACAAAACACCAGATGGTGAGCTTGATCTTTGGCTTGTGTGCAGCTGCTCAGCCATGGAAACCCATTTCATGAAGCTCCTGAAACACAGTGCTTGTGCTGATGTTGCTTCCAGAGGTAGTTTAAAACTCTGTAGTGAGTGATGATACAGAAGACAGATCATTTTTACAGACTACGCTATTCAGTACTTGGCAGCATTGCTGTACGAGGTCTGTCACTTTGTGGGTGAGCTGTTGCTACTACTAGACATTTACACCTCACAATAATAGCACTTACAGTGGCCCAGGGCAGATCTAGCAAGGCAGACATTTTATGAACCGACGTGGCAAAGGTAGTGTGCTATGACACTGCAACGCAAGTCACTTAGCTCTTCAGTACTACCCATACGACTTCCAATAGTTGTCTATGGAAATGGATGAAGCACCTAAACTCAATAATTAGGAGGGTTGTCCCAATACTTTTCTCCAAATATACAATAGTTTATATTCTCATTAAATAACCTGCAGTTCTAACCTCCTAGTAGAACAAATGTGGGAACAAATAAAGGATTGCTTTGATATTGTTATGTAGGTATGTAATGAGTGTTTGAGCAGCCTTTCTATATATATAGTTAATAAGATCAACAAGCAGGTAATAGAGTAGAGCTTACCAGTGCAGACATACAATCTCTGCATCCCTCCCTTTACCTTCATGCTTAGCATACTCTGAGGATGTCCCCACCTCTAATCTCTCTAGCTCAGGTACTGCCTTTGAGCTGTGACATTCTGGTCCACTTCATACCTTCACACCTGCAGCATCACAAATCACCACATTCATATTACCACTTTGCAGGACAGTATGAAAGATCCATAAAATTGGGAGAAATCTTGCATAAATTGGGACAGTTGTGAGGAATGATTTGTCCTTTTAGAAAGGTTGGTTTCTGCATTCAGGTCACTTTTTACCCAAATAAATTTATAATAAAAAAAACTCCAACTCAGCAAAACATCCCAAAAGAGAACTAGAGATAGATGGGTATTACTTTAACATTATGAACAAAATAAACTTTAGGTTTATTAACTATTGACAAAGTCTTGTAATCCACCTAATGTACAAAATCATTTCATTCATTGTGCTTGTAATGTGTATTTTTAATCAGTTACTGTGATATACATGTACAGTGCTGTCCAGTATTAATTGCTCTTGATATTTGGTCTCCTCATCCTTCTATTAAATTGATTAAAAAGAAACAAATAAACCAGGTCACAATCCATAAAAATAAGTGGCATTTTTTCCATCATTGAAAGTAGTATATTATTTTTCCAAGGGAAGGCTTCTATAAAGGGGAATAGTTATATAAGGGAGAAGCAGTTCATCACTTTCTAATGCTTACTAGGCCTTTATGCAGTTCTTACTACTTATAGTATTATGTACCCCTTATGTCTACAGTCTTATCAATTATCTATTGAGAAGAGCTATAAACATCTTCTGCTTTTCTTGATTTAAAAGTATTATTATTATACACTTAACATTCCAATGGCACAGCAGTGAAGTCAGTTGGCATTCTGTAAGTGTGATATATTTATTACTAATAATAATAATGCTTTTTGGTAAGTTAAAATTTTTCTGTGTTATTTTGAATTAACTAAAAGTTTGACCATTTGCTAAACACTACACATCCATAGAAATTTTAAATTGTTTGTATAATAAAATTCCTACTAATGTTTATTTATTTTAGTTTTTGGTCTTTCGTTTTTGGACAATGAATTTCATGTCCTTTCCTTTTGATTCAGAAAAAAAAATCTGAGGGCATTTTACATTCGGAAAAACAAAATTTTGCGACCGGGCCCGGGAGTTCTGCCAGTCAGGGGGGCCCAAGGGGTGCCGAGCGGTCGTTTTCAGCAACCGCTCGGCACCCTTCTGTCTCCTCTGCTCCCTGCCGCCGTCTGCCTCAGCACTGCCCCGACTGCAGTGATGGGAGCGTGAGGCGTCTGTCTCGGGTGCCGGCGCTTCACGCTGAGCTCCGGCAAATGACATCATATGCCGGCGCTCAGCAGTGAAGCCGTACGCACCGCAGAAGAGCAGCGAGACACCACAGGACTGCACGGTAAGTGACCTACAAATGGGGGTAGGGGGAGGGTAGACAGTGAGAAGGGGGGGTAGGGAGAGGGTAGATAATGAGAAGGGGGTAGGGAGAGGGTAGATAGTGAGAAGGGGGGTAGGAGAGGGTAGATAGTGAGAAGGGGGTAGGGAGAGGGTAGATAGTGAGAAGGGGAGAGGGGGTAGAAAGTGAGAATGGGGGGTTAGGAGAGGGTAGATAGTGAGAATGGAGGGGTAGGGAGAGGGTAGATAGTAAGAAAGGAGGGAGAGGGGGTAGATAGCCTGAGAAGGGTGGGAGCGGGGGTAGATAGTGTGAAAAGGGGGTAGATTGGGTTGGCGTGGGCCCCTTAACAGATTCTCGCACCAGGGCCCTGAGGCTTCTAGTTATGCCCCTGGCTTCTGTGACCCTGTCTTGCCACACAGCTCCACTTATTCTCTTACGTCTTCATGTTCTTAAGGACACCGATGCATTCAGCAGAGAAGGTAAGTAAACTTTTAGAGAGAGCATGACAGAGAGCATGAGAGAGAGTGAATGAGAGTATGAGAGAGAGTGAGTAAGTTACTGGACTCATCTTTCTTTTTTTTAAACCATAATAAATATTTCCCCTAGGTCATATGTGTTTGAATGAATCATTCATGAAAATACATGCATATACATTTGCCCTTGCACATGCCTACCCATACACATGTAGATTCATACTTCCCTATAAAAAAACACACCTCCTTGCCAGATACACGTGCCCCAACATACAAACTATCCTTTACACAAATATTTTCAAAACAAACATACTCTCTCACATACTCTCCCTCTCTCTTTCCGTTCTCACTCCCACCATTCTCCTTTTCTCTTCTTTCACATTATCAGTGGCGTCTCCAGCTTTCATATTTAGGGGGGGCACATGGGGGGCCAGGGACCAAAGTAGGGGGGCCAATTATAAAACGGTACATATACACCATATATATATATAATAAATATATATTATACACACACGTTAGACGTGCATTTTTAACTACATAATATGCACTTATCTCTTTGAAGTAAAGACTGTGATTAAAATATGATTTCAAAATAACAGCTAAAGTGACAGTTATTTTTCATTCTTTAATATTAGCCCCTGCTGACAATATATATAAATATTAGCCCCTGCTGCCGATATATATAAATATTAGTCCCAGCTTCCGATATATATTAATATTAGCCCCTGCAGCCAATATATATTAATATTAGACCCTGCTGCCAATATATTTGCCACACTGACTGCAGATCAGGGGAAGACAGTGAGAGTCAGTGCAGTGTTCCCTCCTTCTGACTGCACCGTGACATTGAGAGGTCCTCTCCCCTGTAATCATCCCCAGAGTCCCTTTGTCCCCTCATTCACTAAACCATACCGCTCTTTTACTTACACCCTGTAGTTCAGGTATAGATCAAATAAACAACACATGGAAACAGCACATGCAACTGAATGAGATAAAAAAACAAAACTGTATTTGCAGGTATACATAAATAATGTATGGAAACATAGCAGATACAGATCAACAGAATTTGACACACTATTTGACATCCAAACAACTATAAATCATTCTTTTTTATCACATTATTAAAATCCCAGAAATCAAAAAAGTTAAAAGGCCCAAATAAATTAAGGAGATTAGACATAATGGAAACTTCAACAAAACTTTTAGCCATTAATGCATCACAACCATCTTAGCGCTGCGTCACCAAATGAACACCTCATCACAGATAACACAATGCATACAGCTGCATATAACTAAGCTGAGTACCACTTGGTCTGTGAAGGCCTGTGAAACCAAAGGGGAATAGCGTCCTGTATACTGTAATCAAGAATTGAGTTTCACAAACTCTGAACCAACATCTAACTTTTAATAATATATTCAGATTGAAATAACACAAAACCTTTACTTTTCCTCTGATTTCTAGGCCTAGAAAGTTTTGTCCTCTGAAGTGACCACAAAATCTGGATAAATAAAAATTACAAAGTTCTATTTAACCCTCTACAGCAAGTAAAGTGTCAGGAAACAGATGACCAAACTCATATCAGGACAGGCTCTGCCACACTGACACCCAAACACATACACAAGGACAGGCTCTGCTGCCACATGGACCCCCACATGAGGATGGGATAACCATATAAAATGCCTTCCACATTGCTTTGCTGTTTGTGTGTATTGACCCTTGTGTATTTGTGCCCCCCCAGCCACCCCCCTTTGTGCATTTTTGCAATACACCCTTGTGTATTGATTTATTTGATGCCCCCAGCCAGCCCCCCTCCCTTGTGTATTGATTTATTTGATGCCCCCAGCCAGTCCCCCCTCCCTTGTGTATTGATTTATTTGATGCCCCCAGCCAGCCCCCTCCCTTGTGTATTGATTTATTTGATGCCCCCAGCCAGCCCCCCTCCCTTGTGTATTGATGCACCAACCCCTTGTACTGGTTAATATAATGGCCCCCATACCCATGTGTATTAACCCCCCCCCCCGTTTGTGTATTGATATATGTGACATCCTTCTAACCACCCTGATGTGTAATTATGTCCCCAGCCACCATCTTTTTGTATTATTTAATTTTCCCAATGCAGCCCCCCCTTGTTAATGTCCCTCCTTCCTTCATCTCCACTATTTATTTAAAATAAAATACTTTTTTTGCTGGCCTTCATTCTTCCACTGTAACACAGCAGACTGCTCTTCTCCCTCATGCTCTTCTCCCTGTCAGGCAGTGACAAGCAACTGTTCCGTAAGAGCCCGCCCCCTTCAAAGGGGTGGGACGAAGAGCCTTAGTCAGTGATTGGCATGCCGGCAATCCATTAAGCAGCCAGCGGGGGCGGTTTTACAGCCGCTTTGAAACTGTCAGCCGCATCGGCTGCATTTGGTGTTAGTGTTCCGGCACACCGGGTCAATGGTATAGCGTTTCAATTGGGGGGGCACACTGGGGGGCACAGCATAATGTAGGGGGGGCCATGGCCCCCTCTGGCCCCCCCTGGCGACGCCACTGCACATTATCTATCCCTTTTTCCCTCTCTTCCTTTTTCCCTCTCTCTCCCCTTTCTCCCCATCTCTACTTTTTGATTATCTTTTCCCTTTCTCTTCTCGTGGTGTCTCTGTATGGACAGCTTATGCCTGCCCATGACTATACAAATACTGCACAAAAAAATCTAGTAGCAACCCAAACCATCATATCAGAGCAACAATGATAACCACCCAATCAGTTTATTTAACTACTACTTGACATGCCCCTTGAATGGAAAGCACCAATTCTTCTAGGGTAGGCTGGTGCAGTGGATGTCCCTGCCCCATCTGTCTCTGGGAACCAATTATTCTCTCTGAGAAGATTGAGACCTCACCACGGCCTTTGCTCTGGTCGCTGCTGGTAGCGACTATTGTGCATTTGCTTTTGGTGGCAATACTGATACTTTTTTTCATGAAGCAAAGCCGCTCTGTGCGTGTACATTAAAATCTCAAATTACATACATTAAATCTCAAATTACATACATGTGTGGTGAATATATTGTAAGGAACTGGGTCCATGCTGATGACTGAAAGGACCCAGCGCGCCCAAAGATGGAGTTCAGGAGTCATTGTGCGGTAGCGGAGATGGGCAGGGCCTGATGCAGGGCGACCGGACTCCCCTAGGCAGGGCCGGCCCAAGGCAAAATGCCGCCTGGGGCGAATTTTAAAATGCCGCCCCCCCCTTATCTACCCTTCCTCTCCCTCCGTCCCTGCCGCCCCCCCCATTATCTACCCTTCCTCTCCCCCCCCCATTATCTACCCTTCCTCTCCCTCTGTCCCTGCCGCCCCCCCCTTGTACTTACCTTTCAGCAGTCCTGCGGCACTCAGTCTTCCGGCACTCAGCATTACAAGCCGGCACCGAGACCGAACAGGGAGACTCGCCGCAGAGGAGAGAGAGAGGCGCCGAGCGGGGACTGACAGCTTGGTAAGCGAAAACCACTCGGCGCCCCTTTCTCTCTTTCGCTTTAAAAAAAAAAAGAAAAAAAAAAAAGGGGGCTTGGGGCGGCAAAGTGCCGCTCCTTCAAAAGTGCCGCCTGGAGCGGTTGCCCCACTTGGCTCCATTGTCGGGCCAGCCCTGCCCCTAGGAGTTGAATATCTAGGGTTGTGCAGCCAAACACCAGCGCCCTGATATAGCAGCGGATGTAGTCCAGAATGAAGTTAAATCCTGCAGGCACCCTGGAACAGGCATGAGACATCACACAAGATTCATGTGCGGGATGTTGCAGGCTGGGAGTATGGAAGCTAAGCAGAGAAATATAGCAGAAACATAACAAGGAAGGGACAGGGAGACCAGGCACGAAACATAACCAGATAAGATATACATAATACAGGGCACAACAGGGAACAAGACAGGACACCCCGCTGCCGGGGATACAGGACAGGACACCCCGCTGCTGGGGATACAGGACAGGCTGACACACATAAATACAGAAACTAGCCTAGGACTGTTTGATAACTATTGGAGATTCCGTCACATCATATGGCCATAGTATGCTTAGCCCACCACTACGCCAAAGTACTCCAATGACGGTGGGTCCTAACGCTAATCCCTGCTGACAGTGGTACGAAACAAACCAAACTTGAAATCCAAACACATAGCACTGAGACATACCTTTAGACTGCAGACTGAGACAAACAGAACGCATGGGAGGGGCACACCTTATAAAGGAAACAAAGCAAAAGCAAAGAACTGAAGCAGAAGCAAGGAATGAGAGATCAGAACAGCATAAAAGGAAATCCAGGAATGGATTGAAGCAAAACAGGGAAACTGAAACAAGAGTGAGATATACAGCTCCACAGCCTGGGTAGGATCATGACATATATAATGTTAAAATACATATAAAATAGTATGCAGTGATTTAGCAGTCGTGCGTCTGGGTTTAGATATGAAGGAACAGAACCTGACACGTTTCGCCACTGGTAATCAGCTTCCTCAGAGCTGTAGGGAAATCAAGATAGCCCTTCCAGTCAAATAATGTAATTAGTCTCTTGACTATAGTACTGAATATATCAACATTACAGCCAAGAACATATGTGGTATTCCTAAGAAGAAGGGGTTAATAATGAATGAACATAGGTTACTAATACAAGGGATGAATTAGGAAGAACAAAGCTTGGTACTTGGGATCCTTCTTTTAAATCAGACTTAATGTTTGTTTCATATGTCTGTCTCCTATGTTGGGGTAAAGTTTATTTTGTGTGTATATATATATATATATATATATATATATATATTTTAAATTTATTTTAACATGTTAAATCTTACCTGGTGGATAGAGAGTAGCATGGTGTGTTTGGTTTATGCCTCTGCAGGTGTTGGGAAGATATAATTTCTGTTTTTTATGTAGTGGTTGTTTCTTAGAATTCATCCGATATTCTTGTGCATATCATGCGTTCTGGTGAAGTTTTTTCACGTTTGTGTGGAGGGTTAATCCTTCAGCAAGGTGTTGACTTGGCCTGTGGGATGCTCTGGACAAACAAGGCCGATCCATGGAGGCCCCTCCTTGGAATGTACAGGATTTAAAGGATCTGCTGCTAACATTTTGGTGCCAGATACCACAGCACACCTTCAGAGGTCTAGTGGAATCTATGCCTCGATGAGTCAGGGCTGTTTTGGTGGCAAATGGGGGACCTACACAATATTAGGCAGGTGGTCATAATGTTATGACTGATCGGTGTGCGTATATATATATCTATATATCTTAATGTATCTATATATACACACACACATTTTCGAGGCTAAGCCGTTCAGAAGTGCCTATTTTAAAACAAACCATACATCGTAATATCACATATAATGTAATGATGCAAAATAAATAAATATAATAATGCCGCAGTGCTCTTTCAGTGATTGTAATCATTGTAGCAAATACTAAATAGAATTTGATTTGTTTACATATATGAAATAGAAAAGGAAATTTAAATAAAAGTTACTTTCTCATTGGTATAACTGTTATAAATTTGTACTAGTGAAATGATACAAAATAATTTATAAATGATTGGGGTATGCACATTCTGAGAATTAATTATAGTGCTGCATCTGCTGGTTTTTTTCAGCAACACAAAAACTGAAGTTCACATGTTTGTCAGTTAATTAGAAACCTAATTGCTTGCCACATCGAAATGTAGTTGCTCCAAAAGTGGTAGTTTTTAATATGATTTAAAATATATTTTTATAACCAAATATGTGAATAATTAGCTATACCTCTATAAGAAATTAGTGTTTGGTTTAGAATTCATTTAATACAATCTAAAACACTTACTTGGACCATATCATATTTAAAGATATTTAAACTATTATATTATAAACCTGCAACGATACAGTGTGACTGTGTGTTCACATACAATGAATATTATACAAAGTAGATGCATGATGTCCAAGCTTGGCCTGGAGGGGCACTCACACCTACACACATACCCAGACACTCAGCATTAACATACATACACACAGACTAATACACAAACTAATGTAATCAGATGCTCACACTAACACAAACATCCAGACGCTAAAACAAGTAGACATCCAATAATAACACACAGTATCACACGCACACCCAGACACACTAACATGCCCAGACACTCATACTAGAACATTCATCCAAACATGAACACAACCAGATATTTACACTGATTCAACCAGTCACACCCACATTTTGACACTCAACACAAACACACACTCACATATACCCAGGAACACACACTAGCATGCTCTGACACCAGTGGCGACTCTAGAAACAATATATAGGGGGGGCACACAAGATACCACAGTCAAACTGGGGGGGCATTAATAATTTCCAAAAGTAATGTGCTATAGAATTATACTTTTGTTATTAGGCTAAAATAATACTTGATCATTCAACATGGGAAGCCTGAAGCCACAATTGAGTGCGACTAATCCTTGAAATAAATATTATAACACAATAAATAACTTTTCCACTAAATGATTTCAGGGCCTTGTAACGTTTTGTCCCCTGAAGTCACTACAACTTCAGGAGGGCATTTTATCTCTGGATACATATAAATGAAATAATGCCTACTGTAAGTTAAGTGCCAGGAAACAGATGACCAAACACACACACCAACACAGGCTCTGTCACACCGACACCCAGACACAAACACCAGGACAGGCTCTGCCACACCGACAACCAAACACACACACCAGGACAGGCTCTGACACACTGGCACCCAAACACACACACCAGGACAGGCTCTGCCACACTGACAACTGAACACACACACCAGGACAGGCTCTGCCACACAGACACACACACACCAGGACAGGCTCTGTCACACCGACACCCAGACACACACACACCAGGACAGGCTCTGCCACACTGACAACTGAACACACACACCAGGACAGGCTCTGCCACACAGACACACACACACCAGGACAGGCTCTGTCACACCGACACCCATACACACACACACCAGGACAGGCTCTGCCACACTGACAACTGAACACACACACCAGGACAGGCTCTGTCACACCGACACCCAGACACACACACCAGGACAGGCTCTGTGACACAGACACACACACCAGGACAGGCTCTGCCACACCGACAACCAAACACACACACACACACCAGGACAGGCTCTGCCACACAGACACACACACAACAGGACAGGCTCTGTGACACCGACACCCAGACACACACACCAGGACAGGCTCTGCCACTCTGACAACTGAACACACACACCAGGACAGGCTCTGTCACACCGACACCCAGACACACACAGCAGGACAGGCTCTGGGACACAGACACACACCAGGACAGGCTCTGTCACACCAACACCCAGACACACACACCAGGACAGGCTCTGTCACACCGACACCCAGACACACACACCAGGACAGGCTCTGCCACACCAACAACCAAACACACACACAAACCAGGACAGGCTCTGCCACACAGACCCCCACACACATCAGGACAGGCTCTGCCACACCCACATCCAAACACACACACACCAGGACAGGCTCTGACACACTGACAACCGAACACACACACCAGGACAGGCTCTGCCACATCAACACCCAAACACACACCAGGACAGGCTCTGCCACACCAACACCTATACACACACCGAGGACAGGCTCTGCTACACTGATAACCAAAAACACACAAACAGCAGGACACAATCTACGTCACAGACATCTACATCAGGATGGATTTTTCACACTGCATTGTCGTTTATACCCCCCTTAGTGTTTTTGCCCCTTGTGTATTGATGCCCCTGCTGCCCATATATATTAACATTAGCCCCAGTTGCCGATAGCAGGTATAGATCAACACATTAACACACAAACCAAGCTATGCATGTCTAGATCAACTGAAATTCACTTGTGATCTCAAATAAACAGAATCAGACATACAAATCCTGTATTTGCAGGTATACAATAGTATATGAAACGTAGCATTGCAGGTATAGATAAAAAAAATTGGTTAGCAATCACACTCCTATCATGCCAAGTCAGCCAGTACATGCTGGTACAGGGTGGCTGTAAGTGATGTGCAGACCCCATACTGCTGGCAGCATCAATACACAAGGGGGGCAGCTAGCTAGGTTTCAGCATGTACTGGCTGACTTGGCATGATAGGAGTGTGATTGCTAACAGCAATCACAGTCCCATCATGCCTAGGTTCCAGCATTTACTGGTCGGATGTGTAAGTGCTGGAACCTAGGCATGATGGGACTTTGATTGCTGTTAGCAATCACACTCCTATCATGCCAAGTCAGCCAGTACATGCTCGAGGTGCGGCCCGCGTAAGATCGGTTGCACTGGCTGGCGATCTTACGCGGGCCGCACCTCGAGGTCTCGCGGGCCGCATGTTGGACGCCCCTGCCTTATTACTTTCTAACCCCCTCTCCCTCCATTATCACTTTCTAACCCCCTCTCCCTCCCTTATCACTTTCTAACCCCTCTCCCTACTCACTATCTACCCTCCCCCTTTGTAGTTCGCTCACCTTTAGGTCCAGCGACGGGAGCACGAGGCTTCTGCCTTCGTTCTCTGCTGCGGTGGCCGCTGCTTCACTGCTGAGTGCCGAAATATGACGTCATATTTCGGCGCTCAGGATGAAATGTCGGCACCGCGACGGAGGTAGAGGCCTCGTGGAGGAGAATGGGGGGCGCCGAGCGGTTGCTAGGCGCCCCTCTCTCTCCTCCGCATTAAAAAAAAAAAAACTCGCATTGCGACTTTTTTCCTAATTCGGCAGGGGGGCAACAGGGGGGGCAAGGATTAACCTAGGGGGGGCAATTGCCCCCCTGTAGCGACGCCACTGTCTGACACTCTAGCACAACTAGACTTTAACAGACAGTAACACACGCACACCAGACATGCACACACACTAACATACACACATACACACACTAACATAACCACACACACACCCAAGCAGACACATACATACCTAGACAGGATGACACATAGCTCAACCTCAACTCCTTCTTAAATTAGGGCCATAATGGGATAAGTCCAGGACTTGGGACTTAACTCTAGATCCCTACTTGTTTGGTATGTTGCCAACTTTATCTGCGGGGCATGCAAGTCTGTATGCTGTATTCACTAATACCATATTTGCTCGATTATAAGACGACCCTATTTATAAGACGACCCCACAAAATCTAAATATTAATTTAGGAAAAAAACAAAAAGCCTGAATATAAGACTACCCTATAGGAAAAAAGTTTTACTAGTAAATATTAATTCATGTAAACAATTTTTTCATATTTAATAAAAGCTATGATTGAGAAAAATATATATTTTTTTATTTCCTTTTATTTGCCAACCTGCCCCCCCAGTTATGCACATCTGCCCCCAGGGTTGCCACTCTGCCCCCAGAAATGCCTTATATTCCCTATTTGCCACTCTGCCCCATGATGTGCCTTTTAACCCTCTATATGCCACTCTGCCTCCAGAAATGTCTTATACCCTCCTATATGCCACTCTGCCCCATGATATGCCTTTTAACCCCCTATATGCCAGAGTGGCATATAGGGGGTTAAAAGGCATATCATAGGGCAGAGTGGCATATAGGGGGTTAAAAGGTATTTCTGGAGATATATATATATATAAACTGCTAACAGCAATCACACTCCTATCAAGCCAAGGTAGCTAGTACATGCTGGAACCTGGGGATGATGGGAGTGTGAGTACAGCTTCCCTATGCCATGCTACCACCACCACCCCCTTACACATCCATGCTATCACACACACACTCATTCACAAACATTTAAATACTCATTCATTTTATTAATCACACATACTTCACACATTAATCACAAAAAAAAACTCTGTAGCAACAATACTAAAAGCACATTTAGGAAGAGCATATAACTCCAATTCCTTTAAGGCATAAATTGTGGTGAGAAGACATGGACATTCAATAATAACACAAAAAGATTTAACAATGGTTGTACAATTCACATATAATGTTGGTAGGAGATAATTAGGAATCCCATCTGGCTGTAGCAAAAAAGAACAATTGATTTCTTCTTATAATAAATTGTATAGTCTCTATAAATAATTACTCAGCTGGCCAATCCAATCATTTCCATGAACATCATATTTTCTAGGCTTATCTCATAAGGAATATGTGCTTGCGTAAATTAGCATTGTTTCTCTATAATCTACATCAAAAAAATAAATGTGTTTCTTCAGTAAAGTGAGAGTTGGCAGGGTAGCTCAGATCCCAACCCATTGAGTATACTATTCACTATACATTATAAAGGGCCATCACTGACAAATTTCTCAGTAAGATCAGCTAAGTTAATTTGAGCAACAAATGTATTTTTCTGCCCATTCAGTTCGTCCAAAAATTCAGGAGCATTTTTGATTCAGGAATGAAATTTGTTGCCTGGTACTCACATTCACTCTCTCGCTCTCATGCTCTCTAAATGTTTCCCTATCTTTTCTGCTGGCCACTTCCGTTTATTCGCATCTACTTTCTGCTATCTTCATAATGCAATTTCTGTATTACGCTAATTCAGAGGAAACCATAGTTCTCCTAAAAATCCTCTCCTTTTGTGAAGGGTCTCCAAAGTCTCAAGTTATAATTACTTCTAAATGTAAAAATATTTTATCTGATAATATAAGCAAATGTATAACACTGGTATACTATGAGTAACAATTTACAATGTTATATATAGAGAAAAAAAATGTCCTACTACTAATGCAAGATATTAAAATGTCTATGGGTTTAGTATATGACACAAAAGAACAGAAATATGACCTTTGAGGTATGAGAGTAAACTTGGTTGGATTTAACACTGAATGAAACAGATGCTAATCATACAGACATGCCTTTCGGTATATTTCAGAGTAAAGGCCACTGTCAGTTTCAGCTATTTTATATTTTGAGGCAATCATTGGAACAAAATTATACAGACAGTGGTTTTCAAAAGGAAGTCTCATATAGGGACAATGTATGTGTTTAATGCACCTCATTTTAATCTACAAAATATTAGTTAAGGTATTTTAGGAGCAATAGAATACACATAATGAAAGAAAATAACCAATAGGCCCATCTTAATTGAACAAGATCAATAAAAAGTGACCATCATTTTACCAGTGACAGCTAAACTAAAGAGACGAGAAAAAGGAAAGGGGAGAGTAGAATGAGAGAGAAGGCAGAAAAGGGAAAAGCAAATGGAGAGAGAATAAAGAAAAGAGAGAAAAGCAAAGGCAGGAAGGAGATGAGAAAGTAGAGAAAAAGAGAGAAAGCAAAGAAAGAAGAGGAGAAAAGGAGGTAAGAGAAAACCAAAGATAAGGTACATACAAGTAAGATGGGAAAAAGAAAAAAGGAAAGAAGATGAGTGGAAAAAAATGTTTTCCTCAGTTTATAAATCCTCAGCACATGCCCACCTCTATATTATAACCCGGACTGGCCATCTGGCACGCCAGGCAAATGCCCATATTGTTCTATAAACACATCTGTAGCTGGAGCTGTAGTTTGTGGCCACCAACTGGAAACGGCAGAATACATAGCGTTCCATAAAAATGCAAGGGCCGTTTCATTATCCTCAGCCTGGCCCTGACTATAGCTCAACCTTTCTCTTACATGTTAGGACATGCATGCCCAGCTTATAAACTCTTCCTCACGCAGATACATCCCATTGCCCTAACACAACATCTAAACAGTATAACCCTCCTGCCCCCATTCACAGGCCCGTTAAGCCATAAGCATAAAAATTCTATGAATAATGTACACCTTATAGTATGTTCCCTATAAGTGCTTGGAAAGTATGGAAAATCTATATAAATTAGGTATTTCTGAAATCAGGACACCTGAATTGATAAACTTGGAGGGAATTTTCCACTTTACCTAAGGAGTATAATCTCTGAACTAACATACCGCAAAAAGGGCAAAATTGCTCCGGGACTTGAGGTACCAAAAACCCCTGGGACTGAAGGGGTTAATTTCTTTGGTGTGTTGATAAATACAGTATATTAGATTTATTGGTTAGTGGTGTAGTTTGAGTTAACCCTAAACCTAAGTGAATAGACTCTATTTTGAAGTTTCTTGACTGACAACTGATCTGCGATTTATTTTTATTCCAAATTGGTAGAAATAATCTAGTTAATATTCTCTACATTGTTCTATGTAGAAATCATGTAACTCACTGCAGAAAATACTAAGGTAAAAATATATTTGTATATCAAGAGCTTTCAATTAAATCAGATTCCCAGGTTGACAGAGTACTCTGCAAATAAAAAAATTATCACTCAACATTCATCAAAGAAATGGGCTGTTTTATTTTTAATGCTACGAAAGGTCATCCTCAGTTTAATATACATTATGGCTCTTCATATTTAGCCTTGTTTCCCAAATGAGCCCATTATAACCAACATTAAAGAAAATGCTTCCGAACAAAAACCATCAAGGAAACAGGTTAATAGGATAGTCTATTCATAACAATTTCAATATATACCTAAATACAGCTCTAATTTAGTTTTTCTATCTCCAAAATGAATAAAATATAGTGGATATCAATTTAGTCAAAGTAAAAATTGTTGGCACATTATACCCTTCCAGACTCATTAACATTTTAAAGATTGATATTAAAAAAGAAAAACCTCCAATTCTGTTTTTTTGTCTGAAAACTATTTCATATTTCTAATAAACACAGCAACACATTCTCTCTATTTGTTGTGCTTACATTATCAGTTTTGACAAAGCAATAAAAGATCAATAGGTAAAGATACTGCTACATGAACAATCCAGTGAGGCCTGGATGCAGCTTACTCACGAGTCAGTTCATTCGAGGTAGTGGTTGATCAAGAGAGATCACTGCTACCACGGAGGCAGCAGTGGATGTAACGGTGGACCCCATGTTAAAGAGGACTAAGCACATTGGATACTGGAACCCAGGAACAGTCATTTGGACCATAACCAATCCAATGAACTAATTAATGAAGAGAGCAACTAGGGAACCGGGAGTTCAAAATGCTTTCAATTTCAAATGCATCACCCATTACAGTCTTCATAGGTGAAGTTCTTGAAGATTGCAAGTAAAAGGATTAAGGAGAAATGCATGAAAAGTTGCAGGCATGCAGAAGGTCCTAGGTAGGGAAGGTTCATAGATTACAGGATTAATATGCCTCAAAATGTAGAAAAGGACCAATAAATTTATGGCCGTGTTTCATGGAGGGAACCTATAAATGGAGGTGTTGGGTAGACAGCAATGTCCCCATGCAATCTCTCTCTCTCTCTCTCTCTCTTACGCTCATTTAATTTCTTTCCTCTTTGGTTTTAGAGATCTATGTGAGCTACAAAAAGTAATCTTTCACAGAGATGCACATCTATATTAACCTTTAGTAGGATGAGATAGAGGGCCTTACATTTCACTATTTTACTTTTAAAACTTTTCCTGTAATCCTCAATTTTTCTATCTTATGCAGAGGCATTATTCATCTAGACACCAGAGAAACCATCTACTGAATATATCGACCAAAAACACAATTGTAAATATGTTCTCTGAAGAAGAAAAGTAACAGGAATGTTATATGAGTCTAATAAAACTGGAATGCACAAATGCACGGACATATTTGGTTACTATTAAGTTGCATTGATTTGATATGTAATATTATATTTTTTTTCACTGGGAAAAGCAAAAAATTACAGTAATGACTTACACATTGAATACGATTCATAGAACATAACCAAATGTTCTCATCCCTAGGGACATTTGAAAAGGATATAGACAAGCTATGAGAATAATGTAATAATGCTGATTCTTGCAGAATCATACATGTATACATATTATTTTACTGATCGTCTACCTTGTGGGAGCGGGGTCCTGACACGCCCATTTCTCCTATAGACATACCTATATCCTTCTGGAGATAAAGTTTCCAGTACCATACACAATACTCCAAGTGAGGTCTGACCAGTGCTCTGTACAATGGCATGAGCTCTTCCTCTTTCTACTGCTAAAATCTAAAACTTTTGTTTTTGTGTGGTGTGACTCAGTCACTGTTCGCATATTAAACCACACAGACTGATGATCACTAGATCACAAACTTTCACCTACAGAAATATCTGCTATCAAATCTCCATTTGTGAACACTAAATCTAATAGGGCCTCCTTATGAGTTGGCTCCTCAACTACTTGTTTTAAAGATAACCCCAGTAGGGAGTTAAGAATATATGCTCTCTGGGCACAACCAGCTAATTTGGTTTTCCAGTTCACATCAGGAAGATTAAAGTCACCCATGATTATAACTTCCCCCTTCACTG
The DNA here is from genome assembly GCA_029215755.1 of Spea hammondii. Taxonomy (NCBI): domain Eukaryota; kingdom Metazoa; phylum Chordata; class Amphibia; order Anura; family Pelobatidae; genus Spea; species Spea hammondii. The sequence continues at coordinate 105,051,069 of JARDYJ010000003.1, read as the reverse complement.
TCACTATAGCTATTTCCTCAATTAGATTATCCAGCTCTTCTACTTGTCCAGGGGACAGGGCCGGCCTTAGGTGTTCAGGCGCCCTGTGCGGACTACTTCTCTGGCGCCCCCACTCCACAAAAAAGAAAGGGAAACAATCTTGTAACAGACAACTAGTTTTAATTAGATATTATTTATGTGCAAGTGCAAACAAGTACAAAAATATATAACTGGAAACACTGGTAACAATAATGTTTTGTAACAAAAACATTTTTCCTTTAAATATTGAAAAAAATGGACCCTAGGCAATTATTTCCTTTGCACCCCCTCCAAGCACCCTAGCATGCAATCACTCCCTCCGCTCCCACACCAAAAAAATAATAATATTTGCCACACTAAGAGTAACTAATTATACTGCATGTGTGGCCGCTCGTGCCAGAAAAATGAGAATTAGAATTGTAGTCTATAGAATTAGACACGTATAATTACTTCCACTGCACGAATGCCAGTCAGCCTCATTAATAGGACTGGCCCTTTGTGAACAATTTTGAAGCGGCATGGGGAGGCATGAGATGTAAGCTGTGGGCCCACTGTGAGCAGAGAGCAGTTTTAAAGGACCCAATAGAGAAAAATGCCAGATAGCGAGGTGAGGGGGTGCAAAATGGTATCAAGGACAGGACACCACTGAAAGCACAGCCATTTTGCCTTAAGGTGAACTTCAGCCAAAGTTGTGATGCTTTTAGTGACGTCCTCTCCCCTGATTGGAGGATCAATGGAAAGGACGTCACAGGTAGTTTGCACCACATTATGTTCATGGAGATGTGGACAAGGATAGAAGAGAGAAGACAAAGGGGGAGGTGAAAGTCGTCTGAAAGAAGGTAGGGAAACATTTAGAGTGCTTAAGAGCGCTTAAGAATGTGGGCATTAGGCAAATAACTTCATTCTTAAATTAAAAATGCTCCCCGATTTTCACCTGATCCAAATGGGCAGGGAATGTAATTCATTGCCATTAAAAAGAATGAGCCCAAAAATGAAGCAAGAACATGTCTAATAAAAATAAAAAAGTTAAAGAGCCTGCATTTAATATACTGTCCCGCCTCTGTAGAAGCTGAAATACTGCTTTTAATTATTGTTAAATTATTAAAGTGGCTAAATACTAAATCTAGATACCAACCAAATATGCACTGAAGAAAAAAGGTTTAGAAAAATAGAGTGTCATTATACTGCATCTTACTGCATCTTACTTACTGCATATTAAATGGTCACTTCATCTTTGGTTGTCCATATATATATACAACAAATAAAGTTGATGCACTCAGCGGGTCTTCTTTTTATAAAGTTTACAAGGTTCAACGTTTCGGCTCTCAATGAGCCTTTCTCAACTTTATTTGTTGTACATACTTTTTGGATTGTTAGCACCCGGGCATATTACAACTGCTTCCAGTCAAGTGAGTGCGTTACATTTGTGGAAGTTGAAGAATTTTGCTGATTCTGGATGTCAGCACAATGATCTTTACCTCATTGCTTATTCTGCTGATAGCAGATAAGATAACACTACAATCACCTGTCTACCTCATTTCTTAGTTTACTTATGTCTTGTTTGTGTCTCGGAAGAATGTGTACATATGGTATGTTTTCGTATGTTTTCTTTGCTCTAAGTGCCTTGTTGCAAAAGAATCAGAGTCCGCCACGACAAAGGACAAGTTGTCCCTTTCTTGACCTTCTGTAAGTAAAGATTTCACATGTCTGGGGTGCGGGGGTATTTTTCTTGACCTCTTTAAACCGTGTGTGTCAGCAAATCAAAGTAAATATACCAACAGATGGCTAGACAATATGCTAATAACTAATTAAGGAGGGAGAGAGAAGTCTGCGAACTGGACTCTCCCCTGTGCGCACTTGAATAAAGAAGCTCTTGCTTACTCAACTCATTGAACTGGTGTCGTCAGATTTCTTGCCGACATTCACACTTGGGGGCTCGTCCGGGATCGTCTCGGAAGCGGTAACCGAAGGAGCGGACTAAACCTTGATCCACCTAATCCTTGGCCATCAAAAAGAGGTAAGGCACCTTTTGAAATGCCTATAGTTTAATTATTGGGTGGATGAGGGTAAGGTCGTCCTCGGTATTCCATCCGGGTGACGGGATCCAGAGTTGAGTAAGTAAGACCTATAAGATCTTGAATTGTTTAATTGTAACTATTGTTTACTACATGGTCAGGGACCATTGTAAAGTACCTAGTTGTGAGAGACTAGTGTAACTATTGTTTACTACATGGTCAGGGACCATTGTAAAGTACCTAGTTGTGAGAGACTAGTGTAGCTATTTGAGTACATAATCACGGGCTATTGTAAAGTACCTAGTGGTGAGAACTAGTGTAAATATTTTGAAGTACATAGTCATGGATTATTGTAGCGGTGGAGATGAGGAGTTTGTTGTCGAAAAATGTGCCTAAGGGGACGCCCTTAGAATATATGATAAGAAAACATGGAAAGGAGGCAGGAAAATATATGTCTCATTGGAATGAAAGCCGTTATGTTTGGCCAGCTGGCGGTAGTTTGAATGTAGAAATATTAGATAATTTGAAAGAATGTTTGAATATGTGTGATGTGAAAAGAAATGAGAGAATGATTTTCTTGAAATGGTATCAAGAAGGGTGGGACAACGTTAAAAGACAGAAACAGCAGAAGTTACTAGACCCCACCTGTTCTGCCAATTCCCAATATCCTTGCCGTCCGGCAGGTAACTTTAAGAATCAAAAGGGTGCTCAAACACCTCAACCTGTTGAGACTTCTAAGAAAGCACAGGAGGTGTCTGTAACCCCAGGACCACCTAAGATCCATAATTCGCTATATCCATCCTTAGATCCATATGATCTATGGACTCAAGAATTATTTGACCCACTCCCATATAATGGACCTCAACCAGCAGACCCTAATATGCCTGGTTCTAATCAACACCCTGCAGGTCCAGAAGCAGAGTTGCCACTTTCTTTGGAGCTTGTCCCATTTTTACCACCAGCTCCTATTTCACCCCTAGACCAAGAAAGGCAACCTGATCCTCCTAAAATATCAAGGTCCAATATTCAGCCCACAGGAACATCATGTAGAACTAGATCCAGAAAGCCCTATTTAGATCTTCCTTCAGATTCTGATGCTAAGGAAAAGACATTTGTGCATGCTATGCCCATAAGAGAGATTGGGGAAGCTAGAAATGAGAGAGGTGTACCTCTATCGGTCCATCATCCATAGACACCAGGGGAATTATTGCTGTTGAAAGATCAATTCCCCAGACCTGAAATTGTTGGTCAGTTTTGTAAAGAATTACGTAGTGTGTCTACTGCTTATGATCCAGTGAAAAAGGATTTTATGCAATTGTTTGATTTGGTCATGACTGACGCAGAGAGAAAACAGTTAATTGAAGCTTATAATAGAATTCCTGGTGTAACACCTTGAGCTAATTAACTGTTTATTGAGAGATTGAGTACTGAGAGACAGCAGACAATAGATCGTATAATACAAGCTTGTGGGACTGCATGGCCACAGCGACCTGACTGGGGAAAGATTAACTCTACAATGCAAGGAAAGAATGAATCAGTAAGTGAATTCGCTGACAGAGTAGCGAAAGTTGTAATAGGACACAGTGGTGTGACAGATCCAGAGGTTAATGCAAGACAGTTGATTGTATCTTGTTTTGTAAAAGGGTTGTTACCAGACTTCCATAAGGGTGTCACTAATAATGTTTTAGGATGGGAAGAGAAGCCGCTTTCTGAAATGATAGCAGCTGCTAAACATTTTGAAAAACAAAAGGAAGTGAATAAGGAGCGTCATGAGAAAGTTAGAGAGAAAGAACAGAGAATGTTGATGGAAAGTCAGAGACAGTTCTATTCACAGAACTCTCCGTCTGATGTAGTGGGAGATAACGGACAATCTTCCTCTAGAAAGGAAATTAGAAAGAATGTTATTTGTTTTAATTATAACAAGCCAGGGCATTTGGATAGAAATTGTAGATCTGCTAGTAACAATTTGCTGATGCTGGTTCTATTGAACCTAATACTTACGATGCTGAATTGATTTACCCTTTCAGTTAAAAGAGGCTTTGTGGAGTGCCCCTGCTCTTGGGCTCCCTAACTATGATATGCCATTTACTTTGTTTTGTCATGAAATACAGGGTAATGCCTCTGGAGTACTAACCCAGAGCCACGGAGAGGGACAGAGACCCCTTGCCTACTATAGCACTCCACTTGATTCTGTGGCAGCGGCTGCTGCCTTACTGGAATCAGCACAGGCCATAGTTCAGGGACAGGAACTGAAAGTGATGGTTCCTCATGCAGTGAGTGCATTGTTAACCCGTTGATCGACACAATTTACTAATAGTAGGCTGACTAAATACGAGATTGTTTTGCAGGGTACACCCAATGCCACCGTCCACCGGTGCACAGTGTTAAATCCTGCCACTCTTTTGCCAGAACCAGGAGGAGGGAACTCCTCATGATTGTGTGATTTTGATAGAACAATTACAAACTACTTGCGACTGATTGTATGAGCGACCTTTGACTGACCCTGATATCGAATACTTTGTAGATGGCTCCTCATTTATGGATATTGACGGCAGGCGTTGTACTGGGTATGCTGTAGTTACATCAGAAGGAGAAGTGGAAGCTAATGCTCCCCCACCTCACTGTTCAGCCCAGGTGGAAAGACTCCCTGTCCTTGAGGGCACTTCCAAAATTTGCAAATTAATTTTATTGAAATGCCTAAATCTCTACATTATCAATATGTACTAGTGGTGGTGTGTATATATTCCCGCTGGATAGAAGCCTATCCTTGCCAACATGCAGACGCTCTAACAGTTGCTAAAAAGTTGTTACAAGAGTTCATTCCTAGGTATGGAATTCCTCAGCATATATACTCTGATCAAGGAACTCATTTTACTGCTGAGATAGTGCAGGAGATAGCACATAGGCTAGGAATTGTGTACCATTTACATTGTCCCTACCATCCACAAAGCGCAGGAAAAGTAGAACGCGCTAACGGCACCTTAAAGAATAAGATTAGCAAGATATGTGCCAAGACAGGTTTAAAATGACCAGATGCATTACCTATAGCCTTAATGTCAATAAGAAATGCCCGACACTCAGCTATTAAATGTTCTCCTCATGAACTCATAATGGGTCGACCCATGATATCTGCTAATACTCTAGAGTTACTAAGACATGATCATGCTCTAACTGATGACACAATAGAAATGTATTGTAAAAGACTAATAAAATCTCTTGAGCAATTTAAATCCCAGGTTGCTGCTGTGCGCACGAACACCGAGGACGAAAAACCAATTCATCACATCCAACCAGGTGATTACGTGCTGGTAAAGCATTTCCAACGGAAAAAGACTCTTCAGCCCAGGTGGAAAGGTCCATACCAAGTAATACTGATCACTAAAACAGCTGTAAAGGTAGCTGAAATTACACCGTGGATTCATCTTAAATTGTTAAAGTTAACCATTCCATCGGGCACAATAATCCCAGCTGGTTAACCAACATAAGACGAGATTGGCAAGAGCCCCTCGTGAAGATACGAAGAATGAGGTCATCAGGAGATGCAAAAATGTTTGAGTATATTATCGTTACTTGTTTTATACTAAATGTATTTGCAATTTTTTCTTTTTTCCTTTCAGTCCTTTTCAGGTGTTCAGATCAGAACCTACTAAAAATATAGCAGAGAATAAGATACATTCACAAATTAAACGTGAACTGCATGCTTCTCCTTGGGAAAAAGATAATACCTTTGTAGAAATAATGCTTCTAATGTTTCGGAGCCTTGTTGGGTTTGTGGATATATTCCGCATACTCAGCAGAGCCCTTGGATAGGAATACCTTTTACAGGAGATGATTTTGGAATAAATTTTAATAGGAGCTACACTATCCGCACAAGTAGAACTAGTGCCCCTATTAGTTCTGAGAGAATACCATTAATGGATGTAGGACCAGCGGGTGGGACCCTATGGATGAGGCGGAATTAGTCTAGAGGTGCTCCCCGTAAAGAAGTAGGTTGCCTATCCAGATTGTTAAATAACAATTTCTTGCAGTTTATGCCTATACTGCTAATCTGATGGTATCTAATGAGAAAACTCACATCTCATTACAAACATTTGGAAACAATCTGCAAGTAGGGATTTATTGGTTGTGTGGAAAATGGGCCTATAGAGTATTGCCATTAGGTTGGGTAGGATGTTGTTTATTAGGAAGAATAGTACCCGCAGTTACAATGCATAATACTTTACCGGCAGGTAGAGTTAGAAATTATCGGATGTTTCCTCTGTATCCAAGACGCACATTAAGTCAGGACTTTGGGAAGAACAATTTTGGGGATCCTTATTCCCTATGGTGGGTGTGTGTCTATTATATGATAAAGTTAATGCTTTAGCTGATGTACTTGATGATATGCTTAATCATACTACTGCTGCGATAAGGAAACTAAATGATGAACAAAGACAAATAAGAATGCTTGCCTTGCAGAATAGAATGGCATTAGATTATATATTAGCTTCAAAGGGAGGGGTTTGTGCGCTTCTAAAAAATAAATGTTGTGTTTACATTGCAGACAATAGTGTATCCATAGAACATGATATGGAAAAGGTGAGCGAACTTCAGGAAAGACTTAGATCTAGGGAGACTACTTGGGATCCTTTTGGTCTGGGCGGACTATTTGGTTCACTTGGAGCAAAGCTGATGTCTGGTATGTTTTTGTTGCTTGTGGCTTTTATATGTATCTATGTAATTGTTGTTTGTTGCAAAACACTTATTCAAAAATGTCTCGGACCAACAAGAGCAATGCCACAGATCCAGAAGCAGAAATATGATGATGACTTCCCACTTGATGAGTTTCCCCTAGAGACTTTGTACAGTGACATGTTTGAAGATCAATGTGAGAAGGAGCAAGGCTCATGGAATTGGCCAACTTATAGCTCCACTGGACTCTGAAGAAATTGATTCTTACAGTGAGTCCGTAAGAATAAAAAGGGGGGACTGTGGAAGTTGAAGAATTTTGCTGATTCTGGATGTCAGCACAATGATCTTTACCTCATTGCTTATTCTGCTGATAGCAGATAAGATAACACTACAATCACCTGTCTACCTCATTTCTTAGTTTACTTATGTCTTGTTTGTGTCTCGGAAGAATGTGTACATATGGTATGTTTTCGTATGTTTTCTTTGCTCTAAGTGCCTTGTTGCAAAAGAATCAGAGTCCGCCACGACAAAGGACAAGTTGTCCCTTTCTTGACCTTCTGTAAGTAAAGATTTCACATGTCTGGGGTGGGGGGGTATTTTTCTTGACCTCTTTAAACCGTGTGTGTCAGCAAATCAAAGTAAATATACCAACAGATGGCTAGACAATATGCTAATAACTAATTAAGGAGGGAGAGAGAAGTCTGCGAACTGGACTCTCCCCTGTGCGCACTTGAATAAAGAAGCTCTTGCTTACTCAACTCATTGAACTGGTGTCGTCAGATTTCTTGCCGACATTCACACATTCTATATCTTTTATACATATATTTTATATATATATATATATACATATATTTTATATATATATATACATATATTTTATATATATATATATATATATATATGTATATATATATATAATATAAGTATCAGTGTTCCTTTTAACTGGCCTTATCTATCTATTGATCTGTATAATACTGTTGAGAAATCTTCAAACCAAAACTCAATATTCTTACTAGTTTTTGATGCAGTTCCCTATTTTTTTCTATAATATGCAAACACAGCTATTTGATTCTGCTGATTTGTGTTTTTCAGCATTTTGCAGCTTCTCTGTCAATTCAATTTATTTACATTATGCTGCAAATATGGGTGAATAAGGAATTACAATGGATATGAGACTCACTTCAATTCCCTTGCATGCTCCAATCACTCTATATTCTCAGCCTGTGGTTTTTCCCTTTAGGTGGATATATTAAATATTTAATAAAATAGAATTGTGCGTATATATATATATATATATATATATATATATATATATATATATATACACACAAACACACATTTCTATTTTATTATGTGTCCTGAAAATTATGTTGAACACACACTAATAAGCCTTTAAAATAGTTTAGCTCAACATAAAACTTTGCAATTAATATGCATCCTAGATACAATCCAACACAGTCAGCAATAACTCTATGATGTCTTTTTAAATAACAAAATAATCACTACAAACATTCTTTGAAGAAAGCCGGAACAGCGAAAGTAATCTGTTTTATCAATTGCACGCTGTCATAAAAATGAACAAATCAGCAATATTTTGACTGAAGAAATATATAATACTCCAACTGTAAAATTTGTTCTTTGCCTTCTACATTTAATCTTCCAAGTTCAAACTTTGTAATAGTGTCATTTTGGAGAAACCGATCAACTGAATAAATAAAGAAAAGTTCAAGGAAACTTTGAATATTGGATTATTTGAGATGCAGGTGCCTATAGAAAGTGACACCAGAATGCTTTCAGTCTTATCTCAGGCATGCCCTGTCTGTCTATTTTTAATGATGTATGATCCTGACTTTATCGTGGTTAATGTAATGATAGGATAATTCTCTGAAGGTTACAGAAACCATTTTCTATGTTTCTTGCCTACAGGCTGATTTGCACGATGATTGATAACTAGAACTGGGCTTTATCTCTACTAAAATAGATTCCTGATTTCTGTTCTATAACGATTTCACTCAGGTTCTGGTGTGACAATTTTTTTGCTCTGATTATTCATTAATTAATCAACATCAGTTATCTTGTAATTTCAACTTTACAAAAGGTAAGCAGGATCCATATATCAAGTCCAGAAATCTTAAAATCTTGTTTAAAGTTAAAAGTCCAATTGCTTTATTCTGTGCTTAGTTTCCATCCAGATAAAGTTGTATACACTTTCTTCTGGGACTTTCTGTGGATATAGTAATAAAAGTCAAGGACAAAAAGGGTTATTACTACTAGACGTAACTAAAGAGAGAAAGTTAAGGAGTTTCTTGGAGCGGTGTTGTCAGGACAGGGTTGGCAATGGCTTATTGCTCCCTGTATAGCTGCCATCTACTCCAAATGTGCTGGGCAGTCATGATATATGTTGATAGTCGTTTATTTCATCAAAATTAAGCTCTGAATATCTGCAGAGAAGGGTGTTGTATATGTAAAATATATTGTGATATTACACCACCACTCATATCAGTTCCTAAATCATTGTGGGTCTTGGTAAAGGTAGCCCAGAAGTATGCATTGTCATTCATGCATTATGGATTCCAATATGCATAGAAACAGAATAGAACAAAGTGCCCCTTGGTCCAGTTGTCCAGAACTCAGTCATAATATAAATAGTAATAAATTGCCATGAGTATCCCTCAAAACTGGGATATAAGTAATGGTTTTAAATTTGTTTTACATAACATGATGCACATGAATCTCTTGTAAACCTTAATTAAGAAGTTAATACTGAGCAGGAAGCTTAACATACTCGTGTGGGGAGGTAGTGGGGTACTGTATATCCAACTATAACAAACCATAACACCCCAACCTAACCTTAAATAACTGAGACACACAACAGGCCACAACATTTATTAAATTCACCAATAATATGATTTATTCAGTGCAACCTCAACATATTATTTTAATATATAATAACCCAGAATAACTGATCCTTGCCAACCCTTATTCACAGTGACATAAAATAACTCTTCAGGTGAATCACTTACCCACTTGTTCACCAACTAAATGGCTTCCAATCCTGGACTTACAACTGGCTCAGTGGGCATGACCATTATCCAAAACCATTACCAGAGGTTCGGGAAGGTAATCACTCCTCACTATCACACCACTTACTACCTCCCCCACTCTCTCCACTACCCCACACTCCCATATGGCCTTTGTTGACCCAGCTGCGCCCTCTTCCCAAGGATCCCAAATCCCATGATATTAAGATTCACTAATTTGTACCTATACGTTTAAATTACATTTCAAATAATGACTTTGCAAACAAACAATATAATTATTTTGAAGTCAGTGTTGTCAATTGACAAATAAAGTTAAAACTTAAAAGAGATGTGTGGGTTAGACAACAAATTGCATCATCGAAATTAAAATGGGCTCTGATTTTTGTCAGAAAAAAATGGTCTGAAAATGAATGTGCCAAAAATGTCAATTGTTTTGGTCCATTTGCATATGTCTAATATGTATGACTCCATGGGTAGACAATAACTGCTGTGGACAATACAAAATGCTGGTATCCTCTCTACTTGACATGTTGACATGTATGTCTTTTGAGAAAGATTACTCCTGCACGTAAAAGCAAACAAATAAACCCAGGAGTTAAATCTCAATGATTGTTGAGGGTGGCTTATCAAAGGCAGTGATTAAACATATATATATATATATATATATATATATATATATATATATATTGTAACAAGGTGCGGGGTGTTGTCGTGGAAGGGGTATACATTCCCCCTCGATTTTGCAGGGTTTTATACGACATATAGGGCAGGCTGGTGCTCCACCCCGCAGTTTACATGCACCTGGACTGACACGGGTTCCAGGCCAGGAGTTTAAGCTGACTCCAATGCACTGGTCAGCTGCAGGTAATTAGCTGCACTGACTGCAATATAACCTGACCTGTTGGACAGAGGGAGAGAGAGAGTTTGTTTGGAAGCAGCAGAGCTTGCTATGCACAAAAAGAGACCATCAAAGAGGTTGGTGGGATTACGTTTTGTTTTAGTTTAGACCCTTAGTAGTGAGGGAGTTATATGTTAGTAAGCGCTCAGACGAGCTAGGCTTTTGTTTGTAGGGAATTTGTGTTCTATGTAATCCTGTAAATAACTTCATACGTGGACTACAAATAAATCGTGGGTGATTACCTAACTGAGATGTGGCGTTAATACCCTAGAGGACCGTGCTGTTTGGTACCCTGTGTGGGTGCAGGATCACAATATATATATATATATATATATATATATATAGTTAAAGTCTTGCATTTAACAACACAACAGCTTATATATCATATCATTAATATATGGGCTGTATGTCTTTTGCATATAATGCTTACCATTCTAGTGCCATATACTCAACTAGTTAAAAAGCATCTGAGAAAATATAACTGTATTAAAATTATCCAATACCTGCACTGCTATATTAAATAGATTGATAGGTATCCACACAGTAGATAAATATACTGATAACTAGATAACCTGCTGTAATATGCCTTTCTGAATTGTAAATGATCTGTTAATTCATTGATACCAGCTACTTCATGTAACTACTATTCGACCTTCATTTTGGCCAGCGATGGTTAAGTGGCTGAAAATAGGCTCTGTCAAGTGAAGGGAATGTTCATGTGATGTTGTATTGAGCTATGTTATTGCTGCGACTAAATATGAATTATTTAGTTATCTAGTATGTAACACACACAAGGAACCAATCAATGTCTTCATAACCACCTATCAATGCTCTGTTTATTAGGCTTTAATTTGTTTAGAATATATAAGGCATTAGTAGTGTTTGGGCCTTGGGAATCTGATTTGTTAATTTTTGTACAGATTTATAACTGGGGTGGCATTTCTTTGGTGTTTGATTATCGATTGTTGCATTGTAAGTATAATTCTGTTTTCTCTTATTATTTCACTGGGTAAGATAGTTACATAAATTTTCCCTGACTGACCTCCTTCATAGTGATCTTTGATGATCTGTGCGGTACATTTTATTTTCCATTCTCATCCCATCTATAAATCTTAGATTCTATGTTTAGAGTACAGATTAATCTTTTAATCCTGTGAGTGACATGAGTATTGACTGTCAATGGACTGTCAATATAAAAGTCATCTCTGACAGTGAACATATTCTTCCAGTTAACATCTTATGTAATTATTGAGAAAGCTTATGTGATCCATTTCAACTATTTGGTGGAATCTCCAAGAGCTTATTTCTTGAGCAGTGATTTGTAGGTGAGATAAAAGTACATCCCCAAGGTCACTTTGGTTCACCTATAGTTTGTTGCTATTCAATAAACTTTGAGATGGAATGTTGAACATTAACAGATGTGTGAGTTTAGCGGTATACGTGATATGGGCTTACTTAAAAAAACAAACATATTGTAATCAATTGTCTTTATAAATTTAATTTGATGACTATTCTTAACAACTACGAGAAAAAAGACTTAATTTCAGGTTTGGTAACGTACTTTTCATTTGTCCTAAACACCATGCTATATGTTTCAATGAAGCCATACACTTTTAGATTTTTCCCTTTTATTTCTTGATTTTTTTATTTTTTTTTATTTTAGCTTTACAAAGTTGCAGAGGTTATAAAGTATATAGAAAGTATATATAAAGTATTATAAAGATTAGAAGTATAAAATGGCAAACAAAAAATCAATAGTGTCTTAGAAAAGGCTAATAATGTATTTATAGAAGTAAGAAGGCTTTTATAGTTTTATTTACTTTGGGAGGTATGAATATTCTCCAGGAGACAGTCATTCCATTAATGCTAATTGCTATAACTGTGCATTTGATTTAGAACATTAAATAAGAGTGATGTTTTAAGATTAATTTTTATAGATACTATACCAGAAAACATTCCATTAAAACTGCTTCATTTTCTTTGTCATTACATTGTAGTAGTGCAGGAACAGTTGTAACTACCTCATACCTCAAACATCATTTTATAATGTGATCAGATTCAAAGTGTGATCTGACTGTCCATGTGACTGTCAGAGAGTTGGCTTATAGCATCAGATATCTATGCTTCCCAGACTTTTGTGCCCTAAGTAAGATAGTGGATGATCCAAAATTAACAATATAAGACTATACACGTGTACCACTGGCTTTAACTACCCAAAGTCACCCTTCCTATAACTATCTATTAGATAAAAAAAATCTATTAGCTTGACACAACATAAAAAAGAAATGTCCTGCTTATTCCTGCAATACTTATTGGGGTTTTTTTGGAAACAGTTTTTGAATATCTCAATGCTCTCAGTGACCAAAAAGGGAAACATGAGTTCTGCTTTATATTGTTATGGTGATTATGGTTAATATGAATTATTATTTTACAGAACTATGGACAAAAACTGTTTTAAGTTTTAGTAACACATGGCAACTCCCTTCTTTATGGTATGTTTCACTCCTTTCAATAATATGCCTTTATCATTGGTGTCCTTTAAGGTCCATTGAACCGCGAAATAGGCTGTGCGAATTGTACCATTGCTACTACTGAAACAAACATAAATTTTTGCATTTAACCATAAGAACTGTTGAATAAATGAAAGCCATTCATTATACAGAGTATTCTTTCTAGATAAACCTTTTCACATGGCGGTTCTGTAAAAATGAGTGTAAGCATGGGTAAAAAGGAACATAAATGAAGCGAAAAGAGTTTGCAAGTATCACCTTATCAACAATTTAAATATCAATGAATAAATATTTAGTCTTTTGTGAAATGCTTGAGTTGTTTCATTTGAGTTTCCTTTTCTAACTTTTCTTGAAGAGAATATTTTCTCAATGTTAACTTTCTAAAACCAATGGTAATTGTTAGTATTCCCGTTTCATGAATTAATTCAAAGATTCGATGAAATACTCAGTACAATAATACACTTTACAAATATATCAATGCTGTTTGACCTTCAGTATTAGGTTAAATTCTAATGTCAAATAAACATTTGTGGGATTCAAAGCTAAAGTGTTAAACACAATGTAGAAAGATTTTGATATCTGACCCCCAGATATGCCTTATACCCCCTGTATGCTACTCTGCATCCCTGATATGCCTTTTAACCATCCTATATGGCACTCTGCCCCCAGAAATGCTTTATACCCCCTATATGCCACTCTGCCTCCCTGATATTCCTTTTAACCCCCTATATGCCACTCTGCCTCCCTGATATTCCTTTTAACCCCCTATGTGCCACTCTGCCTCCCTGATATTCCTTTTAACCCCCTATATGCCACTCTGCCTCCCTGACATTTCTTTTAACCCCCTATATGACACCCTGCCTCCCTGAAATTCTTTTTAACCCCTATATGCTACTCTGCCTCCAGAAAGCCCTTTAAAGCCCCCCAAATGCCACTCCTACCCTCCCACGTCCTATAATGAAGCAAATACGGTAATTCTATCTGGACATACACTGATTTGTTTTCTTATTTTTAATTGTGTAGTACAACAGATTATCTTTTATAATCAACATTGAGATATTAGTCTCATTTCCATTTCTGTTACCTGCCTGGCTTGTTTGTGACCATTCTCCTGGATACCTAACCACACCTTCGATGTCTTTGAGTCTGGCTACAGAGAGTGGGCCTCCCGCCAGTCCAGCTACAGAGAGCGGGCCTCCCGCCAGTCCAGCTACAGAGCTGTCTGGTTTGTTTGGAAGGGTTGCCAAGAGAAAGCCTCTTCTCTCTAAAAAGAACATGGCAGCACGCCTTAGTTTTCCAAAGCTGCATCTGAACAAACTACAAGACTTCTGGAACAATGTGATTTGGGCTTGGTTTACAGCCACAGGACCTGGGAAGTCATTGAGTTGACCATGAACTCTTCTCTATACCAAAGTCAAATATGAGGCCATCTGTCCAACACCGAAATTGAATCATGCAACAATGATCTCAAGCACACCAGTAAATCTACAACAGAATGGCTTAAAAATAAAAGAATCAAGGTGTTGCAATGACCCAGTCAAAATCCACACCTCCACTCGAATGAAATGCTGTGGCGGGACCTTCAGAGAGACCTTAAGAGAGCTGTGCATAAACAAATGCCTGCAAACCTCATTGAATTGGAGCAACATTGTAAAGAAGAGTGGGTCAAAATTCCTTCACAATGGTTTTACAAGCTATTGAATCATAAGGTGTACTTAGTTTTTCACAAATGGCTTCTCTATTTTGGCTTTACTTTTGTTGAATAAATCATGACAGTGTAATATGTCATGCGATGTGGTTCATCTGAGGTTGTATTTACCTATTTCTTAGACCTGCTAAGAAACTGATGATTGTTATTATGTTGTGATATGTAAAATCATAGAATTTATATATATTACCCCCACCAGGGTAGTCTACAATTATTGATTGGACTGGCCTACTTATGGAGGCAGGAAAGCAGCAGAGTCACATAAGCAGGCATTGCCAACTACCCAGAAATCAGAATCTCTTGATTTATTGCAAAAGCTTAATCTTCAGTAAGCACCAAAGCAGCAACAATGGAAATAGCTGGTAAGTACAGGTCATCTAGCCATAAAATTGTTACATATATGGTTCTTATCTGCTATCACTTTCTATGTTTCTATGAGCACAAGGTGACTTAGACATACACCCCAGGAATCCATCAAGTATTACCGCATTTGCTCGATTATAAGATAACCCCCCAAAATCTGAATAATAATTTGGGGAAAAAAAGAAAGTCTGATTATAAGACGACCCTATAGGAAAAAAAAGTTTTACTATTAAATGTTAATTCATGTAAACTATTTTTTTGTTTTTATTTACCAACCTGCCCCCAGTTATGCACATCTTCCCCCAGTTATGCACATCTTCCCCAGGCATGCCTTATCCCCTGCTATATGCCACTCCGCCCCATGTTATGCCTTTTAACCCCCTATATGCCACTCTGCCTCCAGGAATGCCTTATACCCCTATATGCCACTCTGACATATAGGGTGTTAAAAGGCATATCATGGGACAGAGTGGCATATAGGGGGACACTTACACACCCAGACACTAATATACCCACTTACATAACCAGACACTAATATACCCACTGAGGCACTTACCTACCCACTGAGACACGTACCTACACAGACATTAACATACCCACTCTGACACTTGGATACCCAGACACTAATATACCCAATCAGACACTTCCAAACCAATACACGCACTCAAGCAACTAAGGCACTGATGCCTCAGCAGGGACTTACTTCTCCCAGGGGATTACGGAATGACGCTGTGTGACCCCGCTAGGCCCCGCCTCCTCCACAAAATTGAAGCGGTCTACCAGATCCGCTTTGGGATCCCAGTCCCGGGGGCCCAGTCCTGCTTCTGGAGCAATCTCCCCAACCGGCTCTGCTTCCCTGGCAGTGGGCGGGCTATCCCGGCTGTAGGAAGGTACGCGCGTATGCAACCTCGGCTGCTGCCGGTACTTTCGCCGGAGCTCAGTGATAGACGCCCGTTGTAAGTGCCGGCAGCAGCTGAGGTTACCAGACAGGAGGATCCAGGTCTCCTGCAGCACTGCGGGGGATCTGGATCTTAGTCTAATATTCAGACCACATTTGAGGTCTGATTAGAAGATGACCTCGATTACAAGACGAGGGGTATTTTTCAGAGCATTTGCTCTGAAAAAAACCTTGTCTTATAATCGAGCAAATACCGTATTAGACTTACAGCAACAGCACACATATTATTTTGTTATACACATAAACTCTTTATATTAATTTGTGCTTCATATTACAAAAGGAATGTTTTTGATCCAGGTCATCTCCTTGTGTACACTTCCCAAATCTACCTTTCAGCATGAAATAACCACCTTACAAATCAACAGAACAAATCTGAATAGAGATACTCCAACTGTGAAAACGGCTCCCACTAAATATCAGATTTACAAAAAATCTAATCAAAATATACCATGCTTAGATTATTCTGATCCTCATAGTCAAACACCGTACCCCAGATAGATTTTATATGTATTGAAGAGAGAAGATTTGACAGTTAATCATAAACTGCAAAACTGTTTGTTTATTTAAATGGAGTTAATTGGTATCAGGAGTAAACTGTAGTAGCATAAACATAAACAGTATGTACCAAAACCATGGTTTTGCATGTAATCTTCTTAATTGGCTAAAAATACATCACACAAAGTAATTGCTGCAACTTTAGGAAGTATTTAGGGAAATCATATATAACATATTCAGCACTTGGTAGCTTGATTCTTGTCGAAGCAGAAAGAGAAAAAATGTATGTGTGTATATATATATATATATAATATATATAAATACACACACATATATACACCGTATTGGCCCGAATATGGGCCGCACTTTTTCCCCCCACTTTAGGTCTTTAAAGTGGGGGTGCGGCCTATATACAGGTTTAGCGCAAGGGTGCGCAATTTGTATCGCCTGACGCCGGGCGGGGGTTTTTGTTCTGTTTTAATTTATCCCTGCTGCGGGTAAGCAGCAGGGTTAGGATCCAGATCCCCCGCAGCGCTGCAGGGGACCTGGATCCTTCTCTCTGGCAGCCGTAGACATCTGCACAACTTCCGCCTATGGTGGAGCACCGGAAGGTTATGTCACGCTGGTGCTCCTCCATAGGCGGAAGATCCGGCAGCGGAGGTCATCGCGCAGACATCCATGGCTGCCGGCGAGAAGGAGGTTGCCTACACGTACACCGGCTGCGGCAATGCGCGTAGACAACCTCCGCTGCTGGCACTTCAGCCAGTGCGTCTCTGTTGCTGAAGTGCCGGCAGCGGAGGTTGTTTCCCTCCACCGGAGGCTCTACTTCCACCGGCCAGCCCCGCTAGACACCAGGGAGTCTGGGGGTGCATTGGTAAGTTGGTGGGGTGGCATTTCTAGGAAGCAGAGTGGGATATCAGCGGGGCAGAGTGGCATTTCTAGGGGATAGGTGGGCATTTCTAGGGGGCATAAAGCATATATCAGAGTGGCATATCTGTAAGTAAGGTGCATTATGAATTAAGGGGGGGGACCTTACAATGGCTATTGGTTTTCTGTCTGTATATAACATATGCTGACAAACTGATAGATACCAAAAATGTTAAAATACATGTATTCCTGTTCATTCATTAGACAAAATACTGTTTTACCATTCCACTAATGTGTAATTTTTCTTTAAGTTTTTTTCTTTAAAATCGCACCAAACTTTAAGGGTGTGGCCTATATTCGAGCCAATTCGATATATATAATTTTAGATGTCTGCATTGGAATTTGTACAGTTTTCTGTTTTAACGAAATTTGCCAATTTTGTCAATTCATATGATTATTAAAAAATTAAGACTATTCTAATCTTCATTTGAATATAATTGGTTCACTCATGTTCTTTCACACACTAACTCACTCTTACACTCTCTCTGAATGCCTTCCTACCTTTTCCGCCAACCATTACCATGCTCTGCTTCTTCTCTTGCATCTTCTTGTTCTTCTGTCATCTTTCTTCATCCACTTCTCCGTCAACATGGCTTATTGGTGAATTTCGAGTACATACAAATTACCACAATGACACTGATGGTTATGGGAGTTGTAGATCTTAAAAGCAGGTGACCATTGATGGAAAAAAATACAGACATTTTCAAGGTATATATTGATGATTTTAATGGCATATCTTCTACAGAGGCCCTTAATCAGCAATAATTTCTCCTGTGTTCCAATGGCACATTGTGTTAGCATTTAAGTTTACATTTTTCAATTGTGTTACACAGCAAGAAATGTCCTTGTTTTCCATGAAAACAACTAGGTGACCCCGAACTAGTGTATGTGTGCCTACCCTGCAAAATACTGTGCACAATATACATGTATGTAGGGCTGCAACAATAACACTAAGATCCAGATCCAGATCCCCCGCATATAAGGCATATCAGGGGGGCACTTAGTTTCCATTACTTTTAGAAAATATTGTGGGCTTTTTTTGTAGTTTTAATAATTGTATCATGTGATCCAGAGAATGTGTGCAACTGTTAAAATCCGAGGGATGCAAGTGTGAAGAAGTGATAACGGATGTATTTTTTGGTAGCTATCCACCTCCATTAATACAGAAAAAAAATATTTCTAGGAAGAACTGTTACAGTGTGAAAATGTTCAACATGCCAAAAATGTTCTTTATGTGTTTATGTAAAAATTGAAATCTTTAATTAAAAGGTTCTTTTTCACTGGTTTCAGAGGTTATGTGCTATTTCCATTATTCCATTCTATTCTTTAATCTTCAAAGCATGTTGAGCTCCGCAGTCCTTATGCTCCCATTTATTCCTTGAGCAGAACATGATGAAAAAAAAAATATCCTTGCATGGAAAATAAAAGGAATAAACGCATATAACATCTAGGTGGAAATGCCAGCCAATCAATATTATAATTAAAGTATTATATTATATATAATATATTTATTATAAAATGTTATTATATCAACCTATTTCAGTAAACTCCGTTAAAGGCACAGTTTAATGTATCCAACGGCATCACCAAAGAAAAGTGGATATTAAAGTACTTTGTGAGTACTTTAAAGTACATTCTTCAAAGGTTTAAAAAACAACAACATAGGGGAAGCGGGATCCAGTCAATGGGAGCATTTTTTTGTATAAGTATGGGGGAGGGTCTATTAGATAATCCTCTATGACATGTAACATGTGTCAAGACATGTTACTGCACACAAAATAGCTAGGACAGATACATATGGGGATTCTACAGAATCGTTTTGCAAGGAAGCACCATGTAAATTGAAAGGCACCATTTTATTTTATGGGGTGTGGCAAGAGGTGTGCTTAGGGGCAGGGCTACAAATTTTCTGAGGCTTTTTATATGCTATTTATAGAAATTGAGTATATGTGCTTATTAGATTTGTGCTAATGGGCCAAAAATGATTTGGACAAATTTTGCGGTTCGTTTTTTGCTCATTCATTTTTGGGCAAAAAATTCCTGCCCATTTGTTTTGGATGAAAGTTGGTGAGCTTTTTGAATTCAGAAACTAAATTCATTGTCCAATGCTCACATTTAATCTCACTCTCTCACACTCTCATAGTCATTCACTCTCACACTCTCTGAATGTCTCCCTACCTTCTCCGCCGACTGCTTCCACATCTCATGGCTTCTTCTCTAGCTTCCTTTTCATCTTTTTGTTTTTCTCTCTTCTGTCTTCTTTCTTCATCAGGATCTCCACGGACACGACCTCCTGGCCAATTTCTGCAAAAATGGCAGCATTTCGGGTGGCATCCTCCAGTCGGGTAGAGGATGCCACTGGAAGCCCCAGCATTTTTGCTGATGGTCATTGGAGGTTATCTTAGGGTAAAATTATCGATCTTATGGGCAAACTCTCTCTCCCGATCCTCCAATCACCGAGAGGTTATGTCTGCAGGGATGCAGACGAAGACAGAAGAGAAAAGAACAAGAAGATGCCCGAGATGAAGTGGAGCTGTGAGACTCAGAAGTGGTTGGAGGAGACAGTAGGGAGACATTCAGAAAAAGAGAGTAAACGAGAGTGTAACATAATGTAAATAGGAGTGTGAGAGAGTGGGAATGAATGTGCCCAGAAAATAAAAAGGAAGGTTCAGAGCTTTTTGCTCTTGTTTTCATTTGTTTTGTGCGAGGAGGAGTATTGCATCATTTTTGGAGATATGTATAAATTATCAAAATATGCAAATATTGTTAAATTTGCATTTCCTATGTCAATTCCAAGTCTAGAGTTTATATTACTTACGTGTAACTTTGTATTACCTTAATAGCAAATATTATGGAACACAATGGATCTCATATTTATCATGTTCGTGTGCTCTATAAGATTCTATGCTTCTATGTATGCCTTCAGAGTAGAAGACCATATATACAATTGTAATGTACAGTCTGAACTCTAAAACTATACATATTTTGACAAATACTATAGCAAAGCAAGTGCAAAACAAGTGAAACAGATACATTAGTATTTTATACTAAAACCCAAGGCATTTATCTATGTTGCATGGAGTGCATTATGATTTTGTGGATATTCATTTTATGAGCTCTGTGACCCAAATATAATCAAAATGCTTTAGGGCACTGAAGAAACGTATAAAAACTTGAAATGCCAAGAAACGAGAAAACTGAAAAGTTACCGATGTGTGAAACCATATAACTCAAATCATTTCTCCACAAATGTCCTTCATTCAGGGGTTATACAGGAATCTAAAGGTCAGACATCTTCGAAATGGATAAATTGTGCTTAAAATAAGGAATATCCAATACATCAGAAACAACAGTTTCTTAAAAGGACAGCCTCTCATGTCCTCATTTCTTTATGTGTAATGAGAATCATCATCATAAGCTAAGCCATAACGTAAATTTACAAAACTAGGAATGTGGTCTCTTACTTTTAGTTCAAATAAAGCTATTGTGTGTGAAGTAATTACTTCCACGAAAAAAGCCAAAATAACTAATTATAAATGATTTCCACAATTATATTTTTTGATGAATCAATGAAAATGACGGTGATCCCTGATGAAGCTCATGAAAATGAATTGCAAAAGTGCCAAAATTCGTCATGGTTCGTCCATCCTTTCCCATGTGTAGCCACCGCTATTACAAGCTCTTTTGGCACCATTACAAGCCGTTTTGGTGCGCATTGATGAGGTTAAACAGGAGGGACTATGGACTAGGGTACATATCAAAGAAGTAGCGACAAAAATGGGATTGGATTATGGTGCACAATATAGCATTGGGGGCACTGTTCTTTCAGTGAGGAAGAGGGATTTAGGAGTAATTATTTCTTGCATAGCAGGCAGTGCAATAAAGTGTTAGAAAAGACCAAGAAGACTACTGGGCTGTACAGCTTAAGGCTTGCGTTTATACATAGACTGGACATACATTTCACATACAGTGCATGCTGTGACGCATAACACAAATATCAATAGCTTTACCAAGTATATCCAGGCATATAATTTGTACAATCAACATCTTTCACATTATAAACATTCATATATTTGTAAGTACTATACTGTGTTGGAGCATACCACCAACAATCATTTACACATTTATCTAACACAGGGGCTGACAAATTTGGTTTGGATCTAGGACCCAGACAAAAAATGTAGGGGCCATTTTTTCCCCAGTCATGTTTTTATTTCCATATATGTATAGTTTCGACCATATCTCCCCTCTCCATTCTCTGTTCTAAGGTGATGTTGACTTATGTTCCCATAATATATAAATGTGAATACAATCACAAACACACACAGTAACCAACACTGCAGTACAATACACACTAGTGACTAACACTATACACACATTGATACTAACACTCTACATATACACATACACTGACACTACAGAACATTACACACAGCCAAATTCCAGCACTATAGATGCACACAAACTGGCTGTAACACCATAGCACACATACATACACTAACCCTCTCACTTTCTCAGACCTGCGTATTCCGCTGCTGTCTCTCGGGGCCACAGAACGTGCCCCAGCATCCTGTAGCCAAGCAGGGGGGCCTTGCCGGGCCTTATACACCAGTACCAGACATACCTCCCAGGTGCCAGGAATTGATTTCTTGTCAACATGGTGACCTGGCGTCTAGGATTTGTCAAGCCATGATGTAACATACTATAAATAAGCAGCAGTCAAAGGCTGCCAAAATGGTGTATGATTTTAATATGTATAGCTATAAGACATAAGGAATATATGATAGAAACATGCTTAAAGGGATTTAACAAAATACAGGAGGGAAGTTTATTTCAAAGTAGGAGAAATGTTAGAATAAGAGGTCATAATCTCAAACTAGAGGGTCAGAAGCTTAGATGCAATGTAAGCAGGTTTTACTTTACTGACAGGGTAGTAAAAAAATGGAACTGACCAAGCAGAAGTGGTAAAGTCTAATATAGTGATGCAACTTAAACAAGCTTGGGATAGCATATGAACAAGAACTGTCCTTGTGTTGGGAGAAATGGGTAGGCTTGATGGATCAAACAGTTCCTACCTGCTGTCAAATACTGTGTTTCTATGCGTACATTGAGCTTGGCGTATACACTATCACAGCGGAAGATTGTATCATATAGGTCAGGGGCGTCCAACCTGCGGTCCTCCAGCTGTTGCAGGACTACATCTAGCATAATGTTAAGGGGCTGGCTTAGGAGGATGGGAGGTGTAGTCCTGCAGCAGCTGGAGGGACGCAGGTTGGACGCCCCTGATATAGGTCATAAACTTCAAAACAAAAATGAATGGGTTTCTAGAAAGATCTTCCACATGTGACCTTTTGTTTATTGTTTGTAGCTGCTTTAAAACTTTATATACTGGTAAAATTCTGCATTAAGAAAAATGTTTATTTTTACAATTTAAAATTGATGAATTTTAACAAAAAGCAGGGTAATTTATTTAATTCCACTCTGATTATACCTCTTTCAATTAAAGCATAGCTGCTTTTAATAAATTAGGCAATTTGTATACTTTGTGTTTAAACATTCCTGATAAACATATTCAGAAGCATGATTTATTTTTAGTGGTACATGACAAGATAATTACTATTTTGCTCTTTATAATAAGCATTGAACTAATTTATTAGAGTAATTAAAATAGACTTACAGATTTAAGATTGATTCATCAATAATACATGTAAAAACAAAAGAAACTTTAATTTGGAATGAATAAACTGCATGAAAGGTTTCCAAGAATTGAAAATGTTAAAGGATATAGGTAACAAATTGATATTTGCTAGCATTTGCAGGTAACAGGTGTTATATTTCCAGGCCTATGAACCAAAGTGGGGGCAGCAAAAGATTAGGAAGAATATTAATCAGACTTCAGACTCTAGTTATAACCCCAAAGTATTGGGACAAACCTCTTAATTATTGAATTCAGGTGTTTCAATCAGACCCATTACCTTTGTGTAATGTTCAGGTGTCCCAATACTTTTGTCCATACATATGTGTAGTATTTAAATTGTTTGGAAACTAGCAAAGGAAATTGAATATTCTTGCTTGAAACCACACATTAAGGTACAGAACTAGCATAAAACCGGTACCCGTACTGACATCTGTATTTATCCCTGTGAAATCCCTAAATTACAGAGACTTAATATGCTCTGGTGAAATCCATAAAACAGCATTATTAAAAGCACCACAAGTAATATAACTGTATTTACTACAACTTTATAGAGGGAATATCAAAATTGTAGGAAATACAGAATTCCGATCCTTGTTTCATAGGTATTGTGCATATATTTCTCAAACAAACCTGTATAGTTGCCTGCAAGCTGCTTCACAAATGTCCCATCACTTGACAAGATTTGTTTACTTCTATTTAGAGTTTATATGGTCCAGTGGCCTTCAAGAAATTCCACGGAACAGATCACTAATTAAATTGCTATGAGTTTTCAAAACATTTTGTAGAACCCTGCTGTAAGCTGAACATTTTGCAGTTTTTCGTCCTTGGATTGTGTAAAAAATAATGAGTTCTAGTACAACTATAGGAATTACGTAATTAAGTAATTAAGAGCCAAGAGGCATATTGATCAAGATTTGGACAATGTTTTCTTAATACACTGATCCTACAAATATATTTTTTTTGTCCCACAGCAATATAACTAGTCACCAACTATAAAACTATATAAAACTCATATGATTAATGTTTGTAGTCACCTTTCTAATAGAACTATATTTTCATGTTAAGGTCAACAAGACCCAGCTGCAACAATAGAGCATTGTCCTCAACACCCTAGTTCTTTTCAGTTTACATTTGAAGAAATCATATTAATTTACTGGATGCCTCAACACCTGCTACCCACCACTTTGTTTTTCCTTTGAAGTACAAACCATGATATTGCCTGAAGATGGCCAACTGTATATGATTAATTGTGCAAAATATACATAAAATGATATTTTCAATGAAACCTGTTGAACTTCTTATTCTTTATTTTTTGCACCTATCAACCCCCATGTAATTTCTGAAAAGATACATAAATGAAAGAATTCACACAAATCAAAAGGATAACAAATAGGCCAACTGATGCCACAACAGGCAGAAAAAAATATTTATTCACATATAAATAAACCTTAGAGCTGGACACATAAGTGCTTAATTAAGCATTGCATGATTATTACAATTAAGTACTGCTTAAGGGTATTAATTAAACCTTGAATTTAGCTGAGCACTGGCTGCCTTCTGTTGATGGGAGAAGGATTTTGTATTTAGATTAGAGGAGACTGATACATGTAAGTGTTACATAAAAAAAGTGTTTATTGCAAATTTAGTATTATGTCAGCAATACAAATATCTCAATGACCTAACATAGTTTTCTGATCAATAAACATAAGGTGGAATATATTTGACAAATCACTTAGATATCTTGACCTGGACCTTGGTGTACAAGGCAGATAAGGAGGAGACAGTCAAGACAGTGGAATGTCAACCAGAATAGTGCAATAGTCAAGATAGGAGAAAAGTATAGTTAAAATGATACCACTTATTGGCTAACTGAGAGTTTAATTGCGAGCTTTCGAGACCAAGTTGTTAGGTCCCTTGCAATGAAGCTAACACAGACTTTTCTAAATACAAAAGCACAATTTACAAATTAACAAAGACTTTAGATAAACACAGAGGTATTGGGGAATTTGTAAGGATTTAGTAAGCGGGATTACCTGTGTCCTTGAGAAAATATGGGTAGGGCAAAGATTGACAGTGGAGGTAACTCCATTTTCACCTGATTATGTGCTACCCATTTGAACCTTAACAAAAAAAAGACTTAAAATGTATATAAATTAATTTGATAGATATGTATTTAATGATTTTATCTTTCAAGTTTAAGTGCTATAAAAAATAAGGTACAAGGTCCTAAAAATGAAGATAATTCACATTGACTTTTTTGAGCTACATGAAGTGCTTTTCCAGTAAATGAAAAGTGTTAGGCATTTAATTGGTTTAGATGAGAAGGAAATGAGATTGTTGACAGTGTTCATTAAAATAGATAATACATTACAGGTACAGAATATTGTGCTAAATGTAGTGGAGTCCACCCCTAAAAACATGTCTTCGCAACAAACCTTTTAATAGACTTGTGCATGTGTATTCAGGCGAACATGAAAACGAACACAAAAGAGTGCGTTTTCGTTGTTCAGCCCTAATACTGAAGAAACGAACATTGTGGCGGCAAAACGTATACGAAGACACACAACACAAAGAATCTTCGTGTCCGTCTTCCTCTTCGTTTACTAATCTCCCTGGTCCCTTCCCCATGTAGCCTACCTTATCTACGCAGCATTGCAGGGGTTAACAGGAGCGGAAATCAGTAGGTTCGCCGTCAGGAGTTAAAGGGCTCTAGAGTCGCTCTCATGGACATTTAACTCCTGCCTGCGAACCTACAGATTTCCGCTGGAGTGGAAATCCATAGGTTTGCCGTTAGGAGTTAAGGTCCATAAGAGAGACTATTGGTCGCCTGCAGGGGCCTCCTCTGGCATCAACCAATTGGCTCACATGGACCTTTAACATCTGAAGGCGGAACTTGGCCTGGGGAGACCATGGTCTCCCCGCTCCAAGAATTAAAGGTCTGTACGAGCGACTCTATTGGTCGCCAGCAGGGGGCTCGGCTGCCATTAACCAATTAAGTGCAGGTGCACTGTTCATCCTCCTGGCACCCAAAAGCCACATTGTAGTCAGCTAGCCTAACATCCATTTTACTGACCAGGATAACGTCCAGTCTAGTGTAACAAGCAGACACTTTAGTTTTTAATTCACAACTGTGTTAAAAAATTTACAATGGAACATTATGTAATCAATATTGAGAATTACATAAATTTAGAAGTACAGTAAAATCCTTTAGAAAGAAATATCAAAGGGCTTATATTCTTAGCAGAAGGAACTGGTAAATTTTGTACGACTTTGCCAGATACATTACATTTTATGTAGTCTCGTAAGTCCATATAAAAATTATATTGGTTAAAATTATAACCCTTCATCGTGTTTAAGATATAGAAAGCGAGTGACTTAGTGTTACTTAGTGAAAAGAAAACTGTCACCAACATGAGTAAAAATCTAAAAATCTATGAATCTACTGTACCCCAAATACAATTATTCCCATCTAGGGATAAAAACTAGACTTGTGCATTCGTCTTCGGGCGAACATGAAAACGAGCACGAAGAGGCCGTTTTTTTGTTCGTTCCGAAGGAACGTAGAACAGAATACAGTGCCGGCAAACCGTAGGCGAAGACGAAGACTCACAATCACGAAGAATCGAAGATTCTTCGTGATCGTCTTCGTTTTTGCCGCGCAACCGCCAAAATTTCAAACAGGAGTGAGCTGATCCTCGTCTGTCCAATCAGCTCACTCTTGTGACGTAACGCTAAGGGTCTCGTCCAATGCCTGTGCTGCTGTTTTTTGAATTCTGAAGGCGCCTTTATAAGACCAGAGCTTGCCTGAGAGATCCATTCATTTTTCGCTGTGACTGCTTTGGCAACACTGCTGTGCTGCATCCGAGCGTTACAGAGAGAGATTGTTCTGTTCTGTGTGAGACTGGTAAGCCTTAGCCTGCCATTTCTCACTGTGTACTTCATCCTCACTTCAGTGCTACTTAATTAATATATTTAATAATAATAATTTGATTAATTTAATTTTTTTAAAATTAATTTGTCATCAACTTTAGTGTAAGTGCTGTTGAGTTGACAGTGCACCCAGTGCCTCAGTGGCACTGGGGTGCCCTTGCCCTGGGCTGGCACTAGTGCCTATTGCCTGTCCTGCTTAAATAAATTAAATAGAATTTATAAATTACAATTTAATAGAATCTATAATTTAATAGTTCATTATAATATTATATATATATATATATATTTGTCAGTCATATATATATATATACTATAGTATACTAGTGTAGAGTGTACTGTAGACATTCATCTACTAGTGTCTAATTTAAAATCAGTAATATTAATTAATATAATTAATAATTGAATTCATTATAAAATTATATATATATTTGTCAGTTATAGTTAGTAATAGTATACTAGTGTAGAGTGTACTGTAGACATTCAGAACATCTACTAGTGTCTAATCTAAAATCAGTAATATCAATAATTCTCTAATTCTTTCTTATCTTAATAGTTAATTAAATTAGCTATAAATAAAAGTAATAATATTAATTAATTACTACTAGCGTATAGTTCAGCTAATCTTATTAGTACTGGTGCTGCAGCTCTATAGTTTGTGCTTTGTTTTAGCAACAGTAAGAGACCAAGTCAATTTTTCTTAATTAATCTTTCATTTTATTTCATTTGTTTTGCTCACCTCAGTCCATCAGTGAAGTGAACTTGTTGGGCTAGTGAGTGCAGCCGCATAAGTGCTGTGTTTTTTTTTGATCAGCAAGCAGTGACGTTAACTGTTTTGCAAAGATTTTCTCATTTATTTTACATTTTATTTCAATTTTATTAAAAGTACCCTTAGTGTTTTGCTCACCTCAGTCCATCAGTGAAGTGAACTTGTTGGGCTAGTGAGTGCAGCAAGCAGTGAAGATAACCGTTTTGCTGTGACATTTTATTTTATTTCTAATTCTTTTCAAGAAAAATTGACTGTGACGAGCTGTACTAAGCAAAGCTTCAAGCTACTAGCTGTAGTACTAAAATAATTCTAATCTTCTTTAATCTTAATCTATAATATATTATAAATAATAATATTCTAATTCATAATCTATAATATAAGTAATTCTAATTCTAAATTCTAATTCATAATCTATATTCTTCTATCTATAATACATAATATATAAGTAAATTAGTTCTAATCTATTAATATTATATAACTTAATATTAATTAATAAATCATATACTGAATCTGATTTAACCTCACTTTAGCTTAGTGGGTTTGAGAGCGTCTGCCTAGAGGTAGACTTATAGTAAGGAAATATAGCTTTAGGCTAGCATAGTGGTAGGCTAAGCTCTTAGGCCCGTGTAAATTCAAATTAAAAATAAAATACTGCTAGTTATTAAATAGTTAATCTTGAGTTAATAATTTCAATAACTTTAGGATTTTGGCAGATTGCACACAGCACAGTGCAGTAGTGCATAGTTTTACTTTTTAAGCAGTAGCACTGAAGAGAACTTCCTCTAATTTTTTTGTCTTTAATTCGTTTTTCCTTTTTTTTATTTTTATTTTTTTATTTTTTTTTTTATAGTTTTTTAAACACTACACTACACTACACTACACACACAACACAAAATTTGAAATGGATCCTCCTTTTGGGACTACCACCACCACCACCACCACCAGCACCACCACCAGCACCACCACCAGCTCTAAGATGCAGCCTTTGCGTCAGTCTAGTCGGCCAAGTAGGCCAAGCTCTCGCTTATCATTTGGGGAAGCATTGCTTGAAGGATCATCAAGTAAAGGAAAGGCACCAAAAGCAGGCAGTAGTAGTGCGGCTAGGCCCACAAGCTCTATGGTTTTTTACGGAAAGCCTAAAGCACCAGAAGCACGTTCAAAGTTAAAGGGTAGCACAAGTAGTACCAGCCCAGTGACTAAAAAGAAGTGCCTTTTGCCCCAAGCAGCATCTTCCCCATCCACCAGCAGCATGCAAGGTACCAAGCAGAGCCAAATTAGCAGCAAGACTCAGAGGGGTCCCAAACCAAAGCGATCTCATTCCTTTGTAGGGAAAACCACCACCACCACCACCCCCGCCTCTACCACCACTAGTGCTGCGCCTACTGTTCCCACTGGTACCGCCACGCCATGTCCTCCTAGTACCTCTAGCAAGCCACCAAGTCCTTACAAAATTTTTGTAAAGACAGTTAGAGAGAGGGCTACACATAGTGGAACTCCACCTAGCGAGGTAGCAGAGGAGCCTGAGACTGAGAGGCCAAGTGCAGAGTCTATTCTTCCTGCTCGCACTACTACTAGTCACGAGTCTCACGACGATATCAGTCTTAGCTCCAGCCTAGCAGGAATTCCATTCGATCTGGCTAATGAAGAGCTAGACTATGAGCCAGAGGAAGTAGAGGAGATGAGTGGTCAGGAATCAGATTCCTCAGGGAGCAGTGTCCAAATGACTAGTGCACAATTTTCCCCTGAGCCTCCACCTTCTCCGCTACGATCATCACCACCACCAGCAGCAGCAGCAAAACCTAGCAAATCTAAAGCAATTAGCAGTCCCACTATGGCCAGTACTGTTACCACCAGTCCCACCACCACTAGTTCTGCCTCTGTTCATCCACCCCGAGCAGTAAGAGCAGCACCCAAGGCACACTCCAAGGCTATGCGCGCCCCAATTTGGGAGCACTTTGAAAATGTTGAAGAAGGGCGCTATGGAAAGTGCAAACATTGTGGGAAGCTAATAAGCAGAGGGAAAGTGTCTGGCCATTTTACCAGTGCTAGCATGAAGCATCACCTCAGCACTCAACACAACGCTGTGCTATTGGGGAAAGATGCAGAGGTAAAACTTAGTGCAGGCAGCATAGCTGGTGGCCGTGGAAAAACCCCAACAGCTTCTTCTTCTGAGCCAATAGCAGCAGCAGCAGCAGCAGCAGCAACTAGTGCTGGCAGCCAGAGACCAAGGCAGGTTGGAGCACTGCATGCCCAGCCCACCCTGGAAGAATTTGGGGCATTCCACTCCAAGAGAACGATGCCCAAACAGCAGGCCAATAAAGTAACGCGACTTATTGGTCAGTTCATTGCTGTTGGAGGGGCATCCTTCTCCATGATTGAAGGGGAGCCTTTCAAACAATTGATGGCGGCTGTGGCTCCACAATACACAGTTCCGTCACGTTCCACTTTCAGCAGGAACATTGTCCCCTCGCTGTATCGGTCCTGTGTTGCAGCAGTGAAAGAGGAGCTTTCCAAGGCTGCTGGTCAGTGTGTTCATTTCACTACAGATTTGTGGAGTGCACCTAGCGCCCAGCATGCCTTTCTTTCTTTGACAGCACACTGGTGGCAGCCCGGTGTGTCTAAGGAAGTTGCTGCAGCAGGCTACCGATCATTCCTTCTCCATGCAGAAGTGATGGATGAAAAGCACACTTCCCAAAATATTCTGCATGCGATTAGGAAAATGTTTAGCCTTTGGGTGGGAGCAGAGGCGGGCACCAATGTTGAAGTTGGTTTTGTGGTAACTGACGGAGGTGCCAATATGGTGAAAGCGCTGCGAGATGGTCATATTGTTGGTGTGCGCTGTGCAGCCCACATCATCCATCTTGTAGTGAAGGCAGCAATGTCAGAAGGAACTAATGTGGCAGCAGTAGTTCTGTCCCGCTGCAGAAAGATCGCTGGGCACTTTCACCATAGTGTTAAGGCTAGCCAACTTTTGAGGGAAGAGCAAGAGAGGTCAGGTCTTCCCGTACACTGCCTACGTCAGGATGTCAGTACACGGTGGAACTCCACGTTAGACATGCTAGAGAGGATTTTGGAGCAGCAGAGGGCAATCCATAATCTTGCCTCAGAGCACAATATTGGGATTACCTCTCCATTGAATAGGGAGGATTGGACAGTGATCGCCCAGCTAGTGGCAGTCCTTAAACCATTCAGGGATGCCACAGAAAATTTAAGCTCAAACACTGCCAGTCTGGCCCAGGTAATCCCAGTGTTCTCCCATCTAGGCAGCAAGATGGATGTGTTCCTTGGAAACCGTGAGGCTGTTCAAGGTGGCACTCTACATCCTGACGTAGCAGCCATAGTCAGGAAGCTGAAGGATCTGCTAAAAGTACACCTTCGCAAGCGAATGGAAGAGAGTCCCGAAATGATGCTAGCGTGCCTTTGTGATCCAAGAATTAAGGGAAAGCTAGCTTTGAAATTCAATGTTCTCAGTAGCTACCGGGAGCAATTGGTCAACAAGGTGCGTGACTGGCAGCGTAAAATGGGAATGCTGTCCGAGGAGGGTGAGGTGCAGGAGGAGGAAGAGATGATGTGGTCTGCTACCCCTAGCAGCAGCATCAGCAGCAGTGCCACAAGCAGCACAACACAGCTGAGTGGAGCAGCTGCGTTTTGGGAAGAGGCACTTGGCAGTATAGTTGGACCATCTGACAGAGCTAGCAGCAGAAAGGAGAGTAGTGCTGCTGAAATGGTCAAACTTTACCTCTGTGAAGTTCCTTCTGCTCCTAATGTTGATCCTCTTAGCTACTGGGATGAAAAGAAGAGTGTGTGGCCTGCACTCTCATGGGTTGCGCAGCAGCTTCTATCATGTCCGCCAACCACTGTTCAAAGTGAGCGCGTGTTTTCTATGACTGGAAACATACTGAGTCCACAGCGCTCACGCATGGCACCTCATCTGATGGAGCAGATTGCCTTTCTTAAATTCAATCTGCCCAAATTGGGTTACCCAGCTCTTAGCTTGGAAAGTTAAATTTTTTCTCTCTAATGTTTAAGGTAGTTTCTCCCCCTGGTTGCACTTGCTGCGGTGTGGCAATGCCTGCTACCTCCGCTGGTGTAGCCAATTTACGCTAGGGCCTAGTGTCTGAGCTCTGTAAGTCCGCTCCCAAACGCCTAGGACTGACAGTCTTTGGATGCTTTGCCCTGGGGTGAAACAGGTGAGTGGGTCGTCAATTGCCCACTCATTCACCTTTTTCCGTTTCCAACGCTGCTGCTGGTGGTGGTGCCAGTATCTTTTGCCAGTTCGCTTCCTGGCTGAAATCATGCCTCAGATGTCCCTAATGGAAAGGGTAGTTTCTCCCCCCTGGTTGCACTTGCTGCGGTGTGGCAACGCCTGCTACCTCCGCCGGTGTAGCTAGCTTATGCTAGGGCCTTGTGTCTGAGTTCTGTAGGTCTGCTCCCAAACGCCAAGGACTGACAGTGCTTGGATGCTTTGCCCTGGGGTGAAACAGGTGAGCGGGTCGTCAATTGCCCACTCATTCGCCTTTCCCAATTCTGCTGCTGCTGGTGGTGGTGCCAGTGTCTCTCTTCAATGCCAGTTCGCTTCCTGGCTAGTGTCATGCCTCGAATGTCCCTGATGGTAAGGGTAGTTTCTCCCCCCTGGTTGCACTTGCTGCGGTGTGGCAACGCCTGCTACCTCCGCCGGTGTAGCCAGCTTACGCTAGGGCCTTGTGTCTGAGTTCTGTAGGTCTGCTCCCAAACGCCAAGGACTGACAGTGCTTGGATGCTTTGCCCTGGGGTGAAACAGGTGAGCGGGTCGTCAATTGCCCACTCATTCGCCTTTTCCAATGCTGCTGCTGCTGGTGGTGGTGCCAGTGTCTCTTCTCTGCCAGTTCGCTTCCTGGCTAGTGTCATGCCTCAAATGTCCCTTATGGTAAGGGCAGTTTCTCCCCCCTGGTTGCACTTGCTGCGGTGTGGCAACGCCTGCTACCTCCGCCAATGTAGCCAGCTTACGCTAGGGCCTTGTGTCTGAGCTCTGGAAGTCCGCTCCCAAACGCCAAGGACTGACAGTGTTTGGATGCTTTGCTCTGGGGTGAAACAGGTGAGTGGGTCGCCAATTGCCCACTCATTCGCCTTTCCCAATTCTGCTGCTGCTGCTGCTGGTGGTGGTGCCAGTGTCTCTTCGATGCCAGTTCGCTTCCTGGCTAGTGTCATGAATCAAATGTCCCTAATGGTAAGGGCAGTTTCTCCCCCCTGGCTGCCTCTGTCTGCGGTGTGGCAACGCCTGCTACCTCCGCCGGAGTGGCCAGCTTACGCTAGGGCCTAGTGTCTGAGCTCTGGAAGTCTGCTGCCAAACGTCTAAGACTGACAGTGTTTGGGTGCTTTGCCCTGGGGTGAAACAGGTGAGTGGGTCGCCAATTGCCCACTCATTCGCCTTTCCCATTTTTCAATGCTGCTGCTGGTGGTGGTGGTGGTGCCAGCATCTCTTCTCTGCCAGTTCGCTTCCTGGCTAGAGTCATGCCCAAAATGTCCCTAGTGGTAAGGGCAGTTTCTCCCCTCTGGCTGCGTCTGTTTGCGGTGTGGCAACGCCTGCTACCTCCGCCGGAGTGGCCAGCTTACGCTAGGGCCTTGTGTCTGAGCTCTGGAAGTCTGCTGCCAAACGTCTAAGACTGACAGTGTTTGGGTGCTTTGCCCTGGGGTGAAACAGGTGAGTGGGTCGCCAATTGCCCACTCATTCGCCTTTCCCAATTCTGCTGCTGCTGTTGGTGGTGGTGCCAGTGTCTCTTCGATGCCAGTTCGCTTCCTGGCTAGTGTCATGAATCAAATGTCCCTAATGGTAAGGGCAGTTTCTCCCCCCTGGCTGCCTCTGTCTGCGGTGTGGCAACGCCTGCTACCTCCGCCGGAGTGGCCAGCTTACGCTAGGGCCTTGTGTCTGAGCTCTGGAAGTCTGCTGCCAAACGTCTAAGACTGACAGTGTTTGGGTGCTTTGCCCTGGGGTGAAACAGGTGAGCGGGTCGCCAATTGCCCTCTCATTCGCCTTTCCAATTTTTCAATGCTGCTGGTGGTGGTGGTGGTGGTGGTGGTGGTGCCAGCATCTCTTCTCTGCCAGTTCGCTTCCTGGCTAGAGTCATGCCCAAAATGTCCCTAATTGTAAGGGCAGTTTCTCCCCCCTGGCTGCCTCTGTCTGCGGTGTGGCAACGCCTGCTACCTCCGCCGGAGTGGCCAGCTTACGCTAGGGCCTTGTGTCTGAGCTCTGGAAGTCTGCTGCCAAACGTCTAAGACTGACAGTGTTTGGGTGCTTTGCCCTGGGGTGAAACAGGTGAGTGGGTCGCCAATTGCCCACTCATTCGCCTTTTCAATGCTGCTGCTGGTGGTGGTGCCAGCATCTCTTCTCTGCCAGTTCGCTTCCTGGCTAGAGTCATGCCCAAAATGTCCCTAATGGTAAGGGCAGTTTCTCCCCCCTGGCTGCCTCTGTTTGCGGTGTGGCAACGCCTGCTACCTCCGCCGGAGTGGCCAGCTTACGCTAGGGCCTTGTGTCTGAGCTCTGGAAGTCTGCTGCCAAACGTCTAAGACTGACAGTGTTTGGGTGCTTTGCCCTGGGGTGAAACAGGTGAGTGGGTCGCCAATTGCCCACTCATTCGCCTTTTCAATGCTGCTGCTGGTGGTGGTGCCAGCATCTCTTCTCTGCCAGTTCGCTTCCTGGCTAGTGTCATGCCTCAAATGTCCCTAATTGTAAGGGCAGTTTCTCCCCCCTGGCTGCCTCTGTCTGCGGTGTGGCAACGCCTGCTACCTCCGCCGGAGTGGCCAGCTTACGCTAGGGCCTTGTGTCTGAGCTCTGGAAGTCTGCTGCCAAACGTCTAAGACTGACAGTGTTTGGGTGCTTTGCCCTGGGGTGAAACAGGTGAGCGGGTCGCCAATTGCCCTCTCATTCGCCTTTCCAATTTTTCAATGCTGCTGGTGGTGGTGGTGGTGGTGGTGGTGCCAGCATCTCTTCTCTGCCAGTTCGCTTCCTGGCTAGAGTCATGCCCAAAATGTCCCTAATTGTAAGGGCAGTTTCTCCCCCCTGGCTGCCTCTGTCTGCGGTGTGGCAACGCCTGCTACCTCCGCCGGAGTGGTCAGCTTACGCTAGGGCCTTGTGTCTGAGCTCTGGAAGTCTGCTGCCAAACGTCTAAGACTGACAGTGTTTGGGTGCTTTGCCCTGGGGTGAAACAGGTGAGTGGGTCGCCAATTGCCCACTCATTCGCCTTTTCAATGCTGCTGCTGGTGGTGGTGCCAGCATCTCTTCTCTGCCAGTTCGCTTCCTGGCTAGAGTCATGCCCAAAATGTCCCTAATGGTAAGGGCAGTTTCTCCCCCCTGGCTGCCTCTGTTTGCGGTGTGGCAACGCCTGCTACCTCCGCCGGAGTGGCCAGCTTACGCTAGGGCCTTGTGTCTGAGCTCTGGAAGTCTGCTGCCAAACGTCTAAGACTGACAGTGTTTGGGTGCTTTGCCCTGGGGTGAAACAGGTGAGCGGGTCGCCAATTGCCCACTCATTTGCCTTTCCCATTTCCTTTTCCATTTCATTATTTTCCTTCTGATACACAACCAACCAAACATAACACACACAATAACACATATAACACATATAACACACAGTGACATCACACATAACACACATACACACACACTTACAATGCACAAAACACAAGGACCTTTTCCTTGTTATTTGCCCTGGCCTTCACTCACTAATAGCATTACATTAACACTATAACTCACACTTCACCCTATAACATTTTTCCATCCACATACCTGCCAACAGACCCAACTTTTTCAGGGACAGTCCTGCTTTTTTCCAGTCCTGTCCCATCTAATTTAGCTAAACTAGGTATGCAAAATGCAAATACACATAGGTAGTTATAGCTCGGTAGGTAACGCTACTATAAACATTTAATAAATATAATCAAGTACTAAATAATAAATCTAACTTTAAAATACATTTAAATAAACCCCTATTTTTTTTAAAAAAAAAACATTAAAATTAAATTATTATTATTTAGACATAATCCATCTTTAACCAAACCAGTGCACTGCTACTAATCTTAAACATAACCGTACATTAACCCTAAGCTATTTTTTAGTTCTTGTCCAACATTTTTCCATCAGCATACCTGCCAACACACCCAAGATTTTGGTGGACAGTCCTGCTATTTTCCAGTCCTGTCCAATAAGTAAGTTGGGTTGTTGCAAAGTATGCCATTGTAAATAGGTAGCAAATGTTAGGCATGTAAAGTGGTCCAAAATCAATTTAAAAATGTAAAATATTCCCTATTCTTTTATTAAACATCTATGGACAGTACACCTCGGTATGTGTGTGCAACTCTATTGGTCGTTTCGGCAGGGGGCTCGCCTGCCATCAACGAATGAAGTGCATTCTGCAGTTCTGCAATTCACTCGTTGATGCCAGACCAGCCCCCTGCCGAAACGACCAATAGAGCTGCACACACGTACCTTCACGGCAGCTGCTGC
Organism: Spea hammondii; assembly: GCA_029215755.1. NCBI lineage: Eukaryota > Metazoa > Chordata > Amphibia > Anura > Pelobatidae > Spea > Spea hammondii. The sequence goes on along the minus strand of JARDYJ010000003.1, from coordinate 105,014,595 downwards.
TGCTGTGATGTGTTATTAACCCCGTATTAACCCCTGCTAGGCAACCAGGAGGAAAACGAAGATTAAACGAGCACGAAGAATGTCCGCGAATATTCGCCCGAAGAGAAGACAGGAATGGGCGAATATTCGCGGAATACGAAGATTTTTTTTTCCCCGAAGACGAGCACGAAGACGAACACGAAGAGCCCCCTGGTGCCCAAGTCTAATAAAAACCTTAAATGCCTCCTGAGCTAAAGTATATTCTTACAGCACTATAGAAATCACCAAAAATAGTTTTAAATAACGAATATCTTAAGTAGTGATAGTTTATGGCTGTTAATATCATGCATAGATTTTATAAGTAAAGTACGTGTTGTATTATTTATTTTTATTATTTATTATAGTCACCTGAGATTTGCAAAGGAAACACGGTTACAGACTGTGAATTGTGTTAAAAAAACAAAACTTTGAGAAAACAGAAAATAGTTTGATTAAACATTGTGATCTTTTCCTTCACGATTAAGTAAGAGAGATATTAACTTTATTGGTATTTCTGTTTTTTTCATACCATAGGACCAGGAGGTTTTTTGCCATTTTTACTATATGTTTGTTAAAGCGGGATTTTCTATATTTGGTGTACCCACCCAAATTACGCATTATTTTGTTCAGGACAAATAGAGCCTTCTTTTGAAATAAAAACCAAATGTATTAAATATAATAATCATTAGTCCTAATATGTTAAAAAATCTATGGTAAAAAAAAGCTTTTTTTTTAGGGATTTCTTTTACACAGTAAATGGCACTGATAAAAAGAACTAAAAGATATTGTGACACAAACAATATTATTTTCTTAATTTTTTTTTGTTATTGGTTTTTTTTTTAACTATATGGATAGAAATCTCTTTGGGGATCTCTCTTTATTATTATCTTTTATTTATATAGCACCAACTATTTAGGTAACGCTTATATAGTTCAGCATTGGTGATCGCAATATATGTTATTAGCCAGCAGAGAGAGCAATCATGGATCCCAGCAGCATCTGGACCGACAATTCTGGGTCTCTTCTCTTCCCCAGAGACCTTCTGGCAGGTGTTAGCATTAACATCTACTGTATATGAAAGTCAGATCTTATGATAGCCGACATGTTGGTATGAGAGAATTCAGGCTGTCATTACACAGCTAAAGAAATGTGGATATTTGGACCGCATTGTACCTGAGAAAATGAACTTGACAAACCTTGTATCCCATTGGAGTTTAAGGATGGATTTTTTTAAAAAAATGAGATTTGCTATACTGTCCCAATAAGACCTTCAAAAAGGAAGAGCTGAATACAGAAAGTGTTAACTTTAAAGTGAGAAATTCTGTTTAGTTTATTTGAACATGGGATAATGTCAAATGAAAATGTAACTTACGATATTCCTTATCATGAATCAAGACGGGACCTGTGATTAGGCTATGTGTACGCTTCCCTTAATGCACCTGCCCAGGATGAATGACTATTCCAGCAGTGTCAAGGGTATTATATTAAAGAAAATATTGAAAAGGAACAGCACATATTTTATATGTCTACAAAACACTTCTCCCTCCATTTTGGATTTACTGCATGGCACTTGGTCTTGAACATGTTATCACTGATATGTGGTATGTCAATAACAGTATATAAATAGTGAAAGCAGCTCTTTCATATGTTACCATTTTAGAAATTGCTGTTAACAATTGTAAAAGTAAGCCTATCCTGAGCTCATTTCAAACAAAGCAAATATTGCCATTTTTCTTTCTATGTTTTATGCTTTTATATGGTAATTATTACTTTCTGGTTTTCTGTCCTTAGGATGTTTTTACATTTAAAAAAATATAATATTTGGCAAGTACTGATATGTGAATCTATGAAAAATAATACCTCTGCAAATGGATAAGAAATGCCCCATAAGCTTTTCAGTTGATTAATTAACAAATTCAAATTGTAACAAGAAAATAAACAAAAACAAGCAATTAAGATGTATAACATTTCATGCCTCTAGAAATGCATGAATGATATATTTAACTGTATTTGGCAATGAATCTGGTAGGCATGCTTAGAGGAAATTACCTATGTTCTACCTTTCAAAATATAATATCACATTCCCAATTTAATTCTGTAGAATTGCTCTACCCATCAGTTTAGAAGAAATGTAATTATAGATTTTATGGTAATCTATGCAGGTGGAATGTGCATCAACTGGAAATGTTATTTTTCTAAGTGAGGCAATTACTGTGGCATTTTCCTTTCACTCTTTCTGAGTAATGAATAATGCTATGGCCATCTGTTTTATTATAAGATATTGCAAGCCATTCCTTTTTTATTGAACAGAACAATGCAGTGTGAAATAAGTGAAAGGGAGTAAATTGGAAAGGATATGCAATGAATGGTAAAAATCATTTAGATTTGAACCTACACTAGATTCCCTACAAATATGTATTGTAAAAGTCATGTGCATCACAATGTGCACTTGTACAGACCTGAATAGACCTGAAAGTAAGCAGATTTATGTTAGATGTAATAGAATAACAATATGCAAAACATACTTTGTTATTGGTTTGCCTCCTGTATATGAGTTATAGGTAAATAGATTTTCTTATATGACATCAAGTTCTTTGTCTCTAAACATTCTTATCACAAAAATTGGAGTTTGTCTGTATAATGGAATGTACCATTTTGCTCGATTTTAAGACGACTCTCCAAAATTTGAATATTAATTTAGAAAAAAGAAAAAGCCTGAATATAAGAGTACCCTATAAGAAAAAAGTTGTATTAGTAAATATTAACTGAAAAACGAAAAACTAAAAACACCCAAAAAACACGTGTAAGGTGATGGTAAAAGAATAGGAACCAAAAATTACTTCTCTAATGTATCACTGCCGCAGCCCAACCAGAACGCTCCTCTCGGCAAGGAAGTGATGACGTTTTTCCCAACATGCATCGTGACACTGTGAGGAGCTTGATCCGTTGCTAGGATACGACGCAAGGAAGTGATGACGTTTTTCCCAACATGCATCGTGACACTGTGAGGACCTTGATCCGTTGCTAGGATACGACGCAAGGAAGTGATGACGTTTTTTCCCAACATGCACTGTGACTAAAAGCATTCCGGAGGACATTTAAAGCGGACGGCTACAATCAATTTTTATTCTATTTTTACTCACCACGATTGCGGATTATCATAGCGGATGACATCAATTGATATTTATTTCTCCTGAGGAAGCCCAGTGAGCGGCGAAACGCGTTGAGAAGTTTTTTAATCTGCATGTTCCTGATCCACTACAATGGACATTTAGTTTGAATAGTGACTTGAATTCAACCATCCTGTAAGTGCTTTTTTTTAACTTGCGCATATACTATTAAGGAAGATACTGCACCATATGGTTGTTTTCTTTATTTTATGCTCTTAGAGATTTTAAAGAATAAAGAACAGTCTTCATACCTCAGACGAGCCTGTTGTGCTGGCACTGTTTGTGAGTGCATTTCACACCTTTTACATAGCTTCTTGTTCTTGACAATATTACACTATAAGATTATTTCTTTTTTCTATGTACACATGCGCCCCGAATTTTGCTGGTTAGTAAATATTAATTCATGTAAACTATTTTTTCATATTTAATTAAAACTATGATTGAGAATTTTTTTTTGTTTCCTTTTATTTGCCAATCTCTGCCCCCCAGATATGCCTTATACCACCCTATATGGCACTCTGCCTCCCTAATATGCCACTCTGCCTCCCTGATATGCCTTATACTCCCTATATGCCACTCTGCCCCCCCAGATATGCCTTATAACCCCTATATGTCATTTTGCCCCCTATATGCCACCCTGCCCCCCTTATATGCCTTATACCACCTATATGCCACTCTGCCCCACTCTGTGCGCATCGCACAGACATCCACCGGCTGCCAGCCAGGAGGATCCAGATCCCCTGCAGCGCTGCGGGGGATGTGGATCTTAGTCTTGTAGTCAGACCTCTATTGATAGTAATAATAATAGTGATGAGGCGCTAAATATTGTACTATTAAATAAATAATTATATAAAAAATTAAAAATTACATATGAAAAATATATATAAAATTATATATAAGTGATTGTAAATAATGCTGCAAATGCTAATAGTATGACCCCAAAATACCTATAGTAATAATAAAAATATAATAAAGTGTTGCGCCTATAATTGTAAAAGTGACAATCAATTGATTACACCAAAATAATGTGCAGTGAAAATAAAAATAAAAAACAATACTTATATTAATTTTCCAATCTCCATTCGTTGTATCAGAATCATGTATCAATATGTAGAAACAAAAAAGAAACAAAAGATCATAGTGCTTTCAACAAATATATATGAATCAGGTGTATCCTCTATATGGTGTTTCACTCACATGGGGATGAGCAATGAGTTTGCTCTGACTTGTTCAAATATATAGCAAAGGAGTTCCGGCTCCGTTTTCGTTTATCAGATTGTTTTGGGAAGTTCTCTCCGAATCCCTTCTTCGAGTGTTTTAGCCGTCCACACAGCAAGAACACGAATCAAACAGTACAAAATAGAAAGGCTGGGAGGTGAGATATAAATGCGTATTTAATATTTAAAAAAGATGCAGCATGCTTACAATTAAAAAAACAATCTGTAGCGCATCTCTCCTTTCCTTTCCGAGACGGGCGACTTGCAGGTGTAACGCGTTGACGATCCAACACTCAAACGCGTTTCGCCCAATCAGGCTTCTTCAGGTCACATCTTTTTAAAATATTAAATACGCATTTATATCTCACCTCCCTGCCTTTCGATTTTGTACTGCTTGATTCGTGTTCTTGCTGTGTGGACGGCTAAAACACTCGAAGAAGGGATTCGGAGAGAACTTCCCAAAACAACCTGATAAACGAAAACGGAACTCCTTTGCTATATATTTGAACAAGTCAGAGCAAACTCATTGCTCATCCCCATGTGAGTGAAACACCATATAGAGCAGGGGTGGGCAATTAATTTTCCCATGGGGCCACATGAGAAATTGGAATGGTTTTAGAGGGCCAGACCTCTACAAACTACAAACTCCGAAGCCTTGTCCATTTTGTTAACTTATGTGCTGTTTAATAAAGTTATTCAAGCCTACGTCATTGGTAGAGGTGCTTGAATAAGTAAGGCCTGAATAACACAGTGAGACACACACAGACACAGTGAGACACACAGACACAGTGAGACACACACAGACACAGTAAGACACACACAGACACAGTGAGACACACACAGACACAGTGAGACACACACAGACACAGTGAGACACACACAGACACAGTAAGACACACACAGACACAGTGAGACACACACAGACACAGTGAGACACACACAGACACAGTGAGACACACAGACACAGTAAGACACACACAGACACAGTAAGACACACACAGACACAGTGAGACACACACAGACACAGTAAGACACACACAGACACAGTGAGACACACACAGACACAGTAAGATACACACACACACAGTAAGACACACACACAAACACAGTAAGACACACACACACACAGTAAGACCTCCCTCCCTAACCCCCCTTCTCAGTATCTCCCCTCTAACTCCCTAACCCCCCCTTCTCAGGATCTCCCCCCCCGCCCCGGTCACTTACCTTAAACTCCTGTGTTGGAAGCGTGAGGCGTTTGTCTCGGGTGCCGGCGCTTCACTGCTGATCGCCGGCGTCTGACGTCATATGCCGGCGCCCAGCGTAAAGCGCCGGCACCCGAGACAAACGCTTCCAACACAGGAGTTTAAGGTAAGTGACCGGGGCGGGGGGGGACACCGGACTCATTGGTGAGTCACCAGGACACTCTTTGCGGGCCGGTCCGAGCTATTCAGCGGGCCGGATGTGGCCCGCGGGCCGTGCTTTGCCCAGGTCTGATATAGAGGATACACCTGATTCACATATATTTGTTGAAAGCACTATGATCTTTTGTTTCTTTTTTGTTTCTACATATTGATACATGATTCTGATACAACAAATGGAGATTGGAAAATCAATATAAGTATTGTTTTTTATTTTTATTTTCACTGCACATTATTTTGGTGTAATAATCAATTGATTGTCACTTTTACAATTATAGGCGCAACACTTTATTATATTTTTATTAGACCTCTATTGAGGTCTGATTAGAAGATGACCTCAAATATAAGACGAGGGGTATTTTTCAGAGCATTTGCTCTGAAAAAAACCTCATTTTATAATTGAGCAAATACAGTAATTTCACTCAGAGGTCCAAATATTTTATATTGTTGTTTATTTACAAATCATCAGCATCGAAGAATTGCTTTAAAATGGGGTAGACACATCAAGCCAAAGACAATGATATCCTATACATGAATATTTGTAACAGTATAAGGAAACAGTAAGCAAATAGATAAACATATCTCTAGCCAAACTGAAAAAAATCATGTGTTAATACATAGCAACTTAAAAACCATATACAAAAACAAAATAATATTCTTCAAATGTTCTTTAAGTGTAGTCTTCAGCTGTTCTTACAATAACACTACAGTAAAGTGATCAGCCACATGATAACCGCTCAGAACCAGTTCACATTTTGCTAAGAAGATAATTCAGTGAATCATGAACTGAGTTTCATAATTAATAAAGTAAACACCAAAGCCACCAAAGTCCGTTCACAAGACAGCTTTGCATGCTTTACCTAAGCAGGTCTACCCAGAACAAAGTCTGTTTTGGTAAAATGTCTGTACAAGTATAATTGAAATCTATGTAGGACATTAAATGCTACATAAAATCAATGTCTCTCCTGTTAATTGATGCATTAAATGTTTAGAAAAAAGGGAGGACCTTTTTCCAGAATGAAATATCCATAAAAAGCAGAACAAAGTCCTCAATTTGATGTGCTAATGCATTCATTCAATTTCAATTAGCCTGTTTCACATTTTTTGATTTATATGTTTCCAGGCTGAAGAAAAAAATCTATTACAGCTCCACTTACTCTGTCAGAACAGATAATGACAAAAAAGTGTCTTAACAGTTGGTAAGGCTGCTGCTATGAATGCATCACTGTCAGAAAGATGCACATCCTGCTAGCTGTGTTATTTTTTGTATATCACATTGTGTTTAAAAATAATTATAAGGGTTTTTTATGTCACATTGCTTTTTTCCCTTCTAAATAGGTACAATATACAGTCATGTGAAAAAGAAAGTACACTCTGAATCTATGGTTTTAGAAATCAGGACATATTATCAATCATCTGTTCCATAGCAGTTCTAAAAATTGGGTAAAAACAACTTCAGAGGAACAACAGCACTTGACACAGTACACCTTGCCGTGATATATTCAACAAAAATAAAGCCAAAATGGAGAATAAGTATACCCTTACTGCTTCCGTTGGCTAAGTAGGAGACAGGGGCTGCTAATCAAATTTCTTTGTTTGATTGCTCACAAGCATGCGTGACCACCTCTATAAAATCCTAAGTTTGCTGGTCTGGAGCATGACTGGAGGAGGGCCTACCTGGCAGCCCCCTTTTCCCCCTCCTCCCATAACCACAATAAAGACATTCACCAAATGTCATTTTAACCCCTTCAATCCCAGGGGTTTTTGGTACCTCAAAGCCCAGAGCAATTTTGCCATTTTTGGGGTATGTTGGTTTAGCAATTATTCTCTGTTCCTGTGAATAGTGTACCCATGTAAACTATATATTGTTTTTTTCAAGGAGAGATTGAGCTTTCGTTTGATACCATAGTTGGATGATAAACTGAAAATTTAGAATGAGAAATTTAGTAAAAACTAGCGAAGATTAGAAAAATAAACTAATTTTTTTTTACATTTTCCCTCTGAATCCTCACAAAATTAGGTAAAGTGATGGAAAACCCCCTCCAAGTTTATCAATTCAGGTGTCCTGATTTCAGAAATACCTAATTTATATAGATTTTCCAGACTTTCCCAGCACCAGGGAGCATACTATAAGGTGTACAATTTTGTATAATTTTTATGCCTATGGCTTAATGGGTTTGGGGGTTGTGAACGGGGGCAGGAGGGTTATACTGGCTAGATGTTATGCTAGGGCAATGGGATGTAAGGTTTTTTTAAGAATTTTTTTATTATCTTTTTTTATATATATTTTTTTTAATTTTAATTTTACACAGTAATGGTAAGAGGTCCTCCTAGGGACCTCCTGAACATGCCAGTGATGTCACAGTGACATCACAGCTCACATTATAAATTTTTTTAGTATTATTTATATTATTATTTTAATGATTTATTTAATATTATTTTTAAATCACTAACCGTTTTTTTTTTCAGCTTTTCACTTACAGGACGGGAGGGGGAGTGAGAGAGATGGTTTCTCACTCCCCTCCCCACGATCCCCCTGCACCGATCACACTGTGATCTCTATGCAGGTCCTCACAGACCTGCATAGAGATCGTAGCGTCTCTGTGCCTCATCGGAGGGCACAGAGACGCTACGGGGATATCCTGTCCTCCGATGACCTTCCGGGTTACGTCAGCAGTGACGCAACCCGGAAGGGAATGCCCGATTGCGCATTTGCAACTGTGTGATCGCACGATCGGGCAGTTTACAGTGTACAGCCGGCTTCTGCTGTCAGTGGGGAGTCCAGGCTGTCAAACGACAGCCTGGTCTCCCGTGCAGCGGCAGGGATGTGTCCCTGATACTGCACGAAGGGCTGGACGTACCGGGACGTCCATAGGGTTTTCTTTGTGGGCGTTTTTTGGACGTCCCGGTACGTCTATAGGGGAACGAAGGGGTTAACAAATTGAGTTTATTTATTTATTTCTTAACAATGTCAATAAAAGTCAGATATGGATTAATTTGTCCACGGTGCAATCCAACTTGCATCTCCGCACCGTGACACTAACACAATTAAAGTGTCAAGGGTTAAGTACCATTAACCCTTTGTAAACTTTACACCAATGTGTTGGGCGCTTAACGAACGCCCCTTTTAACAATTAACCAAACACCATCAAACTGAAACAGTAACCAGTGAAACCGTCAATGAATAACACCATCTGGCATAGGCGTGTAAACCGTATACCCGCTGTGACTGTAGGCGTCCCTTGCCCGTCAGCCCGTGGCACCACGGCACCCACGGCACCCTCTAGCACCATGCCAGCATAAAACCTCCACAGCCAGGGAATGCGACCACTTGCATTCTACTGACCCCCCACCACCGCCAGAGCCCTCTCGATGCCCGTCTGGATATCAAGCAACCAAATATCCAAACCCACATCGGACAAATGGACCCCATCCTGACGAAACAAACCCGAGAGATCCCCCTCCAAATTGTCATGCCGAACAATGACGGCACCCCGGAAAGCCAAAAACGAGAAATGGTCTTATTCACCTGTTTCCTTGCACGCTCCACACCAGCGTAAGAGTTAGCCCCCCGCCAACGCAACCGGGTAACAATATGAGACCAGATAAAAAACGTGGAAGGATAAGCTGCCCAAAACTGTTGAAAATCAGCCTTCATATTGGAGATCAAAACCCGCAAAGGAACCTGCACAAGATCATTCCCACCCACATGAAACAACAGAACCTGGGGCACCCCGTGTATGCGGACATGGCGAGACAGTTCCCTGCCAACCCTGTCCCACCGCATACCACGGAAGCCCAGCCACCGGATCACCACCCTATCCGGATCAAAGCCAAGCTGCCTGCCAGAGGGACGAATCGCCGCCCGCCTCGCCGCCCAATACACGTACGAGTGCCCCAGGATCCACACGACCACCTTACCGGAACCTAAAAGAGAACAAAGAACAAACATAAGAGCGAGAAACGCACAACCTAAAGCAGATGAGGCCTGACATAAGAACGAAATCTATTGGACTCCCAGCGCCCAATCCTCATCACCACATCCTGATCCAACCCTCACCTAACCGCCTCCGTGGCGGCCCTAATCCTAAAGGAGTGCGTACAAACTCGGGAACCGGAAGACCCAAAGCACTCAAGCAGTGCCGAAACACCGCCACAAATTGGTACCGCGACAAGGAAGTGCCGTCCCCATGAATTAACAAGGAACCGTCCACACAAGGCCAAACTGCCAGAAACGCCACAGCCACAGCGCAGGGGCAAACAGGACTATCCAATAAGCTGTGAAGCACAACGAAACGACCCCTACCAGCCTGATCAGTCTTAGACCGACGAAGCCGTATGCAAACCCGATCAGCCTCTAGAACAAATTCCGAGAACAACAAACCACCTTGAACCTTCCTATTAGGGCTGACCAGCTCGTCCACACGAAAAGCCCCAAAAAACACTAAAACAAAAGCCAAACGAAATAAACACAACTCAAAATGGGACACACAAACCTCAGACAACCGTCCCACCAAATCCACCAACAACCCAAAAGAAACCGGCCTACGAGAATCACGGGAATGAGACCCCCTCCGGAACCCCCGCAACGACTGCTTAACCAGAAAATTCTTAGTCAAATCACGCTCGCCCTGTGCCTTAAACATAAAGGCCAGAGCAGCCATACGGCGGTCCAGGCTCGACACCGACACCCCTGAACAAAACAAAAACCCAATATACCATAAAAGGACCTCAGACTTGGAATCATCAGCCGAAGGAGACCCAGCCTGGCAACAAAACTCACCCCACTCAGCCCAAACCTTCTGGTAAAAACTCCAAGTAGTAGGAACCAGCGCCCTCCTCAGGAGCGACCCTGCTCCGGCTCGCCCAGCTGCCACACCCACCTGGGAAACTGCGTACCAACTCTGTCTGCCTGTGGGGCGAGCTGGAAAAAACGCTCCCACTGCAAACAAGAAAGAGAATCGGCGATGCTGTTATCCACCCCGGGAACATGCACTGCCCGAAAACACATATTCAATTGCAGGCAAAGCAAAACCAAGCGACGCAACAAGCGGAGGACGGGAACGGAGGAGGTGAGACCATTCACGGCCTGCACCACGGCCAAATTGTCACAACGAAAGCAAACCTGCTGGTTCGCCAGCTCAACCCCCCAGATCTCCACCGCCACTACTATCGGAAAGAGTCCCAAAAAGGTTAGATTCCTAGTGAAGCCGGGCTCACCCCAACCATCCGGCCATTGCCCCACACACCACCTACCACAAAAATAGGCTCCAAAACCAAGATGCGTCAGTCCACAACTCAATGTCCCCATTAGCCACAGGGGAACCCAACCAGAGCGACTTCCCATTGTAATCCTGCAAAAAACGATCCCAAACCCACAAATCATCTTTCAACTGAACCGTCAACCAAATAAAATGATGAGGAGCCGCGACACCGGACGTGGACAACGACAACCTACGGGAGAAGACCTACCCCATCGGGAGAACCCGACACGCAAAATTCAACTTCCCCAAAAGAGACTGAAGCTGCCGCAGAGTAACCTTAGAAAGCCGCAAAAAACTGCTCACCAAAAACCACAGCTCGACCACCTTGGACTCCGGAAGCCGACACACCATTTCACCGGAGTCGATTTCAATACCCAAAAAACTCAAAACTGGACAAGGGCCCTCAGTTTTCTCAGGAGCCTACGGAACACCAAAATCAGCCTCCACCTGTTGGACCGAAGCCAAAAGAACCGCACATTGAGAGGACCCCGGAGGCCCCACGCACAAAAAATCATCCAGGTAATGGATAACAGAAGGCAACCCAGACACCTCCCTAACGACCCACTCTAAAAACGTACTAAATGCCTCAAAATAAGAACAGGAAATGGAACACCCCATAGGCAAACACCTGTCAACATAAATGCCCCCCTGCCAGCGACAACTCAACAAGTGCACACACTCCTCATGAACCGGCAACAGCCGAAACGCCGCCTCAATGTCAGTCTTAGCCATCAGAGCCCCCTGACCAAAAGACCTCACCCAATGGGCCACCCTATCGAAAGAGGTATACGAGACAGCACACAACTCCGGGTCAATGCCATCATTAACAGAACGCCCCTTAGGAAATGACAGATGGTGAATGAGGCGGAATTTACCAACCTCCTTCTTAGGAACTAAACCTAACGGAGAAATTCTCAAACCTGGGAGAGGAGAAACGGAAAACGGGCCCGACATACATCCCAGCCGGACCTCATTAGCCAATTTCTCAGAAACAACCTCAGGATGAGCCAAGGCGGACTTCAAATTTCGAGATGAAACCACCCCCAACACCCCGCCAAAGGGAATCCGGAAACCCTCACAAAACCCACCCGACAGCAAAGCAGCGGCCTCCCTGTCAGGGTACCTACTCAGCCACGGAAGCATCCTCTCCAGCCGCACCGGAGTCTCCCCTCTTGGAACCACCAAAACCCTTGCCCCCTTTGTGGCGCTTGGGACATTTCGCAAGGGAGTGGGACCCATTACACCCGGAGCACTCGAGCTTGAAACGACACAAGGTGCCCCACTTGCACTGCCCCTCGTTGAACTTCCAGCAAAACCCCTTCTGCATACCAGCCGCTGTTCCCGGAGTTCCGGAAGCACCGGCTGCGCCTGGAAATGTCTGCCCCGCGGGCCGCCCAGGGGCCATAACACGTAACCACAAGGCAATGTCCTTGTGGTCCCAGCGCAAACCCGGTCTACAAGCCATCCGCTGCCGAAACTGCTCATCATACCGAAGCCAAGACTGACCCCCAAAGGTCCGATAAGCCTCACCAATACTATCCAAATAACAGAAAAGGCCAGTACAATGCTCCGGCGCTTTCTGCCCAATCACACTGGCCAATATTGCAAACGCCTGAAGCCAGTTAGTAAAGGTGCGAGGAATCAACCGATACCGCCGCCTCTCCTCATCCTCCTTCTTACTGGCTTCCCCTTTCATAGGCTTATCCAAATTAAATTTCTCCAGAGGGAGAAAATCTCAACATACTCCCCTTTCCAAATTTTTTCACGGACCTCTTGTTTTAAATGAGTGCCCAACGGGGCCTCAAAACACACATAAACCTCCCCACGAGAAGCATCAGCTAAGCGGACAAGGTCATCACCCCCAGACTTCTCAGCGGAAGCCCCGACAGTCCCAGCAACCGTACCTGCAACCACATCACTAGCAGCCACCACCGGACCCGCCGTAACTGACGCCGAAGGGACTTGCTCAACCACAGGGGCCGGTCCCGAAACCACGGAAGGCGCACCGGATGGAACCCCAGCCCCCCCATAAGAACCCCAAACCCCAGCCGGAGAAGCAGAACTAACCTGGCGTTTACACGCCTCTAACAAGTCACCAAAACCCGACAACAACTGTCCTAACAAAAGGGAGGGATCAGCCCGGGGCCCAGCAACACCCGAACCCCCAGAAGACACCCCGGAACCCCCCCAACCGGCAACCCAGGAAGCGGAGAAAAAAGTGAAAAAAGGGGGAAGGGAACAACCATGCTCACCAGAAGGCTGACCACCAGCCGAGGTGGATGTAACAGGCCTGGCTGTAGAACTGGGAGACGCAGAAAAACCCTGCCGCAGTAAGGCAGGTGTGCCCAGAAAATCCTCTTCAGCAGAAGCAACTGAGTGTTCCCCTTCCAAGATGACCGCCGCTGATCCCCGTGTGGCGGGCGCCATATTAGGTAAGGCGCGCGAAACACCAGACCGAGTGCCCGCCCCTTCAGACCGCATGGCGGCTGCACCAGCAGGAACAAGCTCCCGAGCGTCAGCCTCGGAGCGTACAGCTCCCTCACCTCTCACAGGTGACTCAGGAACACGCCGGCGACTTGGACGGCTCCGTGGCAGCTCCCTGGAAACTGCAACACCGGACGGACCCTCGCCAGGATCACGGGACACCTCATCCCCTGAACCGGAGCTCCGGGACAGCCGGACATTCGCTTCAGCGGTCTCGGACTGACGGGGACGAGCCGCACGGCCAGACCGCACCATCCGCGGATTTCGTCTCTTCGCAGGCCCACCGGAAAGGATGGGCTTGCTCTCTGAACGACGGCTACGCCTGCCGCCGCCTGCTTCAGGGCTCAGCCGCTCCGGAGGCCGGGAAGGCCTCGACCGGGTACGAGGGACATCGGGGGCCACGGGACTCGGATCCACAGATGGGGGCACTTCAGACAGCAACCCAGCAATCCTGCCACGAAGCCACTCAGCCCTGGGACCCTCCAAGGACTGCAGCTCAGAAATAAGGTCGTCCATGGTAAGTAAAGGGGTTAAACAGCAAGAGCAGAGCAATATTTTCTGACAAAAGGCAGTTAAAGAGTAATGCCCTAGCCTGTAGGGAGCCAAATTTATAGCCCATATTATGGGGGGTGTCACCAGGGGCTGCTGACCAACCCCGAGTGACCCCCTAATCTGAAGATTTACATATAGCTGGGCAGATTAGTAAATTAATTTATAAAGTGCAAGAGGTGAAAGTGGGGGAGGAGAGGAAGGGTAGCCCAGGCCCCCCCAGTCATGGGCCCCTGCGTCCATTTCTCTCCCTCCGGGGCTGTGCTTTCAGGTTTGTGTTAACACAATGCTAAGGAGGAAAGACATAAGCATTTATATTAGAGAAGAATTGATGTTGTTTATCAATCTGGGAAGGGTTAGAAGGCCATTTCCAAACTATTTGAAGTGCCTCATTCCACAGTGAGAAAGAATATTCCAAAGTGGAAAACATTCCAGACAGTTGCCAATCTTCCCAGGAGTATAAGTACCAGCAAATTCACTCAAATGTCAAATGTGCAATGCTTACAGAAATTGCAAAAGAACCCAAGAGTTACATCTCAGACTTGAGAGACCTCAGTTAGCATGTTAAATGTTAAAGTTCATTACAGTACAACCAGAAAAAGGCTGAACAAGTATGGTAGAGTCAAATGTGAGACCATCCGTCTGTCAGCTAAAGCTTGGCCGAAATTGGGTCATGGAACAGGACAATGAACCAAAGCACACCAGCAAATCTACAACAGAATGGCTGAAAAAGAAAATAATCTTGAAATGCTGTGGTGTGACCTTAAGAGAGCTGTACATAAACAAATGCCTGCTAACCTCAATGAACTAAAGCAACTTGTAAAGAACATTGGGCCCAAATTACTCTACAACGATGTGAAAGAATGGCAAAGTCATACAGAAAACATTCACTTCAAGTTATTCCTGCTAAAGGTGGTTCTACAAGCTATGGAATCATAAGGTGTATTTAGTTTTTCACACATGGCTTCTCCATTCTGGCTTTATTTTTGTTGAATAAATCATGTCACATTGCAATATGTCATGTGTCGTCGTTCATATGAAGTTATATTTACCTAATTTTTAGAACTGCTAAGGAACAGATGATGACTGTACATTGGTCATCTTCTTTTATGGAATACAGTACATTTAACATTCCTTAACATTAATATCTATGATTTTGCTATCAAATGTTGCATGCGGATATATCCAAAAGTTCACATTTTAGAGACAAAGGTAAAATATTTTGTACAATTAGCATTTTTGCAAAATAAATAAAACTGTGCGAAAAAGTTGTAAAAGTGATTACGTTTAACAGCTCTTTAGCAACAGTCTACATTCTCAATAGTTTTTTTGGGGGGGAGAATACAAAGATAAAGTAGGGTTTTGGGAGCTTTACTCATTTTAGAATGCTGAGAGCAATCATTATCCTAATTAGTCTCCGTCCACTCTGCACACTATTCTGGATCATTAAGCTACCTCTCAAGATATATGCAGTAAAGTCTAATTACCTTCCCGAAATGTTAATTAAAAAATATGATTGATAATATTTTTTTTCACTTTCACTTCTTTAGAAAAATGAATAGCTAATGGGTAAGCCAGAACTATAATAATTAGACTACTATATTCTGGAAATCACTTTTTCATGTACAGAAAAGTGTTTTACAATGAACTGAAGGTGATATCCATTTAGTGCTAATAAATCATTTGAATCACATGCTTGAGGTGCAATATGCGAATCTTAGAAATTCTTATAAAATTTGACATAAATTTTTTATAAAATGATAAGATATAAGATGGTGTTGATATGGGTTCTGATTGACAGAATATGATTTTAGAAGAAACTTAAAGGGACACTCCAGCCATCATACACATTTAAATACATACAATATCGTGTGATCCCTTTAAATTTTAATGGTGTTGCTTATGCAAATGCATGCCGTGGTTCTGGAGATTCCTTGCATATGCATTTTCTCCTTTTCTCACCCAACAGCTACTTTGGTGCAGGTATGCTCAACCAAACACATTCTACTTGCACTTACCTCCAGTCAGCTCCATCACTAGTTTGGTATACTAGTGGGGGTATATTAAAAACCTCATTTGTGGCAAGAGCTCTCATTTATTTCAGTTGGGTAAATTACCTGCTGCTGACTGGCTGATTGAAGCGTTCTGTTTTAATGAGGGTGTCAGTGACATTCAACTATGTGGGGTATGTGTCCATTCTTTGGCCATGGTATTGGCATTCAAAAGACCTACCCAGTTTTATGTGGAAAGGAGAACATAATAAGTGAACCATTCTTTATGTAGAAACATGTATCTAGAATTTCAGTAACTAACCAGCAGCTGAGGAAAGGATATTGTGTGTCCTTTCTAGACTTGGGTGCCAGCCAACTCTTCGTGTTCATCTTCATGTTCATCTTCGTCGGGTTAAGAAGCTTCATATTCCACAGATATTCATCCATTCCTGTGTTCGTTTCAGTCGAATATCTGTGTACATTCTTCACAGTACACAATATGCAGCAGCTTTGGCACTAGGATTTGAAATGTCCGTACGAGCAACTCTACTGGTCGCTTGCAGGGGCCTTCTGAACCAATTCATTGTACTTAATTGGTTGATGGCAGATGAGCCCCCTGCTGGCGGCCAATAGAGTTGCTCATACAGACTTTTAAAATCCTGGTGTCACAACTTGGCCTGGAGAGACCAATAGAGGCGCTTGTACGGACCTTTAACTCTTGGAGCGGGGAGACCATGAACTCCTCAGGCCAAGTTGCGCAGTCAGGAATTAAAGGCCGTGTGAGTGAGTTTATTGGTCACCTGCAGGGGCCTCCTCTAGCATCAACCAATTTGATTGGTTCATGCCAAAAGAGGCCCCTGCAGGCGACCCATAGTGTTGCTTGCACGTCCCTTTAACTCCTGACGGGGAACTTGGCCTGCCTCCCCGCTCCAAGAGTTAAAGGTCTTTAGCTCCTCACAGCAAACCTACAGATTTCCGCCTCCTTTATCTACGCAGCATCGCAGGGGTTAATGGGAGCGGAAATCCGTAGGTTCACCATTAGGAGTTTAAGGGGCCATAAGAACCACTCTATTGGTCGCTGGTAGGGCCCCTGCAGCCGACCAATAGAGTCGGTTGCATGGCCCTTTAACTCTTGACACGGAACTTGGCCTGGGGAGACCATTGGTCTTCCCGCTCCAAGAGTTAAAGGTCTGTACGAACGACTCTATTGGTCGCCGGCTGGGAGCACCTCCTGGTGCCGCAACTTGGCTCTAAGAGTTAAAGGTCCGTACGAACAACCAATAGAGTCTCTCATACGGACCTTTAACTCTTGGAGCGGGGAGGCCATGGTCTCCCAAGGCCAAGTTGCGTGTCAGGAGTTAAAGGGCCGTGCGAGTGAGTCTGTTGGTCGCCTGCAGGGGCCTCCTCTGGCATCAACCAAGAAAAGGAAGATGAGGGATGAGAGAAAAAGGAGAGAAGATACAGAAAAATAAATTGCCCCCATATAATTTTGAGGGTGCTCTTTAAGTCAATGTGCCATGGAACAATGGGTGCATATGTTGCTACTCAACAATTTTGAGCTGTATCACTACAAAGCAGCACTACAGATGTTTTTTTTAACTGCAGCATTTTTATTATTAGCATACCGAGACATTTTGGACAATACTATGCTTCCAACATTGTGGGAACAGTTTGTGGAATGCTCTTTTCCATTCTAGCATGGCTGTTCACAAAGCAAGTAAATGACTATGATCGGTTGTAGTGTAAGACGACTCATGGTGATGGTAGAGAATAAAGGGTTGGAGGTATTTTGTATAATTATACAATCTAGTGTAAAAATGCAATAGCAATTAGTGGGCCAGTAAAAAAAAAATTGCCATGTCATAAAACTATAATATACAACTAATGTGCATACCTGGGAACTCTCCGGGTCAAACCCCGAATTCTCCGGGTTGCGGGAGCAGGGTCTTGACACGCCCCGCTCCCCGCCTATTCTACCTTTAAATGGGGGTGTTTCCCGCTGATGCCCCTCATGTAAGCGGGAACGCCCCCGACGTCAGTGAGAACTCCCCGCGTCCCGCAAGGGAAGGTTCCGGATAGCCGGAGCTGAAAAGTTCCCGGGTATGCTAATGTGGGATGCAATCACAGAAGTTGTTTTAGGGCAAATGTAGTATTTTAAAGACTACTTAAATAGTTATATGTAAGGTAGGTTGCTACCATTTCCAACCCCTTTATTCCAGTACTTTTACCAAATATTTACTGTATAAATATATATTAGAAGATAGGAGTGCACTTCTCAAAGATTAACCTAGGTGGTGCACTTTGCCTAAACTATCATCAGATGAAAATTCATATTGTAGCACATTCTAACAAGAACAGTTAGCATTCTATTAAAAACACTAATTTTCTTACGGCCCTTTTCGTTGGCAGTCTATGTAAACCGTTGAAATTCTTGTTCATTTTTTTCTATTCACAATCCTTTTCACATATTAGAGCAAATTAAATATATATCTTCCTAAAGGGTGGCAAATATTTCTAATATAAAATAACATTTATTTTAGTATTATGAGGTTTCTACTTTATCCTAAGTTTGCTAAAACCTAGCCACCAAAATCAAGCCTTTTCATTTTGCAGTAATCCTAACCATGAAGCAGTTTGTGCTCACTTCTATATAAAAATAAATGATGTATCATATTTAAAAATCTGAACTTCTATTACCCAATTTCGGCTGAAATTAGACACAATACTACTGTATTTTGGTTCTGAGTAAAAAAAAATATGAATGTTATAATGTTTGATATAGTTACTAAATTACCTAAGGTCCACTTCTAATTGTCAATGTTTCCTTTTGGAGACATTTGGTTGAAAGTTATGGGACTATTTAATCTTATGGTGGCAGAATTCTGTGGTAGAATTGACATATCTAATTCATTTCTTAATTAATTAATGCTAAAATTAACTCATCAGTGCTCCCTTACTAAGGCTTTCTTAATTTAACAAAAATGGAGAGATAACATGGTGGTGCAGAATAGTCATGGAAACTTCAAGGACAGATAGTTTTAATAGCTGCTGTGACACAGACATTATATCCTATGATTGTTTTGTATTTTCTTTCTCTTTTGTTTTTCTTATTAATACAAAGTAAATAAAATGAAAACAGGGCAAGGTGTGTCTTTATCATTACATATATTAAACAATAATTATACAATCCGCACCTGTTGTCTCTATAAGTCAGATTGTTATGCTACATACTACTTGTTATGTCCACCCATTGTACAGCGCTACGGAATTTGATGGCGCTATATAAAACAATAAATAATAATATGAATTATTTGCTGAATTTAAACATTTCACCTTGTTGACTAAAAGCAAGATGAATGCTAAGCCAAGCTTAGTTCTTCTGCCAGGATTGTTTCTCGTGCTGCCACTTACTCGTATCCTGTATTTGCCTTCTGACCAGGATTGTGCATTTCTGTTTGCAAAACATGTTCTGTATAACATGGCTCCTTCAAAAACCGGTAAGGGTCCTGCACATGTCCACTCAAAGAGACTCAACACTTGGTGGATAGCGGTTGCCCTCAACAGAACTCACCACCAGATTCCAAACGTGCACCTTGATGCTCTCCAAACAACCCTCCCGTGGGCCTAACAGGTGGTTGCTGCATAGCTAGGAACAATACAGATTTTGTGTGGAAGCTATGGGTCAGTGGCAAATGGCCTTGCTCCTTCTGGTTAGCCCAGACTTCTTAACCTAGGTAAAAAAAAAGCATTCCAAAGGTGCAATATACTGCTCTGATCACCATATATCATCGCATAATTTGCACAGTTCAAATTGTGTTAAGATTTCGAATTACTGTTTTAGCTAAACACTAATAAATCAAGCATGTCTCTAATACTGTGTCATTAAACACCCATAACACAAGCATAAAACATAGGGGTAAAAATATATAATTTTATTTGGATACACATGGGATAGATTTATGAATGTGTATGTTAATTCTTGCACTGTTCTGTTATCCCAAAGGAAAGCTATCCCTTAATACACAGACTGTCATACACAGATTGCTATCACAAACAATCCTCATCAAGAGGATAATACTGCCAGATTCACTTAGCATCATTTGCCCTCGTTATAGGTTTTCTGTAATATGCTTGGCTTCTGTCATGTGCATAATTGTAAGATATATGCACTAGATTCAGAACTACCGTACTCCTTACCCTAGCAAATATTTACACTTTGCAAATAGGAATAAATAAATGGTGGTTTATTTTATTATGCTCTCTATCCTCTCCTCCTCTCTCCCTTTCTCTCTATATATATTGACCCATAAGTTTTAATTCAAGATATACACACATTAGTGTATAAAGCAAAATTAAAAGCATTTTATTGCATTTTTAAACAGATGCTAGAGATTTCTGAAATACTGTTTATAACATTAAACAGATGAATTAGAATTGGTACAAAATCAAATATACAAACTGCTTATTCCATTGGAATATTATTGTGAGCAATTATTAAAATAGAACACTAAACTTGATTTTCTGTTACATTGACTCATAAGCAATACATTTTATAATTCTTTAATACAATGCATTCTGGCTGAAAACCTATACATGTTGTTGTATAACCTGTGATACAGTATATGATCAAAAGTATGTGGACACTTCTCCTAGTTTAGGTGTTTCAGCCACACCCATTGCTAACAGGTGTACATAAACAGCCATCTCCATAGACAAGCACTGGCTGTAGAATGAGTCACACTGAAGAGCTGAGAGACTATAAATGTGGCACTTTTACCGCAGATCAGTTTGTGAAATCACTTCCCTGCTAGATCTAGTCCACTGTGAGTGCTATTGTGACATGAAAGCATCTAGGGGTATCAACAGCACAGCCACAAATTAGTCCACCAAAGCATGTAAAAAATGCATATCATTTGTAGCATCACTAACAACAGAATAGACTTGTGCAAACGGACTGAAACAGATTTGGAGAGTTTTTTTTGTTATGTTTTTGGTCCATTTGTTTTTGGACAAGGAATTTCCAACCCTTTCAGTTAGTATGAGATTCAGAGGGCTTTTTACTCGATCTCATTCACATTCTTTCTCATTCACTCTCTCTCTCACTCGTTTCCCTACCTTCTCCACTTAACGTTTCCATGTTCCTTACCCCTCAGCTTTCCTTCTCTTGCCTCTTCTTGTTCTTTTGTCTTCTTTATTCATCTGCTTTCCCCTGTGTCTTTTTTCTTACAAAGCAGAAAATCATTATGAGCAATGCCAATTGTCAGCTGGAGGGGTGTTAAGCACACCACCACTGGACTCTGGAGCAGTGGAGATGTGTCCTTTGGAGTGGATAAGTACCGCTTCACTCTTTAGAAGTCTGATGGGTCAATTTACGTTTGCAGGATGCAAGGAGAGCTCTACCTACCAGAATGCAAAGTACAGTACAGTTTGGTGGAGGATGAATAATGGAAAAACTGTTGTTTTCCAGTGAAGGGTAATGTTAATGTTACAACATACAAAGTCATTTAAGACAATTGTATGCTTCTGACTTTGTGGAAACACTTTTGGAAAGGCCCTTTCCTGTGCACAAAGCAAAGTCCATAATATTTGGTGTGAAGGAACTCAAATAGGCTGCACAGAGCCCTGACTTAAACCCCAATGAACACCTTTTGAGTAAATCAGAACACTGATTGTGAGCCAGGCCTTCTTGTCCAACATTAGTGCCGGACCTTAAAAAGGCTCTTTTGGCTGAATGGGCACATATTTCCTCCTGTTGTAGCTGCCAAGGCAACTGCATATTAATGCCCATGGATTTGGAATGGGTTCCAACAAGCTTTTATAGGTGTGGGGGCAGTAAATCAAGATTAGTTTATTCCTTAACATATTAGCCCTCTCTGTCACAGATGACTACCAGAGGTTAATGATGCCAGATCATTGTGAACTATATGTTGTGTGCTATACCCCCATGTGTAAAGTATCAGTACAGAAAGTGTGAATGTGATGCAATCAGTAGTACTCTGGACAATAAAAAAAAAAAGTCAGGGTCCCAGTGAAAGTTGTGTTAAAGGCCCCTTTGCTATGTACACATCATTTTTGGATCTACATGGTTATTTCTCCGAACATGTGAAATTAATACTGGCTTATGTGGGGTTATAACTTTTAATGTGGTACCAATTTTGAGCAAAGGCAAGCCAGTGATAATATCATATGCAGTTACACATATTAAGATAGATAATATTTTGGTTAATGCTTAGCTGAATGATCACAAACGTGTTGAGTAAACTGCATTAGGGTGATTATCTTGATAACAATCAAAGTCGGTGTTTATCAGCAGGTAACATCTCTTATATTTTTTATAACTTTTTAGTTGTTCATGGTAAAAGAACCATTTTAAAAAAGCCAATACAACAAGCATTCCTTTCACAAAATGTTATTTCATTATATAAACATCTGTTAATGTCATAAAACGTCATTAATACTAAATGTGCTATTGACGGCAGATGTATTTTACTTTTCCTGCTGTCTTCACTAGCATGCAAATGGACCTTATCTGGTTTACATCAATGTCACCTTTCAACTTTTATTTTATTTATTCCAGTGGACATGTTTTTTCAATGCAGTGGTTTTTCAAACCAGGACCCAGTGGGGCATGAGTCAACACTTAAGTCCTCCCATTCAATCTTAAAGGAAAAGCCCCATGAGAAAAAAATACAGTGATACATAAGGAGTCAGGGTATTTGTTTAGTAGATAGGACTAAGATTACACAGTTAAATGCATAACCTGACTAATAAGCAACTGTCCAAAAACATTACATCATACAACAACTGGAACGGTTTCAAAATATAAAATACCAATGAAAATACCATTTCTTTTGAAAAAAAATATTTTTTATCCGATGCTAGTAATAAATATGTAATTTTTTTTTATAACAGTGTAACTTTACAGAGAGAAACCTATATAGATATCTAGTTTAAGGCAAACAGTGCATATAGTGGTAAAAATACAACTCCCTCAAAATTTTCCCCATAAATAAAGGACCAAAAAGTTAATGTTATAGAAATAAAATATTTTTCATAAAAAACTCTTTCCTCTCCTTGGTTAACAGATGTTGTTGTACATGCATGTACATTGCACATGCAGTAAATATATGTGACAGGAGACAATGTATTTTCAATTTGCAATATGCAATTTAGGCATACATAAGAAGGCGATAAGTTCCTTAACCATGTGAAAGAAACAAAAAATAGTTACAAGATATACATGTCCATATGTATGCATTTTTTTGTAGCAGTAGTACATTTTTTGCTTTTCTTGTGCACTTACTTTTCAAGGTCACCCTAATCATCAGTTTGGTTGATGTAGTAGTCCTCAGAAGCTAATTGGTTAATATTTTTGTTGCAAAAATTAAATCCCTTTAAAACATATTGTCTACTTTTATTTTATTTTTTAGAGACTTTTATTGGGGAAAAGGGTTTTATATTGTGTGGCACATGTGAAGTCACAATATCAGATCTCTGTATGATAGCATAGATCAGGCTTTATTACTAGCATTCCTACCAGGTGATCTCCCAGTAGGTAGCAAGCAGCCATATTAGACTGCCTGCTGCTTGGGTTGGTTGCCTAAAATCAGAGATCATATATTTGTTTTACTTATTTTTTATTGTGGGAAAGCTGCTGAATGGTCTATAAACCTGGAGTACAAGCAACAAAATAAGATTGTAGGTTTATTCTAGATATTCTTTGACTAAAACAAACATTTTGAGTTTGCCATTCTCAGGGAGCATACATTGATGTGAACCATGCCACAAAAATACATCTCAGAGGACCTTCAATCAAGAATTGTTGATTTAAATAAAGCTGGAAAGAGTTACAAAGTAATCTCAAAAAGTTAACATATTCATCAGTCCACAGATGTTTGGGAAGAACATGCAGCACTACGTATTTTGTCAAAGGCACAGCATGCTCATGTGAAAACATTATACCAATGGTGAAGTATGGTGGAGGGAGCATTGTGATTTGGGGCTGCTTTGTTACCTCTGAGTCTGGACAGCTTTCTATCATTGAGGGGACAATGAATTCCCACATTTATCAAAGTATCATACATGATAATGTCAGAATGGCTGTTTACCAGCTGAAGCAGGACAATCACCCAAAACACCGTAGTAAATCTTCTACAGAATGGTTTCAAAAAAAAGAAAATTCCCCTTTTGGAGTGGCCTGGTCAGAGTCCAGACTTTAACCCATGATAAATGCTGTGGAATGATCTTAAGAGAGCCATTCACAGCAGACATTTTAGAAATATGGCTGAGTTTAAGTGGTATTGTCTAAAATTTCTTCCGAATGTTATGCCAGTCATGCCACAGCTACCAGAAGCGCTTGCTTTGAGATTATTTCTGCCAAAGGAGATTCAGCCAGTTATTAAATCCATGGGTTCACTTAGTTTTTCCACCAGCACTGTAAATGCTTAATAGATGTGTTCAAAAAAGACATGACAGATTCTCATTGTTTGTGTGTTATTAGCTTAAGCACATTGTGTTTGTATATACATGTGACTTGTAGATCAGATCACATTTTATAAACAATTCATGCAGAAAACTAAGTAATTCCAAAGTGTTTCTTGCCACTGTATGTGTTTGCACCTCAACAGGTTCAACTTTAAGTACCTAAAAACAGACCAAGTTATAGGTTCTGAGGTGTTTTACAGTAACACTCACATAATACCTTATTTCTTCTATTGTATCTGTTTTGACGCTAGAGAAAAATCGGACTGTAAGGTTATATCTAATGAAATCCACATCAACCAAAATACTGCTATTTGCAACTTTATAGTCTTGCTGTTCAGTAATGAAAAAGAATAAAAAATATATTACTTCTATAAAATTTTGCATTACTACTGGCTGTGTATCGTTATCAAGAAGCCTAAAATGCATCCATAGTGACATGACTAACTTTTACAAGCAACATTTGTATTCCTTTTTTCTTAGCTAAAGACCTTTTGATAAATAGATGTTAGCTCTTTTCATGTTTTGCTAGCTACATTTATAAAATACATAGTTTTCATCCAACAATAATACAAATATGCTACTATGTCAGATGCAGTGAATATGGGGCTGGAAAGTGGTCAGTATTTGATTAGCTTGACCTCAAGGTTGACCACCCCACCCACTACACGACAGTCTTGTTGATTCAGCTCCATGGTGAGCAATACAGGCATGTTGGGGTTGGATGAAACTTGCCAAAATTATGCAGTGAGCTAGAAGGTTGTTAATATTATATCATATCATGAGCTATATTATTAATATCATGAGACATGTGTTACATGACCCTGCAGTGGTAAGGAGGCACATCTGTATGTGAAACAGTATAGTGTTAGATTGAGTGTGTGTTAGTGAGTGGTGTTGGAGTGTGCGTATATCTATATGTATGGTGTTAATGTGTGTTTCTCCATGGATTTAAACTGTGTGTTAATATATGTTGGTATGCCCAAAATAATATCAGAGCTGTAGTTCTGTACAGGACTATTTACACTGTTCAGCTCTGTGCATCACCTACACACTGCCTCAAAGCAACAATGTAACATGCAAAAAATAAAGAACGTTTGGGCATACTGGATACAGTGAAAACATCACAATTTATTGCCTATAGTAAACACTCTTTATTTTTGCATGGTGTTGCTATTCTTGTTACTGTATGGTGTTAGCATAAGTATGTGTTAGTATGTTTTTAGTGTGTGTGTCTGTTACTGTACAGTGCTAATCTATGGCATTAGCAATAATGTGTGTAAGCTTATAATATTTGTGTGTGTTTGTTGGTGTATGATTTTAGCGTGTGTGTTATTGTGCACTGGAGAGGAAGAAGCAAAGTACAAGGAAGTAAGAGAGTATGTGTGGATACATGTGAATATTGTTAGAGTAATTGTGTTTTATTGTATAGCATTAGGGTGAGTGGGTGAATTTGTGTGTTAGTTACGGTGAGGGGCGGGGCATCAAAGAAATACTGCACCCAGGCACCACTAACCCTAGGCTCACCTGTGCTATTTTGGTAACCCTAATTTGGAGCTCTAATGTTATCTATTTGGGGTATGTTTGATTAGAATAGAGATCTGTTCACCACACATGGGATGGTGTACATCACAGAGAAAGGTGGTAGGATAAAAGAGGATACTTAAAGCATTTTCAATATAGCTTTACACCTTGCTGTCCTGTTAAAGCCTAAATAGGTTAATGCTGGTTCTGATAGAAAGGTATCAGAACACAGTGCATTGCAGTTTGTTGTGTATGAGGCTGTGTAGCCGCAGACCAGTCAGGGTGCCCATGCTGACCCCTGTCCACTGCTGAAAGTGCCTACAATGGGCACGTGAGTAAAAGAAATAGACCATGGAACAATAGAATCAAATTTTCTTTTACATCACGTGGGTGGCAGGTGAGTGTGCCTCGCTTACCTGGAGAACACATGACAATAGGATACATCCATGGAGTCCCTGCCTCGCAACTTACAGGACTTAAAGGATCTGCTGCTAACATCTTAGTGCCAGATACCACAGCACACCTTCAGAGGTCTAATGGAGTCCATACCTTGACGGGTCAGGGCTGTTTTGGCGGTAAAATGGGGACCTACAAAATATTAGGCAGGTGGTCATAATGTTATGACTGATCAGTGCATAGTTTGTGATTAAAGTTGTTATGTGAATCCTTCAATAAACTACACCAATTACATGTTTATTAGAGCAGTGGTTGTTAATTACATGACCCACTCCTGATGGATTTAAATGCATGAATTTTATTTCCCTGCTACTAATGTCTAATATAGTTTATGCATGTATTTAATTTGAGTCATTAGTAGTAATAAAATAGTATGCTTATTGATGCTTGTTGATGTGTGATTATATAAATCACTAAAATGGGACTGTTTTATTTACAGAATAAAATATTAGAGGATTAAAGTTTCTTACTCTAATGTTAACATCAACTTAAAGCTAATCTGCCCTCCTTTATAAATATTTTTAATTTTGACCTTCGTGTGGGAAGCCTAATAGTGTCATTATTTTTTTACGCATCTATAAAAAACATATGGACATATTTTACTTGACTTAATCATGCAGCTTTTTTATATTTGAGTGATTGTAAGTATATTGTAATGGTGTTACTGAAAATAACAGGACTTTGCAAGTGAGTTGAAACATTTCAGCTTACTGAATCAACTATGCATTATGAAGGGCAATCCCCAGCAATATTTTTTTCTGCAAGGAAAGTCGAGTACATCCCATATAGGTGGAATTGTTTTCAAAGATATAGCTATGCATTATGCAAGACCATCTCAACCATTCTTTTATGGGAAATATTACTCTGAATCAGGAGTAAGTTAAAACTTAAAGAATATAGATAATAACATTTGTGCTACATTTACTAATTACCAGAAACATATGTATTGTCAGGTCTTGTTAAATGTGATTCTTTAAAAATAAAATATACATAGTGAGTACAAACTGTTTAAATCTGCCTGATGTGTCGCCATATGCAAAGCAGCTACTTCAATAAAGTAGGATTTTGTTACTATTACAACATGGTAATGTTTAAATGGAGTAAAGTCAATGATTTGGAGGGCCTAGCTTTTGCAAAGTACAACATATCAATTCACATTTCAAATGCTACCCCCTATTCGATCATAAAAGATTTATATAACTTTCCATAAAATATTAAAATTTGTTCACCATCTTACATGAGCTATTTATCTTCAACAAGAGGAAACAAATGAGAATACCAGAAAAGAACAATTTGCTTTCTGTCATTTAATGGTAAAATGAAAACCAAATGCTTTGTGATTGTAAAACAATAAGAAAGTCAAATGTGTGCAGATAAAAAAGGAAACTAGTCTCATCTTTTAGAAATGTTTTTCAATGTGTCGACACTGTTCTTGATGATAGATACAAAATGCTGCCTCTGAGATACATGATGGAAAGAAATAATATATAATATAACAGTAGTGTAACCTTCTCTGGAACAAGTCGAATAAAAGAATAGAATATATTCTTTTTCGTTATTATTAATGTACAACTACCATCTAAGGTCATAATGTCAGCTGAAGGCAAAGGTCTGATACTGTGTTTTGATTGAATGTCATAAGATGGTAATACTATAAGTTGATATATTACAAGAGTTAAAAATACCTACACCATACATAACTTGTATGTTGTATTTAATTGAGATACAACATATATCTCTTGTTTTAATAATGAAAAACACAAGAAAAGCAAACACACACCGCTGGTGTAAATAAGTAAATAATACTTTCCCTAGTTAGGCAACAGCACCCAAATAAGCGTTCCTCCAACACTTAGTATTTTTCCACTCTTCCAAATGGTGCGCACATCCATATAGGGGAAAAACATTTGGACAGAAAATAGTGTACCTCCATATGGAATAGAGGCTTAGCAGTAGTACAAATAAGTAATGCACTCACAGTTCCAAGGACATAAAACGGCTCATCATAAAAAGTCTTTAATTCTTCATAACTGGGAAAATGTAAAAACCCAGCAACAATGGCACAGCATGACTCAATACATAGATATATATATAGATAAGGTAAAGTCTATGTTTGCTGTCTTGATATGACACTTGCTCTCTCCTTTCTCATTATATCATGTCACTTACCAAATCCTGCCATCTTCAGCTAAGGAATATCTCTCAAGTGTGTGCTTCCCTCAAAAATAGGCTTCTAAAATACTAATTAATTCCCTTCATATCAAACCTGGATTCTCTATATTAACAGGCTTCCCCCACTCCCACCTTTCACTGTTCCAGTCCAAGCTGAACACCACTGCCAGACTACTGTTTTTTAATCTGCTGCATCATTGTGCCATTGTGCCAGTCCCTTCACTGGATCCCCATTCCATCCAGTATAAAATGTAAAATGCTGACCCTAACCTATAGGACCCTATCCTATAACTTGTGTCTCTATTCTACATTTCTCAGATCTTCCCAGTTACATATCCAGGATTTGACCTGTACTGTGCCTATTCTCTAGAATTCCATATCTCATTCTGTCAGACTCTTCTGACTCTTCCCTACGTATTCTAATGTTAAACACTCACTAAAGATTCATATATAAAGAGAAGCAAACAATCTAGCCTCCTAATACCCTCACCCTCGGTTCTCCTTCAAGATTTCCATGCCACTGACTTTTTCATATTACCCTTACATCAATCAACAGAAGATAAGTGTTAATTTGCACTGGGTCCAGTTTATTTTCTATTGTATAATTTTGAACAGGTGATTGTGCCCTATTTTTACACTTTTGCAGCATATTGATACGTAATTATTTTTTCTTGATTAAAATTTTGTCCCTTTCTTTTGGCCACCTTACACTTCTTTTTTTGCACTTTACTACAAAACATCAAAGTCCCTCTCATTCTGTCTCATTCTTCCTCAGCCTCCTAATCTTCTGTATGCTCTACAATGATTTATATAATGTTATGTTAATATTCATTTTCATGATCCCCACTTTGAAATTTGTTGGGGTAAATGTAATATACCTAGAGTTGTCATATATTTTACATATTGCAATCACCATATTTTATGTAAGCATCCATTAAATAAATAATTAGTAATGTACTTTATGTTTTCAGGATTATAAAGCCTGTTGAGTCTATGCCTACAGTAGACCCATTTACATACTGCTGATTTCAAAGCCATTGACTGCTGGACAATACCTCATCAAGGGGATATAAGCAAGACCAAATAAAAGCTTAATACTGTAGTAGTAAGAGTAAAACCACAGGTTTTTAGTCCTGTTCTCTAAAGCACATGTCAAAGCAGCTTATTTAAAAAAATGGTCTGCAGCATTGTACAACTAACTTTAAGGTGAATGCAGTTTAGGTTTATTTTTAATGAGTGAGAAAATTGCAATAATCATAGCTATCACCTGGTTTTAGTCAGTAACATGGTTTGGAATAGTTTAAATTTAACACTATACTTCTATGTCCCACTGATCTCAGTCATTTGTAGATGATTGTATTTCACAAACGACCACTTTTCAGTGCTTTATAACAGGCACACCTTTCATTTGAACCAATTTCCATACTGTACATATAACATAAAAGGAATTAGTGCTAAAATATTTAAAAAGCCAGAAACTGAAACATTTTGCTTGCAATTTTGTCTTCAGGATAGATGCCACTGATTAAAAAGCCTAGTTTATGTTTAGCAACAACCCCCAAGTATATTTAACTTGCAATTTGTTTTTTTTTTCTATATATATGTTTTAGAAGACATACATGTTCCTTTATTATTATTATTATTATTATTATTATTTATTGTTTTATATAGCAGCATCAAATTCCGTAGCCCTGCTTTATATACTGGACCACATGGTATTTTATTTTAAAAAATATATTTTTGGGTTTGGGGTCAGTGAAGGTCCAGCATTGTGATCAAGTAACAGAATGTCCAGTTTAAAATAATGACACCATTAAAAACAGAAGTATATAAAACATACTTAAAATGGTACCATACAGTTTATTTCATATCCTACAGCTACATCCTCTGTCACAAGGGGATTTAAAAAAACAAAACAAAAAAAACTTGTCTACTTTGCCATGTTTTATAAATTACTTAGTTAACAATCAGGAATTTGTATGTATGTATGTGTATAATGCATATCTATCTATCTATCTATCGATCTATCTATCGATCTATCTATCTATCTATCTATCTATCTATCTATAACTTAAACATACATCAATACATAATCAGTATTTTATTTTATTATGTGGGAACTTTCTTTTTAATTAAACATATGTCTTCACATGTAAATTCACCTATTACCAAAGTGAAGTGTCCAAATATAGCTGTAGTTTCTCTTGTTCATGACTTCTATTGATTACATTTTCAAAGCTTTCCTTCACGGAGATAATTAAATGTACTTGATAGCCCCTTTTTCTGAGTACAACACATTCAATTTATTTAAATATGAAGTAAACAAAATTTGTGTGCTTTTTTTTTAAAGAAATAAGTTATTGCAGGAACCAGTTATGTCTGCAGCCAAGAAGGAACATGATCTCCTAGTAATTAAGAAAGCACCAAAAGAGCACTGCGCATTTGATTCAATAGTTTCACCTACTAACATAACATTTTTCAATACGTAGTCATAAAGATACAATAAATTTAAGAAAGATTACTAGTTCCACTACACAGAAGATAATAGGGATCAGATGGCTAATTACTGCATAGTAAGAAGTCTTCCTATCTTTATCTTGGCTTCAGCTTCTAAAAAATGTGTGGTGGCTTGTTCAATAAGAATTACTATAATTTCTTCATATTATTAAATGGGACATTATTGGCCTGGGCACCGAAATTCTAAAACTATTATTTGTATAGTCAGTTTACTGAATTTTAAATTATATCTCTTATATCCATACAAAGGTTGTACAAATCATCATATACCCAATATTAGTCAAGAATGTGTAAATGTAGTAAAACATTATTTTACTACATTAATTACACAGTATAAATTGTAAAGCCTGTGGATTTTATTCTGCATGATTCACAGAACTTTCCCTGCACGATTAAATTTGTAGTATTTCTTGAAATTCATCTCAGTGAATTTTCCTTGCTTGCATAAATATCTTATATATGTATTTATAAAACTTTACAAAATGTTCATTATTATTATTATTGTTATTATTATTATTATTATATTTTATTTATAAAGCACCAACAATTTAGGCAGCACTTCATACAATACATATATTCAAGCAGTATGACAAGATGAGAATTGACTAAGACAAACTGATACATTAGGTGGAGAGGGCATATATAAGTAGTAGATTAACAATTTGTATGGCATGAAGCAAAAGCTCTTTGTAACACATTCAAGGGTAAGAATATAAAACACACCAAATTGCCTTGATTTATTGACTTGATAAATGGTTAAAAAGATGGTATCTGATAATCAAACATAAAAGTAAAAAACTGAGTATGTTTAAGTACAAGGGTGTGAACACTTTTTTTCTCTCATGTCAGTCCAATTGTTGTAGTTTTGCTATAGTTTTTTATGGTTAACCCCTTAAGGACTGAGGATGTAGGGGATACATAAAAAAAATACTGATCTTTGAGGACCAGGGACGCATCATCTATGCAATGCATTTAGACCTGTGTGTTTTTTTCAAACTTTTGTTTCTAGTACTCTTAGACTTACCTTTTTGTTGCTCCATCTTCTGTCTGGTTTTTTGGCTTCTCTATCCTCTTCTTTATCAGCTGTATCAGTTCTGCCTACATCAAAACATCTCTCTTCAAGCAGAGTATGTTCTGGGAGTGGAGAATCAGCTGGCGGATTGGTTTTCCAAATATTGGAGGGATGCCAGCGATTGGAGACTAAACATACAAGTATTCCAACAACTACACAGACAAAGAGGTCCACTGACTCTCTTTGCATCTCAGATGAATTACCAGATTCCGTAATTCTTCAGTTGGCTTCCAGATCGGGAAGCACTGGCAACAGATGCGTTTCTCTAAGTGTGGCCGAGGTCAGGAGCTTATGCATTTCTTCCCTTCAGCACGATTCCCAGAGTCAGTCAACACCTCCTCACTTTGCAGGTGACCTTGATCTTGGTGACTCCGAATTTTATTTTAAACCTTTAACTTCTGCAGTTTTACCTCTGGTTCAAAGGGGCAGCAGTATGCTTGAGACATCAAGTAACTGCCTAGAGATAAGATGACATTTTTTCCTTTTGAACATCACTACAGATAATAACGCTAACAGCAAAATTTATACATCCTCAGCCTTATACTAAAAAATCTAAAAATAAAGAAATAAATTAAACTACCTTCTATATAAACTGGTTGTGGCACACAGGTCTGTGTCTCCCCAGATGCAGAATTGGCCATATAACACACCACACTGGAATTGTTAAATCTATTGCTTTATACTCTCTCACTAGCCATAGCTACAAGCAAACATCAGGAAAAACATGATTCTGCAAAAGGGTAGAGCTTCTGGGCAAGCCCTCTCCCTTGATTGTAGGAATGGTGAAGAGGCTCTGCCCTTTAGTGGAAGTTCACCAGGAGCCAATGTCCAGTTGTCCATGAAGAAATTAATGAAGAAAACAGACTTTTTGGAGCAGCTGATAAAGAAAAAAGAAAGAAACAAAAGGAAGAAGACAGAAGAACAATAAGCGAAGCTGCATGGGGAGGAGGCAAGGACATAGAAGCGGGTGGCGGAGTAGTTACGGAGATATTCAGAGAGAGCGTGAATAAAAGTGTTTCGGTCTACTTGCATACGTCTAATAGACAGACAGAGGTAGAGGAACAGACTATATTTTTCTCTTGTTTCTTATTACATTACACAATATGTTTCTTACAAGACAATATTATTGTTTTCCAACTGCAAAATACTTGTCAGAAGCCATAGTCTGATTTACATTCAGCATATGGACACAACACTAAAAACAGCATTAATAGCCGTAAGGGATTCTTACATGCCATGTTGTGTTTTTTCTTTGTGTTTATTTTTCTTATTTTTTATTTTTATCCTTTTGCATTTGTCAGTTCTATTAACAATATAATATAGCTGTATAGCTGACAGATTGCACACTTCAGGCAAGTTTCCGATTTTTTTGCTGTATATACCCAGATGGTATATTTCAAATGACTCTTTGAGATCCATTTTGTTACAATCCTTGCATGACACTGTTGGTTTTGGTAAATTTTGAACACAATAAATATTATGAATAGCAATATGTTTTCTGATGTTAAAGTGTCAGGTTCATAACAAGTTCAAATTTTTAAACAGTATTTCATATTTTGTTTTCCCTTATCATCATGCAATATAAATATAAGGTTTAAAGCATAAACAAACATGAACCAAATTTCTTCTCTACAATTTTTTTCCCAGTGTTTTAGGATCTCATTGAAGGATACCATTCATAGTACATTATGAAAGTGGACACTTCAAATGTTTAACTCACCTACAGATACAGAAAGCATCCATAATCATGAATAATGGCATATTCTGAAACATAAAAACATAGAATTTCACAATAGATAAAAACCATTCTATCCATCCAGTCTGCTCATTTTTTGTGATGTAAAAATTAGTTTTTGGTCTTGTTTTAGATTCAGGCTATCTCTATACCTACCTGGGGCGTAACTAGAAACCTCAGGGCCCCGGTGCAAGAATCTGTTAAGGGCCCCCCCCACCACCAACCCAATCTACCCCCTCTCCCTCCCTTCTCACTATCTACCCTCTTCCTACCCCCCTTATCACTATCTACCCTCTCCCTACCCCCCTTATCACTATCTACCCTCTCCCTACCCCCCTTCTCACTATCTACCCTCTCCTATCCCCCTTCTCACTATATACCCTCTCCCTACCCCCCTTCTCACTATCTACCCTCTCCCTACCCCCTTCTCACTATCTACCCTCTCCCTACTCCCCTTTGTAGGTCACTTACCATGCAGTCCTGTGGTGTCTTGCTGCTCTTCTGCGGTGCGTACGGCTTCGCTGGTGAACGTATGATGTCATATGCCGGAGCTCAGCGTGAAGCACCGGCACCCGAGACAGACGCCATCACTGCAGTCAGGGCAGCGCTGAGGCAGGCGACGGCAGGGAGCAGAGGAGACAGAAGGGTGCCGAGCGGTTGCTGAAAATGACCGCTCGGCACCCCTTGGGCCCCCCTGACTGGCAGAACTCCAGGGCCCGGTCGCAGTCTCGACCAATGCGACCCCAGTAGTTCCACCACTGATACCTACCCCATGCATGTTTACATTCCCTCACTATGTTATCCTCTATAATTTTTTTGGGTGGGAGACTGTTCCATTTATCTACCTCAGCAAAGTTAAGCGCTTTCATTTTCACACGACTGTATCTTGATGTTAGTTTATGTGAAAACGAATTAGGAGCAGGCAACGGCCCCAGTTCAGTGCTTGCCCCGGTTAACAGAGTATCTATAGCTACCCCTCTATCGGTTGTGTCTGTCCTATTCCTTAATTTACCATTCATTGAATGGTAAATCACTGGGTCTCTATCAGAGATTAAACTCATATTTGGAACTGAGAGAATGTGGATTTATGAGTGTATCTACATAACGATGCAATAATATTGCAGTCTATAATTTCAAATAAAAAAAGATTGCAATGCAATCTGAGTGAATCATAGGAAAAGGTAATTATTATGTTAATATGTTTTATGGTTTATGTAGATGTGTGCCGTTCACCATGTGGAATAAGTCATTGTGAAGTAGTACCATTGACAGCTCAGCAAGCATTTGCACATATAGTGCCCTCCACAAATATTAGCACGTTTAGTAAATATGAACAAAAATCAATATCAAACAATTGTAGGGGACTGGGATGGCCATGATAGGACCTTGATTTTATGGTCAATAAACCATTTTTGTGTTGATTTTAAAGTATGTTTCGAATCATTGCCTTGCTGAAAGATCCAACCACGGCCCATTTTAAGCTTTCTGGCAGAGGCAGTCTTTTGATATTTGATAGAGTCCATGATGCTATGTATTCTAAGAAAATGTCCAGGCCCTCTGGCAGAAAACAGTCCCAAAACATTAAAGAGTGGGCATAAGGTACTTTTCCATATGGTTACCTCTCCAAAACCACCTTTTTGCTCCATTTTGGTTTCGTCTGAATGTAGAACCCAAACTGAAGACAGTAGAGTTTGTTTTCGGATGAGAGTAGAGGCTTTTTTTTAAACTCATCTACAAAACTTGTGGTGACATTGGATTGTTGTGTTGGAGGCTTTCTGACCTCAAGACAAAACCCTCTCCCTACCCCCCTTCTCACTATCTACCCTCTCCTATCCCCCTTCTCACTATCTACCCTCCCCCTACCCCCCTTCTCACTATCTACCCTCTCCCTACCCTCTCCCTACCCCCTTCTCACTTTCTACCCTCTCCCTACTCCCCTTTGTAGGTCACTTACAGTGCAGTCCTGTGGTGTCTTGCTGCTCTTCTGCGGTGCGTACGGCTTCGCTGCTGAACGTATGATGTCATATGCCGGAGCTCAACGTGAAGCGCCGGCACCCGAGACAGACGCCATCACTGCAGTCAGGGCAGCGCTGAGGCAGGCGACGGCAGGGAGCAGAGGAGACAGAAGGGTGCCGAGCGGTTGCTGAAAATGACCGCTCGGCACCCCTTGGGCCCCCCTGACTGAACTCCAGGGCCCGGTCGCAGTCTCGACCAATGCGACCCCAGTAGTATTCTAAAGAGGATACAATACTATGCTTTAATATTTTGTACAACCTGGAAATATTACTTTGGGGGCAAAAATGTGGAGTTTTATTAGCACAAATATCCATAAACAAGCTTAGGTCATTGTTCTTAAGTCTCTTAGCCACTGACACACCTTATGAGCACTAAAGCACAAGCAAGCTGTTTGATGGCAAACATGACACAGACATTCTGTTTGGGTTTACTGACTAGCTGTTTGAGGTCAAAGATGGCACAGACAGACAAGCCTGTTTGGGATCAAAGATGGAACTGGCATGCTGTTTCTGGCAAATATGGCACAGACACACTGTTTGGGGGCAACGACAAGCTGTTTATAGGGGCACTGAAGCTTTTTATTACTCAATATTACAGACATACAGTAACACAAACAGACAAACACAGTCACATACACACATAGTCACAACACAATGAGCTTCTTACCTGGCACTGGCTGCACCTTACATTGAGCTCCAGGTGAAGGCGGGGGTCAGCCGATCAGGAGAGTCTACTTAACTCTCAGCCAACCATGAGAATTAAGAAGTCTTTTCTGATTGGCTAGGACCTCTCTTATACCAAAGTATGGCCGCAGAAGCCTTTTTTTGGAAAAAAATGGAAGAAGACTGTCTCCCTGAGCGGGCCAGCCCAAGGACAGCTGGGCTCCTTACAACTGTAATGGTTGTACCCCCTAATAGGGGCCCTGTATCTAGTTATCAGTCTTTGAAAGCCTCCTACAGAGCCCATAGTTATCAGGCTGTTTATGTTTCTTATTATGCTTTCTTTTTCTTTTTTTATAAATATGGAGTTCTACTTGGGAGGTGTTACTATGTTCTTAAGCCATTTGTGCTATTCAAATGTGAATTCAACTTTCAAAGAAAGAAATAATTTTTTTTAAAGAATTACCTGATTAATCTTTCCCTGCAGGATACATAAAATGAAATTAAAGACAATAGTAGAGTATAAAATAGTTATAAAGCAGAAATGTTGTGGGATACAGGACAGTTAATGGTGTATTGAAAAAAAATGGATTGAGATTACCATTCCAGGGAGGTTGATTGAAATTTCAGAAGATAATTGAAAACTGAATTAACTATGGAAATTCAAGGATATTAAAATAACGGTCAAGAATAGAGCGATCAAACACAGAGCACCTAATGTAATATGCATTGAAAAATGAGGTCTACTAAACAGATTATTCTCTTCTCTCAATTAATCTGTCAGAGAAAATATGGTAAGCATGCTCAGCTTCATAATATCTTTCATAGCACTTACTTACATTTTCAAGGCAGTTTTGTTACACAATGCATGTCACATGATTTTAACGGATATATTATTTCTAGGACCTTTCATCTTGTATGTATAAATACATACATACAGTACATAACCGCTTTAGTGTTTTCTGCAAAAAATGTAATGCTAATAATAAATCTCAAAGAATTTATTGTAACTAACTTCTATATTTCCGAAAATACTTTGCCACTGATTTATCACTGTTTTTCAGGGGCATAATGAGAAACCACAAGGTGAAGGCTTTTACTATGGAAAACAACTAAGACTATATATTGAAATGGATGCTGTTTCCAAGTTAATAAAGTTGTATTGGCATTTATACGCAGACCAAAAGGCTTTGTTACCCTGCTTGGCATTAGTCCCTCCCTAGGGAGCCTTGTGACAGATGAATGCTGGATCTTAGTTAAGATGCTTATGACTTCCTCAAATTAGCCTTTAGGCCTCCCTAGTTAAGTAGAACAACTTCCCTTGTTGTAGAACAACAACCTTATACTCTCACACATGCTAACACCATGCACTAGCACACTCTCTCATGCATACATACATACATATATATATATATGTATATATATATATATATATATATATATATATATATATATTTATACTGACTCAAAGACTTGGCCTGGTGTGTGTTTGGGTGTCGGTGTGGCAGAGCCTGTCCTGGTGTGTGTGTGTTTGGGTGGTGGTGTTGCAGAGCTTGTCTTGGTGTGTGTGTTTGGGTGTCGGCATGGCAGAACCTGTCCTGGTTTGTGTATTTGGTCATGTTTCCTGGCACTTTTCTTACTGTAGGAATACATTGAACTATTTCATTTTCACTAATCCAGAGATAAAATGCCCTCCTGAATTTGTAGTCACTTCAGAGGACAAAACTTTGTAGGCCCAGAAATCAGTGAGTAGAAATGTAAAGGTATTGTGTAATTTATTCTATTTCAATCTGCATATCGTATTAAAAGGATTAGGGGCAGCAAATTGTGGCTTCAGGCATTCCGTGTATGATGACTTTTTTTTAGTGTACTGATGTACTCCCAATCATATCACATTACATCAATATGCGGATCAGGAAAAGATGGACATGGATTGTAGGCATATTCGGTGGCGCAATGGGCCACTTGACTTGCCCCCCCAGGCCTTAGGTTGCCAGTCCTCCCCTGCTTGGTACAATATAAAATATATGCAATATTTTAAAAACACCATTTGAATAAAATAACTTAATGTAGTAAATAACTGCTTTCATGTGAATGAGGAGTGTCATGTTATTATTTACGGTCTGTTATGGGTGCTATTATTGTTTACTGTAGATTACTACAAACTCTCCAGTGCGTAGTTTGATAAAGTACCATGTAGTTTTAATCAAGGGGTCAAGAAACAAGCTACATTAATTATGTGTGACACAGTTTAACATTCATTTTCTTATTGGTCCATTTAATCATATAAGGTTCTTAACTACTTTCAATATGCAAGTGACTAATGCACACAAAACATTAAACCATTAACCTAAACCATTACAGGAACAGTGATGTGTATTTTTCTATATTTCATAATTTGATAAATACATTTATTCCCAAATAAGTACCTTTTTTGAGGTACCATTAAATACCACATAACCCCTTTACATTTCTTCCTATTTGTCATTGTTAGCACCCTAGCCAGTTGTGTATGTGTCCTTCTAGTAAGAGTCTGTGCATCTCTGATTTAAATATTTTATGCCCTACCTGAAACTTTCTTGTGTGCTTCAGCTGCAGATGCAGTTCCACATAGAGCCATGTGAGGGTCAAGAGTAACAGGGTATTTAGGCAGAAATTACAGTCTTACTGGAGTCTCTCTGAGCCTCTTTTTATAGGTTTGTTATGAATATAGCACACATCTTTAAAAACTGCTTTATTACATACAGCTGAATGGAAACACACCTATACTATAGACGTGCCCATATACATATACAAGGAATTTGATTTCTATATATATGTATACATACACCGTATGACCAAAAGACACCTGACCATCATACTTATATAAGCTTGTTGGGCATCTCACTCCAAAACCATGTGCATTAATATAACAATCTCAACTCTTCAAGGAAAACTTTTCACAAAATATTTTGACGTGTTTCTGTGGGAATTTGTGCCCATTCAGTCAAAAGGGCATTTGTGAAGTCAGGCACTATCAGGCCAAGATCAATCAAGATGCAATCAATGAGGTTAAGCTCAGTATGCAGGTCACTGTAATTCCTCCACATCAGACTTGCCAAACCATGTCTTGCACCTTGCTTTGTGCATAGGGACACAGTCATGCTGGAGTATACATTTGGAAGCATAGTCTCTTGGCATTTGCCAAACCCGCTCTGTGAGCACGTGTGGTCTACTGCTTAGCGGCTGAGCTGTTGTTACTCCTAGACATTTCCATTGTATAAAATTAGCATTTTAGTTTAAGATAGTTAGTTGTATAGATAAAAAAAGAACAGACCAATTGGCTGACAAGTAAGGGCTAACTATAAAACACCACCCAAAGTCTTATCTAAGTAGCATAGAATACACCTTAGAGTAACTACTCTTTTCAACAACTTGGTCAGTCACATTTAACATTCTACCAATGTGTAATCTTTACCCTATGGTTTCATATTCTTACAAAGTATACAAATCATACCCTCAGTCTCTACAACTCATATACATAATCCTTTAATTCAAAATGCAGCACGGCCACAGTTTCAACAAAAGACCCTATGCAGTATGTACATTGCCCTATGCTAAATATTTTCCTAAATAACTAAATGTAAAGCCTATAGTTTTGCATTCTGTGGATCTGTACCCTTTAATCCTGTGAGGTTGTATGTTGGTTTAAGCCTGGATTGGCCATGTGACAAACTAGGCAAATAATACAACAAACTAAAATTCAAAAGGTTCAAATAAACCAGTTAAAAAAAGAATCAATTAAATAATTAATTTAAATAAATGCATTAAATAAAATACAAAAGCAAACCTAAGCCATCCATGCTAAGATGATGTCTTGATTTTTCATGTAACAAAACAGCTAAACTGATAGTTTCTAAGCCCCGGTGAAATGACTGGCTAAAAATTACCTTAGATATGAATCAATTAATTATGCCTAGCTATGGCTTTAATAAGCAGACAAATGGGTCATGTAGTTGATTGCATTAGAGGATTACACTTGAGAATAGATTCTGGCCATTGCCCCAGAATACACTAATATAACAGGTGTTGTTACTGCCTGCTAATTAGCAAATTAAATAATGAGAGAAGACAATTTTACTGATGACATATACATTTTTTATTTGTGGCACAATCATTACTAAAACTGAAAGTATGAGATGTATTTAGACTGTGTTTGCAAGTGATTTTAGGAAGAAGAAGAAGTGATTACATATACATGGTATGCACATTTTTTGGACACATTAAAATAATAACATTTATTGGCAAAAGCTTCTTACTTTTATATATTTTCTTCTATTAGCTGCAACCACTTGTTTGACACAAGTTGCCATTGAATTCACAAGATTTTGGCACACATTCTTTCTTTTTCTTCATCAAAGAACCTTAACAAATTAAACATTAACTTACCTTTCACAAACAGTTTATTTTTCAAGTTTAGTTATTATTAAGGCTAGACTTACTAGACTTTTTTGTGCATGGTTCAAGGTGTAGTGTTTCATCTACATTAGGGAATTTCTGTAATTGTGGAAGAAGTCTCTCAGCCTTTTAATGTATTGATCAAAGTGCATCATTTTCTTAATTGGTACAAGACTTTTAGGCTCATAGGGAAAAGAAACCCAAAACAGTTTTTGGTTGGATGTTTTGCAGTCTGCAGAAGATACCCAAATCTTAAAGGCTAAACTAGACTTGTCTTATATATATATATTTCATCATTCATTTATAGACATCATTTTTCTGCATCAGGGTTGCGTGAGTAGCAAAGCAGCTATATCGCGGAGATCTATTGAAAGTTATCATTTTGATGCCCAAGATCAGCATAGTTTCTCCTGTAGAGGAATCAATAATAACTCCATCCATCTGTGAGATCCCAATTGAGGTTTTTGTTTGTTTGTTTTTTAGGATTATTTGGCTATTTCTCAATTGTTTGTGCTGTTTTTCTTTTTTATACTCACTTTCCATTGAGCTTTGGTAAAAGCTGGCCTGATTTATCATGGGCTTGACTGGTCCTTGATCTGTCTATCCTAGCAATATCGCTAAAAATTCCAGAAGTTACAAGAATGTTTAACCAGAAACGTAATGTAAATTACATTTCCAGGAGAACAAAACGAAGGCATACATATTATTGTCATTTAGCAATATAATTTGTCACTGAACATTGTATGGTTGGTTGAAGGGGAAGTAGTAACACCTCCTGTTCCACTGTACATGTGGTGGGTAATTGTGAGATCCCTTTTGTTAATAGGAGGAATTCCAAGGATCAGCCTGCTGACACTTTTTGTTTTCAAAATGCAACTGTAATAATGGTCGCAGGCAGCTAGATTAAGATATTTTAACCATTTACGGATCCCTGTAGAAGGTGGCAATTGTAATATACAACCCTAATAATGCCACAATTTACAGCTTGTAGTTGGCATTCTAAGCCAAGTTTGCCACCAACATAGGGCATACAAAACTAGAGTTAAAAGGATGACGCAAGGCATTTCATCATTGTAACAAGTGTTAACAGAGGCTTAATTATAATACTATTAAATAGTATCACATTAACAAATAATGGATTC
The DNA here is from genome assembly GCA_029215755.1 of Spea hammondii. NCBI lineage: Eukaryota > Metazoa > Chordata > Amphibia > Anura > Pelobatidae > Spea > Spea hammondii. Next base: position 104,972,273 of record JARDYJ010000003.1, on the reverse strand, counting down.
TTATTGATGCTTTAACAAAAGATTCCCCATCATACATTTTGCAAAGTATATTTCATAATACTTGACTAATTTGAATACTTCATATAAATATTTTTCCAGTTTACAAGTGGTTAAAGCATTATGGAAAATTGCTTTATTGATTTACAGTTTCTTATTTAGAGGTGATGAGACTAAATCCATATTGTGAATAACAGTGTCACTAAACCTAAGCATATCAGCCTGTTCACATCGCTTTCATTAATGGACACTTTATCAATGCATATTTTCTTAAGTTCATATTTTAGAATTTTTGATAGCGTAATCATTGTATTAAAAATTGAGCAGCTTACATAGATTTATTGACCATGTGACATTTGTGTGAAGGCCACTGTCAGATTCATTAGTAAAGCAGTGGCCCATACAAATGTAGACAGCTTTATAAAATAGATTAAGATCTGAGCCTTTTAAACAATATTTTAAACAATATATAACATTAATGTATTATGCAATATATTATGTAAAAGTAGATATACGGTAATATAGCTTTAATTCAGACTAGAGACATATACTAGTAAAATACAAAGCTAAATAATACATTTGGTAGGTTCCCCAAATAATTTCAGATATACTGAATAGACAATGCATAGATAATAATAATAATGCAGAAATTGTTGTTATTTTTGCCTTGTTTTTATTTGAAAGGAAAAGGGGAGAACTGAAATTATCAGAACCAACATACCTGTTTTATGTATATGGTTATATTGTAATCATCTATGGCCAAGTGTGCCCTGGACCAGTATGAGCAGGAGGAGAACATGACCTTACAGGTCAAAAAACTAAAGAAAGGTGAAGGGTTGGTCCAAACACAAATTATCCCTGTGTGAGGTAGTACCTTACACAGATAGAAGCATACCTCATATCACGGTCATTTTGGATTTGGAGCTACAACCTAACATCTCCACCCTTTTTCCATAACAGTTTTGTTTGTTGTGCTTGTCTGTTTGGCTTGTGTGTTCAGCATATGGTGTCTGTCTTCAGGAATGACAATGTTAAGTATGTCTGAGGTGGGGGCAACCTAGCTCGGAGGCGGTTTCTAGGTCAACTATGAAGTGCAAGTATCCACAAATGTTAAAAAAGTTTAATTTAGAGTGTGTCCATCCTACTATTTTGGGATTCTGGTTGTGGCAAGAAAGATTTAGCAAAATGCTACCAAAATAGACAAGGGTCCTTTTCTTTGTAGTCAGTTTAGCTATGTATTAAGTATTAATAATTAATTGTCACCTAAAGGGTTAAAACATTATTTTGATTAAAATAATGTTTTAAGGCAATAAATGAATTGTCGGGTTTCTTTACGTGCGCATGCAACTTTACATTTTTCGAGTTTCAGATCAGGTTAGGCAAGGGCATGCAAGGCTAGGCAAGGGAACTTGTAGGTCCTCACCTGAAACATGGAAAAGTACATCTTCTCTATACAAAATAAAATTAAATAGAAATGGGAGGTCCATTGATCCAATGCAAACACATTTTTTGCAGTTTACTACAAAAAAATATACAAAAGTAGCGGAGCACACAACCTACAAACCATAAAATGATTAAAAATGCAGATTCCCAGGTTGCTGTTAGAATAATAATGACCAATAAGTACACAAAACAAAGCAACATACCCAAAGAATACCATTGAAAAAACACCTAGCTAAGGCATAAATATTGGGGATTCCATCACACAATATTGCCATATATTGCTTAGCCTGCCACTATGTCAAAGTAGTTGGTTTTGTGTACCTATTGGTCATTATTATTCTAGCAGCAACCTGTGCACTCCTCTAATTTTGTCTATTTTTGTGCTTTGCATATTGTGACCAAACCTTAGTGTTCAGCAGCCCCTCTTGTCATACAGGTTCGTCATTAATGGTGTCCAGAGAAGGCTTTAAATTGAATCTATTTTGGGTTTAAATGCAAAGCAGTCCCACTGATCAGCTTTTTAGAATTACTAATTTGTTTTGTGTACTTGGAGTTTAAAGACTCGAGGTGTGTAATAAAATGTATATAGGGCCAAATACAAACTTCAAATAATTGGAACACATATAAATGTATGTGCGTCAAAAATAGGCAGAGTCACTTAGATGCAAACAAAGGTGAAACATTTAATACAAACAAAAATAGACGAATATAAAAAGTAGGTAACAAAAATACGAAACAAGTCTTACAAAACCTTGGAGAGGAATTTAGTTCATGACATCTGTCCTATGCATTCCTGAGGATGGAGGGAGGGAGGGAGTGTTGGGACGTGAAGAGTCCGTGGATGGCAAGTACATCTTCTCTCGACCTCTCTTCCCATGCCTCCCCATGTCTTACAAAAGCCTAGCTTATATGTGCCTTGGATAGTGATGTCAGTCTATTGGTCTTCACCTAATTGGGTAAACATGCTCACTAAGATCTTTACACGTCGAAATCCTATTTTAGGTAGTCACTGTACGTATATTGTAATGCCCTTTTAGAGTTACAACTATACCATGCATTAGCAAGTTACTATCCTATCTATAGAACGCCTGTTCAGCAAATCCTTCATTCCATATCTTAAGGTCAAGGAAACCTTGAAGCCTATCATTGAAACATATTAATATATCTTAATAATCATTTATTTATGAACAATGATTACATATCTTTGACTATTGCCTATACCAATAATTATATATGGTCCATTTCATATTACTAGGGTTAAAAGAGATGTTAAATGTGTTAGAATCTTTTACAATTCCCCCTGATGATAGGATAATATCCTTATCATATCTTTTCAAATATACACATTTACTCACCATTCGTATCACATTCGTATCACATTTATACTACAATCACATCACACTTTAACTGGGACCATATGATAATCATTAGCATGAGACACCCTTTTCTCTACATTTGTTATGGAATGAGAGGATTGTGCTCTTTTTATCATTTCCCTTAATATTCCATCTCCCTTATCTACTTCATACTTAACTTGTTGATATATCTTACCTATTCTACACATAAGAAAACTTTGATAAACAATACATAATAAAACAAGTATAGCTATAATAACAATTGGATTTAACAATATATTACCAGCTGCGGATTTTACCGAAGATTGTGACCACATATTTACTGATTTTTTAAAATTTGACCACCAATTAACTCCAGACTTATCATTCCATTGATGTTGAATTTGTTCTAATTCACCTTGTTTATGTTGGAAAACAATTTCTGCATCTTTCAATTGTTGCTTTAACATGGCCAATAATCCCTTATCTTTCTTTATTTCCTCTGTCCATGTTTTCCAAGGAAAATGGTCTATCTGTGTCAGATTAAATTGCTGAGGTAGTGTTTTTAAACGCTCTGTGCCTATAGTGGAGACATTAAACTTTTTCCCATCTATCTCCAACTTTTTCAAATCACCTTCTATGCAATTTAATCCTCTGTGAAGAGTTTCATTATGCATACAATTTGAAAAGAATGCTCTGACCAATGACTCCTCCTTCATTACTTGAAAACAAACTTTCCCTATCTTTACTTGAGTCATTAATTCATGCACAGATGTAACACTTTCAATCCTGGCTTCACATAATGAATGATTGTGAAAACAAGAATGATAGACAACCTTTTCTTGTCCTGGAAGACATATTACTTTGGAAACAAAATGAAGACAAGCTGAAACATCTAATTGTTCCAGATTTTCCCCATCAAATACAAAATCTGTATACCTTAAATTATAATGAATCAATTGTGTGTCACTGACTGGAATTCCTAAAACTGTTACTGGTACCACTACTTGTTCAACTCCTGCCACTGGGATTAAAGATGTCCCTATACAAAAATCCTGATCACAACCCATCCATTTATTAATCCACAAATCAATATGACCCAGACCAAAACTATATTTGTCAGGTAAGCTTTTCAACAAACCCAAAGGTATAATACCACTCTGTAAAGCCTGTGCAATCATCTTTAGATTAGTGGAATATTCTATCTGTATTTCCAGGCATGCCCTTGACACTTGATTCTCCTCTTGACTCTCTATTAAGTCTAAAGTGGCATCCTGTAAGTGAGATACAGACGACCCAATCACAGTAGCAGAACTTAGAACCATTTTTTCCAATAACTGATTTAACCCTTTTTGTACTTTTGCTCCCTGACTTCCAACATAACTCACGGATCCCAAATCGGATTTAAGAGTATTTATATCCATAGTATTAAGTAAGCTTCCTACCGAACCAACACCCCCCAAGATTCCCTCAATAATACCTCGTCTACTTCTTGCCATTCTCAATGGATTTTGTCCAAACCATTGAGCAAGACCTTTTTCCATGTTAGTAAGGTGTGACAAACATTGAGGAAACCAAGTGGATATTTTCCAATCAGTCATGTTAAAAGTCCAAACTAGGGTTACAAACGATCCATTCCTCAACAATGGCTTAGATTGAAAGTAATTAACCTGAAAAGGATTGGATGGTTTGAGTCTAGTACCAGTACACAAATTGTCTTCAGGGGACCAAACACTGACATTTGCTCTGTCACAGTGTTTGTAATCTCCTTTCAGTAATACACAACATTCATATATCCCAGAGTCTTTACGAGTTGGACTATCTAATCTAAGCATAAAATGTATACCATTCCAATGTACATCCCCCATTTGACCCTTATGAAGTATACGAGTTGGATTATTTGTAAAACTTCCTAAAGATGTTTTCCCTTTTGACCAAACGAGTGATGCTTCCTGGGGTAATAGTAACCTTGTCCCACATTGTAGTTCTATAGGTTTCAATTCCTCTTGGCTTTTCACACTATGGGGATTAACTCTAACTTCAGGTGCTATAGAATTAGTTACCGTAAATACAAAAGATACTTTGACCATAGCTATCTCTCTTTCCACCTGAAAGTTCCAAACCCTAGTCCAATCATCATCCCCTGCTGATATAGAAAGCAGTGAAGGATCCAAGATTTTACCATAAGACTGAGTTTTATGCCAAATCTCTGTCTTTGATCTCCCCATTTTCCCTGATGTTAACATTTCATTGGTAACATCACCTGTCCATTGTGCATGTTCTTCTCCCTTAATTGTTATAAACCACCACATGGACTCAGTAGGATGACATTCCCAAACACCTGTCTGATTATTATGGGTATAATTCCCCTGTGACTGTGTGAATTTGGCTTTTGGTCCTACTGTTGCATGAACCGTGATCTCTGAGGTATGCTCAAAAAATATAGTCAAACAAGGTTGATCTCTGGAGCCATAACCGAATCTAATTTGTCCAACAATGTCTCTTGATGTATCAATGTCTGATGTCAGGAGTCGATCCACTCGAACTTCTCTTATCTTATGCAATAACAATATCTTCTGTGGTAAATCCTTTGTCTGATCATCAATTTCAATTGGCTTTTGGTACTGTTCAAACAACACAGCTATCAAAAAACTATGCTATCTTGATGTCACGATTCTTGTATTGCTGTTTCTCTGGAGGTTCTCATTTCATTAGTTAACTGCTTTGTTTCTCCATTTTCTTGCAGAACTGTGTTCCTGCAAGAACAGAATTTAGTTAGAAACATATAATTTACACTGGTCAACATGTACCCACAGCTTCTGCTGCCTACGGGTATTTTTCACAGTCTTTTCTGTTTTTGAACAAGGATCTTGATCCATTGTGTCGATTATTTCAAACGGTCCTTCTCAATTGCTTTCCCAAGGTCCCGCCTTCCTAAAAGTCTTAATCATTACTGATGCTCCTCTCACAAATTTAGAAGAGTGAGGCGGTACCATACGCTGCATTCTAGATGCTGCATGGGGAAGAATTGTTTTTAAATTCTCTTGAAGTACCTGTAACCACTTAGTTCTTGCAATGGCATCTTTCTGTGGAGTAGACAAAAATTGTTCATAAGGAAAGATCAATGGCATTTTCCTTCCTGTCATTAATTCAAAAGGTGTATACTGGGTAGTTGAGGAGCTCGTTCCCCTAATACTCGTCAATACTAGAGGTACTGCATCAACCCAACTATTTCCTTTATCAAGTAACATTTTTGCAATTCTAGACTTAATCGTTCTGTTCATTCTTTCTACAATACCTGCGGACTGAGGATGGTATGGGACATGGAATTGTTGACGTACCCCCAGGATTGCGCAAACAGCCTGCATGACTTTGCCAGTAAAATGGCTCCTTCTGTCAGAAGCAATCATCCTTGGGATTCCCCAAGTACAACATGATTCCTTAATGCTTTTGCCGTAGACAAAGCATCATCATTCCTGACAGGCTACAATTCTACCCACTTATAAAATACATTTACCACAACCAATGCATACCTGAGACCTTGGTTACCTGAAGTAGGAGACCTATGTAGTCAATCTGCAGTATAGACCACGAACCATCTGCAGGTGCAATTCTTAGAAGTGGAGACTTTTGTCCTTTAGGCCTGGGGTTTACTTGAGCACAAATGAGACATGACTGAACAACATTTTGTACAGAGTCCACCTTTTTGTCCCAATAAAACTTATCTTTGAAGTTTTCCAGCAACTTTTGCTGACCCACATGACCTAATCTTTACATCTTATAGCGGGTGAATTCCGTCTGCAAGTGTTTAGGCACAACTGAAATCACTCCATTTTCACAAACAAAAGGAGGTGTTATTTTATTCTTACATTCCACAATGAACGGATCTTTCATCTGTTCATCACTAAATGAAGGTAAATTTGCTTCCTTACTCTTTACTGGTAGTACTTCCAACGGTTCTAGTTCCATCACTATCTCTTCTGTCAAAGCTGCTTCCTTTACTAGAGAATCTGCTTTCTCATTTCTCAAAGCTAAATCACTAGTCCCTCTGCTATGGCCTGGTACCTTGACAATAGCATATCGGTTAGGATTTTTAGAAGCAAGCTCAAAAATAGTCTGCAATGTATCAACATGATTTAAGATTTTGTTAGATGAATCCACAAAACCTCGTTTTTTCCACACAGGTAAGTAGTCTGTTAGTGATCATACGACATATGAACTATTGTTATAGATTACCAAAGGATCATTGCTTTCTTTCTCGTTAATTTCCAATACTGTTTTAACAGCTTCAACTTCTGCTCTCTGGGCAAAAAAATGTCCTGGTAGTCTATGCTGAATAGCTCTACCTTTCTTTGGAAACCAAATGGCATATCCGGTATAATACTGTCCTTTCAAGCAAAATCTAGAACCATCTACAAATACAGGTTCATCAGTTTCCTCTACTTCTTTTCTAAAAAGAGATGGATAATCCCCCTGAAATATCTCAACACATGTGATTTGGATTTATCAAAACTCCCAAGTACTGAACCTCTTGTTTCAGTAATTGGACCTTCCTTGGATTTAATTTCAATCCTGACTCATACAACAGATCAAACAATTCTGCTAACAAGATGAGGTGTTCCTCTCTACTCTCTGTTGCCAACAAGATATCATCAACATACTGTAGAATACAACCTTGCCTTGAGAATTTTGATAATACTTTTGCCAATGCCTGATGAAACAGACTAGGTGACATGTGCGCCCCTTGTGGTAATCTGCAAAATACATATTGCTCATTCAGAAAAGTAAAAGCAAATTTGTATTAACAACTCCTCTCTATCTGAATACTGAAAAAACCATTACTGATATCCAGTACCGAGAAAAACTTCGCTTTAGCATTCAATCAAGACATGAAGTCAGGGGTATCTGCTACAATTGGTGCCACATTTGGGGTACATTTATTAAACATACGCAGATCTAGAAGCATTCTATAAGAATTATCTGGTTTCTTAACTGCCCATAACGGATAGTTTGTCACCGAATTTGATTTGCGTATGACGCCTTGTTGAAGTAGTTCTTCAATAATTTTGGACAAAGGCTCAATTGAATCTGGAGGCAATCGGTACTGTTTCTGAGCTATGGGATCTGTTCCTTCCACTTTGACAACAACATCTTTCATCGTCCCTACCTCATTCTTAGATTGAGCCCATAACGAGGGATGTTTCTGCACAATTTCTACAAGAGTCAAGTCATTACAATCCATTTGTGGCCATACATGATTTGGGGATACCTCCTCAATTAAATTGATGACGGCCACTACACTGTAGTCACTTGGATCAATTACTACAGGCCCTTTAAGGTTATTACTTCTCCAAATCACTTGATTCCCTAAGTCAATGACCCAGCCTCGTTCTCTCATTACATCAGCCCCTAAGATATTTTCTGAGCTAGGACAATGCCAGATATCAATTTCAGTACACAAATAGCCAGGAATCTCAAACAAAACACCAGTAACCAAAGTTGCTGAAGTATTACATTTTCCACTAAAACCTACAATTGTGCAAACAGGTGAGTTAGATGTTATAGGCAAAGCTTGATTAGTCACACTTAATTAAGCTTCTGTATCAACCTTTGGTTAGTAGTATCAATTTATTCAGAATTAGTAGGATTAGTTTGTGGCTTGTGACAGTCATTCTGAGTTAATTCTAGCCGTTTGTCTGTCCATATCTCTCTCCAAGTTCTCTAATTGCTGAGCTAAAACAAAACAGTCGGGACAGCTGTTAAAGTCGTCAGTACTGTCATCAGGGTTAGATTCTGGTACAACTTTGTTAATCATGCAAATACTTTGTCTAGGTTGTAAATCCTCCACAATCAAGTCATTAAACGTTTTAAACATGCTTAGGACATTTTGCAGTTTCTTCTTAAGTTTATCAATACATAACAATTTCTTATCTATCTTCATATTTTCTAGCTCACATTGTTTGTACATACTAGCCCATAACTGTGCATTAGTAGGACAATTATCAAATTGAAAAGTTATTTTACTTTTGTTAGCATATGTTTTTATAAAATCCATGACTTACCCTTCTTAATGAACTCTCCTTGAGTGGCTGTTGTATCACGCTGTATGGCTTTCTTGCGTCTGCCGTCAATAGCGTCTCTTAGCACTTGTTTTTCCAATAAAATCTGGAAGTCTGTATCCTCAAAGGTTCTTTTCTTAATTATCTCCCGACAGTTTGCAAAAAGTGTACAGATATATCTGCCCTTCCCCCTGAGCAAGCTGGAGGGCAAAGGTCAGGAAGAAATACGCAGGGCTGGCACGCGAGATATGTAATAAAATGTATATAGGGCCAAATACAAACTTCAAATAATTGGAACACATATAAATGTATGTGCGTCAAAAATAGGCAGAGTCACTTAGATGCAAACAAAGGTGAAACATTTAATACAAACAAAAATAGACGAATATAAAAAGTAGGTAACAAAAATACGAAACAAGTCTTACAAAACCTTGGAGAGGAATTTAGTTCATGACATCTGTCCTATGCATTCCTGAGGATGGAGGGAGGGAGGGAGTGTTGGGACGTGAAGAGTCCGTGGATGGCAAGTACATCTTCGACCTCTCTTCCCATGCCTCCCCATGTCTTACAAAAGCCTAGCTTATATGTGCCTTGGATAGTGATGTCAGTCTATTGGTCTTCACCTAATTGGGTAAACATGCTCACTAAGATCTTTACACGTCGAAATCCTATTTTAGGTAGTCACTGTACGTATATTGTAATGCCCTTTTAGAGTTACAACTATACCATGCATTAGCAAGTTACTATCCTATCTATAGAACGCCTGTTCAGCAAATCCTTCATTCCATATCTTAAGGTCAAGGAAACCTTGAAGCCTATCATTGAAACATATTAATATATCTTAATAATCATTTATTTATGAACAATGATTACATATCTTTGACTATTGCCTATACCAATAATTATATATGGTCCATTTCATATTACTAGGGTTAAAAGAGATGTTAAATGTGTTAGAATCTTTTACAAGGTGAAAATCTCTGCACAGTTTTGGGGTAAAGAATTTACAAAGACAGGGCTAATTCAAGTTTTAGTTATCTTGGCAGTTAGAAAAAAGATCTTTCAAAGCTCTATGTTGGACACTGTTTCTACAAAAGTAGTTTCAGTTAAAGTAACAACAATTAGCTGCACCTCAATTGATATGTATGATACTGGGAACAGTAAAGGCTTAATATCTTTAAAGGTCTCAGAGTCAGCTCACCTTGAGATATTGTATTGTTGACTATAATGACATAATGATTTTTTTTTAGTACACCAATATTTCTGCCTGACATTTTCAAACCACTGATTTGTACACAAAAGTTAGGGTGATCAACAAGCCAAGTGTAAGAATGTGAAATGTCACACATACAAACAATGACATTCAGAAGTTTTGTTGACATATGAAGCTTATCAGCATGAAAATTAGAAAATTCGGGAGTTTGAGAGCCAGGGTTTTGTGGATTATCACTGTATGGGCCCTCAAAAGGGTAAGTGAACATATTGGACCTCATCCCCACTACCAGGAGAATTTAGATAGGTGTAGGAGATTGTTTTTTATTTTTTGTTTTTAAATAAGATTACTTCTTCCATTCCACAGGACATGGATAGAGGGAGGTAGGGGCATAGGATGGGTTCTTGCCCTCCAAAGCGTAAGGGTTTGGTATAATTTAAGGTTAAGGCACACAGAGCCTTGTACTTAATATAAAAAAGGTCTAACATGCTGAAATAATGTATAGCGTAACCATAGCTAACTAGAAATGATATTATATGTTATTTATATGGCACTCATACAGCATATGAACATGTATAGATAGTACACTTAAACATATGTAATGGTGTTTACGTACCCATTAGTAATAGAAACAGCTCTGATGCAATTCCAATATTTAAAAATGGCTGAACCTTATGTATTTGTGTTACTGCTGTGAAAGTAGTACCAATTTTAATTTGTATAATTAGAATTTTTTTTTGCTTGGAGCATGTCCCTAAGTTTCTACTCTTTGTCATTGGTTTTAAACTTCCAATGTCAATGGTGGTACATCTGGTCAGACTGTGGATCGGGTAATCAAGGTTTTAAAGATTTTATTAGGGTCACAGCTTAGTAATAAACAACAAAAAATAGATAATTATATATTTTTAGAAACAGGCCAAAAGTAAATGTGCATTTCAGGAGATGTTCCATTTTTAAGTACCTTGAAGAGATGCCAATCACCTTATATCCCACACACATATTACACTTTTTAAAATTAGACATTTTAAGCACATTATAAAAAACTGGATTTCATACCAAATGTCCTTTTCAACTTATTAAGGACTTTTCTTAGAGAAACAGTGGGTATGTGTATAAATCACTTTATCTTAATTACAAATGCCCCTTTTTCAATTTCTTTGAAACTATGTTTGAAGTTAATTCCCTAATTCACTATGCGTAAGCCACTAAACAATTCTGCAGCACAAATTATTTTCTGTCACCAAAGTCCTGGTCTGGTTTCAAAGTAATTACACTTATGTCAAAGCTCTAATTTTGCATTGTAACTACTGATGAAATTTCCCCAATACCTACACGCGGAGGACACACAGATGGTCTGATTGAGGCGGTTGGCAAATATTCACTTCTCTCTAGTTCAACAAATTACATCTCTCCAGAATCTTTAATAGTACAGCTCATCTGCCCAGTAGCTTTAATCTATAAATCATTTACAATGTTGTTTGTAGAGCCAATTGTGTTAAATTACCAAAAAAGTGTGTGCAAGTAATAGAATCCATCCCAGAGAATTTTAAATCCCAAAACAGCAAATCATTGCAGAATTTTACAGTTGAACTTTGATATTCATCATTGTAGAATTGCTGCTAGAGACATCACAACTGACATGGTCCTCGAGGTAAATTGCAGACCAAGGAGCAGCTATACCGATTCAGAAAGTGATTTAGAGTTGGCAAGGGGACAATTTTCCTACAGTAGCACATATCAACACACTGCTCTAGATACGATATATTACCAGTCATATTATCTGTAAATATATTTAACTGGCTGAGAATCTCTGATTTGTAGTTCAAATAAGGAAATAATATCCATTCTCATATCTATTGAGCTAAGATAAGCAGTCCAATTGCCAGTTAAAGAGGCGACTGTTAAGATGAAACAATCAGGTGTGTATATATGATGAGAAATACAGTGTAGAAAAACTTGAACTAAAAACCTAAACACAAAAGGAAGTGCTATGTCTGATGCAGAGATTATGGGTAACTATGATATAGCTTGAACATTTTTCTTATAAAAAAAGAAAAGTCTTTGCAGGACACTGAGGCTCTGCAACTGGTACATTAAATTAATTGATGCTAAAGAAATTAGATGAGTAATCGATCAGCATGCATAACAGGAGTTGAACTCCGACTTATTGCACTTAAGTTAATAAATGCAAATAGTAAGACATTGTTCAAAGGAATATGATGGTGGAAACATTATACCAATGCTGTTGCCATAATTTTTTTTGATCATGAGTTTGGGACTCCTACAACATTTCCCATGGGGAACAGTTTGTGGGGGATTTTTTTCTTTATTCCTTTAATCTACCACCCAAGTCAAAGAGAGCATCTGCATTGATGTTTAATCAGTGGACATGTGCACGGAGAGAAATTTTATTTGGACAGGTTTTTCATTTAATTTTTAGCCTTATTTCTTTTCAGACAAAAAAATTGTTTCCTGACCTTTAGATGCGGACTAAATTAAGAGGGTATCTTTAATTTTAAAGTGAAATTCGGTGCACTTTGCCTCTTTCTTATGTCTCCCTTCATCTTCCCCTATTTGTTCCTTCTATCTTTTGTTCCTTTCTTTCGCTTTCTTCTTTCACTCCCTCTTTCTTCCCCTGCCCTCCCATCTATAATTTGCTTACCTACATTCTTTTATTTATTTTACTCACCTTAACATTCATCTCCTTAACTTAATCACTTGGAACCTGGCCCAGGTTTTCTATAGTCAATTACTGCATGTTACAATTTATGACTCAAATAACATGTAACAACTGTTAATTGACTGTTGGATGATATCCCAGAAATTATGGGCAAGATTCCAAGTGATTAATTTAAGGGTGTGGTTGTAATGGTACCAAAGTGGACAAATACATAAATGGACAATGAATAGTTAGAGGAAGAAGTTTGTGCCTAGTCTCCTGCTTTTCCTAAATGCTGTTCTGAGCACTGGAATATGACAAGAAAAAAAAGTAAGTCCCACATACATAAATTGTGTGCCATTTAAATGGATCATCAAACAGTGGCAGTGTTTTGGAAATACCAGAATAGTTTAGTACTGGTTTTATTCTAACTACTCATCCTGAGCTGACAGGGCAATCTTGCTTATAACACACAAAAAAATAAATGAATGGCAAGGAATTATCATGTAAATCAGGGATCCTTGCCTTGGAAATGGCAATTTTTAACAACTATTATTTCTATGGACAGGGTATAATTAATAAATTGTTTGATATGCTTGGAGAAATCCATGCAACATATTAGCTTAACATTGAGGTCATAATTACAAACTTGTAAAGCGCTATTTTAGCAAAATGAGATTCTTTGGTATCATAAAGAACATAAATTAAAGATATACCCTTTAAAACTGAATGAGCGTGGATGTTGCTGTGTGAAATCCCTTCTGTGCTAAATCACTTAAGTTAAGCCATAAGCAAAAAATATTGCAACTGCACTCAATACCTGAGAGAGCAGCTGTGGCAGAGATCAGCCAGTTTTAAATTAAGTTGAAATGGGATTGTTTTCCTTCCCAGCTGCAATATACTAGCAGTGTGAGTCAGTTTCATGGAGAGCTCGATCTAACTTTTACAAAAAAAGAAAGGAAGAACATTTTGGTTGAGGACCATATATACCATATATATCCTGAATAACAGGTCATACGGCAAAACTTTTTCCTATCTGTTCTTTTTTTTCAAATATTTTAGGTAACAAAACTGCATCTTACTAGCAGTCAGATCAGGTTTTAAATTCTAAACAACACTAGTGTTCCATTTAAAAAAAGTGACAATTTGTTTTTGCATGTTATAGTATTAAATAATCATAGTTAATGATTTACTAAATATTTGCTCCACAATTGATTTTCTTACTTTACTGTAATTAATTGTTCACTATGCAAATTATTCATAAAAATAATCATATTACTGCTGACATGTAACATGTAAACTGCTTGACTCATTAATATAAACTTGCAGAAGGCAGAAGGATTTTATTTAGTGACATTTGCTCATCACGGAATTGTAAAGCAGGTTTATCCTTTGTTAGTGCAAGAGAGTCAGGGAGTTCAGCAGTATATCAGACACACAGTGTACCCAGTGAATGAAGGCAGATGCAGTGTTTTAACCATTAATGTTAGACAGTACTTTCCAACCTCATGTTTTTTTAGCGGAGTTAGGCTACCTAACATTAATGTATCCTCAATCGTAACAGTCTTGTTAGTGGGACCAATCGTAGATACATCTATTTAATACCGGAAGGGGTCTTGTCTCTATTTACCAGCTTTATTTTCCCCAATGCCGGTTATTTAGGAAAATTAATTTATTTTAGTTGGAACTAATAAACTTTTGTAATTTAAATTGTTCTTTCCTGACAAGATGAATTAATTTATTAAAAATGCCACATGTGAATTCTTCAAAGCATAGACCCAATACATTGTAAATAATTTATAGTGTTCTTAAAGAATAACAAGGTCTATAGTGTGTTTGGATCACAATTGAATCTTTAATAACTGCCCGAGCTACCCTTTGCTCTGTGCCGAAGCACTGTGCAGAGTTGCTTGGGTTCACCCCTATTAGGATGAGGTTTTATAGGCGAACAAGTCATTGACATGGACAGGTGCCATGACTTTTAATACTTAATCCTGCTGCTTTTTCACCAAAACTTCCACTGAACATACTCTATGGCCAATGGCTAAAAATGGTTAATTCCAGTGTTTTTCAGTGGATTACACATATAAATCCCACTTTCTCTCATGTGTATTGGGTTTTTGGTGTTTAAAACCGACATACTACCTGAAGGTGTTTTACTATAAATAATGACATACTTATTAATAAAAAGTTTATACACAAGAATGTCATTGAAATAAATGTTGATCTATTCTGTACATGTTGTTCTGCCACAAAAACTGTACTATTGTCAGCAAAATATAATTTTTTTTAGAATATCTACACTCTTGCTTTCTAAAAAATTAGCAACAACCTGTGCATGGTTAAATATCTCATTGAGAACACAGCAAGACATAATGTTTCAACTTTTTCTAAAGTTTCTACTGCTGACCTTTTCATTCCTTTACCATTAAGCTTCATGAATGATTGCAGCAATCAAGACTTCAATTTTCAATTAATATGCAGTCAGTGAAACTAAATAATTACGTATAACATAAAGAATAATCAGGCTGTCAAAATCCAAATTAGTCCCAGTCATAAATGCCAGTCTGCAGAAGAATAATTGAATACAAAAACAATCATAGAAGGGACATTGTGACTGGTAGTATCTAAATAGAGAAAGGCCATCTGTAAGCAGACAATTGTGAGGATTTATGAATATTACTGAATACATTTTTGGTTAGTTGAATTTTCCACTTACACGGGCAAAAAAAAAAGAAAAATATGTTTGTACATGTAGACATGTGTTGGGAAAAACATCCAGAATCCTTTGTTAGAGTAGTATAATTGTTGCGGGTTATGACACCCTTTTATCTACCAAGACTGTTATAGATAGGGTATGTCTTGTTGTTCTGTCTACTATGTGTCCGCATTTTACTTATTACTATTATTATTATTAATATTATTATCTTTTATTTATAAAGCACCAACCAATTATGCAGTGTTGTACAATTACATTGGGGCAGGTAACACATACATAACAAATATACATTAACACATACAGCTACATTAGGAGTTCAGAACCACCTTGGTTGGTGTATTCTGCTGTTTCCCTGTGCAAGTTGCTGTGACTGTATCTTCGTCTGACCCGGCTTGCTGACTTCGCTTCTGTTTTCTGATTCGGCTCCTGTTCTCTGATCGTTGGTATTGACTCGGCTTGTTTAACTACTCTTCTGGATTTGATTTGGCTTCCTGCTTTACTGGTTACCAGACCTTATTCTCGGTTCCAGCTCTCCTGGCTACTCCTGGTTCCTGTTTGCCTGGCTCACTCCGCCATCTGGGGTCCTCCTCATCTAATCGTTACAGCTATATGGTTAGGCTTGTTTTGGATGGATTTTTAGAAAGAAAGTGGTTGACATATTATCAACCCTTACCCTAGTGATTCATGGATAGGTATAAGAAGGTCTGGGTTAGGCCAGTATAATGTTTTTTTAGGGAGTTGAGTTTGCTGGAGCTCACATATTGTGAGCCAAGAGAGTGCGTTGAATTACCTCTCCCTCCCTATCAAACCCATATATATATATGCACAAGTTGGGGTTCTGAAGCTTGAGGTCAGGTTCAGTTTTGACATGAATATTCTTAAGGGAAACATTGAAATTGTATTTATTAGACTTGTGCACATGGACCAAAAAGGACAAATTTTTGGTTCCATATTTGGTCCATTAGTTTACGGACTACAAATTTCATTTCCTGCCCTTTTGGTTCGGATGAAGATTGGAGGGATTTTTTTTTAATTGGAAACGAACGTCACTGTCACTCACTCACATTCTCTTTCACACTCTCAATGTCTCCCTATCTTCTCTGGGCCTCCACATGCTCTGCTTCTTGTTTATCATTTATTTTTTTTCTTACTGTTCTCCACATCTTATTTCTCCTCCGGTGATCTGCTCCACTGCATTTCCCTGGCCTCCTAAAGCACTTCCGCATCAGGCCGGAGCCTCGGTATGCATCACTAAGTAATGGTTAACCGAATATGACTTTCAGTTTTGAAGAACTATGTGACAGTGTGCTGTTATGTTAGTAAAGCACAGCATGCTGTTATGTTAATAAAGCCCTGTGGTGTTACACAATCAGAAACTTAAGCCTGGCTTCTGTTTGTTATTTATCATTCCTTATGCGATACAAGGAGTTTAATTTTGCTTGGTTCATGAATTTTGTGTTAATTCAAGAAAGCATAATCTAACTCTACTTTTTTACTTCCTCCTAAAAGACATATGCAGAATGTATGAACACTGAGAAAGTAGGGACAGAGAGGAGGAAAAATGACTGATTAATTTGTGTCCCAAAGAGGCATTGTCCCTTCGGCATTTCAGAAATATGTAAAAAGGGCACATGACAAAAGCTCTACCCAATTATGTTTCAGGCGACACATTTTTATTATTTTATTCTTTAGCATTTTTATTTATATTTTGTGCACATGGATTTCAATTCAAAAAGCCATCTGAAATTCAGACATTTTGTTTTCTCTAAAAAACAAGAAAATTGCAAAAATTGTTCTCTCACCATTTAGCAATTCAAATCCCACAAATCTGAAAAACGGCCGCTAACTGCTCAAAGCCAAGTATACATATAGTGAGTGTATCTCTTAAATGCAGAACAGCATACACTGATTTAAAGTCCATACATCTGTGAGTCTAATAAGATCAAAGCAAACCTTGGAATTTCCAATGAGATAAAAATAACTGCCAAATTTCAGGTTCAATTCAAATTTAGGCTTGCTAACCAAAATTTGGTTTGTAAAACTAGTGTACTTATTTTAGTGGAGTAGTGATATTTTTCTGACATAATGTCCAGAACTTTATCAAACCTCTATTGTTTAACCATATTAAAGGCAAAATTAAAATTATGCTTCAAACATAAGTATGTTTAAGAAGGTAATCAATGTATTGCGGATATATATATGTTAAATTCTATTTTATATATACCGTATTTGCTCGATGCTCTGAAAAATACCCCTCTTCTTATAATCGGGGTCGTCTTATAATCAGACCTCAAATAGGTCTGACTATGAGACGACTAAGATCCAGATCCCCCGCAGCTGCACTGGTAAGTTTGGGGGGGGGGGTGTTAAATGGGGGGCATAAGGCATTTCTGGAGGCAGAGTGTTCTATGAAATGCCTTTTAACCCCCTTAATGCCACTCTGCCTCCAGAAATGCCTTTTTAACTCTCTATACGCCACTCTGCTTCCTGAAATGCCTTAAACCTCCCTATATGCCACTCTGCCCCATAATATGTCTTTTAACCCCCTTAATGCCAGAGTGGCATATAGGGGTATAAGGCAATTCTGGAGGCAGAGTGGCACATATGGGGTTAAAAGGCATATCATGGGGCACAGTGGCATATAGGGGGTATAAGGAATTTCTGGGGCAGATGTGCATAACTGGGGGGGCAGGTTGGAAAATAGAAGGAAATAAAACCAAAATATTTTTCTCAATCATAGCTTTTATAAAAAAAAAATAGTTTAGATTAATTAACATTTACTGGTAAAACTTTTTTCCTATAGGGTCGTCTTATATTCAGGCTTTTTCTTTTTTTCTTAAATTAATATTCGGATTTGGGGGTCGTCTTATAATCAGGGTCGTCTTATAATCGAGCAAATACGGTATATATTTACAGTGAAGAAGTAGAAGTAGAACAACAGGACAAGGAAACAGGAAAACAGAAGCAGTCGGTAGAGAATGTAGGAAGACATTGAGAGAGAGTGTGGAAGAGAGTCAGAGAGTGTGAGAGAGTGATCGATGGTTAGTGACAACAAATTTTGTTTCTAAATAGAAAAGGCAGGAAAGGAAATTAGTTTTCCAAATCATGTTTGGCCTTTTGCACAAGTCTACTGCAAATTGCTGTTTAAAAGAATGGATATAGTCCAGAAGGTCACAGGAAAGGAACAGATAATTGCATACAGAGAGTTCCAGCATAGCTGCTGGTAGATCTTGTCAGTAAGATTCACTTACTCTACAATACTGAGGTGGTTAATACTAACAGCCATAATGATGTTGTATTCATGATAATTTATTCCATATTTTTTATTTATTCCATATCTCCTCTCATAACCAATGGCTGATTGCTGTGTAGTCTAGTCTGCTGCACCCCCAGTATGAAAGGGTGTCAGGGTTATACTTCAGTCCATATTAAAGGCCTGCAGACAGCTCACAGGACTTGAACCTGGGACCTCAAATTTCCAGGCAAGTTCTCTGTTCTGCCTGCCACTTTTCTGGCTTTGCTGCTTATGCATTGTATTGTAGTTAAATACACGCTCTGCTATTTTGGTATCTGCACTCAGGGTACTTCCAACTGCAGCCACTAGGTGCTGACCACCTGCACCTGGTACCTGTTTAGAAGATTATTTAAATATGCTTCAAGCCCAGATTCCTTGCTCAGTTATACTTTGGCTGTTGAGGTTGTGTTGTGGCCTGTTATAAGAGATCTGACTTCTTGCCTGTGTACCTTAATTCAAATCTGTGCTGCCTGGCCCTGAATCTGGACTGTCCAACTATGCTTCTGGTTATCCTTCTCTACTGTGCTGCTGGACCTTGCTTTATGCCTACCCACACTGTGCTTGCTTTGCAACTGTGTGCCTTCCCTGCAACAGGACTTCACTATTAGACTGTGTTCATGTGTGGAAACCTGACAAAGGTTCACTTTCACTAAACTGTGCGACTTCACTAAACCCAACTTGCATTTGTGCAAATAAAATGTACAATCTCATTCAGCTAAACGTGGGGATTGAAGTCATAGTAGCAGCAGGGAAGCAATGGCAGAGGTTAGGAGTGAACTGCTCCCTTGGGATGCACCCACATGAAGCTATTATAAGACATATATCTAGCTACCTAGTTGCCTAAAATAACAAGTATCCACAATGTGACTCTTTCCTTTCTGTGCTCCTATTATGAATCTCCTAAGTAGTTCTTTTTAGTAAATGTATGTAAACAGTTGTGAATGCTGGGTATTATGTGTGAGGTCTATCAAAAAATTTGACTGACCCCTCCAGCAGTAACAAGAGGTGTAGGGTATTGTTACACAAGTAGTGCAAGCTGTAATTAAATATGGCCAAGAACATTATTGCTTGCTATTTAAAATAAGATGTTGTGAAGGTGTAGTACACTGTTGCCCAATACTGTATACTGATAAATAATTATTGGGTATAATTCTTATTTTTTGTTAATGCTGAGGGAATCTTATAAAAATAAAAAATACAATAAATTGTGAAAGTTTATGGATATTTTAAGAAGACCTTTTCTATGTAATACCAATACCTTTATTTTATAATTGAAATTGCTGCATTGCAGATACATAAAGAATGAATTTGGTGTCATTGCAGGTCAATCATCTTTTATTGATCTCAAGGCGCTCTTTTCCATTTCATGAACATTATAAGACTTCAATAAAGGATGCAGTATGTAAATTGATATATGTACAATAATTTTACTTTCTATGCTAATAAAATCACAATTATTGCCAGAAAAAAATTGTTTTAGCTCCAGACACAAGAACAGAGGGCAAAATGGTACTTAAATCATTTAATAATATAATAATTTTTATTTGTGATACCGCTATACAAATCTGGGGGCAGCCACTTAAAAAGATATAATATTCAATGGCAATGCTATCAAAATGTTATTTAGAAATATGCACATAGTTTGAGGAAATTTGTCTCTAACAGCTTTGGTGTTAAAGTCATAAATGAATATATCACTCAAATGTACTCAATAGCTTTTTTTTTCAAAAAACTACTCCTGTTGTAAGATGTGCCTGAGGTTGTTGTCTTCCAGCTGATATAGAGAACCTATTAACAAGTCACTAAATGACAGAAGCATCATACACATATCTCTTTACATCACCTGTAGACATGTCATTACTAGACTTGTGCATTCGTCTTCGGGCGAACATGGAAACGAACACGAAGAGTGTGTTTTCGTGTTCGTTCCGAAGACACGCCGAAGAGAAGACGGCGGCGGTAAAACGTAGGCGAAGACGAAGACACACACCACGAAGATCTTCGTGATTGTGTTCGTCTTCGTCTACCATTCCCCCCCCTCTTCTAACTTACCTTGTCTTCGCGACAGTTCCCGGAAGTGGAAATCCGCAAGTTCGCCGTCATGGGTTACAGGGCAGTGCGAATGAGCTTATTGGTCGCCTACAGGGACCTCCTCTGGCATCAACCAATTGGTTGATGCCAGAGGAAGACCCTGCAGGTGACCAATAGGGCGAACCTATGGATTTCCGCTCCCGTTAACCCCTTCGATGCTGCGTTATCTAACACAGCATCGAAGGGGTTAACGGGAGCGGAAATCCATAGGTTAAGGGGCCGTGCAAGTGAGCCTATTGGTCGCTTACACGGCCCCTTAACCCTTAAAAAAACAAAGTTAACCCCTAACTAATTGAACAGGGAGGGAGACCAGTGGGATCTGCCGGGTAAGTTGCAGCATTGAGGTTTTAAAACTCCAATGCTGCAACTTACCATGCCGATGCCACTGATCTCCCTCCCTGTTCAATTAGTTAAATGTCCGTACGAGCGACTTTATTGGTCGCTCGTACGGACATTTAACCCGGCACATACTAACTAATTGAACAGGGAGGGAGACCAGTGGCATCGGCAGGGTAAGTTGCAGCATTGGGGTTTTAAAACCCCAATGCTGCAACTTACCCTGCCGATGCCACTGATCTCCCTCCCTGTTCAATTAGTTAAATGTCCGTACGAGCGACTTTATTGGTCGCTCGTACGGACATTTAACCCGGCACATACTAACTAATTGAACAGGGAGGGAGACTAGAGGCATCGGCAGGGTAAGTTGCAGCGTTGGGGTTTTAAAATCCCAATGCTGCAACTTACCCTGCCGATGCCACCGATCTCCCTCCCTGTTCAATTAGTTAAATGTCCGTACGAGCGACTTTATTGGTCTCTCGTACGGACATTTAACCCGGCACATACTAACAATACCCTGCCGATGCCACTGGTCTCCCTCCCTGTTCAATTAGTTAAAGACCAGTGGCATCTGCAGGGCAAGTTGCAGCATTGGGGTTTTAAAACCTCAATGCTGCAACTTACCCTGCCGATGCCACTGGTCTCCCTCCCTGTTCGATTAGTTAAATGTCCGTACGAGCGACTTTATTGTTCGCTCGTATGGACATTTAATTAATTAAACAGGGAGGGAGACCAGTGGGATGTGCCGGGTAAGTTGCAGCATTGGGGTTTTAAAACCCCAATGCTGCAACTTACCCTGCAGATGCCACTGGTCTCCCTCCCTGTTCAATTAGTTAAAGACCAGTGGCATCTGCAGGGCAAGTTGCAGCATTGGGGTTTTAAAACCTCAATGCTGCAACTTACCCTGCCGATGCCACTGGTCTCCCTCCTTGTTCAATTAGTTAAATGTCCGTACGAGTGACTTTATTGGTCGCTCGTACGGACATTTAACCCGGCACAGACTAACTAATTGAACAGAGAGGGAGACCAGTGGCATCGGCAGGGTAAATTGCAGCATTGGTGTTTTAAAACCCCAAAGCTGCAACTTACCCTGCCGATGCCACTGGTCTCCCTCCCTGTTCAATTAGTTAAATGTCCGTACGAGCGACTTTATTGTTCGCTCGTACGGACATTTAATTAATTAAACAGGGAGGGAGACCAGTGGGATGTGCCTGGAACTTACTGCTGCAACTTACTCTGCAGATGCCACTGGTCTCCCTCCCTGTTCAATTAGTTAAAGACCAGTGGCATCTGCAGGGCAAGTTGCAGCATTGGGGTTTTAAAACCTCAATGCTGCAACTTACCCTGCCGATGCCACTGGTCTCCCTCCCTGTTCCATTAGTTACATGTCCATACGAGCGACTTTATTGTTCGCTCGTACGGACATTTAATTAATTGAACAGGGAGGGAGACCAGTGGGATGTGCCGGGTAAGTTGCAGCATTGGGGTTTTAAAAGTCTGCACGAGCGACCAACAGAGTGGCTCGTGCAGACTTTTAAAACCCCAATGCAGCAACTTACCCGGCACATCCCACTGGTCTCCCTGTTCTATCAGTTAAATGTCCGTACAAACGACTTTATTGGTCGCTCGTACGGACATTTAACTGATAGAACAGGGAGACCAGTGGGATGTGCCGGGTAAGTTACAGCACCAGGAGCCTAAAAGTCTGTACGAGCGACCAACAGAGTCGCTCGTACAGACTTTTAAAATCCCAATGCTGCAACTTACCCGGCAGATCCCACTGGTCTCCCTGTTCTATCAGTTAATAAATGATAGAACAGGGAGACCAGCGGGATCTGCCGGAAAATTACGGCACCAGGAGTTTAACAGTCTGTACGAGCGACCCTATTGGTCGCCAGCAGGGGGCTCGTCTGCCATCAACCAATGGCAGACGAGCCCCCTGCTGACGACCAATAGAGTTGCTCATACGGACATTTAAACTCCTGGCGCCAGAGCGGCTTTAACCCCGTTTTAACCCCTTAACCGGGGAAAACGAAGAAAATCCGAGCACGAAGAATGTCCGCGAATATTCGCCCGAAGAGAAGACAGGACCAGGCGAATATTCGCGGAATACGAAGGTTTTTTTTTTGCCGAAGACGAGCACGAAGACGAACACGAAGAGGCCCCTGGTGCCAAAGTCTAGTCATTACCACATCGCTTAAATGAAGAATGTGGTGAATAATGCTATATGCCAATTTAGGACAGAGAAATGTATGACAACCATTCAGGTTATTATACCAGGTTATTATATTGCCTGTTGAAATGGACTCTGGAGAGAAAAAAAAACAACAATAGTTAACCATTAACATATTATTGCATATCCTTGCTAGGAAATGGCTGTCTGAACCCAAAGCTCCTTGTGTAGATCTAGTTATAATAAGTTTTTTTGTCTACCCCACAATGGGCTGAAGAAGTTCTCTGGTAATCAGGAGACCCAGACCCAAGCCCTGGGTCCACAGACACAATAATTTCAAGAGTACGGCTATGTGCCCTGGGGAGTCACATAGGTTACTTATATAGTGGGGCTAGTCTTGGTTAGGAGTATTAAGAATCTTAAATAATTTGCTTAGAATTATGGGTTGAATGCAACCTTATGATCAGGTCAAAGGTGTATTAACCTCAGCCAGTCCTGCATCTCTATGCTACGCTGAATACTGTAACTAAAGAAAAACTTCTCGTTCAGTATTTTTAAAGCCCCCATCATACTATATTAATCTATTCATATATGAAACTATTTAAAATCAAAATTCATGTTTACAATGAAATATTTTCAATATTCCATCATGTTTAGTGCATTTTAATGGAAGGAAAATCACTATTTTTTCAGACTAAATTATGAATTGGGTGCTTGATGTGCCATTTACTAATTTATAGTTCTGCAACCATTAGTATAATGATAAATGGGAAGTATTTTGCAGTTAGTGTGTTGCTTTTATTCATTTGTATTAATAATACTTAATGTGTTGGTGGCACAATTTAATTGACACTTTGCACATTTATATGCAGAAGGAAGACATTTTGCTTGACGATATGTGCAACTAAAATACCAGACACTACAAACTAAAATTATAAAAAGGTCACAAAAAGCATTAGCTCATAAATACTAATTAGAGCCATTCTACCGATTGCTTAATAGCATTTACTAATGCATAATTGAATAGTAGGGATTAAAAAACAGACTCTGTGGATACATTTAATAATTTATCCTTGATACACTGGTGATTATTTCTGATAATTCCATCTAACAGGCACAATTAGATGTGCTTCCCATCTACGCTTTCCTCTGTTCCACTCCTTTGTGGACAGAGAGATACTCAGCTGATGAATATACATGTAGCACATTATCAAAAGAATCATTTTAAATAAATACACAAATCTAATATCCAATTCTACCTCACGGTATTTAATATATATATTGAACAAGGACATTTTTGCTGAAGGAAACTTTTTAAAATGCATAGTAAATGCAGCGAGAGGCTAAACTAGAATTTATTAAATATAATATGGTGTGCGACAGATTGCAGAAGACATAGACAAACTGAGATGTGACATGGTTTTACACAGCAGGTCAGGTAGCTGTCACAGTGCAGGTGGACCCTGGAATGACAAGAGTCACATCTGCCAGTTGGCTGAATGTCAAGGGGCTCCTGTCTACCCATTCCACACCACCTTATCTTCTGTTCTTTCTATTCCATTATTATTCATAGATTCTTGGATAGACATGTTTTAACCCAAGACTGCACATGCCTTCATGGACAGGCAAGGGTTTACAGTTTTGGGGATACAGGGATGACACTTCCACTATCATGCATATAATTTATTAACAAAATCAAAATACATGTATAATGGTGAGCAATGAAAGAAGAATGTAAACGATTATGCTTAAATGAAGGGATTTAAGCATAATCTGTTACATTCTTCTTTTATGGGAGATACAGTGTATCTGATAGGGATAGAACTACAAGCACAATACTTTATCTCTTAGTTGTAACATGTTCAATTTTCCACAGAATATATTGAATGAAAAGAAAAGTACACACTAAAAAAGCAACACATATGTATTACGGACCTATCTTATGTTATACCATTGGGAAACATAACTACTGGCATGTTTCCAGCTCTCCTATTTTAAAGAAACCTTTAGGCTAGGTTTCCACTTGGGTTTTTGTCCTGCGTTTTTTTTCTTGATGAAAAACGCCAAGAAAACTGCCACTGCATTTTCCTGCGTTTTGGCGTTTTTTTCTGGAGTTTTTTCTGGCGTTTTAGCCTTTCTGTGGAAATTGCTTTTTTTGACCTTAGGCAGTTTTTTCCAGCCATTACAAGTTAGCAGTTTCACCCAGCTAAAAGGGATTAGGATAAATGGCAAGTATCTGCCCCCGATGTCATTTACTTGGTAGACCCCTTTGTCTCTTTTCTGTGGTTTGTAAGGCATGCTTTATTCCGAATGTCTGCTCCTCTAGGAAGATTGGCCCCAAATGATGGTGCAAATTGTTTGCTGTTGCTTTTGGCACGCAGGATCCAGTTGATGCGTCGGGTATGTTTGTTTGTAATGGCATGTTTGTTCCAAATGGTGTAACATTCAATATGAACCAGTCCAGGACTTTGTTTTGTGTGAAACTGTTTGTTTTCAGCCTATTTCTCGTAGGACACACAGATACTGGGTCCATCCTCTGCATTGTAACTGTGGAAAAAACGCCATAAAAAACGCCAAGGCAATAAACCCACATGGCTTTTTCATGGCGTTTTTTCTCTCCCATAGTCTTCTATTGGAGAAAAACGCCAAGATTTCCTTGAAAAAACGCCAGAGTGTGAACATGCTGCGATTTTGAAAAACTGCCACAGAGCCCAAAAAAGCAGAAAAACGCCAAAGAGGACTGAAAAAACGCCAGACAGAAAAACGCCAAGTGGAAATGGCATTTTGCGATTTCCTATTGAAAAACAGCTAACATCTGGCTGCTGCGTTTTTCCACTAAAAAAACGCCAGGTGGCGCTATTGGCGTTTTTATGGGCGTTTTTAGCATAAAAAAACCAAGTGGAAACCTAGCCTTATTAGATTCTACACCAGCCCAATTACTTACCTTACTCTCTTCTCACCCTGGCATATAAACAAATGGACTACTTCACCTACCATGACTTAACCCACTTTCTTTCCTCTCTCTGCTTAGGCTAGGTTTCCACTTGGTTTTTTTTAGCTAAAAACGCCCATAAAAACGCCAATAGCGCCACCTGGCGTTTTTTTTGTGAAAAAACGCAGCAGCCAGATGTTAGCTGTTCTTCAATAGGAAATCGCAGAATGCCATATCCACTTGGCGTTTTTTTGTTTGGCGTTTTTTCAGTCCTCTTTGGCGTTTTTCTGCTTTTTTGGGCTCTGTGGCAGTTTTTCAAAATTGCAGCATGTTGACACTCTGGCGTTTTTTGCAAGGAAATCTTGGCGTTTTTCTCCAATAGAAGTCTATGGGAGAGAAAAAACGCCATGAAAAAGCCATGTGGGTTTTTTGCCTTGGCGTTTTTTATGGCGTTTTCTCCACAGTTACAATGCAGAGGATGGACCCAGTATCTGTGTGTCCTACGAGAAATAGGCTGGAAACAAACAGTTTCACACAAAACAAAGTTCATATTGAATTCTACACCATTTGGAACAAACATGCCATTACAAACAAACATACGCGACGCATCAACTGGATCCTGTGTGCCAAAAGCAACAGCAAACAATTTGCACCATCATTTGGGGCCAATCTTCCTAGAGGAGCAGACATTCGGAATAAAGCAGGCCTTACAAACCACAGAAAAGTGACAAAAGGGTCCGCTGGGGCGTTTAAGTAGAACTCTACCAAGTAAATGACATCAGGGGGCAGATACTTGCCATTTATCCTAATCCCTTTTTAGCTGGGTGAAACTTCTAACTTGTAAAGGCTGGAAAAACTGCCTAAGGTCAAAAAAAGCAATTTCCACAGAAAGGCTAAAACGCCAGAAAAAACTCCAGAAAAAAACGCCAAAACGCAGGAAAATGCAGTGGCAGTTTTCTTGGCGTTTTTCATCAAGAAAAAAAACGCAGGACAAAAACCCAAGTGGAAACCTAGCTTTACAGAGACACTTTACTTTGTGTTAACAAGCCTCACCAAAATCACTAACAATCTCCTCACCAAACAAAAGGTCACTTCTACGTATTAATTATTCTGCAGTTCTTGACACTCTTAACCACCCCTTCTCCCGCAAACCCTTCATTCTCATGATGCCTGTGACATCCATAATCTTTGACTGTATCATTATGCATCTTAATCTCTGGCATTTGTTCCTCTCCATGGGACTTAGTTCTGGAGCTCTATCTACAAAAAAAAATGGCAGTATAATCAATGAGAAGAAAAAAAAAAATATAGTCTAGTATTCTTAAAACTCTATGCACTCACGTTTTAGTTGGGGAGCTATGACCACTTCAAATAAATCCCCCTAGGTCTCCTTTACACACTACCAGGAAATCCAGCAGGCTCGGGAATATAAAAACAGCGGCAAATAAGCAAGTAGTCTAACATATAAAAATTTTAATCAATGTAAAATCTTATGCTTAATCTTAGAAAGAAAGTCCATTCCAAAGGTTGTTTAGAGTATGCTACTGATAAAACTGTGACTGAATGGGTGTACTGTATTTGCTTTTGTGTGTATAGTAGACATGTAGGGGTTGATATTGCATATATACATTTAATATACATTATATGTAAAAACGAACATGATTCTAAAAAGACCCTAGTTGGAATTGGGTATAAACAACAGTACACAAAAGCAGAAACAATATAACCACCCCTTTTTTCAATTAAGGTAATCATACCTTGACTCTTCACCAAGCTGTCATATTTAAATGCTAATGTGTTCAGTTTCACTCATGTCAGATAGTGATTTAAAAGAGAGGCAAAGATGAGATATAAAAGGGTTTTTTTTTTTTCATTTAACTGGCATACACAACATTTTTGATGTGCTTTTTATTCGGTGTCTCTGGTTTCAAGGTGCTTTATAGCTTCTAATTTACTGTTTAGAACAGCATAATAAGATTAACTAGCTAGTTATCTTTCTCTTTGTTTCATTGCCTATATTTATTAAGATGATTAGCCTGGAGCACTAGAGCTAGCTATAAGTAGCTTCTTTTCTTCTGTTTACAAGATAAAGATGACATCCTTCAAATCTAATAAGAAATATTTGAGCTAATTTAGTGATTTCATTAATAAGATGCTAAAGGGAGAGATTTAACTGTGCCAGTGGTAGCTTTTTTTTTTTTTTTTGCATGCGTCACTGTAAAATGCTTTATTGAAATAAGCCAACATGTAAAATATTGTTCTCATATAAAATTTTGATACTAAACCTAATTACACAAAAAATGTAGTAAAATATAAATCTCCTTAAGAACTACTTTGATTATGTCAGCTATTAGATCATCATGGACTGTTTTATTAGGTAAAGATTGAGAATCATAAATTCAGTGTTCCCTGAAATGTCGATTAGCGCTGGATCAAGTGTAATATTTTTCTAGAATCTACACCCTTCCAAAAGTGACCTTATGTGTGTATCTGCGAGTTTAGTGAGAGGTGACCACACGTGTCAGGCACCCCTAATGTATTGTACTTTGGACTAGTTCAAGGTTGTCTGGCTATATACTGATACCAGACAGTTCTACTTCTTGTCCCTTACAAAACTCATCTTATATGTATAGCATATATGTGGTCCCATCAAAAGCAAATAAGGAAGCTCTTCAAAGTAAGGACCATAAAGCTTTGGAATGGAAGTGGTAACTGCAAGTACTATGGAGGCTTTTGGCAAAAAAGGATATTCAGGAGAATTCCTTCTTTTGGATCAATGGACTTTATATCTGGTAGGGGCTGAACCAAATTGACTTAATAAACATCCAGTGAGTTTGAATATAGTTCACCTTTAACCGTTGCAATACAATTGCTTTGATTGATGACTGGCCCAAAACATTGTTAATTGAAGACTCAAATTCCCAAAGTCAACAAATAGTGCACTAGGTCAGCATAGGAACATCTAAAAGACTAAACTAAGACAAAGTAAATTGCATAGGCCTTGTCATGGCAATTTTCTACAGTGGAAGAAATTGAAAGATATTAATCAATCTAGTTATCTACGCACTAGCTAATTAAAAGAAATAGAATACACTTATTGCCTCTTTGCATTTGCTGATGAACAAGTCAGTCTGTTGATCTTAGGAAGTGCAGTCAAAGCAATAGCATCCACAATAGCCTACATGCTGATCAGTATAGTTTGAGTAATGGGTTTGCGGAAAGGGAACTTCAAAATTCAATGATGGAGAATGCTTTGAGGAGTGGAACTTTTGCAATAATGATGAAGTCTGAAAGAGTAATTATAACCAACAGACATGTGCAAATGGGCCAAAATGATTTGGGCTAATTTTTCGGTTCATTTTTGTCCAATTATGTACCATATAGGAGTCTCTCTCTCTCTCTCTCTATATATATAATATACTGGTTTTGTGTTTTGCCCATTTAAGTCTTTCAAGATCTTCGTGATTATATATACAATCTGTGAGACATATGTTTTGGGAAGTATACACAGTATCTCACAAAAGTACGCCCTTACATTTTTGTAAATATTTTATTATATCGTTTTATGTGACAACAGTAGTAAGTGTACAGCCTGTGTACATTTGCTGTCCCCTCAAAATAACTCAACACACAGCCATTAATGTCTAAACCCCTAAGTGGAAAAGATGGGCCCAAAGTGACAATATTTTGTGTGGCCACCATTATTTTCCAGCACTGCCTTAACCCTCTTGGGCATGGAGTTCAGCAGAGCTTCACAGGTTGCCACTGGGGTCCTCTTCTACTCCTGGTGGATGTTAGAGACCTTGCCCTCCCCCACCTTGAATTTGAGGATGCCCCACAGATGCTCAATAGGGTTTAGGTCTGGAGACATGCTTGGCCAGTCCATCACCTTTACCCTCAGCTTCTTTAGCAAGGCAGTGGTCGTCTTGGAGGTGTGTTTGGGGTTATCATGTTGGAATACTGCCCTGCGGCCCAGTCTCCGAAGGGAGGGGATCATGCTCTGCTTCAGTATGTCACAGTATATGTTGGCATTCATGGTTCCCTCAATGAACTGTAGCTCCCCAGTGCTGGCAGCACTCATGCAGGCCCAGACCATGACACTCCCACCACCATGCTTGACTATAGGCAACTGTGGAGTCTACCCCCATTGATTCAGCAGCAGTTATCACACTTCATCTATACCCACAAAAAATTCGTTCCTTGCTTATTCAGCTCGGCTAAAAACATTTGGAGCATTTTTTAATTTGGGAACAAACTGTATTGCCCAGTGGCCCCATTCACTTTCACTCTCTCATTCTCCTTCACTCTCTCTCATGCTTTCTAAATGTTTCCCTGCCTTCTCTGTCAACCACTTCCACTGTTTATTGCCATGAGTTCAATATCAGGGATCGGGGAGAGAACATCACTGAATGTGCCATCATATTGTCCTGAGTTCAAGTTAGGGCAAAATGATAGAGCTTTCGATTACAGTCTCTTCCCTGATTTTGCTTCTTGGGAGGTCTGGCCTCGTTTCGGTGGCTTAGCAGTAATCACCAAATGTACCAAAATTCTGTGATTTGCAATGCATACGAATCTGAGTGCACAAGTCTCATAACCAATCTGAATATCAAGAACCCCCAAAATACTGTCTCCTGTCACAGTCACACACTGTGCCACCTCTTACCCTTACTAAATATCACTTCTTTATAATTGCCTCCCATATACAGCAAAAAATACAGTGGGAGGGTCAGTTGTCAGACTTAAATTCCCAGGGACTTCCCAACCTTCGTCAGTCTGGCCCTGATGCCAGAACAGGAAAGAGCCTTTCCCAAACTGGTAGGCATTTGCTATAGGTGGCATTCTTCTGGCATTCTCCAAACCCAGATTCCTCCATTCATCTTCTAGATAAAGTGCAATTCATCAGTACAGAGAACACGTTTCCACTATTACAGAATCCTGTGATGATGTGCTTTACACCACTCCAGCTGACAATTGGCATTGCAGATAGTGGTCTTGGAATTGTATGATGCTGCCTGGCCATGAAAAACCTAAGCTGACTAATTAGGAGGAGTGTCCACATACGTTTGTCGTGTATATTATGTTGGTAGGGAAAACCTAGCAAAATTATAAAAATATATATTTCTAAAATAGACATAACACTATGAACAAATACGGTTTGATGTTTTTAAGACAGGAAAAAGGAGCAGACTAGATGGGGTGGATGGGGTGAAGATGGGGTCTTATCTGGTGTCAAATTCTATATTTCTAAATTTCTATGTTTGTTTAACGCCTTCAGTCCCAGGGGTTTTTAGTACCTCAAGTCCCGGAGCAATTGTGCCATTTTTGTGGTATGTCGGTTCACTTACAAACATGTAAGACAGCCTCTCTAATAGAACATCTAGCTAAATGTAAGCGGTTATTAAGGGTTAGCAACCCTAACCTATGGCCTTAGTCATTAACTAGAAAAATCACTACACTTTTCTGACAACAAATAAGGGACACGTGTTGGTTCTTGCCAAGGTTTGCAGAACAGGACCACCTGATATAAGCATAATAATATAATAAGCTCAATAGACTCTGATAAGACAGATATAACAAAAATGTGATATTGCCAAAAGGGTGCCATCCAAACCGCCAAGCCATTGGTATCTGCCACTTCTGTCAAAATCTTTCTCCTTGACAGTTACCCCACTTGCAACCATTTTAGTTCTCCCCTGTACATATCACATAGCTACATTTAACATTAGTATGCAAATTAATTGATCCCAGACTTGCTTTCATTTTAGGGACAATAGCAAATTAATGATTGTGTTGTTTCCAAAAATTGTAAGCCGCTTGGGCCAGGTTCATAGACTATCTTGAAACAAGACATTTGGAGAGAAAAAAATATCAGGAGCTAAAGGATGGTAAAGGATTTAGTGCCTGGGGCACTGCTCAAACTCAGCAAGCACTTATTCCATCAGAAAATCATAGCCTATCTAATCAGATCAAAGTAAATCTTCGCATATCCAATGCATTAATTACCAAATTAAGTTCAATTAAGTTAAATAAGTCGTATGAATGAAGAGATTCTCACTTTAGTTGTAGTTGAGCTTCTTATGAAAAAACAAAGTCCGATTAGTTACACCAGTAATTACACAGTTTGTTACATTATAATTATAACATAATTATACTAATTACTAAGGTTTGTCTTGTGCAGGCATAGACTGAATATAATTTAATTTACTAAATATGTACCTGCGTTGAAAGGGTTACATTTTTAAACACTCTACGATGTATAATAATATATTTTTTCCCTTTATATAGTTTCTGTCAGTTTAGTATCATTAGTTAAACTAATCCCTTTCTTTAAAGGGAAATGTTTTCTGCAAATGTAACAATTTTAATTTAATTGGTGGATGCCCGTTGTCCAAGTACAAATGTACCTGTCTGGGTGTCATGCCAGCAGTTTTATATGTTTTATTGGTAAAAACCTTTCACACCTCTTAACACTAGCTGAGTTGGCTCACATAATCCAGCCTCCTTGTTTCACTTAGACAAACTTGTTCAGCTTCCGGCATCATATTGTTGCAAGTTTTCTTTCCTCTTTTTGCACACTGGGTTTGTGTCAGTGAATAAA
Source organism: Spea hammondii (assembly GCA_029215755.1). Taxonomy (NCBI): domain Eukaryota; kingdom Metazoa; phylum Chordata; class Amphibia; order Anura; family Pelobatidae; genus Spea; species Spea hammondii. Next base: position 104,939,424 of record JARDYJ010000003.1, on the reverse strand, counting down.
AGCATTATTTTATAAAATCACTCCCACCACCCCATATCCTATAGCATAACATAGTTTAACCACTTCAGGAACAAATAAAAAGAAAAACCTAATTTGTTCAAAGTTTTACATCTATATAAATTATACGCAGCTAGTCGCAAATGGGAAAAAAACCAAAAATATATTTAACTTGCCCTGATTTAGAAACTTCCCAATATGGCTATATGATTTTAATTTATTGTGACTTTTCAGAAAAAAACTTTTGTGACTATTTAGAAATTTATTTTTTTAGTTTAACAGATGGGTCATTTGACCCGTAGGACCATTTTGTTTGCAACATACCTGGTACACCATCAGAAATGAAGCGGTTAAGTTAGTTAGTAAAGTACAATAAAATACCCTCTAGATTGTCTTACCTATCCACAGGTAGGAGGGGATGAGATCTGTCCAAAACACTTTTTAAAATAAAAAATGTCAGACAACAACTAAAATGTACAGTATAATGGTAAAAATATTGTAAAAAGAGCAAGAGATACATTGCTTCCTCCTATGACATAATAGAAGCGTATTACTAGGTTCCAACTCACAATTGCAACTTGTCAGTAAATAAATCCACTAGTTTTTTGTTTTTAAATCCCACCAACTCTCCTGTAGACTAAAATCTAACCACACAAATGTCTGCGCACCCAAATAATAAGTGAGTGAATTATATGTACAACACAAAAATAATATGTATAAAGGTACCCTTCCAGCGAGAGTTCCCACATAAAATATCCAAAAGGTTCATATAAAAGAAAATAAAAGGGAAAAAATGTATGGCGTAGTATGTCAAAATAGGTCTCATATTAACCAAATCGGACCCTTACACTTTAAAGGGCATAGATATGCCCATATGTAAAGTGTGATGATCTCCTTTGAAATGTCTTTATCCCACACAAGTGCTTGTAGATAAAGAAGGTAGGCAGAGAAGGGGAGTAGATAAAAACGGCAATTTTTAATGTATGAAAGAAAGGCAAACTTGTTGTCCTCCATTTCGGATGTGCAGAGTCCGTAATTGTGAATCCTCCTCCCGATGTCGTCAACACGCACTACGCGTTTCGCTTATGGCTTCATCTGGTGCATGTTTGTGACAATCTGCCTACTGTTTTATATACTATCACACCTAGTCCAAATAAAAAAATCTCCCTCCATCATAGGTGCCAATGCATCTAATGGTACTCGTGGACAAGGTGCACTCGACAGAAGTGATTCCCGGTCAAGGTCCAGCGCCCTTTTTTTGAGGAGTTTATGAGGATACCCCCGTTCTCGAAAATGCTTTCTAAAACAGTCAGCTTGGATTTTAAAGTCGCCCATAGTAGTGCAGTTGCGTCTTATTCTCAAATACTGTCCTATAGGGATACCTTTCATCAGTCCAAAGTGAGGGTGTGGTGCGGCCGTCCAATCAACGATTCGTGCAGGTTATTTATGGGGAGGAATTTTTTATTTGGACTAGGTGGGATACAGACCTGCGGTATATGGAGGAGGAGTTTTACATTTAAACTGCCATTGACAGCCAGTTTGCAGCTTACAGTCTGCTACAGTTTGGTTACAGTTTATTACATTGTACTTTTTTAATAACAATAACATTACGTTTGGCAGGATTTCAGTTCTGTTGTATGGGTGTCATTTTTTTAGACAAGAATGTATTTAGTTTGTCAATTGTCCCACTCCACATAAAAAACAGGTCATCAATATACCATTTGTAGGCCACCAGATTTTCCCCCGAGCTTCTGATCCATATACAAATAGGTTTCTTCCCAAGCTGACATAAATAAATTGGTATAGGTGGGGGCAAATTTGGTGCCCATAGCTGTCCCTTTAGTTTGGAGGTAAAAATTATCCTGGAACCAAAAATAATTATGTTCCTGATCTTGTCAATAATAAAATCTATTTGTTCTTGTTAAAATTGAGGCTCTTTCTCCAAAATCTTTCGAACTGCTTTTGCATCCTTTAGTGTGATCTATAATTGAAAAATAGTGACAAGCTCCATCTGTTACATATTAAATAGGCAGCCTAGATATATCTTAGATAAGAATTTAGTGCATAAGCATACAGCTATTACTATGTCTGTAAAATATCTATCTCTGTAAATAACTGAACACACCAAGGTCAATAGATCCTACTTAAAATGAAGATAAGGAGTCACAAAGTCTGTGTTTCATTAGGAAGAGTTATTGAAATGCAATAGCCATAAAACAATGTATTGACTTTAAGGGCAACTAACATACATGGTAGGGCCAGGAATTCTGGCATTGGGGGAAAAGTCAATGTGGAGTGTGTTAGGACTTGCTTTTGGAGTAAAAGGTCTAATATCTGAATTTATAGTGAAACTTTTACTTGCATATGAAATTAAGCTGTGGGATAAGAGATAGAACACAAGGATTTACATGGATAGATGAAGTTTAGTACAAAACATACAGAGCACAGGGTTATTTTCTTTACTAAATGCTTAACTGTAATAGGGTTAAATAAATTCAATTCAAAGGCACCCAGCAAAGAAATATTTTAGTCTTGTTTTCTAGATTTATTTCTTTTTTTTAAGATTTCTTATCTGCAAAGTATTTCAGCATAATGATATAGACTGCTGTTTGATGAAGTGTCAGATACATCTAACATATTCACTTGGCCCTACACAAAAAGGTAAAAAACAGGAATCATGTTAGGAATACATTAAATATAGTACTCTCATCTTAAATGTTTTTCACAATAAAATACAAATTAGGTTACATTTGTAATTTTCTCCTGAAAATATTATCATACCTTCTAGGAAAGTACATGGTCCACTGCTTTGGCTTTGTGGCCCACCTCCCCTTGTTCTCAATAAATCAACTGTAATAAGACAAACTTTTAGAGTAATCATAAAGGAGCATAGTGACTGGGTCAAGCAGTGTCGGGGGTTGGTTACAAATACAAATAAAATGTTATCATTTTATGTAATGGGGCCTTAAGTACTTAAGGACTACAAAAAATTATAGCCACTTATCTTACTCATTCTCAAGCAAACTTTAAGCCTTTATGACATTTTTTGGCTTTACGTTATATTATTATCATCATTATATTTTGGACATGCACATTTTTTATTATTTTATTATCATTTTATAAAAGCATATTATGCTATAATCGGAATATTCTGCCTTTATTCTTAATTTATATATTATGTTAAAAAACAGCATACATTGCAATTGTATTCCAATTTCCCTTTTGGAAATAAAGAAAAGATAATAGTATATCATACAGTTTCATCTCAGCAATATATTTATCTATGGTGCTGCCCTAGGTTTGACTTAGATAAATAATGTGCAGGCAGTATTGTAGCATCCCCGGCTAGCCAACGCCTGTTGCCAATGGCTTGCTGTCATTGAGTGCAGTAAAAGGCAGTGTCTCCTACTATAATGAGAACTTCACAGAATAAATGAGCAAATGCTTGCGCACCTCTTAGGAAACTAATGGGTCGCGAAATAGTACCAGTATCATCCAAATAAAAATGTAAGCTTTATTGTCACATCATAAAAGCATCACAGCATGAGGAAAATATACTCTCACGTGTTTCACCTTAGCAAGCTTAATTATAGACAAACGAAATGGGGAAAAAAAACATGCCAATTTTAATGATCTTTATTTCAAACAGAAGTCAGGTATATACCTTACTTCCATGGGTGCTATAACACACAAACTACTACACAATTACCCTTTGGCGAGGCAATATGTAATTCATTATATAATCAAAGCAAGGCATTCATTATAATTCATATAAACTTTAAAAAAAACTTACACAATTAATAAAATTGTATAACAATTTGTGTAAAAAGCAAGCTTTTATAGGCACTTATTTTATGGAACCTTTCTTGTCCAGAACCTTCTTCTCAATTTTAATGACAATCCACGTACATGTACGGAGTCACGATGCAATGTGTTAGTGACAATGCCCATACATGTACGTCGTAGCGTTGTTTATCGGCGGCATCGGCGGTTAAACACACCCCTGAGCCAGATACATCTGGTGAGGGGCATTCCAGGATGCCTTTTCACAACCTCCCAATCGCCGTGAAACAATTGTGTGTGGGTGCACAAAATGAGAAAGAAGCCTTTGTCCCAAAATGTACTATGAGAAAGAAACAGTCATTAAGGGGTTAAGATACAAATATTGTTCTCAATAATGTTTCTGATTTTCTCAAAAAACATACTATAATCAATTACAAATAATAACAATGCATATTTCTCACTACGTCCACTGTAGGCTTCCTGTAGTCTCCCTACTCTGGATACGGTTGAACCATTATCCAAAAGGCTATTCTAATCGCTATATTTGACCTTAATATATGCTGTATTGATAACTCTTCATGGCTATGCCTTCTGCAAAAATCTGGACCTCAAATCTTTAGCTTGTCTTTCAAAATCCAACATTGATAAGCAATTTCCCTAAAATGTAGGAATTCACCCAATTAAATATAATTTACTACCTATCTTGGATGACAGCTAGAGTAATGCAATAATGTAGTCCCTGCCGATGGTTTCCTATAACCCGTAGTGCATATTCTGTTACACATAGAACTGGATAGGTTTACATCTAAAAATGATGCTATTGTGACATTCATCATAAAATGATAACATTCATCATAAATTCTAAATTAAGATCATTATGATTTAAAATGGTGAAATAATGTGATTAAGAGCCCTTTAAGATTAGTAACAGGTCATCTATAAAACGACCAAACCAAACAATAGATGACCTGAATGGATTAGAATTACCAAAAACATGAGACCACTCCTACCAACCCAAAAAAGTCTGACATAAGAAAAAAATTTCATGGAGAAAACAAATCACCTAAAAAAATTAATACGATGAAACCAAATAGATTCCAAAAGTTAAATAAATTCTAGAGAGTAGCTACTAAAATTATATAAAAAGAATTTGACTGCCTCAGTGCCATGTTTGGTAGCAATAGATGAATATAAAAAATATCACATCCAAATGAACCCAAATGTAGTCTGACTGCCAAACATTATCATCAATTTGGCTCAAAAGTTGTTTTGTATCCTGTGTATAGCTTTTAAGTGGTTGTAGTTGATAATCAACAAATTGTGACAGGCCTTTACCAAGAGAGCCAATACCTGCCACAATCGGGTGGCCTGGAGGCTTTGTAAGATGCTTGTGAGTTTTGCGGAGAAGGTGAAGGACAGGAACAATAGGGTATTCAACAAAATTATATTCCATCTCCCGCTAATTGCAGCGCAAGGTGGTCTGACATAGGACAACTTTCCAGCTGCCCCCCAGGACTCACCAATGCATCCCCATATGCTGGTGCTTCACCTCTTAGAGATGCAAGCAAGCTGTGGAAGCTGTGCATAGTATAAATATCAGCAAAAGGTACGATAGGGGGCGCTCGTGTATTCCGTTCCGTGTAAATGAAATGAAAAAATACAAAAGAAAAATAGAAATAAATAGTGCAGGTGTACAAAAATATGATGTGCCCTGCGTATTGCAGATTTTACACTCACAGTGTTTATGTGGATCAATGCGTCAAACAGGTGTACTCTCAGGGTCCACGTATGGGGTATGTCACCGAGAAAGAGACAAAAGAGGAACCAATAGTGTATATAGTATATATCACTAGAGGCGCAACAAGTGGAGTAATACTTACACTAACACCAGTGTCAAGGTGCCCGTAGTAGTTGGTGACGTTTGGTCACATGCGTATCCTCCTCTGTTTGGTGGATCCGATAGTAAATATTGGTGGGTGTGTGGTGTATCAAACAGCCACTGTCCACATAGAGATGTATGGTAAAAAATATATTTATTCCAAGGTAACAGTAAGCTGGATCTATACCAGATGCAGCTTAAAAAATAAACAACTAAAATGAATAAAATCAATAAAAACAATAAAAAGGCACTGGTACAAATAAAAAATGATATGATAAGTCCAAAAAAAGTCACTCAACGCGTTTCGCCATAACAGGCTTCATCAGGAGTATTTTCTACTCGTGTGAGCTGGTCCTTTTAAACTGTTCGGCGCCATCTGCTGTCTGTGTTTGGAGTCTGACGTCAGGACGGTGTTTGCTTCCGGGTTTCTTCCTTCGTTTACATGTAGAGGTCGCTGTTCTCCCTCAGAGGTTGTATTGTGCCATAGGATAAGAGGTAAATAAAGAGACAGTGTTTGTGTAATGATAATAATGTGTTTTCTCTTTGCAGGTCGCAGAATGAGGAACAACAACCCCAGACCGGAGGAGAACTGACGAACCGAAGGTGGAGGGATCACGGCAGCGTCGGCGTGTGAAGCGGGCTCACCGGGCGGGGGGGGCGGTGGCGTGCCGTCAGGAAACAAAAAAGGGGACCGATACGGCCATCAATGTGCCGATCGGCGCGTTAACGGGGGGGACAGACAATGGGAAATAAACAAATGAGAGTGTAGGTCATAGGAAACAACGATCGGCACACACGGGGGGGGTGGTGGTGGGGAGACAGACAACGAAAAACAAACAGATGCAGGTATAAGTAATAGTAAAACAATGATCGGTATACACGGGGGGGGGTAAAGGGTGGAGAATGAAAACAGCGCAAGATGCAAAAGGAACTAAATACATATAGACATCCAAGACAAGCATAGGTATGAAGTATTTGTTAAGGATGATGATATGATACTAAATGAGATCTCCTGCAGTTGTAAGTGTATAAAATATATGCAATGAATGTAATGAAATGAATTAAAAAATGGAATGGCATGCAATAAACTGCTTTAAACCAAATACTATTAGTATTTTTTCATTTCATTTACACGGAACGGAATACACGAGCGCCCCCTATCGTACCTTTTGCTGAAATTCTTCAACACCCGGAGAGTGTTGTATAAGGGCTGCAGCTGTGATTCCACACCAAACAGGAAAGTTATTATAGCTTACCACTTTTTCTGTTCACTGTTCCACTCCTCCTACTGGTCTTCTCACTTTTTACACATACCATAGTATAAATATGCCAGATGGGAGATCTCACATGTAACCGGCCCTATGAACATGAACGCATTAAGAGAATGATTGCCTAATAATTGTGCAAAGGAGGGGATGCCACTCCTAGACTTCTGCTCTAGGCCTGGCCAGTTAGTAGACTCCAACAGTTAATTGAACTCAAGCAAACATTGCACAGGAGGGTAAGGCCCTTATGTACCCTGACACTTATTGAATGCCTATGTGAACAAACATATCAGGATGTAGCTAAGCTGTGATAAACAGTTTTCATAAGACTTTTGGAAAAGAAAAAGCAGGGGAAATTAATGGGAAATTACATATTTAATAATATTTTCTTTGAATTCATGTTGACAGTCATAGTGTTAAAGGACTTTAGACCGTCACACTGTAATTGTTTTTCTGGTGTCATAAGAACCAATGACACTGAATATTGCATTTTAATCACAACTATGGCAAAAAACTTGAACTCCCACTGTCTCTTTTTGTTGCTGTGGGGGATGTATACTTAATGAAAGCAATTTCATGCAGCAATTGAAAACAGCGGGGGATTAAGACAATTTTAATTGCTAAAACTATTCTTACTGGTTTTAGGCTATGTTTCATTGAGATCTTTGCATAATCAACATGCATTTTTAAGAAAGTAGTAATTGTTAAGCTGGCAATGGTCACAGCAGAAATAACTTTGATTATAAATGTGTACTATAGAATATTTGCATAACACAATATACTTTATCCAAGCCTTACTGTACAGGTATATATATTCACTGATTGTTATATAAGATTGTTATCCTGTCATGGTTACAACATGCGATATGTCTTTATAGCCCATACATTGTCTTTTAAAAAGAATGTTAAATTATGTATAAAGAGTTCTAATGGGATTTTTTTTCCGTTTCTGAAAATGTAATCATCACTGTTAGACTCTATAACAGAGCACTTTGAAATTAAACTTTAAAGTTGAATTAGTATAATTTTAAGTGTGTTTGCATCCCTTGTCAGACATAAAACTCACACTAATTTGTAATGTAACCATTTATTGCTGTTATATGATTTCTTTAACATATGCTCTACGATTCAACATAAAACTTGTGCAAATTAGTTAACATTCGTCACACGGTGCTCATGAAATCATTTTATCTACTGTATCTTGTACCTTGTTAAATAAAATATGCTATTTATTGAAAGTGTGCCTTTATTCCCAAATAATTAATACTAGACTATTTAAGCATTATGTCCGCTAAGTCTTGTATCCTTTTTAACAAGTCTACATTTAAAACTAATGTATTAAATGAGGAAGTCTTGGTAGTGATATTTTTAAATCTATTAATGTATTCATTTAAATTAATAAAAAGCTAGACCAGCTTTGAAATACCCTAAAAGTCATAATAAATGCACTCAAAGATTTTAAGCACAGTTAGGCAGGTGTTAGGCAGGTGTGAAAAATGCTGTAAAGTTATTTTAAAAATTTTAATTTATCCATGACCAAAGATCAGTTGAAACCACAGCTTCTAAGACTTCACAAATATGTTTATTTACAGAAGCAGTACACAAAAAGGTGATGGAGCTTGAGTGCTTTAGGCTCTGTGCTCTTGAAAACATGGAGGCGAATGAGACCTTGCCCTTCTAAGCATGAGTTTCTATACATCTTTTATGTTACAGTTAGGGTATAGGCTCTAACATACAGTATCTCACAAAAGTGAGTACACCCCTCACATTTTTGTAAATATTTTATTATATATTTTAATGTGAAAAACACAGAAGAACTGACACTCTACAATGTAAAGTAGTGAGTGTACAGCCTGTATAACAGTGTAAATTTGGTTTTCCCATCAAAATAACTCAACACACAACCATTAATGTCTAAACCTTGGCAACAAAAGTGAGATACTGTATATGGACAATATTTAACTACTCCTAATTCTATTGGACCATTCATTTAATACACTTCTTCCAAGGAAGACCCTCTAATTGTTATGGTTAAACGTGTGGCGACGTTTCAACCCGCTCAGAGGTTTTTAAGGCTTGATAAAAACCCCTGAGCGGGTTAAGGGTTGGGATTTGGTCCTGCTTGTGCAATAAGGAGTCTTTATAGTTGGTGCAGTCTACCCTATTTGCCTGCTGTATTGTTTACATCCCCTCTCACGGTTACGTCAAGTGACTGAAAACTAGACTTGGGCACCAGGGGGCTCTTCGTGTTCGTCTTCGTGCTCGTCTTCGGCAAAAAAAAAACTTCGTATTCCGCGAATATTCGCCTGGTCCTGTCTTCTCTTCGGGCGAATATTCGCGGACATTCTTCGTGCTCGGGTTTTCTTCGTTTTCCCCGGTTAAGGGGTTAAAACGGGGTTAAAGCCGCTCTGGCGCCAGGAGTTTAAATGTCCGTATGAGCAACTCTATTGGTCGTCAGCAGGGGGCTCGTCTGCCATTGGTTGATGGCAGACGAGCCCCCTGCTGGCGACCAATAGGGTCGCTCGTACAGACTGTTATACTCCTGGTGCCGTAATTGTCCGGCAGATCCCGCTGGTCTCCCTGTTCTATAATTTATTAACTGATAGAACAGGGAGACCAGTGGGATCTGCCGGGTAAGTTACAGCATTGGGGTTTTAAAAGTCTGCACGAGCGACTCTGTTGGTCGCTCGTGCAGACTTTTAAAACCCCAATGCTACAACTTACCCGGCACATCCCACTGGTCTCCCTCCCTGTTCAATTAATTAAATGTCCGTACGAGCGAACAATAAAGTCGCTCGTACGGACATTTAACTCTGTACAGGGAGGGAGACCAGTGGCATCGGCAGGGTAAGTTGCAGCATTGGGGTTTTAAAACCCCAATGCTGCAACTTGCCCTGCCGATGCCACTGGTCTTTAACTAATTGAACAGGGAGGGAGACCGATGCCACTGGTCTCCCTCCCTGTTCAATTAGTTAGTCCGTGCCGGGTTAAATGTCCGTACGAGCGACCAATAAAGTCGCTCGTACGGACATTTAACTCTGTACAGGGAGGGAGACCAGTGGCATCGGCAGGGTAAGTTGCAGCATTGGGGTTTTAAAACCCCAATGCTGCAACTTGCCCTGCCGATGCCACTGGTCTTTAACTAATTGAACAGGGAGGGAGACCGATGCCACTGGTCTCCCTCCCTGTTCAATTAGTTAGTCCGTGCCGGGTTAAATGTCCGTACGAGCGACCAATAAAGTCGCTCGTACGGACATTTAACTCTGTACAGGGAGGGAGACCAGTGGCATCGGCAGGGTAAGTTGCAGCATTGGGGTTTTAAAACCCCAATGCTGCAACTTGCCCTGCCGATGCCACTGGACTTTAACTAATTGAACAGGGAGGGAGACCGATGCCACTGGTCTCCCTCCCTGTTCAATTAGTTAGGGGTTAACTTTTTTTTAAAGGGTTAAGGGGCCGTGCAAGTGAGCCTATTGGTCGCTTGCACGGCCCTTTAACCTATGGATTTCTGCTCCCGTTAACCCCTTCGATGCTGTGTTAACGCAGCATCGAAGGGGTTAACGGGAGCGGAAATCCATAGGTTCGCTGTCAGGGGCTACAAAGACCGTGCGAGTGAGCCTATTGGTCACCTGCAGGGTCTTTCTCTGGCATCAACCAATTGGTTGATGCCAGAGGAGGTCCCTGTAGGCGACCAATAGGCTCATTCGCACTGCCCTGTAACCCGTGACGGCGAACCTGCGGATTTCCACTTCCGGGAACTGCCGCGATGCCGCGAAGCCGCGAAGACAAGACAAGGTAAGATGAAGGGGGGGAATGGTAGACGAAGACGAAGACAATCACGAAGATCTTCGTGGTGTGTGTCTTCGTCTTCGCCTACGTTTTACCGCTGCCGTCTTCTCTTCGGCGTGTCTTCGGAACGAACACGAAAACGCACTCTTCGTGTTCGTTTCCATGTTCGCCCGAAGACGAATGCACAAGTCTACTGAAAACACTTGTTCCTAGCACTCATGTTTCACTCAGGCATAATATGTTTATATGTGTTGGTAAGAGTGAAAGCCTGCATTTCTTACATTTCCCCTGTTTATTGTTATATACCATAAATATGTGTCCTGTCCATTCACACACCGTTTGAATTACATTCAATGAGTACATGAAGATATGTGCACGAGAACATTTATAAAGAGGATCTATGGAAGACTGATGTATGTTTCCCTTAATAAAATACCTCTGTTTTATGCCTTCTTGCACACCTGCATATGTTCCTCTTATTTCACATAATATAAATATTTGAAAAATAAGACATATTAATGATATACTTAAAACTATAACAAATTGGTGTAACAAAACATTTGTGACAGCGGAACAGATGACTCCGCCAAAAAGTCTGAGGATTAGCAAACTTTATCCACCAGGAGTTACCCGAAACTATTGACCTTTCATGCTCTATTTCTTTTGATTTACCTTGTTCATGTTGAAATACAATTTGTGATTTGTTTATCTGTTTTCTAAGGTATTTAACAATCCTTTATCTTTCCTAATCTCATCTGCCCACTTTTGCCATGTAAATGACAAACTGAACTGTAATGGCAAAAACTTCTATTTATATTGATTGCTACTGGATCTCCTTCAGTACAATATAAACCTTTCTATAAGAACACTTATCAGAAAAAATAACAATTGTGTACTACTGACAGGTATTCCTAATGCTCTTTTAGGAATTAACCCCTTCAATCCCAGGGGTTTTTGGTACCTCAATTTTGCTATTTTTGCGCTGTCGGTTCAGCGATTATTCCCTTTTCCTGTGAATAGTGTACCCATGTAAACTATATATTGCTTTTTCAAGGAGAGATAGAGCTTTCTTTTGATACCATAGTTGGATGATTAGCGGAAAATTTAGAATGAGAAAGTTAGTAAAAACTAGTGAAAATTAGAAAAAAAACACCACATTTTTTAAAAATTTTTCCCTCTGAATCCTCACAAAATTAGGTGATGGAAAAGTGATCCCCTCCAAGTTTATCAATTCAGGTGTCCTGATTTCAGAAATACCTAATTTATATAGATTTTCCATACTTTCCCAGCACTTATAGGGAACATACTAGAAGGTGTACATTTTTGTAGAATTGTTATGCTTTTTTTTGCCTTTTCGTTTTGCAGCATGGGAGGAGGATGAGAGACATGGTTTCTCACTCTTCTCCCCGCGATCCCCCTGCACCGATCACACGGTGATCTCTATGCAGGTCCACACAAATGTGCATAGAGAGTGCAGCATCTGTGCCTCATCCCGGAAGGGAATGCCCGATTGCGTGATCGGGCAGTTTAAAATGTAACAGCTTTCCGGGTTTCATTGACATATGTACTTATCCTCTAGTGACCCTCCCCCCACTTAGATTGTGTAACTAACTGCCTTGCATCTGTCTGTGGCTGGACATCTGTATGATTCCTAAAACACAATTTCTCCAAAACTGATAACTAAAACTCAATCCCTCCAATGCTAACTTTCCCTCAACAATTTTCCTAAATGTAAATGGTGCAACCATTTCCCTGTCCCCTTCATGCCCACTGCCTTGACTCTCAATCACCGCCCTCATCATGTCTGTCCCAAACAATTGCTGTCTCCATCTAAAAAACATTTCTCGAGGGCTAGTGAAATCTAGTACAGCAGATGAAAGGCATATTATGCTTACTTCTCTTTACAATTAAAAGATATCCGGCAGTGCCATCAGTTCCGCAGTGGCAGAACACAAGGACCCTGGTACATCCATTTACTAAAGGGAGAAGTCTGGTTAGAACCGGTCTTCATGAAAACCTGCAGCCAAAAAAGCAATACCTCTAACTTGGAAATTATGCCAAGCAACTATTTACAAAAACACAGAAACTAGGGTGCAGGAAAATGGTAGCAGATGCTCTGGATGGATGTAAAATTTTAAAATATTTGGCTGTAGCAAAATGCAGTTTTCCCCCCCAAAGGTCTGGAGAGCAGACCCCCAAAAAGTACAGGCTAAAACTTATCCATCATGCAATGCCATCAGGGGGGCATCTGAGTGGCCCCAACTTTATTCTGTAGCATGACAAAGAACCCAAACATACAGTCATAGTCATTAGGAACTATCTTCAGTGTGAAGAAGAACAAGGAGTCTTGGGAAGTGGAAGCATTTAGGAACTACAGCCATGAAGTGGAAAACCACATACATTTCCAGAGTGGGGTCACTGAGTGCTGATACGCAAAAGTCACCAGCATTCTGCTGATTCCATAACTGAAGATTTCCAAACTTCCACTGGCATTAATAGCAGCACAAAAACTGTTTGTGAAATGGATTTCCATGGCCGAGCAGCTGCATGCAAGCCTCACATCTGGAGCAGTAGAAACAGGTTCTGTGGAGTAACAAATCACACTTCTCTGTTTGGCAGTCTGATGGACATGTCTAGGTTTGTCAGATGCCATGGGAACATTACCTACCTGACTGCATTGTGCCAACTGTAGAGTTTAATAGATAGGATAATGGTATGTGGCAGAGCCAGACCCCTTACTTCCAGTATAGGGAAATCTTAATGCTTAAGCATACTAAGACATTTTGGACAACACTATGCTTCCAACTTTATGGGAACAGTATAGGGAAGGCCCTTTTCTATTCCAGCATGACTGTGTCCCAGTGCACAAAGCAAGGTCCATAAAGACATGGTTGGATGAGTATGATGTGAAAGAACTTGACTGTTTTGCATAGATACCGGACCTCAACCACATCTAACACCTTGGTTATGAACTGGAATGGAGGTTGTGAGCTGGGCCTTCTTGTCCAAACTTTGTGCCTGACCTCCTAAAACTTTCTGACTGACCACCTAAATGTATGGAAGCTATTATAGTTTTAAAAGGGGGACCAAATACATATTAATGTCTATATATTTAGAATGTGATGTCAAAAAAGTTGCTGTTGTTCATATAGTGTGGTAATCAGCTGATTTAATGTCGAACTAAGTCCTCACATACTAGCACGCACAAAATCACTTCATAATCATTAAAATGAAGGTTTATGCGAGGGCATAAAACTTTAAATGTTACATATTTCAGGGGAGGCTGAAACTTACAAAATCCCCTACCACCCGGCAATTCACAATAGAAAAGTAAAAGCTAAATACATTTGAAAAAAACCAAAATAATAACTTCACAGATTATATATGTATTCCCTGCAGCCAGCAGCCATCTGGCTAAAAATAATTTCATTATTGACAGCATTTTTTTGTGTTGTGTTTAATTATTATTTTTAGATCAGAACTGATGATCAATGGCATTGCAGATCATTGCTGGATCTACCATGATAACAGATTTTTACCCTTTGAGTGCCAAAGGTGTTTGGATGAGCCTCATACGTCTGTGGCGTTCCAGCTGACATCGGGGGCATTCTCGCTGACGGCAACGGGAAACACCCCATTTAAAGGGGAAAACGGGCGGGACCATGGTGTGTCAAGACCCTGCTCCCGTGACCCGGAGGATTCGGGTCTTGACCCGGAGAACCGGAGGAGCAGCGCTTATCCGGCAATCTCCGGGTCAAACCTGGAGAATTCCCAGGTATGGCCATAAAAGGGGTAGGATAGGATTTGTTTAAATTAATTTTATTTTCTTTAAGTTACCTTTATTTACCTGAAAATATACATAAGGTAAAGGTATAAATCATCAAGCCTTACTACATTACCATTCTGATTACAACTTGGTTTAGACACACTTTTCCTAATTTTTAGAATTCCGTTTTAGTAGATGGTAAAACAAATCCGCTGGGAAATATGGAAGTGTGGAAATAAGGGTTTAGACAATTAGAGCTCTAACCTAATCATTGTAAAGTCGGCAATGTGTTCATTTCTTGCAGGTAAATGCTTAAAAAAATATGTATAAACAGGAACATCAAAAAATGTTATTACATCTATGTTCTTTCCAATATTTTCAGAAAGTTGTATTAAGAATAGTGTAGCTCCTGGTTTTAGGACTTCAGAAAAGACATTGCTACAGAATATTTTAATAGAATTATCTTGTTGAACAAATCCCACAAAGTTTTAATGTCCTGTCATTTTTCTTCTAGGTGCCTACGGATGCTATTCAGAATTTTAAAGACACACATTTACATAAGAATACCTATCTTGATGGCGTTCATGCCATCATCTGAATATTTCTGTGGAAATAAATCAGAATAAAATACTTCTACAGACTACCAAGCAAATATTAGTGTGTTTTCAACAGAATGAGAATCCAGACACTTATATGATTCATTTGAACAGGAAACTAAAATAAATCCATTTCACATTTTAGTCTATAATCTAAAATAATAATAAAAAAACAGTTTGTGACTATATGCAAATATATTCAGCTGGAGGATTTTATAATAATGTTGCTGTCCTACTCACTGAATATGTTGAAATAATTAATTAAATAAATAAGAGGGAAATGGAAGTATAATTAATAAATGATCACGATCATGATCAAAATGATAGATGCTATTCCCTTTCCCCCTTTTAGCCTTATTTCTTCTTATGTAAATAGTAGTTTTGGGGGCCTCACATTCTCTTTAAAGCTTGGTGTGTGGGAGCTTGAGTTTCTAGGAAGCACTAGGAAGCTGTTTGGGAATAAAGATGGCAAAGAAGAAAAGGAGGATCTTAACCCCTTCGTGACAAAGGCTCATTTTACTTTTTGTACCCTTCGTGACAATGGCCGTTTTAAAATTTCTGCGCTGCTCGTGTTTAGCTGTAATTTTCTTCTTTCCCGTTTACTGAACCCACACACATTAGATATTGTTTTTTTCAGGACAAGAAGGGCTTTCTTTAGATGACATTGTTTTGATTGTATCATATTATTTACTATTAAAAAAAGTATAAAATATGGTGAAACATTTAGAAAAAAATGACTGTTTCTAACTTTTAGTTGAAAAATCTTTTACTCATTTATAAAAGGTAATAAAAAAACCTGCTAAATAGATTCTACTATTTGTCCTGAGTTTAGAAATACCCAATGTTTTTATGGGTTTTTTTGCTTTTTTCTACACGTTATGGAGCAATAAGTACAGGTAGCGTTTTGCTATTTCAAAGTCATTTTTTCCAAATCTGGTAATTCTTCCCCCCATGTGCCATTTTGGGTATCTTTGAACCCGGTCAATGCAATTTACCCCATCAAGTCATATATTTTTGAAAACTAGACAACCAAGGGTATTCCAAATGCTAGTATTTTAAGCCTTTCCAAGCACTTATTCTACCATCAGCCTTTGTCAAACTTTATGGTAGTAATTTTTTTTGCATTTGTTTTTTCACACACATTTAACTTCAGGTATGAATAAACAGGTTCTGGTATATGTCACTATCATAAAACCCCCCAAAATGTGTTTAGCAACATCTAATGAGTACAGCGATACCTCACATGAATGATTTTGCCTGGCTGTTTGGGGGCAAAAGGGCCACATTTGGGGCATGCACATTTTTCAATGTTGAACTTTGGCATTTGGGGATCCACTGCCCATGCCCTATTTGGTACATCTTTGAGCCGTGCCATTTCAGTGTGCCCAATAAAGCCATATATTTTTGAAAACTAGACACCCCAGGGTATTTCAAATGCTAGTATTTTAACTCTTTCCATGCACCATATCTACCACCAGTCTTTGTCAAACTTTGTGGTAGTCATTTTTTTGCATTTGTTTTGTCACACATTTTAATTCAGGTATGAATTAAAAAGTTCTCGTATATGTCACTATCTCAAAACACCCCAATATGTGTTCAGCAACATCTCCTGAGCGCAGTGATACCCCACATGAATGATTTTGCCTGGCTGTTTGGGGGCAAAAGGGCAACATTTGGGGCATGTACATTTTTCAATGTTGAACTTTGGCATTTGGGGATCCACTGTCCATGCCCTATTTTGTACATCTTTGAGCCGGGCCATTTCAGTGTGCCCAACAAAACCATATATTTTTGAAAACTAGACACCACAGGGTATTTTAAATGCTGGTATTTTAACTCTTTGCATGCACACATTTTACCACCAGCATTTTTTTACAGTTTGCAGTAGTATTTTTGTGTGTGTATTTTTCCCACACACACCTACTTTATGTATGAATTTACAGCTCCTGGTATATGCCGCTGTCACATGGCATATGTGACACCCCATGGGCATTTAGTATGCCAGTATTTTAACTCTTTCCATGCGAGAATTGTTTTAAGCTAATATGCTAATTTTAGGACTTGCTCACAAAAATATATTTTTTATATATATATTTTATTTTTTTTGCCTTTTTTAAATTTTTTTTAACATTTTTTTTCAACTTGAAGGTTCCCCTGATAGTGACATCAGTGGGAAATTATTTTTACATTTTACTGTTTTTTTACTATTTTTTTCTAATTATTATTAATTTTATTTTATTTTTAATTTATTTTTACTAATCACACTGTGATTAGAAAGCTGAGCTCCATTGATCGTTGATCGCCTCCTAAACGCTTTTAAAACGGGCGTCCGCCGCCATACAAAGTATGGCGGATGTTGACGCCCCGGGGAGGGGCCAGAGATGGCCCCTTTGTGCCGATCATGGCGTTGCTGAATGCCTCGAGGTCGAGGCATTACAGCAACGCCGTTTCGGTGCAGAAAGCGAAAATAGATCGCTTTCTGCACCCGTTTAAAGACGTTCCGGTCCTGGCACGTCAATTGTCGTTAACGACTTGATTTTCGGTGACGTGCCCGGACCGGCAATTGTCATCAAGGGGTTAAAGAGGAAGGGTGCAGTTTATCGAGAAACGGCTGGCAGCCTAGGCAGGAAGGGGTATGGCCAAAGAATATTAGAGGTGGAAGAGTTTAATTAGTCCTAGTGTGGCACAAAACCTAAATACACCACTGGGTATGAGGGAGACCAGGTAAGAAAGGGTTGCAATAGTCAAGGCGGAAGATAATGAGAGCATGCCTTAGTGGCAGTTTGTGTGTATGTAAGGGACAAATGTGGGTAATGGTTTAAAGACAAGGCGGCAAATTTTTGAGGCAGACTGGATGTGGGGAGTGAACGAGAGCTTAGATTCAGGAGTGACACAAAGGCAGTGAGTGTAAGGGGATGTGGAGATTAGAGCCCTGCGCGGGACTGCTTTTTGAATCCTGCTCCCGCAATGTGGGTGTTCCGCTCCCGCCACATTTGTGGCCAATCACGCCGGCCTCCTTACCTGATTTCCCGCGCAGTCCCGCAAGGTTGCCCTCGAGTTGTTCCCTCACAGCGTCTCTTCTTTTGCTCCGCCCAGGAACAAGGCGGAGTCACATGAAGTGACGTCACATCACGTGACTCCGCCTTGTTCATGGGCGGAGCAAGATAGGAGACACTGTAATGGAGCAGCGAGAAGGCATCCATGCGGGACTGCGCAGGATTACCGGGACCTGCAGGTACAGTGCCTGACTGCCCGCTCCCGCCCGCAGCCCCAGAAAGAACGCCCGCAAGTTTTTTGGCGGGACCCGCGGGACCCGTCTCCCAATGCAGTCCTCTAGTGGAGATGATTGCACCATTGACATTTAGAGAAACAGTCGATAGATGCAAGGGAAGATAACGTTTGTAATATACTTGTGTTTCCCTTGGGTTATTATCACCTTGAAAATGCTGCAGTTTAGCAGAATTTAATAAAAGGCTTTTTTTCCCTACTTTTTACGGATTGGTGGTTTATGCAACACCTGCAACAACAACCTGGATCCTGCAAAATATATTGAGTATTATCAGCGTGTGCCCTGTTACTTAAGTTTTACTGCGTGTCACCAGATACATTTGTATTGTTATTGATACGCCTTCTCTAGTTTTGGCATTACCTGCTTAGCGGTGTGCGTTCTCTTGTTATATTTTAAGATACTTTTCACTGGGCTTTGAGCAGCTTTTACTACAATTGACAAATATTTATATACACACATGACACGTACCTCCTGCCCCGAAGAAGGAAGAGACCCCCTCCGCTACAATCAAAGCATGATGAGTGAGACCCCTTCCACCTTTCTGCACCAGCCACTGCCGAGAAGTAGTTTCTCCTCCACTCTCACACGCCCCCAGGTGGTTCCTCAGCGACATCTTCTATTTATAACCACCAATCACGAGCACCACTCATATGTCTATTTCCCAAAGACAACCTCTGGATATGACGCTGAGCATGTGAACTCAACTTCTTTTGTCGAAAATGGTGAGGCCTGTTCTGAGTGGAACCTGTCCTGTGAAACCGCTGTATGGTCTTGCCCACCGTGCTGCAGCTCAGTTTCAGGGTCTTGGCAATCTTCTTATAGCCTAGACCATCTTTATGTAGAGCAACAATTCTTTTTATAGATCATCAGAGAGTTATTTGCCATGAGGTGCCATGTTGAACTTCCAGTGACCAGTATGAGAGAGTGTGAGAGCGATAACACCAAATTTAACACACCTGCTCCCCATTCACACCCAAGTAACACTAACGAGTAATATGACACCGGGGAGGGGAAATGGCTAATTTGGCCCAATTTGGACATTTCCACTTAGGGGTTTACTCACTTTTGCTGCCAAGGTTTATACATTAATGGCTGTGTGTTGAGTTATTTTGAGGGGACAGCAAATTTACACTTTTATACAGGATGTACACTCACTACTTTACATTGTAGCAGAGTTTCATTTCTTCAGTGTTGTCACATGAAAAGTTATAATAAAATATTTACAAAAATGTGAGGGGTGCACTCACTATTGTGTATATATATTATTATTATTGAATTTTTCTGTCCAATTTTGGTGTGCTACTTACTTTTAATAAAAGTGTAGTTAACACACCAAAATTGGACAATAAAAATCAACAACAATATTATATTATATTATATATACATAATTGCTAACAGCAATCACACTCCTATCATGCCCAGGCAGCCAGTACATGCTGGAACCTGGGCATGATAGGAATGTGATTACAGCCCCCCTATGCCATGCTATCCCTCCCACTTACACATCCATGCTATCGCACACACACTCATTTACAAACATTCAGCATAAACTACAGCATAACACCCATCACTCTCACACACTTACTAATCCACTCTCACTGAATGTTTTCCTACCTTTCCTCTGTCACTGTCACTTTTCCTCCTCGTCCTGGCTCTTCTTCTTCTGTGTCCTGTCCTTCCGGTGCAGTCAGGCAGCAGGATCGGAGGTCTGCATTAACAGACCTCCTACTCCCTTGATTGTCTTTTAGCCAGTTAGAGGGAGATCCTTGATCTTCCCAACCGAGCCTGCTCCTCTAGCTGTGGACATTACTGTCCATCTCTGGAGCGGTGCTGACGTGGTAGCACCCCCTGAAACCCCTCCAACACTTTCTGGGGTTTGGCAATTATTACAGTACGTTCAGTACTATTCTAAGATTGCAGCACCCTTGATGGCACTAAGAAAGGTTCCAATACACAAACCTGAAGCCATACAAGCTTTCATACGCCTCAAGGACAAATTCATGACAGCACCGGTGCAGAGCCATCCTGATCCGCAGTTACCTTCTGTCCTAGAAGTGGATGGGAACGGGACAGGATCTGTCACAAAGAGCATCCTACTGCTGAGAGGCAATAAAGAGGGCAATAAAGAACTGTTAGAAGAGTGGTATCATCTGCTTGAGGAAGATTCGGTTCCTACTCTAATCCTGACAGATTACAAGAACATTGAATCAGCCAAGTGTTTTAACCGTCACCAGGCTAGATTGGATCTTTTCCTGTCCTGTTTCCCTTTTGTTTTGACCGAGCGTCAAAACTAAACTTAAAACGTTAAGGCAGACGCAACTTTCTTGCATACATACTATACCTGAGGAAGAGGAGACTCTTGAGACAGAACCCATTATCCCTGGTACCAGGTTTATAGGAACAGTTATACCCTGGTTGTCAAACGCCTCTCCTAGACTGCATTACAGGGATTCAGATACAATAACCTTAATCCTTAGCTCCTTGCAGACTGTTCGTGCCTATGAACCTAAGAATTGAAGTCCTACATATGTCCCATGGCTCCAAAACAGCGGGACACCCGGGTGTTATGCACACTAAAGACCTCTCAGATGTCTCTCGAATATTTTGGTGGTCTGACTCGAGGAGGTAAACCACAGCATATGTAATGGCTTGTTTGACGTGTGCTGCCAACAAGGCATCCGGGAGATGACCTGCTGGTTTGCTGTAACCTCTTCCTCATCCTTCAGCCCCATGGACTCATCTAGCTTTGGCCTTGCCTATTTCCAAATGACATACAGTGACCCTCATGGTTATAGGCCACTTCACCAAAATGGCTCACATAATACCACTAAAGAAACTTCCAAACACCTTTTTTTTAGCCGAAGTCTTCATCGCGGAGGTGGTTCATTTACATGGGTTAACCACCGAAGTTGTCTCAGATAGAGGGATACAATTTGTGGCACGTTTCTGGCGGGAGTTTGCTAAGGCTTTTTCTCTGCCTTTCACCCCCAGGCCAATGGGGAGTCCGAGATAGCCAACCAGCATCTCAGACAATACTTACGATTGTTTATAAACAAACATCGGGGTGACTGGATTGACCTACAACCATTCACTGATTTCGCTCACAACAACTCTGGAATCTATACATGTCCTTCTATGGCCTATACTGTCTTTAGCACTTTCCTGGTATTCTTCCCACCTCCTATGTTCCAGCCTTGGTAGAATGACTTAATATTTTTTGCTCCACCTGGGGTCCGGTCCAGACAGCACTAGTACAGGCCTCACAATGTTACCATTGTAATGCTAATAAGAAACCTGACCTAACTACACCTTGTTACCTGGCAGGTATCAACCAGGTACCTGAAGCTCAAGGTTCCTTCCATGAAACTGGCTCCACATTTCATTGGACCATTTCCTGTATTCCACTGCTTACATAGATCTATGGATCACATAGTGATTTTGTTTTTCAAATGGCAATTTCCATTACGTTTAAGTTTTGCAACTAGCATCAACAAAAGCCAGGGTCATACTTTAAGTGAGGTTGAAATATATTTGTCCCAACTCGTATTTAGTTCTGGACAATTGTATAACAGATTTTCTAGAACTATAGATGAAAAGTCATGGTAAAAATTCTTCATACTCTCACCAGTTGTTCTTAGGTTGCTTGGTACCCTCAAGTAAAACAGTTTATACCCCAAATGTTGTTTACAAAGATTTTTGATATGTAATAATTATCCCATCCACTGTAACTGTTGTAACGTAGGCTTTATTGTCTAGTAGTTCATAAGACATGTTCTTCAACGACCATACTCCCACCATCAGCCTCATATTCCTCCCACCATCATTTTCATCCTTTATCATTATTACCCCGTATGGGACCAAAATAATTCCCCTCCATTTCCATAACCAGAATTATTTCACCTATATACCTTCCTCCAGCATTCCTTGATTCGTATATTTGTTTGTGTTAATCCCCTTACCTCCCTGTCCCCGACCTTTTAGTCTGTCAGTCTGTGCAGCACCAGATATGATATCATATACAGTGCCAGTGACTGGCACATATAATAAGATGGCCCCAAGTGAGACAGGCTGCCAAGAAATTTCTCTATAGGCCAGTCTGACCTCTGGGCCTATAGAATGTGTGGCCCCATGGCAACTGCCCAGTGTGCCCATGAGCTAAGACAGCACTGATTACTGCTAATTTATGGAAACCACTGTTTCAGTCAAAAGTAAATACTCTTTCCTAGGACATAGAAGTTAAGGGGCGTAATATGGCTCTCAGCAGACCCATTAGATAAAATGTCAGATCTAATGTTCAGAACGCATTGCTACAATCCAACCTTATTTTTACACTAAATGTTATCCAATGTACCTATTAAAAGACCATTGACATTTAGATATGTTACAAAGACCATATTTTTGCAGATAATACAAAGGTCTGCAACAGGGTAGACATTTTGAGCGGAACAACTGAAATGGTGAATCACTTAAGTAAATTAGAAGAATGGTCGAGAGTGTGGCAGCTGCAGTTTCATATTAATAAATGTAAAATAATGCACTTGGGGCATAAAAATACTAAAACAGAATATAGCACTGTACTGTCAGCAACAACGGAAGAGAGGTGATTGATTATGCCACTTTACAGATCTCTGGTGAGGCCTCACCTAGACTCCATCTCCAGAAGGATATTGACACATTGGAGAGAGCTCAGAGGAGAGCTACAAAAATAGTAAGTGGTTTGCAGGACAGAAATTATCAGTTAAGGTTAAAGGATTTTTATATGTATAGCTTGAAAGAGAGAGAGGGGATGCAAAAGAAACATTTTAACAAAGTAAAGGAGCAAGCTTATTTGAAAGGAGGATGTATGTTAGAACAAGAGATAATGGTGTAAAACTTGAAGGCCAGAGGCTTAGATGTAACGTAAGGAAGTTCTACTTTACTCGGAGGGTAGTAGAATAAGGGAACAGTCTGCCAGCAGCAGTGGTGCAGGCTAATGGAGTCGGGGAATTTAAACAAGCATGGGAAAGGCATAATGCTTTATAGAAAGATATGGGTTTAAATCCCTTACATCTGGAAATGGGCAGACTAGATGGGCCGAATTGTTCTTATCTGACGTAAAAATTTTGTGTTGCAACTTAATATGTGGAGTAACGACGTGGACGATCTTTGTTGATGGATTATGGGAAGTGAAGAAAAACTTGCCTTGGTGCAGGCAGTCTTTTTAAAAATAACAATACAACTCATTTATCTCATGTTGAGGTTAATATATAAACAGGGCCGGCCGAAGACTTAACGCCGCCTGGGGCGAAGTTTAAAATGCCGCCTGACGCCGGGGGGGGCGGCATTATCTACCCCCCCCACCACCGATACTTACCCTTAAACAGTCCTGCGGCGAGTCTCCCTGTGCTGCCACGGTGCCGGCTTGTAATGCTGAGCGCCGGAAATTCACGTCACTTCCGGCGCTCTGCATTACAAGCCGGCACAGAGACCGAACAGGGAAACTCGCCGCAGAGGAGAGAGAGAGGGGCGCCGAGCGGGTAAGCGAAAACCACTCGGTGCCCCTCTCTCTCTCCTCCGCTTCAAAAAAGTGCCGCCCCTTCTGAAGTGCCGCCTGGGGCAATTGCCCCAGTCGGCTCCATTGTAGGGCCGGCCCTGTATATAAATAAATATCATCATACTACTTTACCAGCAGGAAATACTTTTCTAATACGAGCACACTGATTTTATTCAAAAGGCTTTATAATATACCTGAAGCCATAAAAACTAAGAGACATAATCTACCAAACCAATCCTCTGACATATAGTGTTTTTAAAGCAAGTGGTTTTAAGAACCCATTCAGCATGGTCCAAAGCATATTACAGCTCACATTGAGCTGCAAATCATCCCCTTTAAAGAGTATTTAATAACCTTTTAAATGTCAGGTCCTTAAGATCTTTATCCCTTGGGTTCCCTGTGGCATTTATCTTGTACATTATTATTACTTATTTGTTAGAGCGTTTGCACATATGGAGGCACCAACATACTTTATGTTTCCAGGCTGTGATGTTGAGTCTGACATTTTACAATTTCTCTGCAATTAGTACAGCAAAGAGAAGCATGGAAGTCATAGTAGTCAAGCATATTTTAGAGTTAAAAAATTTAATTTTAACAGAAATACTTAATCATATGCCTCCACAAACTAACATGAAACCCGCCTATTTATTTTGTTTTGTGAATGATTAATGGTTCCTAGCATTTCTGAAATTCAGTTTTGCACTAAGGAGTCTAACATTTGATCAGAACGTATTAGAAGTTGGGATCTCACATATTGTGCACAAAAGGGGTAATAATGTTGCCATTCTGTATGTTTTATATCATAAATATCCAATAATTAAAGTGTGTTTAGAACTCCATAGTTGCCAACTGTCCCATTTTGACCAGGAAATTCCTAGGACTTTGTCCTAATACTTTCATTGTCCAGGACATGTCCCGGAAAATCTGAAGTTCCTGGTATTAAGTGCTGGGTTCTGAGATCTCCCAAAAGTAAGGGAGCTCCACAGGACTTGAATTAAAAAGCAGATGGAGAAAGGTAAAAGATAGGAAGAAGGGGGGATAGATTGTAGTGAGAAATGGGGGTAGATCATTGTGAGAAAGGGGGTAGATCATAATGAGAAATGGGGGTAGAAAATGAGAAGCATCTTCTGCATCTACCTAAATTAAAACTACTTGTCTGCAAGCACATTTATGTTTTCATCTTCAGCTAATATTTATAGAAGTCCATCGCATATCATAATATATATTAATGGACTTATACTTTTGGATTCCTACAAATTTCAAATGTACAGAATCTTGGGAAATTCTGAGATTCATACGAACCATGAAAAGCAAAAAGCTCTGAATTTTCATCTGAAATTCATGGGCCCTTTCACTCACACACTTGCTCTGTAATACTCTCAATTACATTCTCTCTCTCTCTCTCTCTCTCTCTCAGGCGCTCTAAATATTTCCCTTCCCTATCTTCTCTGTCGACCACTTCCCCATCATCTTGTTCTTTAGCTTTTCTCTTCTATCTTATGTATTTCATTTTGTCTTTTTTCTTCTCTCTTCCATCTTCCACCAAATAGCGGCGTGTCCAATGACGTCCTCTCCCCCCGACCGTGAGAGAGTGCCCCCCCCGATTTTCGTCTGAACCAAATGAACAGGAAACATAATTCATAACGCGAAAACATTTGTGCCGACAGCTAATGTTTGGCTGAATATGTGCCATGCAATAGGACAATGCACACCTGCAAACATATAACAGAATGGCTGAGAAAAGAAACCAGACCTCAACCAGATTGAGATGGTGTGGATAAACAAATCTCAATGATCTAAAGCAATGATTTAAAGAAGAGTGGGCCAAAATTCTTCCATTACGATGTGAGAGACCAATAAAGTCATACAGAATACGATTACTTCACGTTATTGCTGCTAAAGGTGGTTCTACAAGCTATTGAATGACAAGGTAAACTTAGTTTTTCACACATGGCTTCTCAATTTTGGTTTTATTTTTTATTGACTAAATCGTGACACAGTGTAATATGTCATCTGTTGTTCATCTGAGGTTCATTTACCTAATTATTAGACCTGCTAAGGAACAGATGATTGTTAATATGTCTTGATATGTAAAACCATAAAATTCAAAGAGGGTGTACTTTTTTCACAAAACTGTATATAGTTATTGTCTGTTTACCTCTCTGGGCCAGGATAATGAAATAAGGGAAGAAATAAATCAAAAAGCCAATAGGGGAATACATGTTTTTTGCAGACTTTAAAGCATTAAAGTAATCATTTTATGTTTAGTATTTACACCTGAAGTATACGCCATATAGCAGAGTCCATGGTGTCAGATTTAATACTATAGGAAATTGCATTATATTTACTCTTGCTCTATGATGGTAGATTTATCACATGAGAAAAACTAAAGCAAGCATTATTGAGGATTCAATGAAATGTACTTTGTATATTGACTTTCTAGAAACCTTCCGTTTCAGGATGCCCCAGAGATGCTCAATAGGGTTTAGGTCTGGAGACATGCCTTGCCAGTTTATCACCTTTACCCTCAGCTTCTTCAGCAAGGCAGTGGTCTTCTTGGAGGTGTGTTTGGGGTCGTTATCATGTTGGAATATTGCCCTGTGGCCCGGTCTCCGAAGGGAGGGGATCAAGCTCTGCTTCAGTATTTCACAGTACATGGTGGCATTAATGGTTCCCTCAATGAACTGTAGCTCTCCAGTGCCGGCAGCACTCATGCAGGCCCAGACCATGACACTCCCACCACCATGCTTGACTGTAGGCAAGACACACTTGTCTTTGTACTCCTCACCTGGTTGCCGCCACATACGCTTGACACCATCTGAACCAAATAAGTTTATCTTGGTCTCATCGGACCACAGGACATGGTTCCAGTAATCCATGTCCTTGGTCTGCTTATCTTCAGCAAACTGCAGGCTTTCTTGTGCATCATCTTTAGAAGAGGCTTACTTCTGGGAAGACAGCCATGCAGACCAATTTGATGCAGTGTGCTGCGAATGGTCTGAGCACTGACAGGCTGACCCCCTACCCCTTAAACCCCTGCAGCAATTCTGGCAGCATTCATATTTCCCAAAGACAACCTGTGGATATGACGCTGAGCACCTGAACTAAACTTCTTTGGTCGAAAATGGCGAGGCCTGTTCTGAGTGGAACCTGTCCTGTGAAACAGCTGTATGGTCTTGCCCACCATGCTGCAGCTCACTTTCAGGGTCTTGGCAATCTTCTTTTAGCCTAGGCCATATTTATGTAGAGCAACAATTCTTTTTATAGGGAGGGGAAATGGCTAATTGGGCCCAATTTAGACATTTCCACTTAAGGGTGTACTCACTTTTTGTTGCCAAGGTTTAGACATTAATGGCTGTGTGTTGAGTTATTTTTAAGGGAGCAGCAAATGTACGCTGTTATACAGGCTGTACACTCACTTCTTTACATTGTAGCAGAGTGTCATTTCTTCAGTGTTGTCACATTAAAAGATATAATAATATATTCACAAAAATGTGAGAGGTGTACTCACTTTTGTGAGATACTGTAGGAATATCTGTGTATGTTCTTATATGCAAGTTGTGATGTTCATGTTAACAATGCCAGTGTCATAAATTTAAAATGACTGATTTAGCAGAATCAAACACAAGTAGGATGGATGACATACTGTTCATGCCTCCTAGACTCAAGTCAAGACTCATTAACTTAGCATGTAGTTTTACCTTCACAAAACATAATTAGGATTAAGGTTACATGACAAAGTGATTAATGAGGAAAGTACTATGGGGAAATCATTAAGCAATAAATAGAGAAATGCCAAGAGATAAGCAGTCACTTTCTCAGTGTAAGTGTAGCCCTACACCATACCAACTAGCTAATAGCAGTGTAATCCTTTCAGTGACTGAGTGTCCCATTGGAAGAGTTTCAGTTCAGCTTAAACAGGAGACACAAGAATGTAAATTTCTTAGATTTGTCTAAGGGATTGGTCAAATAGGACACATACTTTATACTAACCCATTCATAAAGAGTCCTCCATTAATTATTTATAATGAATAACCCAAAGAGCAGTATAAAAATATGAAAGAAGAAACAAACAACCTTAGAAAGATGTATCTTCTTGTCCAGGATGTGACCTCAACACATTGTATTCTATAGCTTTTTAACCCCTTAATGACAATTGCCGGTCCTGGCACGGCACGGAAAAGCATGTGCTTTACGACAATTGACGTGCCAGGACCGGCACGTCTTTAAACGGGTGCAGAAAGCGATCTACTATCGCTTTCTGCACCCAAAAAGCGTTGCTGAATGCCTCGACCTCGAGGCATTCAGCAACGCCGCGATCGGCACGAAGGGGCCATCTCTGGCCCCTCCACGGGGCGTCAACATCCGCCATACTTTGTATGGCGGCGGACGCCCGTTTTAAAAGCGTTTAGGAGGCGATCGACGATCGCCTCCTAAACTTAAATGGTGTCGCTGGAATGCCTCGATCAGGAGGCATCCAGCGACACCAAACACTAACCTTTTGATGGGCTGTGACCGCTCCGGAGAGCGGTCACAGCCGCAGCTGCCGGCAATCTTCGCCATCAAGGAAGATGGCCGCCGTCCTGTAACAGGAACCACAAATTTTAAAAGTTCGCTAGATGGTCCAGACCATCTAGAGAACTTTGGCTCCACTTGCAGGTTGAATACAGGTACTGCATTCACCATGCAAGTCAATGGAGCCCAGCTTTCTAATCACAGTGTGATTAGTAAAAATAAATTAAAAAATAAAATAAAATTAATAATAATTAGAAAAAAATAGTAAAAAAACAGTAAAATGTAAAAATAATTTCCCACTGATGTCACTATCAGGGGAACCTCCAAGTTGAAAAAAAATGTTAAAATTTTTTTTAAAAAAAAATAATAAAAAAAAATATATATATATATATATAAAAAATATATTTTTGTGAGCAAGTCCTAAAATTAGCATATTAGCTTAAAACAATTCTCGCATGGAAAGAGTTAAAATACTGGCATATTAAATGCCCGTGGGGTGTCTACTTTAAAAAAATGTATGATTTGATGGGGTAAATTGAATGGGCCAGGTTCAACAACGTCCCAATTAACACGGGGGGAAGGATGGCCACACATCTAATTTCCAATTAGAAAAATGCACACGTACCAAATGTGGCCTTTTAGTTCCCCCAAAAAATGACACACCCATGCATGTGGGGTATCACTGCACTCAGGAGATGTTGCTGAACACATTATGGGGTGTCGTGTGACAGCGGCATATACCAGGAGCTGTAAATTCATACATAAAGTAGGTGTGTGTGGGAAAAATACACACACAAAAATATTACTGCAAACTTTGAAAAAATGCTGGTGGTAAAATATGTGCATGCAAAGAGTTAAAATACCAGCATTTAAAATACCCTGTGGTGTCTAGTTTTGAAAAATATATGGTTTTGTTGGGCACACTGAAATGGCCTGGCTCAAAGATGTACCAAATAGGGCATGGGCAGTGGATCCCAAATGCCAAAGTTCAACATTGAAAAAAGCGCATGCCCCAAATGTGGCCCTTTTGCCCCAAAACAGCCAGGCAAAATCATTCATGTGAGGTATCGCTGTACTCAGGAGATGTTGCTGAACACATATTGGGGTGTTTTGTGATAGTGACATATACGAGAACATTTTAATTCATACCTGAATTAAAATGTGTGTGGAAAACCAAATGCAAAAAAATGACTACCACAAAGTTTGACAAAGACTGGTGGTAGATATGGTGCATGGAAAGAGTTAAAATACTAGCATTTGAAATACCCTGGGGTGTCTAGTTTTCAAAAATATATGGGTTTATTGGGCACACTGAAATGGCCCGGCTCAAAGATGTACCAAATAGGGCATGGGCAGTGGATCCCAAATGCCAAAGTTCAACATTGAAAAAAGCGCATGCCCCAAATGTGGCCCTTTTGCCCCCAAACAGCCAGGCAAAATCATTCATGTGGGGTATCGCTACGCTCAGGAGATGTTGCTGAACACATATTGGGGTGTTTTGTGATAGTGACATAAACTAGAACATTTTAATTCATACCTGAAGTAAAATGTGTATGACAAAACAAATGCAAAAAAATGACTACCATAAAGTTTGACAAAGACTGGTGGTAGATATGGTGCATGGAAAGAGTTAAAATACTAGCATTTGGAATACCCTGGGCTGTCTAGTTTTCAAAAATATATGACTTGATGGGGTAAATTGCATTGGCCGGGTTCAAAGATACCCGAAATGGCACATGGGGGAAGAATTACCAGATTTGGAAAAAATGGCTTTGAAATAGCAAAACGCTACCTGTACTTATTGCCCCATAATGGGTAGAAAAAAGCAAAAAAACATAAAAACATTGGGTATTTCTAAACTCAGGACAAATAGTAGAATCTATTTAGCAGGTTTTTTCATTACCTTTTATAGATGAGTAAAAGATTTTTCAACTAAAAGTTAGAAAGTCATTTTTTTCTAAATTTTTCACCATATTTTATAATTTTTTTAATAGTAAATAATATGATACAATCAAAACAATGTCATCTAAAGAAAGCCCTTCTTGTCCTGAAAAAAACAATATCTAATGTGTGTGGGTTCAGTAAACGGGAAAGAAGAAAATTACAGCTAAACACAAGCAGCGCAGAAATGTTAAAAAGGCCATTGTCACAAAGGGTACAAAAAGTAAAATCAGCCTTTGTCTCGAAGGGGTTAATGAATAAAGATAAAAGGCCACTTTTACTCACATCATATTAATTATATTATTGAACTCCTAAATGATATCAATCCTTTTTTATTTGCAACAAAACAGTTCTGAACTAAGCTATACATACATATAATGACAGAACATAAAATGTTGAAAATTCAGAGATTGTCAAATGATTTTCCAATAAGCAGTATATTAGGATTAAGAACACAATTGAAAGGTTCCCTTTCACTGTTAAAAAGGAGAGAGATAATTTTACTTTGCCTTTGTTATAGTGCTATGTCAGCCATATAGACAAATTAATATTCAACATTGTTATTTTTAGGATATATTACTTTTAATACTGTTCCCTATATGTCACTAATGGTGTGCATATATTGACTCAAATTAATCAGACTTATAGGGTCCTTTCCTCTATAGGACAGAAGTACCTCCAAGCTCAACAATGGGGGCATCAACATATTTTATCTGCTATTCTGCCAAACTATAGTAGCTGCAATGAAAAAGTATGCAGAAAATAACATGGTTTTTTATTTAAGAAGGATAAACATTATTCCTTACTTTGATTTATGCTACTGTAGTAGAGTATTCCAAAAGAAATTTAGGAAATTCATAAATATAAGATCAGCTCACACACAAAAAAATGATAAAAAAATATATAGAATTTTCATGAAACAAAAGATGCAAATTCATAACCTTGCCCTGAAAAATAATCAGAGGAAATGCATAGGAGTATTTTAACTCCAGCATATCCATTCATCACCTTGACAATTCTCTATGATGAGAAAGAAAACCTATTAAGGTGTGTGACTGTTTGAACAATAAGAATGAATCCAATAGACTTCAACCAAACAAAGCAGAGCTAAAGAGGAATGACGGAGAGTATAAATTAACAAGAACTCTTCAGATATTCTGCAACAAACATCACAATTAAAACAAGTGGAAATAATTTCACTTAAAGAGGTTTTCATTGACTCGGTCGAAAAGCAGTTTTAACAAAGAACAGCTGTTTATTCAATAGAATTTATTAAAGATTTAAATTAAAAAAAGGTTGTGTCACAAAGAGAGAAACACAATGAATTCTTTGTCACTAAGCTTTCCAAACCTCTCTGTCTCTATAGTGACACCTCTGTTTCGATAATGCAGGCCTTTTTTCAGTCAAGCTATGTTGTTTTAAAGATTAGTTAATGGAAATTGGGAGGCCATCTACAAACCATTGTTTTCTGTGTGTGTAGTTTTCTTCACACTGACTGATACAAATAGATTTTCTGCTGTTTGATTAAGGTTTTTAATACTTGCTGACTTTGCATATAGATGTATTTGCGTATAGTTATGCAAAATAATATATTATCTTCGATATTAAACAAAATCAATTGAAATAGGAATATATAAATATGGGCAAGGCATTCCTACCACTGAAGTAATAGTACAGATATGTGACATGTGTATGCTTCTTACCCTAATTGTCTTCAACGTGCAGTGTTCCTTACAGCAAGTATAAAAACTTAAGGAAAAGAAAACTGATAAACTAAGAATTTAGAAAGTGAAAGTTATAAGCTACCAGGCTTTTATTTGCGATGTAAAACATGACGGTATAATGCAGATGTACTAAAAAAACAGCAACAGTTTTAACCAGCAGAAGCTACAATCCTCTAGCAGATAAGACTTGAAGGTTCTTGCCGCCTCTTGGTGAAAAAAAAACGATAAAGGCATTACAAACACATATTCAAGAAATAAAAAGGTCTGAGTTGAAAAATAAATCCAGGTAAAACATTGGAATCAAATAGAACACCAGCAACAGTGCACTCAGGAGCAGACTGGCTGGAACATAGAACACATAGTTATATATTCTGTAATGTCATAAAGATTTGTTTATATCATAGTTGGCAAGCACGAGAGAAACAATTGATTACAAATTCTGTAAACAGAGTTTGTACAATCTTGTGCGTTTTACAGCAACCACTATACTTCTATGAACATCATGCTGATAGATAAGGACAGCAGACTACTTGGATGGCCTCGTAGTCACGCTGGGATCAGTAAGGACTCACCATCATCAAAATGGCAAATTCCCCACATTCATAACCATGAAGGATCAAAGCCAAATAAAACAGATTCTGACAATGTTGTTATCGGCTTAATAGTTTTGCATTTGACCTTTATTTTAATTTTGACAATATAGGTTAGACTGATTTCAGTTTAAATCAAGCTTTGCTTTTTTCCGAGCACATCAAATTTTCATTTGAATATCACCTTTGAGTGAATGCCTTTCAGTGCAATACTTGTTACTCCAATAAACAAAATTATTTTAATTTTAGCTTTTATATTCATGTCAATCATACCTCTTTTCTAAATGTTGAGCCTTTACTAGTGTATTTTAGAAAGATATAATCTGGGTAAACAATGAGTAAAAACATGCTAGCCTTGTCAAATGTGCTATCCAGTAAGAACTGGAGAAAATCTTGTCTAGATGAGCTATATTATACCACTGGGAGAACTTTCTGAGATAAATGACAAAACCATTCATTTTATTTTTAGAATGACATGTTTATACCAAGAAAGTTACTTCTCAAAGGCAACTTTTAATGTCATTTTTTTTTTTATAAACCATCAACCACTGTCAAGTACAGAATTGCCCAAATCATCTTGATGCTGAAGGGGACATATCAAGACATTTTAGTCAATGCTATGCTTTCAACTTTGTGGGAAAGGGTTGGGGAAGGCCCTTTGTATTCTAGCATGAATATGCCCCTGTTCAAAAAGCAAGGTCCATAAAGACATGTTTGGTGTGGAAGAGCTTGACCGGCCCACACAGAGCCCTGAAGTCAACCCCATCGAAAACTTTTGGGATGTACTGGAACTGAGACTTAAGGGGGGGGGGGTCAACTACATATTAATGTCTATTTATTTAGAATGTAATGTTATAAATGTCCCCATGGGTGTAATGGTCAGGTGTCCAATAAGTTTGTTCATATAGTGTATGTTATATCCACTTTCACTTTTGCATGTTTTATACAGTTTTCTATGTATTAATACATACTTTTTTTGTTTATATTTTATTGGCATAAGAACCATGTTAAAACAATTTAAAATGTAATTATGTAACATGAGTGGATACATCGATAAGTATATGCTTTACATTTACTAAGCAGAGAAAAGAGGGTATTGGAAGCTTTCCTTAATTGCACTGATATGCTGCAACATGCAAAGTGGTCCTTTAAAACTTGTAACATTGTTTCACCAACTCTTTTTCTGCTCTCAATTCACATTAACAAGTTTCTTTTAAAATCTACAGATTCCATAACCCTAATTTGTGGGTAATGTTCTCTGGCATAAGATCAAAGACCTGAAAAATAAAAGAAAGATCCACAGCTTAGTATTAGAAGGGCTAGAACGGAAGTCAAAAGAATGGATGTCTGTTGGTACCAGAAATATCTGCACAATAACAGTTGGAAGCCATGGAAACATAGCATAGTGTCTGTGTAGATCTTAAAGTAAATTACATACACAGGATTAACGGTTTATGCACAGAGTTAAATTTTATGAACTAAGGTACATAGAAAATAATAGGATCATTTTCCAAGAAGTCAAATCTTCATACACTGCATTAGTCACAGCAAAAAATCAATCCCTTTTGTCAATAGAATGTTACAAAAAATAAGATGAATTCAAAAGCAAGTTAAAAAACCTCACCATTTACTGCACTTGAGAAAATGATATCATATCATTCTGATTAATTCAACAGCAGCAAAGGGTTGAACAGTATTAAAAAATAAGTAGTTTGATCAGAAATGCAAAGAACAGGCAAAAACTCAAATTACCTTGATATGTTAAGCACTATGCAGGTCACAATACAATTTATACAATTGTCTTCTCATATCAAAATACACATTGCACTTGGAAAACATCATACGTATATGGTGACCACACTTCTATAAGCTTACACATCCAACATACGGCAGGGCTGCACTTACATAAGCAGCCATTCTTACAGGTCTCTAAATTGAACATCCAGTGGCGATAATAGCACAAGGTATGTACGATATATGGATATATACACTTTTTCACAACCAGTTCTCACGTACTTCAGTACCACAGTCTGACAGCCCACTGATTGTATCCATGTGCATATCCTGCATATGATAAAAGTACTTCCTTAGATGGGATTTTAGTGAACAATTAACTATTAGGAATGGCAGGCAAATCATACATGCATATGAAACTAAAACTCTTGTAATGCATGGTTAAAATAATTGAAATCATGTTCATAGGACAACAATTTACAATTAAAATAGTGACATTTCTTGCTGCTCTGGTGCCCAAATCCTTTTTTGTTGTTAGGGAAAAGGAATAAATAGACAGATATGACAGCTTAATCTAAATTGTTGATACCAGCTTTTAAATTATAAGACTGCCTTGAATTTAAGACCAGTAAGACCAGGGCCTGACTGGCCTACATGGATACCGGGAGATTTCCTTTTAGGCTGCCTCTCCTGAAGCAGATGTTGAGCCCTGTCATTTAATATATATATAAAATTTTTGCCTCTGCAGCTGCATTGGCAGCCATGGCCACACATATAATTACTTTCACTGAGTATCAAACTCACACATATCAAACTCCTACTGCGGCGCGGTGCTTCTCTAACGGACGTGGGCTGCGGACTGGACTTGGGCTTCTGCGTTTCGTACTTTCTACTTTCGCCCGGTCTCTCACATGGCCCTTGCTTTGATTTAAGTGTTAAAAATGCAATTTATGAAGCCTCCTTTCGTGTGCTAAAATTAGAGATTATAATAGCCTTGATGAAGGTATAATCTAAATTTTAGTAAAGACAGGAGGCGAATAAATTCCCTCCCTTCCCTTTCCCTCGCTAGTAGGGTGGTATTTGGGATTTTTCTGAGTTTTCTCTGTTATGTTGATGCATGCTTCTATGATGTTCCATTGGTGTTCTAGTTAGTGTTATAGTGTTCTCTCTTTTTCAACTTAATTTGGTGTTTTCACACCTTTCTGGATTCGGGACGTTACCTTGTTCGGATGTTCCATGGGAGTCTCTTCCAGTTTGTTTCCTTAGGATTGTTCGTCTTATGTTGAGGTTTTCGCATCAAAGAAGAGGAGGAAGCGTTGATGTTTATAGACTATATTATCCATCCTATACGTTCATTGGTTTATTTCTTTTTTCTGTTATTGTTTTACCTTTGCTGCTATTGGTGGTTCAGTAAAGAAGAATATGCAATTTATTCAACTCCTGCCTTTACTAAAATTTAGATTATACCTTCACCAAGGCAATTATAATATCTAATTGCTATGTAAAAATTATAAAAACCAGATGAGATTATCCTTTTTTATATGCTTTTCAAAATATACTATTTTTAAAAGCCTGTTTGATCTGATTCTGGTTTTTTTCTTCTAAACCACAACATCTTTTGTAAAGTAACTTAAATAACAGAAAACTTTGAGAAACACCTCTCTAAAAAAGTTGTTCTCTGTGACATTGGCACTTTGAAAAGACATACAGTGTTCTACGGCATATATTGAATTTTACTACTTGTGTCAAAAAATGAAAAATTTAATAACTGTTCTGCTAAATCCATATACGAAATTGAATTGTTCATTTTACTTTAAAGGACTTCACAGCAGTGACTCAGGGAATAGTGGAGGCAGTCAGCAGTGACTAGATAGTAAGAGCTATTACAGAAGTCCAACATCCATAGAATTAATATGAGGAGATTACAAATAAGAGTAAAAAAAAAAAAGCCTTCAAAAGGTATCAGCTGCAAAAATAGTTCCTGTGTACTATTTTACAATAGCACCTAAAAAAACACGTTAAACTAAGTATTACACTATTCAATAAAAAACATTAAACATATTTTAATAAGTGAACATTAGCGTTCTAAACTCTATTATGTGAAACCATAAATGCAGAAGCAAATTCAACACAACTAACATGAGGAACTATTGTGCCTAATTACTCCGGCAATAATCAGAAGGTAGATTTATATTTTCTGTCCTATTTTGGCAAGGAGTATAAATTCTGTGAACTCAAAAGGAATCATATAATTAAACCATACCATCAGAATAACTTTTGACATAATTCTCATGTCAGGGATGTTTTAAAATATAAATATCATTTACTACAAAATGTCACTCAGATTACAGCTAAATGATATAAATTAGTAATACCGTATTTGCTCGATTATAAAACGATTTAGGAAAAGAAGAAAAAGCCTGAATATAAGATGACCCTATAGGAAAAAAGTTTTACCAGTAAATGTTAATTCATCTAAACTATTTTTTTTTTAATAAAAACTATGATTGAGAAAAATATTTTGGTTTTATTTCCTTGTATTTTCCAACCTGCCCCCCAGTTAAGCACATCTGCCCCAGAAATGCCTTATACCCCCTATATGCCACTGTGCCCCATGATATGCCTTTTAACCCTCTAAATGCCACTGTGCCCCATGATATGCCTTTTAACCCTATATGCCACTGTGCCCCATGATATGCCTTTTGACCACCTATGTGCCACTCTGCCTCCAGAAATGCCTTATACCCCTATATGCCACTCTGGAATTTAGAGAGTTAAAATGCATATTATGGGGAAGAGTGGCATATAGGGAGGTTTAAGGCATTCAGGAGGCAGAGTGGCGTATTGAGGGTTA
Organism: Spea hammondii; assembly: GCA_029215755.1. NCBI lineage: Eukaryota > Metazoa > Chordata > Amphibia > Anura > Pelobatidae > Spea > Spea hammondii. The sequence goes on along the minus strand of JARDYJ010000003.1, from coordinate 104,902,169 downwards.
AAAAGGCATTTCTGGAGGCAGAGTGGCATTGAGTGGGTTAAAAGGCATTTTACAGAGCACTCTGCCTCCAGAAATGCCTTATGCCCCCCATTTAACACTCCCCCGCCCCCCCAAACTTACCGGTGCTTCTGACTTCCCTGTCATGTAGCCGGGGCAGGGTGTAGATCCCATGCACTTACGCTGCAGCCGGAAGGAGGCGTGGCTAGCAGCGGGGGTTGTCTGCGTCCATCGCGCACCCCGACTCCCCCGACTGTCAGAGATCAGAGTTCCCCGCACCTGACAGCCGGGGAAGGTCTGCGCGATGGACGCAGACAACCCCCGTTGCTAGCCACACCTCCTTCCTGCTGCAGCGTAAGTTGTCTACGTGAATCGCGTAGACATCTACACGCTGCCCCAGCTACACACCGGGGACTCAGAAGTACCCGTAAGTGGGGCGGGGGGGAGACAAGAGGATCCAGGTCCCCTGCAGCTGCGGGGGATCTCGATCTTAGTCGTCTCATAGTCAGACCTATTTGAGGTCTGATTATAAGACGACCCCGATTATAAGACGAGGGGTATTTTTCAGAGCATTTGCTCTGAAAAAAACCTCGTCTTATAATCGAGCAAATATGGTAATATACAGTTTATGTTTTATATTATAGTGGGGTAAAGGGCATTGTAGCCCCTGTAGATTCCATGTGTCCCCAACATATTATATATATTACAACATTTAAAAACAAAAATCCGAAAGCACTGCCTACTCTACCCAAACCACATAATTGGCATTATTAAGCTCCTCCTAGTTATTATGGCACAAATTATATCACCAACACTACCATATTATATCACCAACACTACCATACATCCTTGGTATGCGGTAGATTTCCAGCACAGAATCAGGCAGATTAATTTTATCACCTTTACAGAGGTTGTATTAAGAAAAGTAGAAAAAAATAACATAGATAAATAAGGAAATTAATGCTATTAGATGGGAGAGAGAAATAATAATAAACTAGATTTCTTCAAACCCAGTGATTTATTCACATTTTGTGCTGGTCACAACCTGAGCAACCTTTGGCATGTGAAGGTGTTATAGCATAGTCCTCATCAGTATACAGTTAGCCAGACTCAGCTCATAGGGAGCATAAGCACAGAGTGAGCCTGATAAATGTTATACAATCCAATTACTATGCAGTGATCCAGACATTGATGGTTGTGCTGCATAACTCCCATTATTATATACTGAGCTAGTCACTGTGGCACATCATAAATCCCATTAATATATAGCAAGCCAGACACTGACAATGGTAAAGCATAACTACCATTATTAAATAGTAAGTCAGATATTGATGGTGGTAAATCATAACTCCCATCATTATATACTGAGCCTGAAGGTGGTGCAGTATAACTCCCATCAATATATACTGATAGTACATCATGACTCATATCATTATATATCCAGACAGTGGTATAGAATAACGCCTTTAATTAAACAGTGAGCAAGAGACATATGGTGCTATAATAGAACTATCATTATATAGAAAGTAGACTTGTGCATTCGTCTTCGGGCGAACATGAAAACGAGCACGAAGAGGCCGTTTTTTTGTTCGTTCCGAAGGAACGTAGAACAGAATACAGTGCCGGCAAACCGTAGGCGAAGACGAAGACTCACAATCACGAAGATTCGAAGATTCTTCGTGATCGTCTTCGTTTTTGCCGCGCAACCGCCAAAATTTCAAACAGGAGTGAGCTGATCCTCGTCTGTCCAATCAGCTCACTCTTGTGACGTAACGCTAAGGGTCTCGTCCAATGCCTGTGCTGCTGTTTTTTTAATTCTGAAGGCGCCTTTATAAGACCAGAGCTTGCCTGAGAGATCCATTCATTTTTCGCTGTGACTGCTTTGGCAACACTGCTGTGCTGCATCCGAGCGTTACAGAGAGAGATTGTTCTGTTCTGTGTGAGACTGGTAAGCCTTAGCCTGCCATTTCTCACTGTGTACTTCATCCTCACTTCAGTGCTACTTAATTAATATATTTAATAATAATAATTTGATTAATTTAATTTTTTTAAAATTAATTTGTCATCAACTTTAGTGTAAGTGCTGTTGAGTTGACAGTGCACCCAGTGCCTCAGTGGCACTGGGGTGCCCTTGCCCTGGGCTGGCACTAGTGCCTATTGCCTGTCCTGCTTAAATAAATTAAATAGAATTTATAAATTACAATTTAATAGAATCTATAATTTAATAGTTCATTATAATATTATATATATATATATATATTTGTCAGTCATATATATATATATATACTATAGTATACTAGTGTAGAGTGTACTGTAGACATTCATCTACTAGTGTCTAATTTAAAATCAGTAATATTAATTAATATAATTAATAATTGAATTCATTATAAAATTATATATATATTTGTCAGTTATAGTTAGTAATAGTATACTAGTGTAGAGTGTACTGTAGACATTCAGAACATCTACTAGTGTCTAATCTAAAATCAGTAATATCAATAATTCTCTAATTCTTTCTTATCTTAATAGTTAATTAAATTAGCTATAAATAAAAGTAATAATATTAATTAATTACTACTAGCGTATAGTTCAGCTAATCTTATTAGTACTGGTGCTGCAGCTCTATAGTTTGTGCTTTGTTTTAGCAACAGTAAGAGACCAAGTCAATTTTTCTTAATTAATCTTTCATTTTATTTCATTTGTTTTGCTCACCTCAGTCCATCAGTGAAGTGAACTTGTTGGGCTAGTGAGTGCAGCCGCATAAGTGCTGTGTTTTTTTTTGATCAGCAAGCAGTGACGTTAACTGTTTTGCAAAGATTTTCTCATTTATTTTACATTTTATTTCAATTTTATTAAAAGTACCCTTAGTGTTTTGCTCACCTCAGTCCATCAGTGAAGTGAACTTGTTGGGCTAGTGAGTGCAGCAAGCAGTGAAGATAACTGTTTTGCTGTGACATTTTATTTTATTTCTAATTCTTTTCAAGAAAAATTGACTGTGACGAGCTGTACTAAGCAAAGCTTCAAGCTACTAGCTGTAGTACTAAAATAATTCTAATCTTCTTTAATCTTAATCTATAATATATTATAAATAATAATATTCTAATTCATAATCTATAATATAAGTAATTCTAATTCTAAATTCTAATTCATAATCTATATTCTTCTATCTATAATACATAATATATAAGTAAATTAGTTCTAATCTATTAATATTATATAACTTAATATTAATTAATAAATCATATACTGAATCTGATTTAACCTCACTTTAGCTTAGTGGGTTTGAGAGCGTCTGCCTAGAGGTAGACTTATAGTAAGGAAATATAGCTTTAGGCTAGCATAGTGGTAGGCTAAGCTCTTAGGCCCGTGTAAATTCAAATTAAAAATAAAATACTGCTAGTTATTAAATAGTTAATCTTGAGTTAATAATTTCAATAACTTTAGGATTTTGGCAGATTGCACACAGCACAGTGCAGTAGTGCATAGTTTTACTTTTTAAGCAGTAGCACTGAAGAGAACTTCCTCTAATTTTTTTGTCTTTAATTCGTTTTTCCTTTTTTTTATTTTTATTTTTTTATTTTTTTTTTTATAGTTTTTTAAACACTACACTACACTACACTACACTACACTACACACACAACACAAAATTTGAAATGGATCCTCCTTTTGGGACTAAGGAGGGACAAGCTCCATCTACCACCACCACCACCACCACCAGCACCACCACCAGCACCACCACCAGCTCTAAGATGCAGCCTTTGCGTCAGTCTAGTCGGCCAAGTAGGCCAAGCTCTCGCTTATCATTTGGGGAAGCATTGCTTGAAGGATCATCAAGTAAAGGAAAGGCACCAAAAGCAGGCAGTAGTAGTGCGGCTAGGCCCACAAGCTCTATGGTTTTTTACGGAAAGCCTAAAGCACCAGAAGCACGTTCAAAGTTAAAGGGTAGCACAAGTAGTACCAGCCCAGTGACTAAAAAGAAGTGCCTTTTGCCCCAAGCAGCATCTTCCCCATCCACCAGCAGCATGCAAGGTACCAAGCAGAGCCAAATTAGCAGCAAGACTCAGAGGGGTCCCAAACCAAAGCGATCTCATTCCTTTGTAGGGAAAACCACCACCACCACCACCCCCGCCTCTACCACCACTAGTGCTGCGCCTACTGTTCCCACTGGTACCGCCACGCCATGTCCTCCTAGTACCTCTAGCAAGCCACCAAGTCCTTACAAAATTTTTGTAAAGACAGTTAGAGAGAGGGCTACACATAGTGGAACTCCACCTAGCGAGGTAGCAGAGGAGCCTGAGACTGAGAGGCCAAGTGCAGAGTCTATTCTTCCTGCTCGCACTACTACTAGTCACGAGTCTCACGACGATATCAGTCTTAGCTCCAGCCTAGCAGGAATTCCATTCGATCTGGCTAATGAAGAGCTAGACTATGAGCCAGAGGAAGTAGAGGAGATGAGTGGTCAGGAATCAGATTCCTCAGGGAGCAGTGTCCAAATGACTAGTGCACAATTTTCCCCTGAGCCTCCACCTTCTCCGCTACGATCATCACCATCACCACCACCAGCAGCAGCAGCAAAACCTAGCAAATCTAAAGCAATTAGCAGTCCCACTATGGCCAGTACTGTTACCACCAGTCCCACCACCACTAGTTCTGCCTCTGTTCATCCACCCCGAGCAGTAAGAGCAGCACCCAAGGCACACTCCAAGGCTATGCGCGCCCCAATTTGGGAGCACTTTGAAAATGTTGAAGAAGGGCGCTATGGAAAGTGCAAACATTGTGGGAAGCTAATAAGCAGAGGGAAAGTGTCTGGCCATTTTACCAGTGCTAGCATGAAGCATCACCTCAGCACTCAACACAACGCTGTGCTATTGGGGAAAGATGCAGAGGTAAAACTTAGTGCAGGCAGCATAGCTGGTGGCCGTGGAAAAACCCCAACAGCTTCTTCTTCTGAGCCAATAGCAGCAGCAGCAGCAGCAGCAGCAACTAGTGCTGGCAGCCAGAGACCAAGGCAGGTTGGAGCACTGCATGCCCAGCCCACCCTGGAAGAATTTGGGGCATTCCACTCCAAGAGAACGATGCCCAAACAGCAGGCCAATAAAGTAACGCGACTTATTGGTCAGTTCATTGCTGTTGGAGGGGCATCCTTCTCCATGATTGAAGGGGAGCCTTTCAAACAATTGATGGCGGCTGTGGCTCCACAATACACAGTTCCGTCACGTTCCACTTTCAGCAGGAACATTGTCCCCTCGCTGTATCGGTCCTGTGTTGCAGCAGTGAAAGAGGAGCTTTCCAAGGCTGCTGGTCAGTGTGTTCATTTCACTACAGATTTGTGGAGTGCACCTAGCGCCCAGCATGCCTTTCTTTCTTTGACAGCACACTGGTGGCAGCCCGGTGTGTCTAAGGAAGTTGCTGCAGCAGGCTACCGATCATTCCTTCTCCATGCAGAAGTGATGGATGAAAAGCACACTTCCCAAAATATTCTGCATGCGATTAGGAAAATGTTTAGCCTTTGGGTGGGAGCAGAGGCGGGCACCAATGTTGAAGTTGGTTTTGTGGTAACTGACGGAGGTGCCAATATGGTGAAAGCGCTGCGAGATGGTCATATTGTTGGTGTGCGCTGTGCAGCCCACATCATCCATCTTGTAGTGAAGGCAGCAATGTCAGAAGGAACTAATGTGGCAGCAGTAGTTCTGTCCCGCTGCAGAAAGATCGCTGGGCACTTTCACCATAGTGTTAAGGCTAGCCAACTTTTGAGGGAAGAGCAAGAGAGGTCAGGTCTTCCCGTACACTGCCTACGTCAGGATGTCAGTACACGGTGGAACTCCACGTTAGACATGCTAGAGAGGATTTTGGAGCAGCAGAGGGCAATCCATAATCTTGCCTCAGAGCACAATATTGGGATTACCTCTCCATTGAATAGGGAGGATTGGACAGTGATCGCCCAGCTAGTGGCAGTCCTTAAACCATTCAGGGATGCCACAGAAAATTTAAGCTCAAACACTGCCAGTCTGGCCCAGGTAATCCCAGTGTTCTCCCATCTAGGCAGCAAGATGGATGTGTTCCTTGGAAACCGTGAGGCTGTTCAAGGTGGCACTCTACATCCTGACGTAGCAGCCATAGTCAGGAAGCTGAAGGATCTGCTAAAAGTACACCTTCGCAAGCGAATGGAAGAGAGTCCCGAAATGATGCTAGCGTGCCTTTGTGATCCAAGAATTAAGGGAAAGCTAGCTTTGAAATTCAATGTTCTCAGTAGCTACCGGGAGCAATTGGTCAACAAGGTGCGTGACTGGCAGCGTAAAATGGGAATGCTGTCCGAGGAGGGTGAGGTGCAGGAGGAGGAAGAGATGATGTGGTCTGCTACCCCTAGCAGCAGCATCAGCAGCAGTGCCACAAGCAGCACAACACAGCTGAGTGGAGCAGCTGCGTTTTGGGAAGAGGCACTTGGCAGTATAGTTGGACCATCTGACAGAGCTAGCAGCAGAAAGGAGAGTAGTGCTGCTGAAATGGTCAAACTTTACCTCTGTGAAGTTCCTTCTGCTCCTAATGTTGATCCTCTTAGCTACTGGGATGAAAAGAAGAGTGTGTGGCCTGCACTCTCATGGGTTGCGCAGCAGCTTCTATCATGTCCGCCAACCACTGTTCAAAGTGAGCGCGTGTTTTCTATGACTGGAAACATACTGAGTCCACAGCGCTCACGCATGGCACCTCATCTGATGGAGCAGATTGCCTTTCTTAAATTCAATCTGCCCAAATTGGGTTACCCAGCTCTTAGCTTGGAAAGTTAAATTTTTTCTCTCTAATGTTTAAGGTAGTTTCTCCCCCTGGTTGCACTTGCTGCGGTGTGGCAATGCCTGCTACCTCCGCTGGTGTAGCCAATTTACGCTAGGGCCTAGTGTCTGAGCTCTGTAAGTCCGCTCCCAAACGCCTAGGACTGACAGTCTTTGGATGCTTTGCCCTGGGGTGAAACAGGTGAGTGGGTCGTCAATTGCCCACTCATTCACCTTTTTCCGTTTCCAACGCTGCTGCTGGTGGTGGTGCCAGTATCTTTTGCCAGTTCGCTTCCTGGCTGAAATCATGCCTCAGATGTCCCTAATGGAAAGGGTAGTTTCTCCCCCCTGGTTGCACTTGCTGCGGTGTGGCAACGCCTGCTACCTCCGCCGGTGTAGCTAGCTTATGCTAGGGCCTTGTGTCTGAGTTCTGTAGGTCTGCTCCCAAACGCCAAGGACTGACAGTGCTTGGATGCTTTGCCCTGGGGTGAAACAGGTGAGCGGGTCGTCAATTGCCCACTCATTCGCCTTTCCCAATTCTGCTGCTGCTGGTGGTGGTGCCAGTGTCTCTCTTCAATGCCAGTTCGCTTCCTGGCTAGTGTCATGCCTCGAATGTCCCTGATGGTAAGGGTAGTTTCTCCCCCCTGGTTGCACTTGTTGCGGTGTGGCAACGCCTGCTACCTCCGCCGGTGTAGCCAGCTTACGCTAGGGCCTTGTGTCTGAGTTCTGGAAGTCCGCTCCCAAACGCCAAGGACTGACAGTTTTTGGATGCTTTGCCCTGGGGTGAAACAGGTGAGCGGGTCGTCAATTGCCCACTCATTCGCCTTTTCCAATGCTGCTGCTGCTGCTGCTGGTGGTGGTGCCAGTGTCTCTTCTCTGCCAGTTCGCTTCCTGGCTAGTGTCATGCCTCAAATGTCCCTAATTGTAAGGGCAGTTTCTCCCCCCTGGCTGCCTCTGTCTGCGGTGTGGCAACGCCTGCTACCTCCGCCGGAGTGGCCAGCTTACGCTAGGGCCTTGTGTCTGAGCTCTGGAAGTCTGCTGCCAAACGTCTAAGACTGACAGTGTTTGGGTGCTTTGCCCTGGGGTGAAACAGGTGAGTGGGTCGCCAATTGCCCACTCATTCGCCTTTTCAATGCTGCTGCTGGTGGTGGTGCCAGCATCTCTTCTCTGCCAGTTCGCTTCCTGGCTAGAGTCATGCCCAAAATGTCCCTAATGGTAAGGGCAGTTTCTCCCCCCTGGCTGCCTCTGTTTGCGGTGTGGCAACGCCTGCTACCTCCGCCGGAGTGGCCAGCTTACGCTAGGGCCTTGTGTCTGAGCTCTGGAAGTCTGCTGCCAAACGTCTAAGACTGACAGTGTTTGGGTGCTTTGCCCTGGGGTGAAACAGGTGAGTGGGTCGCCAATTGCCCACTCATTCGCCTTTTCAATGCTGCTGCTGGTGGTGGTGCCAGCATCTCTTCTCTGCCAGTTCGCTTCCTGGCTAGTGTCATGCCTCAAATGTCCCTAATTGTAAGGGCAGTTTCTCCCCCCTGGCTGCCTCTGTCTGCGGTGTGGCAACGCCTGCTACCTCCGCCGGAGTGGCCAGCTTACGCTAGGGCCTTGTGTCTGAGCTCTGGAAGTCTGCTGCCAAACGTCTAAGACTGACAGTGTTTGGGTGCTTTGCCCTGGGGTGAAACAGGTGAGCGGGTCGCCAATTGCCCTCTCATTCGCCTTTCCAATTTTTCAATGCTGCTGGTGGTGGTGGTGGTGGTGGTGGTGCCAGCATCTCTTCTCTGCCAGTTCGCTTCCTGGCTAGAGTCATGCCCAAAATGTCCCTAATTGTAAGGGCAGTTTCTCCCCCCTGGCTGCCTCTGTCTGCGGTGTGGCAACGCCTGCTACCTCCGCCGGAGTGGCCAGCTTACGCTAGGGCCTTGTGTCTGAGCTCTGGAAGTCTGCTGCCAAACGTCTAAGACTGACAGTGTTTGGGTGCTTTGCCCTGGGGTGAAACAGGTGAGTGGGTCGCCAATTGCCCACTCATTCGCCTTTTCAATGCTGCTGCTGGTGGTGGTGCCAGCATCTCTTCTCTGCCAGTTCGCTTCCTGGCTAGAGTCATGCCCAAAATGTCCCTAATGGTAAGGGCAGTTTCTCCCCCCTGGCTGCCTCTGTTTGCGGTGTGGCAACGCCTGCTACCTCCGCCGGAGTGGCCAGCTTACGCTAGGGCCTTGTGTCTGAGCTCTGGAAGTCTGCTGCCAAACGTCTAAGACTGACAGTGTTTGGGTGCTTTGCCCTGGGGTGAAACAGGTGAGTGGGTCGCCAATTGCCCACTCATTCGCCTTTTCAATGCTGCTGCTGGTGGTGGTGCCAGCATCTCTTCTCTGCCAGTTCGCTTCCTGGCTAGTGTCATGCCTCAAATGTCCCTAATTGTAAGGGCAGTTTCTCCCCCCTGGCTGCCTCTGTCTGCGGTGTGGCAACGCCTGCTACCTCCGCCGGAGTGGCCAGCTTACGCTAGGGCCTTGTGTCTGAGCTCTGGAAGTCTGCTGCCAAACGTCTAAGACTGACAGTGTTTGGGTGCTTTGCCCTGGGGTGAAACAGGTGAGCGGGTCGCCAATTGCCCTCTCATTCGCCTTTCCAATTTTTCAATGCTGCTGGTGGTGGTGGTGGTGGTGGTGCCAGCATCTCTTCTCTGCCAGTTCGCTTCCTGGCTAGAGTCATGCCCAAAATGTCCCTAATTGTAAGGGCAGTTTCTCCCCCCTGGCTGCCTCTGTCTGCGGTGTGGCAACGCCTGCTACCTCCGCCGGAGTGGCCAGCTTACGCTAGGGCCTTGTGTCTGAGCTCTGGAAGTCTGCTGCCAAACGTCTAAGACTGACAGTGTTTGGGTGCTTTGCCCTGGGGTGAAACAGGTGAGTGGGTCGCCAATTGCCCACTCATTCGCCTTTTCAATGCTGCTGCTGGTGGTGGTGCCAGCATCTCTTCTCTGCCAGTTCGCTTCCTGGCTAGAGTCATGCCCAAAATGTCCCTAATGGTAAGGGCAGTTTCTCCCCCCTGGCTGCCTCTGTTTGCGGTGTGGCAACGCCTGCTACCTCCGCCGGAGTGGCCAGCTTACGCTAGGGCCTTGTGTCTGAGCTCTGGAAGTCTGCTGCCAAACGTCTAAGACTGACAGTGTTTGGGTGCTTTGCCCTGGGGTGAAACAGGTGAGTGGGTCGCCAATTGCCCACTCATTTGCCTTTCCCATTTCCTTTTCCATTTCATTATTTTCCTTCTGATACACAACCAACCAAACATAACACACACAATAACACATATAACACATATAACACACAGTGACATCACACATAACACACATACACACACTTACAATGCACAAAACACAAGGACCTTTTCCTTGTTATTTGCCCTGGCCTTCACTCACTAATAGCATTACATTAACACTATAACTCACACTTCACCCTATAACATTTTTCCATCCACATACCTGCCAACAGACCCAACTTTTTCAGGGACAGTCCTGCTTTTTTCCAGTCCTGTCCCATCTAATTTAGCTAAACTAGGTATGCAAAATGCAAATACACATAGGTAGTTATAGCTCGGTAGGTAACGCTACTATAAACATTTAATAAATATAATCAAGTACTAAATAATAAATCTAACTTTAAAATACATTTAAATAAACCCCTATTTTTTTTTTTAAAAAAACATTAAAATTAAATTATTATTATTTAGACATAATCCATCTTTAACCAAACCAGTGCACTGCTACTAATCTTAAACATAACCGTACATTAACCCTAAGCTATTTTTTAGTTCTTGTCCAACATTTTTCCATCAGCATACCTGCCAACACACCCAAGATTTTGGTGGACAGTCCTGCTATTTTCCAGTCCTGTCCAATAAGTAAGTTGGGTTGTTGCAAAGTATGCCATTGTAAATAGGTAGCAAATGTTAGGCATGTAAAGTGGTCCAAAATCAATTTAAAAATGTAAAATATTCCCTATTCTTTTATTAAACATCTATGGACAGTACACCTCGGTATGTGTGTGCAACTCTATTGGTCGTTTCGGCAGGGGGCTCGCCTGCCATCAACGAATGAAGTGCATTCTGCAGTTCTGCAATTCACTCGTTGATGCCAGACCAGCCCCCTGCCGAAACGACCAATAGAGCTGCACACACGTACCTTCACGGCAGCTGCTGCTGCTGTGATGTGTTATTAACCCCGTATTAACCCCTGCTAGGCAACCAGGAGGAAAACGAAGATTAAACGAGCACGAAGAATGTCCGCGAATATTCGCCCGAAGAGAAGACAGGAACGGGCGAATATTCGCGGAATACGAAGATTTTTTTTTCCCCGAAGACGAGCACGAAGACGAACACGAAGAGCCCCCTGGTGCCCAAGTCTAATAGAAAGCCAGATGCAGGTGGTTGTACAGCATGACTCCCATCAATATATGCTGAGCCAGGAACTGATGGTAATACACCATATGTGATGGACATTGATGAAGGTACAGCATAACTCCCATCATAATCATTTTTATTTGCATTTGGGGTTTTTAACGCACACTCTCATTCTCACTCACATTCTTATATATTCTCTCTTACTCACGCTCTTTCACATGCATGCTGTCTCATTATTATTATTTATTGTTTTATATAGCGCCATCAAAAGTATGTAACATAACAATTTGACTTACAGAGACAACAGGTGAGGAGGGCCCTGCTCAAACAAGTTTACAATCTAGAGGGATTTAGGGTGTATTACACAATAGATAAAAGTGCTGCAGGAGAGGGACTAGGAAAGGTGAGCTAAAGGTATATGGGAGGGCATTGATGTGCTATGTTGTAAGCGTCCTTAAAGAAGTGGGTCTTGAGGGATTCTTTGAAGGAATAAAAGCACGGAGAAAGACCGGGGGAGAGCATTCCAAAGGATAGGGGCAGCCCTTGAGAAATCTTGTAAGTGTGCATGAGAGCTAGAAATCAAAGGAGAGGATAGAAGGAGATCATTGGATGAACAAAGAGAGCGGTTAGGAGTGTATTTAGAGATGAGTGATAAGATGTAGGTAGGGGAACCGCTGTGATGGGCTTTAAAAGTAAGAGTAAGGATTTTGAAATGAATCCTGAGACGCACAGGCAGCCAGTGAAGAGACTGACCGAGGGGAGAGGGATTAGTGCAGCGATGGGAGAGGAAGATAAGTCTCATACTCTTACTCATGCTCATTCAAACGCTCACTCTCTCTTATCCATGTTCTCTCACACCCTTACACAGTGGCGGCTGGTGGGTAATTCCGATGGGGGTTTACAATAATGGCGCTTCACGCCTTGCGTTGTTAGTCCCACCTCCCCGCTTGCGTCAGTCAATGGGTGAGGGCGGGGAGAGACCGTGCTGGGCGGTGAGTGCGTTGGCTGTGTGAACGGGGAAGAAATGGGTGGCTCAACCAGCGCTTTAGCAAGCGCGGCAGCAATTGAGCAAATTGAGTCTGTCTTCTATCACAGGTGCACTGCAGCAGTGCTATAGAAGAAAGTACTATGAACAGGCTGCCTATGAAAACTGAGATTAACGTAATGTATTCATTTTCTTTTTAAGGAATGGTCTATGCATAATTAAAGTATGACATGGTTGGTATTGAGGGAATTAGAATCAAAAGCAGATAAATATTTAAAAATAGATTAAAACGTGTATATCTAACACATCCAATTTATTCATGTGCCTTTTTTCGTTTTGTTTTTATTACCCACACACATCTCTCTCATCCTTTTATATTAGAGGCTAGATTATGGGGTATGTAACACAGGTTTGAAGACTTCAGAAACAAAAATTGCTGTTTTTTGACCCAACGGTCACAACACATTGCACACACTGGATAAAATAATCCTTTAGAATTTATCTTCTGAGCACTCTTCCAACAGATCAAAAATAGCCTTAGTCCTTTTTAGATTAAACACAACCGGAATAATGATATTATTGAATAGCAAAAACTGAACTATATCTTTACCCACTCGGGAACTTTTTATATAAAACAGGGTGTATCATAGTAGACACTTGCTATGGTTTAACTAATATGTAACTATTAGAATTGGCTGGTCTCCTAACCTTTTACTGATATTTCCTATTCAAATATGAAATACAGTTATTACCATTTCACGTGATTTTAGAGAAATATGACAACTATTTGTTGAGAACAGATCACAGGTATAAAGAAATTCTAAAAAACATGGTTTATACACTGAGAAAATGTTTCCTTCCTGCAAGGAAACTACACATTTTCAGTAAATCCTATATTTTTACTGTAGATCTCCAGTCTAAATTGGGCAAGGCAAATGCCAGACTGGGACTTCTTAATTTCCAGAATAGCTGGCATCAGACCTATACATATTAAGATGTTAATAAGAAGGCCATAATGCATGTAATAGATAACTTCAATAAAATAAAAAAATTATAAAAAAATAATAAAGTCTGGAACTTTTTATTTGACTACTATCTGGTCAATGGGGCTCGTATTGACTATTAGTTTGAAGTGAACGTTTGCATCCATAAAATAAAAATGTAATACATATAATAAATGGAAAGTCTGACTATCCAATCAACCTTCAGTCAAGAGCTTTAATTGTCAGGTGACCCATTTTGAGAGAAACTTCAACAAATCCCTAGGTACTGCCAATTAATATACTCTAGATATTAAAATAGTATTTCAATTAAATTAGCTCTAATATATTACCCTTTTCACTTAGACATCTGCTTTTTGTTAAAGACAAGGTACAGTATACCCCTAGAGACAAGCTGTCTGTATTCCAAGTTCCCGCTATGTTTTATGTTTTATAAGTAATACTTTCTAAGTATTTGAAAACCCAGGTTATACGTCAACCGGGTTGTAAATATGTCAAAATATCTCCAGTCAATGTGCCAACTGCTTCACTTAGTTTTCAGATGCTTTAGTCTTTAGTGTTTTTGCAATTCATAATATAACTGTTTCAGAAAGAAAACAAAATGTTATGCATATTTAAGCAATGCGCTATCTCCTACTTTTTAGGGAGTGCTACAGGCATCAAAATGAATACATAACATTTAAATGTGTTGGAAAGAAAGCTGGCATTATAAATTCACCAGGCTGTCATTTGTAGTATTGAAATTAATTTAACTGGTGCAAATAATTTTATGTAGTTTCGTTAATGAAAGGCCTCTAGCAGCCGTCAAAAATATATTCTATTTATGTCTTTGTACTATATGCGCCTAAAGTTTGATTATGTTCTCCTATGTCTATTTCCTGTCTAAAACTGCATGTAAAATGTCACTGGTAAAAATGTCAAAAAGGATTGCAGTCACAAACCTTGTAAAACCTTTTCTGTGAGGATATTTATCAAATGGCAAAAATCATCAAAAAGGTTGTCATAAGAAAAACAAACATTTAACGCATTTGGCCTATTTCTTCTGCTTGCTGTTGTAATACATAACTTCTAGACTTTGATAAATAATCCCAACAACAACAGCAGGTGCATTGAGGTTAACATATAACATGTTAATATATTTTCTATAATGTCCTTGAAATAAAGTCCACTCAGGTCTGTTCATTCACAGAAAGGTTTTTTATGTGTGGGGGAAGGTATTTACATATTTATTAAAAATGGCCATTCATACATTGAAACCTTAAAACTGCTCCTTTTTGTATAACTCTCTTATTCACCTATATAAAACAATAAATAATATTAATGGGGTGAGGTTTTGTAGGGGAGAGGTAGGGCCTGCCTTTAGGTTTGTAATGGGCCTCAAGATTTCTCTTGGTGGCCCTGTGTATGTAGGAAATATATAAATTATAAAAGATGTAATATTAAGTATGGCAATAGCTTCATTATTTGCAGTTAATTAAAAAAGGAACATAAAACAACATAGTAGATATACATAGAAACATAGAGACATAGAATTTCACGGCAGATAAGAACCATTTGGTCCATCTAGTCAGCCCATTTTCCCTGAGGGTTTTGGTCAGGTCCTATAGTGAGGAAAGCTTTATGTCTATCTCATGCTTGTTTAAATTCCCTTACTGTATTACCCCTCACCATTGCTGCTGGGAGACTTTTCCAATGAGTAAAGTAGAACTTCCTTATGTTATCTACTGTAAGCCTCACGTTTTAGGACATGGACTTTTGTTCTAACATTGCTCCTCCTATAACATCTAGTTTAATTTACATTTCCTGCATAATAGAGGTAGAACCGTAAGAGATGGGGAGAAAGCGGGTAGATGATAGTGAGAAAGGAGAGAGACAGCGAGAAAGAACAGATAATGAAAAAGAAGAGAGATGAACAGAAAGGAGATAATATGAGAGATAGGGATAGATAAAAAATAAGAGAGAAACAAGAGGGATACATAGATATGGGAGAGGTAATGAGAAAGTGTGTTTTTGGTTTTGAAAATGTGTGTATGTTATGGCAAGTGTGTCTAAAGGCTAGTAAGTGTGTGGCTGCAAGGGAAAGTGTGAATGTGCATGTGTTTTTATATGTGTATTGGCAGCCATTTGTAAAGGTAGTATACAGTATGTGTGTGTCTTTTGACAGTCTATTCATACTATTATAGTTTTGGGCCTAAAGGGACTAGAAGGATTTATTCTAACCCAGGGGAACTATTTAGTATTTTTTTTTAATTAAAAAATAATAGTGTTCTTTGAGATGCTCTGCTGCAACTGTATCTACCGCACTCTATGGTAGTGCAGGTGGGAACTTTGTGATATAATCTGCACCATAATATTTTGATGGAACTAAATTATGTTTATAATGTGGGTTGAGTGGGTGGAGCTTTGGGGCAGTGGATGAGGTAAGTATTTAATTAAGTAATTGATAGCTGTGATGATGCAAATTGTCCCTGGAATTTTTTTCAAACATTGGCAACTAGATCATTGAATTTAATGGTTCTTTTTCACTACGACAGCATAGCTAAAAATAAATATGTTTAACAGAATCATCACTTTGATTACATTATATTTTCTAAATCCTCTAAACAAATACAGATGTTAAAATTATTTTATTGAATGTGTATTAAAAATGTAATCCCTTAAGCTTCTTTTTGCTCAACAAAATCATATTTTTGTATTCAAGATCTAAAACTATCTGGCTTTATACTGAAGCATCAATTTGTGATTAGTTTCCCTTACGGCAGCAAAAATGTTATTACAATTAAAAGCAATTGTGGCATCTGGCATCCAAGCAATCCATTGTTCCAAAAGCACATCCCCTTTGATCAACATTGTGGCCATTTAGAAGGATTATAAATTAAATGGCTCCAACTGGCTGTCTAGAGTCATACATATTAAAACAGACAGATCTGAAGTAGTGCACCTTGTTAACTGACACATTTTTGAATTAAGTTTATTTTACAAAAAAAAAATAATATTTGAAGGATATACAATCTAACATTATAAAGAATTGGAAACATTTACTATAGGAACGTTTTAGCAAATTGGCTCATTGAAACAGCAGACCAAAACATTTGGTAGACAGGATGCTAATGACACCTCGTCCTGCCCAGCGTACACCAAAATAAATAAATAGCCCCAGTAACCCAGGCAGCCAGCGGGGTCTGGTAACCTGAGTTAGAAAGATAACCCTGGACCAACCATCCAAACATGTCTCCTCCCCTGCAGCTTCCGTACTAACACAAACTACCACAATCCTTTTACTCTTAAACCAGGTCACTGCAACTCCAGCAACCCTTTTCTCCTGTTCTCCTGTGCAACAAACTCACTGAAACATGCTTAACAACCTACAACACTACCTCTCTTGCTCTCCCTCAGGGGCGGGCTGGGCCGGGGGGCAGGGGGGCAATTTCCCACCAGGCCGCCCTGAATCCGGGCCGGTGGGCCGGCCGCATGGCCGGCAGACGTATATTCAACGCAGCCGCTTAGTTTGCGGCTGGATTGAATGCGCCCGTCATGCCGGTAGCGTACCTGGCGGGGGGGCGGCCCGCCCCGGCTGCCGCTCATCTGAGGGGTGCCGGCGCGGCAACTGTGGCTGTGCGCTGGGATTTGAAGCCACGGCCACCATCTTCCGCACCGGAAGGACAGGACACAGAAGAAAGGAAGAACGAAGAGGAGGAGGAAAAGTGACAGTGACAGAAGAAAGGTAGGACAAGATTCAGGGAGAGTGGATAGTGTGTGAGAGTGATGGGTGTTATGCTGAATGTTTGTGAATGAGGGTTTCAGATAGCATGGATGTGTAAGTGTTGGGTGATAGCATGGCATAGGGAGGCTGTAATCACATTCCTTTCATGCCCAGATTCCAGCATATACTGGCTGCCTAGGCATGATAGGAGTGTGATTGCTGTTATCAAATTTTTTTTTGGTCCAAATTTGGTGTCTTAACAACACTTTTATTGGACAGAATAATTATATATATATATATATATATATATATATATATATTGCAAACAGCAATCACACTCCTATCATGCTAAGTCAGCCAGCACATGCTAGAACCTGGGCATAATAGGATTGTGATTGCTGTTCATTATATATATATATATATATATATATAAATTAATATTGTTGTTGATTTTTTTTTGTCTAATTTTGGTGAGTTACTTTTAATGAAGTATTTTAAAGGTTTTTTGGGGTTTTTTTTTGGTTTTGGCCAAGTGAATGCTGAATTTTCAGTTTAGGTCCAGAATTTTCATTTCGGTGCATCCCTACTATATACTAAGCCAGTCACTGACGTGGTAGCCCTACACCACATCAATGTTTGGCTTAGTATATAGTGATAGGGGTTGTAGTGCAGTATTGTCAGTGTCTGGCACAGTGTATAGTGATAGGCACGCATTGACGTCAATGTGTGCCTCAGTATATAATAGTTATGCTGTACCCCTGTCAATGTTTGCCTAACCATAGAAACTATGCAGTTTTAAAGTGTGTGTGGGGGGTGCCACATACAGTATATGCCACAGGTGCCAAATACTCTTGGTACGCCCCTGCATCATGCGGCAGTCAGACCCAATGGCTGTGCCTCAGCTCTTTGTCCCACATCTTAAAAGGGGTGGGATGAAGAGCTGAGGCACAGCCATTGGGCGGTGCGGTGCGTGCACGCCGGCCGCTTTGATTTCATTAAGCGCCAGTGGAGTGACTGCCGCACGACAGCCGCTTTCAATGTCGCTCGCAGCCGCTTTGGTGGCGCAATGGGCCAGTTGACTAGACTTGCCCCCCAGGCCTTGGGCTGCCAGCCCTCCCCTGCTCTCCCTTATGGTGGTATAAACTTTAGCCACACACCTAGACATGGAGATAGACAGACAGTGAGTGTTGGGATTCTCCTCTTCCTCCACTGCACCTTTCAAAGTCTACCACCAATTCCTTCTCTCTCCTCATCTTTTGAAGTACACCCTGTCCGCCTCTTCTTCCCATTTGCTATTTGTGTTGCTTCCTGGCCATTCTTCACAATTCTTTTGATCAATTTTCTGCATGACTCTCTCACTTTCTTTCCTTCACCATCCCTTCTTTTATCCTGGGGGACTTTAAAATACGGACTGATGACACATCCTCAGCTGCTGCATCTAAATTACTCTCACTCTCCTCCTCTCCCTGTCTCTCCCCCATGCACCGTGGTGGCCACAATATTGACCTAGTGTTCTCCCATCTGTGCTCAATATTTAATTCATCCAACTCTCTCGCTGAGCACATGTGGAGGAAGTCTCATTCACCTGAAAGACTTCTATTATAAACTCATGCTTTTTGTTACGTCGGATCAGGCACCACAGGCGATGGACCCACAATGCAGGAATGGCATGAACTCGCCAAGGAATGGTATGAACCAGCTGAGCGGATAAGGACCGATTCCAAAAAACAAGCCGGGATCGTGGCAGGCAGCACAGGAGCAAAGTCAATAGACAACAGCCGAGGTCGGGACAGGCAGCGCAGGATCAAGGTCAGAAGAACGAAAGCCGAGGTCTGGTACACGTGAAAATCAAGCAGAAAGCAATAGCGAAAAAAACACCCTGAGAACAATAATATGGACTCGTTGAACGGGCACAGAAACACAGAACAAGGAAGTTTAAGTAGAGCCAATGGCGGGAGAACAGGGAGCGGGCCAATCACAGGTAAGATTACGTCATCGCGACCGGCGCAATAATAGCGTTGTTGCGATGGCAACAACACTACGTACCAGAAGAGGTACTGTTGAAGCCACCTTGAACATGTAGCGGCGGATCGAATACCCGATCGCCGCTGATATGCTTGCGGTGGCTCAACAAAAAGCCACTAAGTCCTCTCTGCCTGTGTTACCTCCGCGAGCGACGCGGAAGCGCCACACAGGCAGAAGAGGTACTGTTCGGGCGCCACAAGCGTGTAGCGGCGGATCGTTTATCTGATTGCTGCTGATACGCTGTGGCAGCCCGAACAGAACTGTCACTGGCCGGGAGGCGTGACAGCTCAGTACGCACGCCCCCTCGTGTGCGTGCCGAGCGCACGTCAGTACACAAGAGGGACGCCGCGGGACCCCGGCGGGACAGGTAGGTGCAACACTTTTTATTAATAAACTTTTTATTTCATTAATCTTCTCCCTTTCCCATATCTCTAAACATCTGTTTTCACAATTTAACATTATGGAATCTGATGGTGCTATAAATAAATGTAATGTAAATCTAATGTACTCCCCTACCATTATCATCCCATATTGCACCACAATCACCCCCTTCATCGTTATGCTCCCTAACATAAATGCTCATCATCTCTTTACTCATCCTTTATTTCCCCATCATCCTAATACCCTTCACTTAGCATGCCCCCTTCATAATCATTGCGAGAGCCACCTTTGCCCCCAAACAGCTTATCTGTGCCATCTTTGCACCCACACAGCTTGCCTGTGCCATCTTTGCACCCACACAGCTTTGTCCCCTCATACAGTTTGTCTATGCCCCCAAATAGCTTGCCAGTGCCATCAAACATGTATGTGCTTGGTTTGCCCCAAACAACTTGTCAGTGCCCGCAAACAGCAAGTCTGTTCCATCTTTGCCCCAAACAGCCTGCCTATGTCCTCTTTACCCCATAAAACTAACATGCATCCATATGTCTGCTCACTTTTATACACTATATGGACAAAAGTATTGGGACAGCTAACCATTATGCGCACAGGGACTTTCCATGAGATTTTGGAGTGTTTCTGTGGAAATTTTTGCCCATTCATTCATTTGTGAAGTCAGGCACTGATGTTGGACAAGAAGGCCTGGCTTGCAATCTCTGTTCCAGTTTATCCCAAAGGTGTTCAATGGTTTTGAGCTCAGGGCTCTGTGTGGGCCACTTAAGTTTTTCCACACAAAACTCATCCAACCATTTTTTATGGGAACTTACTTGACTTTCCTCAAACTGTTCCCACAAAGTTAGAAGTGTAGCATTGTCCAAAAAGAATGAAGCAATTATAATTCCCTTCACTAGAAGTAAGGGGCCTAGTCCAACCCCTGAAAAACAGACTCATACCATTATACCCCCTTCACCAAACTTTACAGTTGGCACAATTCAGTCAGGCGAGTAACATTCTCCTGGCACCTGCCACACCAAGACTCAACTATCAGACTATCAAAACAGAAGCATGATGCAACACTCCACTGCTCCAGAGTCCCGTGGTGGCATGCTTTACACCACTTGATCTAACTCTTGGCATTATACTTGGTAATATAAGGCTTGGATGCAGCTGCTCGACTAGCTATAGAATTAGCAGAGAGTTGGCGACTTTTATGCACAATGCACGTCAGCACTCGGTGACCCCATGTGAATTTACGTGGTATTTTTTAATTTATTGGACTGCAGAATGTGAGATTACCAATTCTTATTGTTGGTCAGCACTGAATAAAGAGTAGTCTTTTGTGCAATAAAGAAGATAATATTCCATATGTTTATATTTAGTTATTATGCAAAAATACAACAAAGAATATAGTTTTCTTCTTTTTATATTGCTACTGTATGATTTTTGTCTCTTTTGCTTTTAGGTATAAAACTAAGAAATATGTAATATATGCTCTTAATCTTGCTTATGAAGTCCAAACTACATCTATCAATTTATTCTGCGCAAGAATTTCCATTAGGAAATTAAAGTTATTTTGCAAAGGGTTATTGAAAAAACCTTCATAAACAACCCAGGAGAAAAGATGTTCCACATCAACAATTTAAATGCTTTGCAATCACTGATTGTGCTCGCTATAGAATTGGCAAATATTAGGCCACAATTTGTCTTTATATAAACAAGAATCGATTCCATGACTAGATGATTTGTTTCATCAGGATGTAATGAAGTAATGCAGATCTTCTGGTGAAGCAATTGAGTTGATGCTGAACAGAAAAAAAATAATTTGTAGCAAACATGATGGTATCAATCAAAAGATAAGCACATCTCTCTGTATCAGGCAGGGCACATGACAGGAAGCTCAGGGAATTAGACAGGGGCGTCCAACATGCGGCCCGCGGGCCAAATGCGGCCCGCATGAGATCGGCAGCCAGGATCACAAGCCCTGCCGCTTACTTGTGGGAGGGTCTATTCTCTGCTCCAGTCCTGCCTCCTCTGTGGGAAGAACGAGGGAGGCCGCGCCCCCTGCTGAAGTCTGTGAGCGGCATCGAGAGCTGTAGTAGGTAAGGGGGTGGGGGAGGTTGTTTGAATGAGTATGCCTGTGAGGGAATGAATGTGTGAATGAATGAGTATATGAATGAATGAGTGTGTGTGTGTGTGTGTGATAGCATGGATGTGTAAGTGTTGGAACCTAGGCATGATGGGACTGTGATTGCTGTTAGCAATCACACTCCTATCATGCTAAATCAGACAGTACATGCTGAAACCTGGCTAGCTATCCCCCTTGTGTATTGATGCTGCCAGCAGTATGGGGTCTGCACTTACAGCCACCCTGTACCAGCATATACTGGCTGACTTGGCATGATAGGAGTGTGATTGCTAACAGCAATCTGCTAACAGCAATCACAGTCCCATCATCAGGTTCCAGCATTTACTGGTTGCCTGGGTATAAAAAGAGTGTGTTTGCTGTTAGCAATCACACTCCTATCATGCCAAGTCAGCCAGTACATGCTGAAACCTGGCTAGCTGCCCCCCTTGTGTATTGATGCTGCCAGCAGTATGGGGTCTGCACTTACAGCCACCCTGTACCAGCATGTACTGGCTGACTTGGCATGATAGGAGTGTGATTGCTAACAGCAATCACAGTCCCATCATGCCTAGGTTCCAGCATTTACTGGTTGCCTGGGTATGAAAAGAGTGTGTTTGCTGTTAGCAATCCCACTCCTATCATACCAAGTCATATTGTTGATGTTTTTTTGTCCAAATTTTTGTCCAATTTGTATTTTAATAAAAGTGTAAAATTGGACAAAAATTACTGGTACAATGCCCAGCCAACCAGTACATACTGGAATCTGGGTATGCCTGAGATTGCTGTTAACAATCATAATATATAATTTTTTTTGTACAATTTTGGTGTGTAACTTACTTTTATTAAAAGTATGTGGGGGGGTCATTTTCAGTTTTGGCTAAGTGAACCCTGAATTTCCAGTTTTGGTCCAAAATTTCGGTGTATCCCTAAAATAAATAGAACTATTTCATTTTAACTTATCCAGAATCCTGAATTTGTAGTCACAAAACTTTCTAGGCCCAGAAATCAGTGAGAGGAAAAGTAAAGGTTTTGTGTCATTTACTTTATTTTAATATGCATATCTTATTAAAGGCCATATTTTCACACAGTGAAAAATGAGTGCGGCCCGCACACGTATACAATTCTGATGAAGTGGCCCACTGCAGAAAACTTGGACACCCCTGGAATAAGACATGGTCAAGCTAGCCAGGACGGTAACAGTAGGACACAGTCTACCAGCAATTTTCACAAACATGCTGGATCAGAAACAGTAGCTGCTTGGAGAAGTAAAGGACCAGGATACAGAGACACAGCAGTAGGCTGCTTACATTGCAGATGTAAAGTCCCAGACTGGAGGGTAGAGCAGGTATTTAAGGGCAGAGCTAACACCCATGGAACATTCGTCAGATGTCCAGAATAATGGTAACAGGGGTGCTCCTGAGAGTGAAGGGTGGCCACTAGTGGCTGCAGATTTCCAATAGACAGGACTCACATAACAGTGGCACACATTTTTTACACACACTCTCACACACATAATCCCTCTCATATGCTGACACATGCACATCCATGCTCACTTACCAACATTTACCCCTACATGCTCACATACGTTTACACACAGGGCCGGCCTTAGGGGTGTGCGACCTGTGCGACCGCACAGGGCGCCATGGTTGCAGGGGCGCCTGACCGGGACTTAGATTAAAGCATCGGTTTTTTTTTGTGTTTTTTTTAAAACTTTATTTAACATCATTCATGTTAAATAAAGTTTAAAAAAAAAAACCGATGCTTAAATCTAAGTCCCGGTCAGGGGCGCCGAGCGGTTGCTCGTGAAGTTCTCGGCAACCGCTCGGCGCCCCTTACTCTCCGTGACTCCGTCGCTGTGCCGGCATCTCATGTTGAGCGCCGGACTATTCCGTCTCTCAACATGAAATGCCGGCACCGCAGCAGAGAGAGAAGACGGATGCCTCCCGCTCTCACCGCAGGACTCTGGAAACAAGGTAAGTGGGGGGGTGTAGTTTGAAGGGGCAGAGGGGGGGTGTAGTTTGAAGGGGCAAAGGGGGGGGTGTAGTTTGAAGGGGCGTAGTTTGAAGGGGCAGAGGGGGGGTGTAGTTTGAAGGGGCAGAGGGGGGGTGTAGTTTTAAGGGGCAGAGGGGGGGTGTAGTTTGAAGGGGCAGAGGGGGGGTGTAGTTTGAAGGGGCAGAGGGGGGGTGTAGTTTGAAGGGACAGGGGGGGTGTAGTTTGAATGGGCGGGGGGGTAGTTTGAAGGGGTAGTTTGAGGGGCGGTAGTTTGAAGGGGCAGAGAGGGCGGGTAGTTTGAAGGGGCAGAGAGGGGGGGTAGTGAGGGGGGGCGCCAGAGGAGTAGTCCGCACAGGGCGCCACAACGCCTAAGGCCGGCTCTGTTTACACATACACATCTAAGGTCATACACAAAAACTTAGTCATACACATTCATGCTGGCACATTTACCCATACACATCCACACATGAACATTCATGCTCACACACACATGAACATTCATGCTCACACACACATGAACATTCATGCTCACATGCACATTAACATTCATGCTCACATGCACATAAACATTCATGCTCACATGCACATAAACATTCATGCTCACATGCACATAAACATTCATGCTCTCACACACACACATGCACATAAACATTCATGCTCTCACACACATGCACATCCATGCTCACACACACATGCACATCTATGCTCCCACAAGCACATCTATGTTCACACACACACACCCATACATGCACCGTCCCCTTTACATTAATCCCACCGTTCTCTTCACCTGTAAGCAGACTCTTATTTGGAGAGGCTGTTTTAGTGTCTTATCTTTGTTTTGCAGAAGTGCACAAGAGGTCAGAATAATGCCGATAGATTTGTGATACAGAAATACTTCTCTTTATCAACAAATCTATCTTGGATAAATATGTTTTGAGATGCCAAAATGTGCCACATTTTCAAATTGCTGCATGGGTTACATGGACTCACCAGGACCGTGTAAGGGTTGGATTTGCCTTTTTATATTATGAATTAAAAATCCGTAATATATATGGCTATGGTTACTAAATATTGCTTTGTATCTTGCAGTTAGCAATCACTGTTAGTGCATCTAAAAAATAAAGTATTTACAGTGCTCTAGACTCATGCATCTCAATAAATAAATATTTGCATTAATATTAAGGGACATTGGTTCACCAGGATTGTACACAATACTCTGACCAGAAACTATCTCTGTGACATGATATAATCACCTCTCTTTTCTAATGCAGCTCTGTATATAAACCAACACTCTTCTTGCATAGTCCACTGCATTACTCCCAATTACTCCCACCATTGTTCTTAATTTAGATTTCACATTATGTAATGTCTATTATATCACAGAAAAAAGACATAATTTATCAAAGCTGATACAACAGTATTCAATAGTATTTTAAAAAGGTATTTTACTGCAGAATCCCCCATTGGTTGTCCCACACCGATCTGGTCCCTCCGGTGACCTCCTCAACCCGCCACAAATCTTCTGAGGTAATGGGCTCCAGCTCCCAACGTGCTACCTTGCAGACCGTGAGGAGGATTGCAAGGCAGACTGCGCCTCCCTGGCTGAAGGCGTGGTCACGTGATCGCTACTCGCACATGCATGATGATGTGCAAATATGACCTCTGGTGACCTCAATTGCCTCTTTTCACTCCAGATTGCCTATATTAGCTCTGCACCTTCACTCTCTCAGTAACCTTGGTCGGTGTAAGTTCGTGCTATTGCGCCTGCTTGATTTTGATGTGTTTAATCCGTTGTGACCTGGCTTGCCGTTGACTTCGCTTATTGGCTCCTGATTTGGCTTGTTTTGAATTGGCTTCTGGATTCTGATTCGACTCTGATATTGTCCTCTGGTTGTGATCCGGTTCTCCTGCGGTTCTTCTGCAGTTCTCCAGCCTTCAGTTCAGACTGTGTTGTCGACTGAGGCCTAGCTGGCTCACCTTGCTTTACAACATCCTCTTCTACAGACATTACACCCATACACATTTGCCCATTTCCCCACCCCCTTGCTTAATGCCTTACAGGAGATGTGTTCAGCGCTGGCTCGGGGAATGCAGGGGCAGAGGTTTGTCCAAACCCCTGTGCACATGTGCGAATGTGATGGCATTGATTTCAAGAAATATAGGACCCTTTAATTTGTTCATAATGCATTTCACCTGCAGGAAGGGATGACCCTATAACACAGTTTAACTGGGAGATTTCTTCACAGATACTAATTGTGTATTATGACCGTATAAACAGAGAAGACTTTATTCTTAGGGTCTGGCTTTCATATTACGTTTAAATGTTTCAATTCACTGCAACTTATCTACAAAGTATTATCTTTTTATAAACTAGATGCTTTACACATCCTTGAACATACTGACCCTAAATAGACAACTTAAGCAGTTGCATTATCTTGTTTGTACAAGATTTTAATAATATATAACTACAAATGGTACAATGTTAAACTAAAACAAATTAATCACACATAACTTATTTGCATTTGATTTACATATCCATAAAATGGAAAATGCTGCTTTAGAGGAAAAAAAGTTATTTATTTGCAAAGTAATCTATATACATTTCCTCATTGAAATAATGCATTCCTTGGCTCATTGTTTATTGTAGTATTGGTGCCATATTCTGAACAGTTCTAGACCGAGACACTGTTAATTTGTTAGCAAATGACTGACACAGCATTAACAAAATACTTTGTTGGGAAAAGACAGTGTGACTGAAACAGAAATAGATTATGCTTGGATCACTTCTAATGCAAATTACAGTCATTCTACAGAGTTTTCATACACTTCATTTATTGTACACATTTTACTTATTAGTTTGTATAAAAATTTGGTATCACTTGACACAGTGCTAGAGGGAGAGAGGTGCCTCTATTTACTAACCTTTGAGCAGCAAATAAACTGCTATGGTTCAGCTTCACAATTCACTAAAGTAGCTCTAATTAGCACAACAATGTAAAAAAAAAAGCAAAACTTGAATTCTGTCGACTGGAAGAGAGTCATGATAATGGAAGTTGAAATAAGCAGGCAACTTGCTAATTTATTAACCTGAATGTTGCCTGCTAGTTGCAAATGAAAGTTTTTATGCAAACATGCATGGGAAAGCATGCGGCCATTTGAATCTAAAATCTGACTAATGTTTGAGTCAAAAAGCAGGCTTCTAGAAGCAGTAGCAACATATAGACTACAGTTTATTTTGGTTTATGCACATACGTTGCCTACCGTTTTGTTCATTATGGATATGGCATATTTTAAAGTTTCTAAACAAACGTGGGGATTTATCTCTTGTTAAATTATTGTTTTGCAACAGTGTGTTGTTTAAGCTTTAGGTTACTCTATTGCTACCCCCATCCTGCTTTACATAGTATAAGAGTTGGGACTGGATAGCGTCTGGCCACATGATACTGATTTAGCCAACCAGAATGTAATATCTACTCACAAATGGATAGTAAATGAGCAGAACTGGACAAGGAGCAGGTGGGACTAGTCATCACTCTCACCACCTTTACCTCAAAGATCACCCTAGAAAAGCAGCCAGAGGATTAAAAACCCCAGATGGTCTCTGTATACACTAAAATGTATTACATTGCAGGCTATTACTAATAGCATCAGTTTACAGACCCCCATGGTGTTCTTCAGATATCCCCATGTATAAAAAATGCCATCCATTGTGACAACACTGTTTCTCAGAGGGCTACAAACAGGGGCAACTCTAGTAACAAAATATAGGGGGGGGGCACATAAAATACTACAGTCAAAACTGAAGGGGGACACTGATATGTTCCATTACTAAATCCTGCCACTAAAAAAAAAACTAAATAAGATGCCAAAATACCAGAGTATTGCAGTATGCAATGATACCTTTTATTTGATTAACATAATACTTAAAAGACAATCTTTCAATTTTTCCTCTTTTCCTCAGGTATTGCTTCATACCTGAGAAGGAGAGCAAAACTCTTAAAAACCTTTTCTTTATAGTTCACAAATAAGTGCAGAGACAGAGCTGCCTGGTTGTTGTGGGCAGAGCTGTAGCTCCTTTTGCGCCTCAGGCACAAATGTTAAATTGAACCCCCCCTATTTTACAGAGGTTATTTTAGTGACATTGCCCTTACACATTGCCTTTACACACACCTGCCCATAAACACACACACACTGCCCTTACACACACCAACCAATGAATACACATACACACTGCTCTTACACACACCTACCCATAAACACACATATATATACACACACTGCCCTTACACACAACTACTCATACACAGACATATACACATACACTGCCCTTACACACACATACCCATGAACACATATATACTTACAATGCCCTTACACATGACTGCCCATACACACACACTGCTTTTACAAACACCGGCCCATACACACGCATACAGTATCTCACAAAAGCGTGTACACCCCTCACATTTTTGTAAATATTTTATTATATCTTTTCATGTGACAACACTGAAGAAATGACACTCTGCTACAATGTAAAGTAGTGAGTGTACAGCATATGTAACAGTGTAAATTTGCTGTTCCCTTAAAAATAACTCAACACACAGCCATTAATGTCTGAACCTTGGCCAGCTGAGCAGGGCTGGTTGGGGAGATCACAATCTTGCAGCTACCTCGGCGTGGCCCTTAAGACCAGCCCAGGGGAGGGGTCTCTCTGCCCCTCCCCTATAGATAGGCTACTGTTTTAGGGGCTTTGTAGTGAATTACATTGCTGTCAATGAGTTTACTCAGTGCAGTAGTAAAC
Source organism: Spea hammondii (assembly GCA_029215755.1). Lineage (NCBI taxonomy): Eukaryota > Metazoa > Chordata > Amphibia > Anura > Pelobatidae > Spea > Spea hammondii. The sequence continues at coordinate 104,874,030 of JARDYJ010000003.1, read as the reverse complement.
TTTACAAAACTTAAATACATCATAAACAGACTTTGAAATTTTCCTAACCACATTTATGCTAACGTCAGTAGAGACAAAAACCATGATGGAACTAAACAATGATAGAATAATTGATGTTATGGTTTCCTAAAGCAGCTTGCTGCAAGGGATGGTACTTGCTTAAGACTACTATATAGAAGTACATAACAATTTTGGTAGGCCTCATATTATACATTTGTATTATTTGAGCCTGAGACTAGCTTAGCGCACCGACATTTTTTCTTTTCCACATAACAATACGGGCAAATCTCCAAAACTATTATGCTGTTTGTTTACAAGGCATTCCTACTTTATGACACGCCAAAGATATTTGCATATTTTGACCTATAAATGTTTTTAGACTGTTGGAATACAGCTTAGAAAAATATATTTAAAATGGATTATTAGGACTGTTATTAAATCAATTATTGTTAAACAAATGTTTGGCACATGTTTACCTCTAGAGAATAGATAGCACAGTTTTTCCGACCGATTTGTCACTTACATTGTAGGAGCTACACGTTTATTTGCTTATTTATTATCTACTGTGAACGTGTGTTAAAAAAACTTTGTTTTCAGTAATGTATTTAAATAAACTTAAAATATTATTATTCAGACTATATTAGTCCTCTCCCAGTTGGTCCCATCCCATTACATGGGCCACAGTGATATTAAGAACTATGTCTTTTCCTATGTGTTTTATTTAACATGAATGCGGTTTTTTTTTTAAATGTGCTTTAAAATGCATGGTTAGTCCTTCTTCTGAACAAAATAAATATTTGCTGTGTGCATAATAACGGCATGAAATATGGGGCTGGTATTTAATTGTTTCTGGGACTGGTATTTAGTTATTCCCAAGGCAGGTTTTAATTCCTAGTCTGGTACCGATTACAATCACTAGAAGTCAGCATTACCATGGGAAGTAAAATTGGGAATTCATGTACCTAAAAAAGTGACTATTCAGTCAGCTCCAATGTTGACTATTCTATTAAAAAAAGAGATCTGTGATTTCAAATCAATGAATTATTTTAGTACAATGAAGTGTATCTTTCATTGAGCAAAACAAAAAATCCAAAAAAGGGCAATACGCAAAAGTGTGAAACTTTCAAACATTGGATGAAATATTGGATTCCAAAAGCGTAAAACAGTATGATAATGGAACTAAAACATGAACAGGTTCATGGCAAGATGTATACACTTAATTGTTGTATGGATGGCTACTGCTTTTCTTACTTATATATCTATATATCTGTGTCCAAGTCTGAGGTTAAGCAGACGTGTTGCCATAGAATAAAATGTCCACAATTAAAAAAGAATATACAGCAACATAAAGGAAATGTCCCACTAAGAATCAAAACATATCAAAAAAGTCACATCCTGATCTCCTAGATGAAAACAAATGGATCATTGTTGATTTTCCACATATATATTTCAAATCATACAAAAACATATATAAAGGCTGTTTAAAATGCTAAATGTTATTGCCTTTGAGCAAGAATGTTACAAATAGTTGAGAAGGACAACATTTTCCAAAATTGCCTTCTGGTTAAATTCCAGTGGTAATGACAATCAATCTGCCATAAATTTGTTTAAGTTTAGAGAAAATTCATGGAAAGTGAAAGAACTACTTCTGTACTTCTGATGAATCTCTTCATACTGTATAATCAGGTGTAACAGCTACTGTCTGCATAAATTAAACTATCATATCTTGGCTACTAAAACATACTGAATTGATTCAACAAAAAAGTACAGGTATTTCTATTACTTTTTTTTAAAAAAAAACCTCACAATAACCTTGTTGCATAAGTGTGCACACCCTTAAACTAATACTTTGCTGAAGCACATTTTGGTTTTATAATAGCAACCTTCTTTTTGGGTAGGAGTCTATTATCAAGATGGCACATCCCTCTGATACTTTGGAAGCTCTCTGCAGACCATGACTTTTGCTCTGAGATGCAACTAAGAAAATGTCAGGTAAACTTTATTTGTGGTTAATCAGAGTCACTTTAAATGATGGCAGGTGTGTAATGACTTCTATTTAACATGAGTTTGAAAGCGATTGCTTAACTCTGAACACAGCCAAAGCCCAAGTTATAAAAGGGTGTGCACACTTATGCAACCAGGTTACTGTGAGTTCCCACCCCTCAAAGATTTCAGTTTGTTTTGCAATTGAATTGTTCAAGTTATAGGTCATATTAAAGGTGGAAAAAGTTCTTATATGATTTATCTTTGTCTCATTCTTTAACATAACAAGAACCTGGCAATTTAACAGGGGTGTGTAGACTTTTTATATCCACTGTACACATATAGTTACACACACTGATACAAACACGTTTACACTCATTCTAACAAATATGCTCCCTCTCACACACTTATATCTACATCCATGCACAAACACTTATACTTACAAATGTTTGCTAACACAAGAAGAAATACACATTCATGCTCACATACACTTATACATAGACATTCAAGATCACATACATAGTTCACATTCCACTGCTCCACTATGCCACTATCAATTCATTGGTTCCTAGTACCCTTCAGAATCAAATTTAAACTTCTGAGTATGGCCTATAGAGCCCTCAACAGTTCTGCACCCCCTTATTTCTCTATCCTCCTATCCAAATACACCCCTACCCGCCTTCCTCACATGACCTGCGGCTATCTTCTACTGTAGTTACCTCTTCCCACTCTCGTATTCAGGATGTCACCTGCGCAACACCCCTCCTGTGGAATTCCCTTCCCCGTTCCATCAGACCTTCTGCCTCATATGCAACTTTCAAAACCTCTCTGAAAACCCACTAGTTCAGGGAACCGTACAACATTCCTTCCCATTACTCCCAACCATCATCATAATCAAGCCATCTGAACAATCAACAGCTTTAACAGCTTTAACACATCATCGGAACCAGATCATCCCCATCCAAGCATCTCACTTCCCCCTCAACCACCGACTAGACCAGGGGTGTCCAAGTTTTTTCTGCAGTGGGCCACTTCATCAGAATTGTATACGTGCGCGGGCCGCACTCATTTTTCACTGTGACAAAAAATATGGCCTTTAATAAAATATGCAGATTAAAATAAAGTAAAATGACACAAAACCTTTACTCTTCCTCTCACTGATTTCTGGGCCTTGAAAGTTTTGCGACTACAAATTCAGGATTCCCTAGATTTATTCTAGGGATGAACTAAACTGAAAATTCTGGACCAAAACATTCAGGGTTCACTTAGCCAAAACCGAAAATGACCCCCACCTTTAAAAATAATAATCAAAACTCACATGTTTAATAAAAGTAGGTAACACACAATTGGACAAAATTAGCAATATGACTTGGCATGATAGGAGTGTGATTGCTAACAGCAATCACACTCCTATCATGCCAAGTCAGCCAGTACATGCTGGTACAGGGTGGCTGTAAGTGATGTGCAGACCCCATACTGCTGGCAGCATCACTACACAAGGGGGGCATCTAGCTAGGTTTCAGCATGTACTGGCTGACTTGGCATGATAGGAGTGTGATTGCTAACAGTAGTCACAGTCCCATCATGCCTAGGTTCCAGCACTTACACATCCATCCAGTAAATGCTGGAACCTAGGCATGATGGGACTGTGATTACTGTTAGCAATCACACTCCTATCATGCCAAGTCAGCCAATACACGCTGGTACAGGGTGGCTGTAAGTGATGTGCAGACCCCATACTGCTAGCAGCATCAATACACAAGGGGGGCAACTAGCCAGGTTTCAGCATATACTGGCTGACTTGGCATGATAGGAGTGTGATTGCTAACAGCAATCACAGTCCCATCATGCCTAGGTTCCAGCACTTACACATCCATCCAGTAAATGCTGGAACCTAGGCATTATGGGACTGTGATTGCTGTTAGCAATCACACTCCTATCATGCCAAGTCAGCCAGTACATGCTGGTACAGGGTGGCTGTAAGTGATGTGCAGACCCCATACTGCTGGCAGCATCACTACACAAGGGGGGCAGCTGGCCAGGTTTCAGCATGTACTGGCTGACTTGGCATGATAGGAGTGCGATTGCTAACAGCAATCGCAGTCCCATCATGCCTAGGTTCCAGCACTTACACATCCATGCTATCACACACACATCACACACACATCACACACACACTCATAATCATTCATTCACAGATTCATTCCCTCAATCACACACACTCATTCAAACACCCTCCCCACCCCCTTACCTGCACTGCAGCTCCTCGATGCCGCTCACAGACTTCAGCAGGGGGCGCGGCCTCCCTCTGCCTTCTCTGCTAAAGCCTCTCCTTGCCAATCTAAAAAAACAGAGGACGTTGTATTTCATCATATGATTGTTATGACGACCTTTTTCAGGATAGGACAATATGTTCAAATAAGAGTCAACTGCTTAATAAAATTGTAGACCTTACAGTTATACAATGTTCTATATTGTATTTATGTTTATAATAGCCAGACAGGGCATATGAAAACATTATGTAACATTATTACTACAATTTTAAAGTAATTGAAATTATTTTAAATCATTAAATGAAAAGCTTGTATAAAAATTTAAAAAAAATGTGTTTTTAATTAATCATTATGAAAAGGAATATAATGTCCAATTCTAATTCTAGATCAGTTGCCTTTAACTATGATTTGTCTTTTCTTTAGGCTATAAAAAACACAGTTGATAATTAGTGCAATTACGGGTACTTGACAAGATGTAGCAAAACATTTCTAAGACAAAGAGGTATATACATGAAAAGTCTTTTCATAATGGCTTGATCAGCAAGACACATACTTAATATTAAAGAAACAAATTCTGTTTCAAACAAAAGTTTTTTTAATACATTATACGAATAACTCAGATAGTAGGCTTACATCATTGTCTCAAGTGTCACTATTGGTATTTGATGGCATTAATTTATTCTAGACATCTTTTTAAGCAATAATTAGGTCCCATGTTGTAAATAATCACAGAAATAAGATTTTCAGACTACTTTCTGATGAATTATTGATTGTTTTACTGAACATGCCTTAAGGGGATTATTATTTTATATGATAGATTTTTTTTTCAATGCAGAATCAAAATAGTAGAATGTTGTTGTAATACTTACAATGGAATTGTCCATTCCCCTGGTACATAATGCTCTTCACTTTAATATCTGCTCCTGTGCCACTCACATTTCTTGGCATGGTAGTATAAGTGTGATTAAGATGAACATTCTACCTAGACTGCTAAATGTGTTCCAAATAATACCTATTTATGTTCCTAAGGTCTTTTTTCGGTCTCTTAAAGCCACAATTTTGAGATAATTTATGCGGGGGTAGAAAGGAAACCTAGGTTGAAGCTCTCAATTCTGTCCTGTTTAACGACAAAAGGGGTCTAGCATTACTAGAACTCTAGAACCCCCCTTCTAAGGGCATTGGAGTGGGCATATCACCCAAACTCTGGAAAAAAATGTGGAATAGGATTATCAAAGCCATATGGAAGGTGACAAAGAGACCTCTCCTCTTTACTTCGGATTTGATGCTCCTCTACAAAAACATGTTATTTTTTATACTTTACAAATATTCCGATTCTCTGATATAAGGAATGAGTTAAACAAGTGGAGGAGGTGAAGATGATAGAAGAGTTGATCCATTCAGCCTAAGATTGAATTCAAGCATCAGTTCATTCTTGTCTGCATCTCTCAGGTCATGCATTCCCTCTACATGTTTCTTCTTCACCCCCAGGGAACCACTGCTATCACATCCTTTAACGCTACTAAATTGAAACTACCGCTAGCTTGGATTTGTTCTGGAGACTTGTAAGAGAGTATTTTACCTTATGAAGGTACAGTTTATATAAAAGTGGCAGAAGTAGAAGATCTAATCTTTTATTTTTTTTTACCAAATCCCCGTTTCCTGCCCCATCCTAAAAACACATCATATTACAACACACATTTAAAACAGTTATTCTTCTGCAAACTGTACTATGACTCAAAATATAGAAACTACTACTACAGGTATTGACCATGGCAGGCATGTTTTGAGTAGCTGCAAGTAACATTATATTAGTAAGTAAGAATGTATCTTGTTCTCCCTTGTTCTAAGTTTACTGCCAACTTATTTCAGTCATAGAGGCAGTTTACAGTATTTCCAGTAAGTTGTAGAGCTAACTGGCAGTTTCTTATGAGCACATATTACAGAAATACCTGGGAGCTTCTCGACGTGGGTCACCCAAAACTGCCTTAAGTATGCTGAGAGTAAGAGGGGAAAGCAATGGGCAGGGGAGTTGGGATAGCCAAATGCTGATCCTCCTGCCTAGAGAAAGAAGAAAGTGACCCAGAGACACAGGGAAGCTGGACTTCACCCAGAGACTCAGGGTGAAAGCCAGGGAGTTCCCAGGTATGATAACATATTTATGAATAAGGAATCAAAATAGTTTTTTTAGCTTACTAAATATATTTTCTAAGAAAAGCTACATATTAAAATTGGCCAGAATGCCAATCTCAAAGTTTAATTATGTTCTTTGATTTTTTAATGAAGTGGTAAATAGCATGGAATCGCTCAAGAAATTACTGAATACATTCATTTTATTTCCCCTATATTAGTCAATTGTGTTTTGAGAGCAAGAACTAATATATTCTTAGTTCCTAGACCCCAACAAACAACATTCCTCTGCTTGAGAAGTTAGTCATTACAACAGGTCAGACTATGCTGAACATCTCCACTCGCCTCTGCTTTATAAGAAAGAACTGAGCTGTATGTCTTATTCAGACTAATATACCTAAAACATACAGAGGTCATAACATATCATCAGGTTATCTCACATTACAATCAACAGAAAATCGGATGCTAATTGTATGCCCTGACACCAATTTGTCGCGGTTTTGCACATTTCTTCTTTTTGAGGTTAAAGCATGAAAATAGCAAAGTCGAATTTATTCAACACATTATTTTCTATTTATACAGGATTTCCTTATTCATGCTTTGCAGAGTCGATTTGTTACAGTGTAAAAAAAAAGAGCTTTTTTTCAGTACTACAAACAGTCCTTAATTTGTTCTTATACTCACGTTACTAGGCTTATATCTTTGTTGCAAAAAGGTGTTCCTATCAGCCTACCTGTGCCCTGGATAGTGATTCTATGGAAACCCCCTTGGGCTATTGAGGAAGGGGAATATGACTGCTGGCTTACTCGGAGCATGCTAGTAGCTTTGGTTGCTTCAAACTGCCTTTAACCCCTTAAGGACCGGGCTCATTTTTCGTTTTGTACCCTGTGGGACCGAGGCTGTTTTAATACTTTTGTGGTGCTTGTGTTCAGCTGTAATTTTCTCCTCACCCATTTAGTGTACCCACATAAGTTATATATTGTTTTTTTCAGGACAAGATGGGCTTTCTTCAGATACCATTTTGATCGTATCATCTTATTTACTATAAAAATAAAATAAAAAAAAACATGGTGAAAAATGGAAAAAAACCACATTTTATGACTTTTATTTGAAAAATCTTTTACTCACCTAAAAAAGCAAGTAAAAAAACTAGCTAAATAGATTCTACTACTTGTCCTGAGTTTAGAAATACCCAATGTTTTTATGTTTTTTTGCTGTTTTTTGTAAGTTATAGGGCAATAAGTACAAGCAGCGTTTTATGATTTCCAAATCTTTTTTAACAAATCTGGTCAGTCTGCCTCCATCTCCTCTTTGGAATATCTTTGAAGCCGGTTAACTCAATTTAACCCATTCAAACCATATATTTTTGAAAACTAGACACCCCAGGGTATTCCAAATATTTTAACCCTTTCCATGCACCAATTATAGAACTACACTTTGTCAAACTTTGTAATAGTAATTTTTTTTATTTTTTTTTCACACAAATTGTACTTTAGTTATAGATATACAGGTCCTGGTATATGCCACTGTCAAACAACACCCCAATGTGTGTTCAGGAACATCTCCTGAGTGCAGTGATACCCGACATGCATGGATTTGTTGTGTTGTTTGAGATTTAAAATGCCACATTTGGGAAGTGCGCTTTTTTTGTCCATTTTGGAAAGTCTGTACCTATGCCCTATCTTTGAGCTCAGCCACTCCAATTTACCCCATCAGCCATTTTTTTATATATTAGACACCCCTTGGGTATTTGAAGTGCTTTTATTTTAACTCTTTGTTGAGATTTTTGAGAAATTTTAGCACTTGCTCAAAATAATAAACTTTATTTTTTTATTTTATTTTTTTACACATTTTGCTGGTACTGGATGGTTCATCTAGTGACATCACTGCATAATTATTTTTAAATGTTAGCACTTTTTTTTTTGAATATTTTACTAATCACATTGTGATTAGAAAGCTGGGCTCCATTGACTTGCATGGTTGAATGCAGTACCTGTATTCAACCTGCAAGTGGAGCCAGAGTTCTCTAGACCATCTAGCGAACTTTAAAAACTTGTTTGTTTCTTTTACAGGGCGGCCGCCATCTTGCTGATGGCGAAGAACACCGGCAGATGCGGCTGTGACCGCTCTCCGGAGCGGTCACAGCCCACCCAGAGGTAAGTTGATCGCCTCCTAAACTCTTTTAAAACGGGCGTCCGCCGCCATACAATGTATGGCGGCTGTTGACGCCTCGGGGAGGGGCCAGAAATGGCCCCCGATGCCGATCTCGGCCTTGCTGAATGCCTCGACATCGAGGCATTACAGTAACGCCGTTTAAGCGAAGAAAGTGATCGTTGATCACTTTCTAAGCTTATTTTACTTTTTGACGGTTCAGGACCGTCAAAGGTCATTTAGTGACCTTCATGTCATGACGGTCCTGAACCGGCAAAGGTCGCGAAGGGGTTAATTTACAAGAAATACAAGTGGATGAGCAAATTAATCCATGACTTTGCACAGTTCACTTTGGAAAACAAATAAAACCATTATAACAAATGATTTTTTATAAATTATATTTTTATAAAACTAATACAAAATGTTTAAACATAAAATAAGATATATATATATATATATATATATATATATATTAAAAGCCAACTAATATGTATACTGTGATGAGCAACATCTTAACATCCTTTTCACAGTATCTGCATGGTCTGGATTCCTCCTTCCATTACACAAAAATTAGTCTTTCTGAGAGATGCAACATTGATTGTGGTGATGAAAGTAATAGAATAATGTATATTGTGGGACAGCGGTTGAAGCATGGCCACAATTATATACCAAAGCAAAGTAGAAACTGCAGAGTAAATTATGATCCCAATTTATTTCAAGTATTTTATAATTAATGTACTCTAATTTAGGACTTTTATTACAGATGTTTTAGCAAATGTGAAACTAAGTCTCAGTGTTTTTAGATAGCGGAACATAGCTGCCAGAAGAAATTAATGACTAAACCCCATCCATCTTGCCCAGAGGACCTTTGTTTTTTCTTGTTTCTTAAAGTATCCCCTTTCCCCAAGTTCCTTCATGTTTAAAAAAGCTCACTTCCCTTCTTGGGCCCCTCACTTCCCTTCTTTGTGTTCGTTTTTTTCCTTCTTCATTTTTTGCCATGTTTTTTCGCAGGGCTTAATACGGGGTTAACACAGTAAAAATATGCAGCAGCTTTGGTGCCAGGATTTTAAAAGTCCATAAGAGCGACTCTATTGGTTGCCAGCAGGGGGCTCCTCTGCCATCAACCAATGAAGGGCAGCTGCTCTTCATTGGTTGATGCCAGAGGAGCCCCCTGCTGGCAATCAATAGAGTCGCTCTTACGGACCTTTAACTCATGATGCAGAAGCTAGTTACCGCCAGTTACCTTCCATCCTATACACCGACTGAGACATCTGCCACCTGCTGGACAAACACTGCCATACACACAAGCAAGGAGGAACAAGAATGAATGAATGAAACCCGGAAGTAATTCGAACTGAGGTCAGCAACCAAATTGCAGATGGCGCCGAACATTTAAAAGAACCGCTACAGATGAAGAAAGTCACTCCTGATGAAGCTGCACACAGCGAAACGTTGAGTGACTATTTTTGGACTATTTCTTTATTTTACTTTATTTTAAAATCAGCAATATAGCTGTTTTAATTATTTTTACTATTTGATTTCAAAGCACTACATAGTGTATTTTTATATATATCCAGTATATTGTGACCTGGAAATAAATAAATAATTTTTGTACCATACCTATGGTGTGGGCAGTTATCTGTTATACTGCAAACCCACCTTGACCCACTGGATTGAGGCACACATCAACAGGACCAGATTGCCACCAGGGACTACGGGCCTTTACATGCTGTTTTAAGTGTAAGTATACTTCCACTTTTGCGTTCTCGGCACTTACAATAGTATGACACTATTGGATATCCTCTGTTTCTTTTGTTGTTCCTTGACATACACTCCATGCGAGGATTCTGAGGGCACCTCCGTTATATGTGCTGACCAACACAGTTAAACTGTGAGTGCAAAATCCGGGATACATTGGGCAGATTTTTTATTTATACACCTACACTATATATCTTTTTGTTTGCTTCTACTTTTTTATATTGAATGGAATACATGAGCACCCCCTAATGGACCCTTGCTGAATACTTCGAGACCCGGAGAGTGTTGTTTAAGGGCTGCAGCTGTGTTTCCATACATACAAAAGGAAAGTTCCTTTTTATCGTTACTTTATTGAGTCTTTACCCCTGTCTTGGCTGGTTTTCAACCTTTTCACATTTATACATTTCTTCATTGGTTGATGCCAGACGAGCCCCCTGGTGGCGACCAATAGAGTCACTCTTACGGACCTTTAACTCATGATGCAGAAGCCAGTACTCTCCCCAGACCAAGTTGCTCCGAGCTGTACCTTGCCCTACGCTTTGCCAGGCCAAGTTGCTCAGAGTGGTTGTCTAAGACTCAGACAACTTGGCTTGGGAGGAACGGGCATTTCAGTCTCCATGGCAAAGAGCAGGGCAAGGTACACCACGGAGCAACTTGGCCTGGGGAGACCTCCTGCTCCAAGAGTTAAGGGTCCATACAGACGATTCTTTTGGTTGATGCCAGAGGAGCTCCCTGCTGGCGACCAACAGAGGTGCACCTACAGGTCTTTAACTTCTGATGCCGAAACTTGGCCTGGGGGTTTCAAGGCCAAGTTTCTGAGTCAGGAGTTAAAGGTCCGTACAGATGACTATTGCTCGCCGGCAGGGGCCTCCACTGGCATCAACCAATGAAAGGCAGCTGCCATTCATTGGTTGATGCTAGATAGAGTAGCTCATACAGACCTTTAACTCCTGATGCTGAAACTTGGCCTGGGGAGGCTCTAGAAGTTCCAGGGATCTGTACGAGGGACTCTATTGGTCGCCGGCAGGGACCAATAGCATCAACCAATAAAGGGCAGCTGCCCTTCATTGTTTGATGCCAGAGGAGCTCCCTGCCAGTGACCAATAGAGTCACTTGTATGGACCTGTAACTCCTGATGCCGGACTTGGCCTGGGGAGGTTCCAAGAGTTAAAGATCCGTACAAGCGACTCTATTGGTCACTGGCAGGGCCTCCTCTGGCATAAACCAATGAATGGCAGCTTGGCCTAGGGAGGTTCCAGGAGTCGATCCCCAGGCTAAGTTTCGGCATCAGGAGTTAAAAGGCCGTATGAGCGTCTCTATTGGTTGCCGCACTGAGCTCCTCTGGCATCAACCAATAAATGGCAGCTGTCCTTCATTGGTTGATGCTGGAGGAGGCCAATGTTGGCGACCAATAGAGTCGTTTGTATGGACCTTTAACTCCTGACGCCGAAGCTTGGCCTGGGGGTTAATGGGAACAGGAATCCGTAGGATTGCGCCATGGGTTAAAGGTCCGTATGAGCGACTCTATAGGTCGTCGGCAGGGGCCTCCTCTGGCATTAACCAATGAACGGCGGCTGGCCTTCGCTCTTATGGCCCTTTAACGTCGGGAACCTCCCCAGGCCAAGTTTCGGTGTCAGGAGTTAAAGGTCTGTATAAGCGACTCTATTGGTAGCCGGCACTGAGCTCCCATTAACCCCTGCAATGCTACGTAGATAAGGTAGGCTAGATGCAGTGGGATGGGACCAGGGAGATAAGGTAGATATTTGTGTACGTTTACACGCCACCATATTCGTTTTTTCAGTTTGAACAATGAAAACAAACTATATATGCTCCTTTTCATGTTCTCCAGACTATGAATGCACAAGTCTAATATCAATACACCTTGATATGTCACAATAACAGTGATAATAATGTAACACCTGCTATGAAATATTTATTTTAAATATGAGGATTTACTTCTGTAACTGAACTTGTCAAGCTTTCCCTGTGTACACTTTTTGTACAAGAAACTGATATATGTTTTCAGAGCTCTTTTAACTGATAACTGGTGTATTCATTAGTTTGCTAATTGCCTGAAATGTACGTTCAAAGGACTAGTTTTGTCTTACGCACATCTCATATTTCCCATCTAAGTTTCTTCTAGTTGACCTCTTCTATTAACTGGGATTCTATTTTTAAAAATATACAAATTCCATGAGCAAAAGCATGACCCTTATAATGTTGCCATTACATAGACATTTACAAGATTATATATCCTGTTTATATTTCTGGAAATTATTGTTCATGCTGGCTTCCAGTCAAATTGTTTTCAAAAATTGTGACTTTTTTTTATTTTTATAGAATGCATGTAATAAATCAGCTACTAATGGATTCTTGCAGAACTTTCAGAGTTCCTAACAACTTGATTTATTTAAGATAACCACTATAATATTAGATATCACATGTACCTAACACGTTTTGACATTATGACAGCTTGAAAAGAGACTAGGGCCACCTAGTTCTGACTTTATTTTGTTGAATAAATCATGATGAAGTATAATAGGTCATGTGTTGTTGTTCATCTGAGGTTGTATTTATCTAATTTTTAGACCTGCTAAGAAACAGATGATTGTTATGTCCTGATATGTAAAACCATAGAGAGGGTGGACTATGTTTTTGACACAACTATATATGTATCAAAATACAACTAGCTAAGCCTCTATTTAAATATCATTGTAACACCTTGCACTTAGGTGTTATTTTTCAAATTATACCCTTTAACACTGGTATCAAGAATATCACAGTTGTCAGATGTGGCTCTAATACTCAAGCAGCTTCAAACAGAAAATTAGGTCAATAACTGTTTTTGCTTGAGTTGTGTAAAAACTTATGGCCATCCTTTAGTTGTAAATGTGTTTCTATGCTCTAATTGGGTATATGAATGTGTATTAACACATGAATCAATATGATTAATTTAAATTCACGTGACTACATTATTTCAGTGTTCCATGACCAATGCACTTGGTTGTCCTTGTGCAGTTTCAACCTGAATTACATTAAATTATCCTGGAAAATATACTCCAACTCTAAAATCTATGCAAAAAAAACCACATATCTGTTATCTTAGCCTGCAATCTAAGGCATTATCCCTCATTAAGAAAAATGCAGGCTATACCCATTACACGGATGCTCAAGGGTAGTTGACTACAAATGAGCCGGAAAGTAGACAGTAGCCATGATTCAGAAACTACAAGAAATGTACTATGAAAAGTAAAAACATGCTAATGCTTAAATGCTGACATTGCTGAAGTATGATATATTGTTTGATAGTAATTAAGACAATATAAGGGTATTTTCTGACTCATTCTTATGGAAAACTCAAACACAGAAACAATTTTTTTTTAAATTCTGTTGGCAATCTCTAAGTGATGGTGTGTTGACCTTGAAGTCTCAAATGTCATCATCACATGTAGGGGTGGTCAGGAAGAACTTAGTCTGTCTTGGATTAATACCATATTACACATGTGAAGTTTAACTTTAACAAATTACTCTCTGAAACTCATTATTATTCATTATACTCAAATACTGGTAATTCGCTAATAATTTAGATTCTTTTTTGGTATGATGATTACTTGCAAGTTATAGCAGAATGTACCATTTATACATGGAAAGCTAAGGTGAAAACCCCTCAACTTCCTTTAACTCACATCTATCTCTCAGCAAAGTCATTACTTGAGCCGAGCTTCCTCCCTGGCTGAAAGTTATACATCTGCTTAATCTCCCACACATCTTCATTTGCAATGTAAATGTCAGCCTGCAGGGATATTTGATGTAGACTGTAATACAGCTTTATATTTTCATGGAAAATTGTAAATGGCATACTGGAAGCCATCCAAACATAAATGATATGTGACTAGGATACTCTGTGATTTTCTAGATATACTAAACAGTTATGTGGAAAATATTATTTTATTTTAATAATATATTTTTAAAAATGACATAAAAAAAAAGAAAATAAGAATATTTTCATTTGCTAAATCGGAAAGTTTTCAAGCATTGCTGATGTGTTCAGGATATATGTATAATACATATAAATGTATGCTATATATATAAATGGCATTACTATAGTTTCTTAAAGATAAGGCATCAATATTTTTATAAGAAAATTAGAACCGAGGTAAGGAATATAAGCACATTTGTATTATTTTTTTCTAAGTCCAACTAGATTCAAATTACATAATTTCACATTACATCATACTTTTAGGAACCTAAGCAGCTGTATGTCTAAGGACTGCCTGTACCGGATCAGCCTCAATACAAGCTTTACTTCATTAGCAACTTTATTCAATAATAAGACTAATGTCCAATCTATAAATTTAACTATATTAGACATATTCTATATCAGGTTTGCATTTTCAAAGATATACAAATTTAGGCTTGAGGCCCATTATTATGGATTTAAGGTGGCTATAAAATGTATAATGGATGGGGAAAAAACCTAACAGAGAAATATTCATAATCAGATGGCATATTATAAATTCAGTACAGCAGTGTATATGCCAACTAAGTATATCTATAATAGATATCATAGCTATACATATACTATAATATATATAAATATAAATATATATATATATATATATATATATATTGTAACTGAATGTCCTTTAAAGCACAAGGAATCAGTCAGAGATCTTTCAGAATCACTTGTCTTCTAGGGTAATATAAAAGCCAATTCCAGATCCAGATAAAATCGAAATGTTTATTTTCTTCAAACCAGCAGCTTAAACAAAAATACAATATAAACAAAAATAAACCCTTGCTCATCTGTGCACTAACTAAACATAGGATTCTGTTTCCTCTCTAGGTTGGGGTGGCTTCCCCACCTCCCAACAAAACACTCCAAACAAACAAAATAAATCCAGCAAGGCTTTTTGTCCAGCAGCTCTCTTGGCTGGAAATAAGAAGAGAGAGTGAATTGCACCAAGCTGGGATTTTTAACCCCTTAAGGACCAGGCTCATTTTTCGTTTTGTACCCTGTGGGACCGAGGCTGTTTTGACACTTTTGTGGTGCTTGTGTTAAGCTGTAATTTTCTCCTCACCCATTTAGTGTACCCACATAAGTTATATATTGTTTTTTTCAGGACAAGATGGGCTTTCTTCAGATACATTATTTTGATCGTATCATCTTATTTACTATAAAAAAAATAACAAAAACATGGTGAAAAATTTTAAAAAAACACATTTTATGACTTTTATTTGAAAAATCTTTTACTCACCTAAAAAAGCAAGTAAAAAAACTAGCTAAATAGATTCTACTACTTGTCCTGAGTTTAGAAATACCCAATGTTTTTATGTTTTTTTGCTGTTTTTTGTAAGTTATAGGGCAATAAGTACAAGCAGCGTTTTATGATTTCCAAATCTTTTTTAACAAATCTGGTCAGTCTGCCTCCATCTCCTCTTTGGAATATCTTTGAAGCCGGTTAACTCAATTTAACCCATTCAAACCATATATTTTTGAAAACTAGACACCCCAGGGTATTCCAAATGCTGTTATTTTAACCCTTTCCATGCACCAATTATAGAACTACACTTTGTCAAACTTTGAAATAGTATTTTTTTTTATTTTTTTTCACACAAATTGTACTTTAGTTATAGATATACAGGTTCTGGTATATGTCACTGTCAAACAACACCCCAATGTGTGTTCAGGAACATCTCCTGAGTGCAGTGATACCCGACATGCATGTGTTTGTCGGGTTGTTTGAGATTTAAAATGCCACATTTGGGAAGTGCGCTTTTTTTCTCCATTTTGGTCAGTCTGTACCTATGCCCTATCTTTGAGCTCGGCCACTCCAATTTACCCCATCAGCCATTTTTTTTATATATTAGACACCCCTTGGGTATTTGAAGTGCTTTTATTTTAACTCTTTGTTGAGATTTTTGAGAACTTTTAGCACTTGCTCAAAATAATAAACTTTATTTTTTTATTTTATTTTTTTAATACTTTTTTTATATTTTTTTAACACATTTTTCTGGTACTGGATGGTTCATCAAGTGACATCACTGCATAATTATTTTTAAATGTTAGCACATTTTTTTTTCATTTTTTTTTTCCATTTTTAATTTTTTTTTTGAATATTTTACTAATCACATAGTGATTAGAAAGCTGGGTTCCATTGACTTGCTTGGTTGAATGCAGTACCTGTATTCAACCTGCAAGTGGAGCCAGAGTTCTCTAGAGGGTCTGGAGACCGTCTAGCGAACTCTTTCTTCTTTATTGGTTTTTTTCCCGGGCCGCCTGATCGTTGATCGCCTCCTAAACGCTTTTAAAACGGGTGTCCACAGCCATACAATGTATGGCGGCTGTTGACGCCCCGGGGAGGGGCCAGACATGGCCCCCGATGCCGATCTCGGCATTACTGAATGCCTCGACATCGAGGCATTACAGTAACGCCGTTTAAGCGAAGAAAGTGATCGTTGATCACTTTCTAAGCTTATTTAATTTTTTTGACGGTTCAGGACCGTCAAAGGTCATTTAGTGACCTTCTTGTCATGACGGTCCTGAACCGGCAAAGGTCGCGAAGGGGTTAAACCCTCCTGATTAGACCAGGTGAGCTGTACTTGGTCACCTGTAAATCCTGGTCTGGATTTTAAAAACTGTAGGAGTACCAGCCCACCCTGCTCTTCTGGATACTCCACCCCAGGGACCCATTACACAATTTAGAAATCACATTCCTATAGTATAGTTTTTTATTGTGCTTCTCTTTCCCTGGGGCTTTAATTTTACACGTAAGGGCACACAAAATTAGCCAAAGTAGGGCGTATATACCGCCCATCCACTACTGTACCGGCCTTTCTGTCACAATATATACATATGATAGTAAACAGTGATCGATGTTTGATGACAAGAGGAATGAATAGAGACAAGTAATCTGGCACAGATCAAGTCAATATGTAGACTGGGTTATTTTCAGGGCCGTCTTTAATGCCAGCCCATTCATTCCTGGGGGTCCCATTGCAGCTGCTCCTTCAGCCGGTAGAAACTGCGGTCGCAGGAGTCGCAACTACAACTTGGCCTGCCACTCTATGGTGCCTGGGCGATCCTCGGGATCACTTCCACATGGGCCCGCTGCTTACCTCTGCATTGCTCTCAGCATGAGCAATGCCTCCTGTACTACTCAGTGGATGCGGGAATACAGCAGAGTCACATTCCGCCACGGCACATGACCCTGCGTCCTTCCTGCTTTTCATGGGCGGTAAAAGAGAAGTAAAAATCAATAATCAATATTAAAGGTGGCCCTGGTTATTTTAGTAGAATGTAAAAGAAGTGAAGAAAGACAACTAAGGCAGAGGAAGTTAGTCAAAACACCATACATCTCTTGTAACTTGGGAAACTTGAGAGAAAAATCATGCCTGATGGCAGTTAGGCAGCAAATGGGATGTAAGACTGATTTCCTTTTTAAAGGACAACAGTAGTGAGAAAGAAAATACTTATTTAACTTCCTAAATACACTAATATCAACATAATTGCAGTAAAACTGAAAAATTAAAGCACACAGGAAATACCTTTTTCAGCTCCCTAACTCCCCATAAAGCATTCTGGGAGCATCCACACTGCATAAAATATGGGTTAGATCCAACCAAAGATAGCCATCCCTATATGCATGTGATGGTTTGTGAATGCACGGTAAGAGTTCTGTACGTACGACAACTGCCACATACAAACAGAGACATGCATCTTCGATCGGATCTGACTGATATTTTATGATATTAAAAGCTTTTTCCTATATCCTTTCATTGATATTTATTTTAGACATACAGTAATATCAAATGCATAGTTGCCAACAGTCTCGAATTTGCCAGGTTGTTTGTTTGGGTCCTGTTCTGTCAAATTCAGGTCTGTCTCTGCATAAAAATTCTGTCTATGCACAGTCTGAGACATACAAAGCCTAAAAGTTTGTAAATGAGCTCCAGACACCCAGTATCTGTACCCGTATGCCTGATGCTCAATGCAGCAGGATCATGCATCACTGCATTACTCCTTTTAGGCTCCACTCATTTGTGTCCCGTTCTGTCCTGTGACACCTGGAGCAGAAGTTGGCAAGTATGCAACTAGCATTTTAGGATAAATAACACACAAAATGTGAAATGCTAGTACAAGACTAATTCAAATATTAAAGGGCCTTTCAGTTTAAAATGTAACAAATATAAAAAAATTAAGTTGAATTTCTTGCTTTGTAGAATCAATACAATTTTATCAATGTGATCTCAACTTAAAGGAACCCAAGTGGCTTGTCAGGGATAAAAAATATAATTTACTAATTTACAACAAGAAACACTGCATAAGGGGAAAAATACATTTTCACTAAAATTTTATAAGTTATGTCAGCTTATGTTTGGCAGTATTTTATGGATAGCTGCCAATATATCCCTAAATGGTAAAATACCAATCTAATAAAAGTGGGGGGCAGTGTGAGGTTTAGATAAGGACATTTGAGTTTAAACTGAATTTGCATGTCCTCAGCTGTAACTCGCAAAATTTAAAGACGCAGGTAAATGCATGCTTTCACAAACAACTCATAAATTGTTGTTAGCTTGTTCCTTGTATGCGAGTCTGTTCGACCACTAAACGTGCAGTTAAATGGGGACTGCTCTATTCACAATGAAAAGATATTACTGTAAACAGCGTTAGTGTCTTCAATCTTGGGGAGGGAGAGCAGGTTCCACCCACTTCTTGCCTCCTATAGATAGCATGATATATATATATATATATATATATATATATATATATATATATATGAAAAGGTGAGAATTGCCCATATGATGCTATGCTATTTGTGCTGTGTATGTATATAACACATATGGAAGTTCAAAATGTACATTATACAAAAAATATACCAGAATAAGAAAGCAAACAGCTGCACTATTGCAGGACAGGCTGAACACCTATGGAAGTTGGATCAAGGGTCAGATCTCACATAGGTGGTCAGTCTGTCCTGTAATAGTACAGTATCTCATCCAGATTCCCTCCTAACCAGCCTCACCCACGTCTGCCTTTCACCACTCTAATACATTAGAAACAGTTATCCATCTAATGATCATGATAATCTTCATATCACCTGCATCTACAACTGTTAATTCCTCAGAAATGGACCTCAGTTTGCCTTCATGTTGTGAAGGATGTATTGACCGACATTTTATAATTTGACGTAGTTTGAAATAAGGAACTTGTCCAGCCTCAAGAATAAGCAATTGACATCCTGCTTTTGCCTAAGCAACAGCCTATAATGTCTTTCGCTTTTAATGATTTATATGTTTGGATGAACACAACTCTTTAACAGCAATGAGTGAATTAAACATAAATTAGTTGCAGAGAGACTCAAGAGCACCGCCTTTTTGACCCTTACCTTACAAAAATTGAGCGCACTGCCTCTATAATTTTAATCAACTTCATTCTAAACTGTGCGAAAAAATAGTTCAAATTTTGTTTATTTACCTCCAGGAATTTACAGTTATATAAATGTAGATGTGTAGAGCCATTGCAAATTTTAGCCAAGAAAATTTCATTTTATATGCATATAACAATTGCATGCATCAGAAACTATGGCAACCAAAATGATTTAGGTAAGAATATGTAAGCATTTGTACTTGTCCTTGATATATTTACCATGTTTGTGCCAGCATTTACTTGAAATTGATAGATACTGTTTAATATTTATATTGTGTTTTTTAGCTACTATATACGTGAATGGTGATGCACCAATTTAAAGGACGCTGCAGCCCTCGTATGCACTTTAATGCATATGATAGCTGCATGGACTTTTAACATTTCTGCAGTGTCTTCCTAATTCATGAGGGGCATTCTGCAGAATATCATCATATGCATTTGCCCTTTCCCTGTACCAGCTATCTTTAATGGACAAGACGTGTTCAGTAGAACTTATCTCCATGCACATGATATATTAACATCCAGCCAGCTCCAGCTGACTCAACTGGTTCAGTGAACATTGCAGGTGGGTGGCTGTTTTGTGCTCCCACTAATGAATTTTACTTTATTTTTTATGGCCATGTGTATGTAGGCATCTATCTCCATTTACTAAAATGTAGGGGGTTTTGAACAGAATATTATCGACGTACATGGAAACGTCCTAGGGCATGCTACCAAGAGCTCTCCCACTTTTGAGGGAGAGGCTTTTCAAGGTTGAGGTTCTAGATGCTCTCAAGGGCTAACATGAGGCAAAAACAATTTCGATGATAGTAACTATGCAAAAAATCAGTAAAGGATGTTGGCTGATTAACTTGAGGCAACAATAAGTTTGCTGAATAATTATCTTACATAAAACCCAAACGTCCACTGTTATCTGTTATCTGATTAAGTGATTAACCCATATTGTCTGTACAGAGGGACATATGCTGAATGAACTGCATTGCAATCTTCCACCAGTGTGACATTGAATTTTGTTGTACTAAGATTCATAACTACTAAACGTTAAAAGTTCTCCATCTGCCCACCGTAAGATTTTCAATACAGCTGAGCTTAAAAGTAAAATGATTAAAATAACCCTTTTGTGCATCTGTTACTTATATTTGCAGATGGTAACTAATAAAATTAAGCAATGGAGAAAGCTACAGGCCACTATGACAAACAACACTGTAATAACAAAATGAGATTAAATAAAATGTATCTGTGTTCAAAGAAAACATGAAACAAGTGAACTGGTATGGTGTCATGCCTATAAAAGCTCTCATAAAACAAAACGGCAATATTATAATCATAACCATACATATCACATCCACATTAAGGTTTAAGCAACACAATAAAAAGTGCATAAAGAAGGCTTATATAGCATGCATTAAAATGTGTGGGTATTAACCCCTTTAGGACCAGGGGGGTTTATACCTTTGTAAAAAAAAACATTTGCCATTTTTAACCATATGTCAATTCAACCACAACTTGACTTTTCCATGAATAGTGTACCCACGATATGACCGATAAGGCTTTCACTTGATACTATTTGTATATGCATAGTCCAACACTATTATTAATAAATAAAAACAATAAAAACATACATCATTACTAAACTAATCAAGATAACAAACATACCTGCAAAATTCAAGTGTCTTGATTTTCGTTATTTTTTTAAATTGTTTTATCCCTCCCTAATTCTATAACCCACTCTATTTTGTTATTAAACCATCTTAAAACAGATCTAAAATATGGTGTCAAAGATCTTTTTTAATCTTAAAAGATTCTAAATGTGATGTAAAAGATTTTTTAAAATCTGGTTGTCATCTTTTCTTTCTTTCTGTGTAAGCAATACTACAAGCATGTTTATCCAGTGAGTGCTTTGAGTGTAATTGGGTTGTGTATTTGGCTTCCAAGCACACAGGGACTTCATTTTCGAAAAACAAAAGCACATAGTCAGCAGCCATTTTAAACACAACTTGATAGGTTTACAGTTCTATCTCTTACTCTATTTTCACACTCACACATTTAAGTTTTTTTTTAATTTTTGTAATGTTGGCTTTGTGGTTTGCGCTTGCTGTTTTCAAAACACAACAGTTATAGTGAAACCTGTTGCACCAATTCTTACATAAACAATTTATAATTCATTCAAAACAACAACAAGTATTCATCCTAGATGTACAATGCATTATTTAACACACATACAGTCAGCTGACTAGCTATATCAGTGTTTGGTTTATGACTGCATTAATTAAGGCATTAATTTGCACCATTAAAATATGACACATAAAAAGAAATTATAATTTGATCTGTTGTAGTTCTGTTCATATTTTCATATTTTCTTTTATTCAAGAGCTATTAAGTTTAAACAATGATTAAAAAGCACTTGTAGAATCCATCCTCCATATTCAAAATCAATAAATATCTTTATTCCAGGGAAGACTTGGTGCCAAGTAATTTTAGATCTAACAGCTAAGTGCATTTCTCCAAAAATGTAATATCCTGAAAATTGTATTTTAAATTGCCTCTGGAAAAATGCAAGCCACAGTTCAAATTTAGAACAATATTAATATTAATTCAAATGGTGTAATGTAACCTGTTTTATACAAATCACGCAGTAAAAGGCAATGCATCTTTTGCAGGAAAATATAATATGTATGTTTTCTGAACTATATCTATTATAGGACCATAGGGAGAAGGTTAGATTAACAGGCTTTGCCAGTGATCAGTATCACTGGACATTACTTATAATGAAACATTTCAACTGATGTGAAAATGAGATGATAAAATAACTCTGTAGATAGGATATATAAAATGTTAAAAGAGTTCCCATTGGGGGGTTGGTATTATTATTATTATTACTCTAGAGTCAACAACTTACACATTGTTTCTTCCAATACAGTACATTCAGAGGGTATGACTAAACTAGAACTGACAGACTAAGACACACAGATACATTATGTAAAGATAGAAAAGCTTAAAATCTAAAGGAGATGAGGTGGTACAATGATTTTTGCCATGTTAGGCAAAACTTCATTTTGCAGCCACCGTGGCTCCATCCCTTTGCATCATGCCCCCTTTGTACCCTAACTTTGTAGGCAGAGTCATGTGCACATATCATACACATAACTCCTCCACCCTGACAGCACCTTTTGTCCTTTCCTTCACTGTGCTATGCCCACGTCATGTAGTTCAGGTATAGATCAAATAACCATCACATGGAAACAGATATGGGTCAACTGAATAAGACATACAAACCCTATATTTGCAAGTATAGATAAAAAAAAATAACACATGGAAACAGCATTGCAGGTATAGGTCAACTGAGTTACACACACCCACCTTTACAGGTATAGATCAACTGAAAATAACACGTAGTAGGGGCAGTGCTACCTATAGGCAAGGTACGCACCAGCTGAGGGCACAGATCTACGTGAGGCGCCTCCTCTGTGGTGGACTAGACAGGCCCCAACATAGATCTGCTGGAGGAACAGGGACGGCTGGGGAGATCATGGATCTTCCTCCAACCATCCCTTACTGCTCCTTTGTGATTCTGCTAACGCCGCAGGGTGAGCTGCATGAATTGCGTGTATGTGTCTGTCTGCCTGGATATATATATGTTCGTGTCTGCCTGTCTTTCTAGGTATGTATGTTAGTGTCTGTCTGTCCATCTAGGTATGTATATTTGTGTGTATCTGTCTAGGTATTTTGGTAGTGTGTGTCTGCCAGAGTATGTTTGGTAGTGTTTGCCTTAGTATGTATGTAAGTGTCTGCTGGAATATGTTAGTGTGTGTCTGTCTGGGTATGTTAGTGTGTGTGTCTGTATGTTAGTGTCTGTCTGGATATGTATTTGTTTGTCTTACACGGTATGTATGTGTGACTGGGTATGTTAATTTGTCCCTGCCTGGGTATTTCAGTGTGTGTCTGTATGTTAGTGTGTATCTGTACGTTAGCATCTGTCTGGGTATGTATTTTAGTATCTGCCTGGTTATGTATATGTGTATGCATGTGTGTCTACCTGGGTATGCATGTGGGTGTCTGAGCATGTTAACGTGTGAACATGTGTCTTTGTTTAGTTAATATGTGTGTGTCTGGTTGTGTTAGTTTGAGTAGCTGGGTATGTTTGTATGGGTGTCTTGTTGTGTATGTTGTGTGTGTATGTTGTATGTTAGTGTAAGCACCCCTCCCAAGGCTCTGGATATGCCCCTGGCTCAGATGGAGCAATGAGACAGGACCTCAACAAGGTAAGTTATTGGTAGAAAAGGGACAGATTTATAGTGAGAAAGAGGAGAGATAGTAAGAAAATTGAGTGATAAAGAGAAAGATATTAGGGAAAGATAATAAGGAGAAAGAAAGAGGAAATAATGATAAAGAAGAGCGATGGAAAGAAAATGAGAGAATAGATTGTAAAAAGTTGCAGAGAAAACAAGAAAGGGGAGAGATAATGAATAAGGGGAGAGATAATGAGAAGAAGAGATGTAAAATAAAGGGGAGAGATACAGTGAAAGGATATAGAGGAGAGGAAGATGAGAGATAAAGAGAAAACTAAAGAGATGCAATGAGAAATGAGAAGAAGGAGCCAAGGAGGGGGCGGCAGAAGGTAAATGCATAACTCCCATCAATATAAAATAAGCCAAATAGTTGTGCAGAATAGCTTCCAATTCATACTGCTGCTGTGGACTACCTATGATGCTTAGTATCACAAAAGACTTTTGGCAGGCTGAGCATCTTGTGGTCGTTTTCACGCTCTTTTACACTCATAACTTACTCATGCTCTCACATGCTCTCACTCTCTATCAATATCTCCATACCTTCTCTGAAGACCGCTTCCACATCCCTGTCTTCTTTCCTGCAGGTATGCTGGTTCTCTTGACTCTTATTCTTCTGTCTCAAAAGGGTGAAGCCTCCACGCAAACCCTCTCTGGCTGGAGGAATGGGGGAAGTTCTGTTCACCTAATGTCAGCTGTGGGTCTGCCCTTTGGTGCACCACGTGAACAGCCTGTCCCCCGTTCCTCCACTCATGGGAGAGGATTACCAGAAGCTTCGCACTTTCAAGGACATACTTTCTGTGCCCCCTCACAGCTGCACCTGAAGCGAGTACCTCACCCGCCTCAACCTTCCTACAGCTCAGACCTTGTAATACAATATGATAAAACTGGACTTAAGATTCAAAAAGGAATAGTACCGGCATGTATTTAATGATATTTCGTGATAAAACAATAAACTCTGGCTACCCATGAAATGTGCTCCCATGAGGTATCTTCCCAACCAGCCTCCAGCAGAGGAACTCAAAAGTTTTGAGGTTAAATATCCATGTTTTTGAAAGAAAAGCAAATTGAAGTTTGGACAAAAATGAAACAGAAATACAGTGTAGACATTGTTTACATTGTAAATGACTATTGTAGCTAGAAACGGACGGTTTTTAATGGAACATATTCTTAGTTGTATAGAGGCCCTTTATCATTTATGTGTTCAAATGGCATGTTGTGTAAGCTAATTCAAGTTTAAGTTTAAAAAGCTGATTGCTCATTAGAAAACCCTTTGGCAATTATGTTTTTTACCATGTTTGTACTAAATGACCAGAGCACTTTTTGTGCTTTTGCTATGTCTTTATTCAAGTCTGATTGCCCACTAACCCATTTAGTGCACCCCACACATTATACATTGTTTTTTTCAGTACAAGTAGGGCTTGTAATAATAATAATTTTATATATAAACCATTGTTTAGTATGAAAAACATCTAAAAATGTGAAAATTAGGGGAAAAAAGGAAAAATTTCACAGTTTTCATACAAAAACCGGTGCAAATGAGAAAAAAAAACCTCCAAAAGTGTATTTAGGTATTTGTCCTGTTTTTGGAAACACCACATATGCCTGGTATTTTCATTTATTTTGGCACTCACAGGGTTATATATGAATGACTTGCATCGGTGTTTCTAAACAAGATTTTTTAAAGATGTGGTATGCTGGGAGTTGTGCCCCAATAGCGACCAGAAAAAGAAAAACTACTCAACAAAAGTATATATTTTTTGTAAGTTGACATCCCAAAGTATTTTACTAGGGGCATTTCAACACTTTTGATTTAACCATTTTAGCGCCTGCAATAAAAATTCATTTTTTTTCATTTTTAACAAACCCATTCTATCCAAACGTAGTATTTCAGTACATTTCTTTCCCTGGGTACATGAAATTACTGAAGCAACTTGTGGGGATATATATTAACCCATGCAATGCCACGATTATGTCATCCACAATTACGGCATTGAAAGGGTTAATGCTGCACCATCACTCTTATGGAGCGATCAGGCAGCAGGGGAATGTTGTGTGGGGACCCAAGCAATGCAAAGCCCCCTTCCCTGAAGCCGCCTGTGGTTTACCAGAGCTTCCGTGTTGAGCCTGTAGATTCTCTCCTGTTCGAGCGATCAAAGGCTCGAGAGAGGGCTCAAGGTTGCTGTGCTGGTCTGTCCAGGTACCTGGGCAGACAGCAGCAGCAGTGCCCCCGCAATCACCGCAATCACCACAATTGTGGCGACGTGGGGGCATTTTTTTGCATGACATACCAAGTATGTCACAGAGCGAATGAGCCCACTTGGGCATGACGTACCTGGTACATCACCGGACGTGAAGGGGTTGATGTGTATTTTTTTTAAAAACAATAAATAAATAAAACAAGAGAGTACCTGACACAGAATTTGCAGACATTTGTCATTAATGATTGGCTGCTTAAACTGTGGCAGTAAAGTGCTTTCAATTGCATCAACAGTAGAGAAAGGGCCAAATGCATTTGCAAAGAAGGCCACATGAAAATTTAAAGACTCATATGATATTATGGCTGCAGTGTCCTTTTACCTATGAACAGGGTATTTTTTATATATCAAACTATTAATATGAATAATGTTCAGTTGTTTTCTGAACATAATTTCTTGGAGCTTAATATACATTTTATGAAAAAAATGAAGGTGGTGATACAATTTACCATATCTAATGAAACATAATACTTTTAGATTTTAGATTTTTTACCATAATTTAAATTATATAATATATTGAATTCATTGTCTGTCATGCAATTCATGATTAAGAATCAGAGAGACATTTTTTGTCATTTTGCTAAAGAACAAAGCTGCAGTCTTAAGTGTAATTATAGAATCATTTTGACTTGCTGATATGTCATCCTCTTGGCAACTGGCATTGTATATTTTAAAATTGCTGATGGTAATATAAAGGCTCTTTATAAAACTGGCACAAAGACATAAAAATCTACCATATCAAATATTTTAGAATACCAAGAAATCTATAATTAGTGTGCCTTAATGTGAAAGAAATGCTTGAGCCACCTGGAAGCAATACCCCTGTTCCATCTCCCCTCTTCTTCCAAGTTCCAAAAGAAGGTGTGACTTCAGCACATTAAAGGACCTCTGAGACCAGTGGTGACTCTAGAAACAATATAATGGGGGGGCACATAAGATACCACAGTTAAAACTGGGGGGGGCATTAATAATTTCCACCATTAAATCATATTACTGAAAAAACATATATATATATATATATATATATATATATATATATATATATACACATATACATACAAGTTAGTGCGACTAATCCTTGAAATAAATATTAGAGTAAATAACACAATACCTTATTTTTTCCACTAAATTATTTCAGGGCCTTGAATGTTTTGTCTCTGGAAAAGTATAAATGAAACAGTTCTAATGTATATTAAGTGCCAGGAAACAGATAACCAAACACACACACTAGGACAGGCTTTTCCACACCGACACCCAGACACACACACCAGGACAGGCTCTGCCAACCGACACCCAAACACACACCCCAGGACAGGCTCTGCACACCGACACCCAAACACACGCACCAGGATAGGCTCTGCCACCCAAACACACACAAAGGACAGGCTCTGCCACACTGTGAGGCTGGAACAATGGTGGAGTCTGATATGCAGGGACGTAACCCCAGGAGGTGATAAACAGCTAAATGCAGCTTAATATAGGGTGGAATGAAGTAGCAGTAGTCAGGAACGTAGCCAAGGTCAGGATAATAGAGAGCAGCGAAGTCAAAATCCAAAGACAGAGTCAGGAAACCAGGAATATCAGGAACGCCATTTAGTAGCCAAGGGTCGGGTAATGGAGGGCAGCAGAATCGAGGAGAAGCCAGGTTTGGTACACAAAATAGCACTAGGAGATTAAAATAAACGCACAGGAAGCTCAAAAGGAAATCAATCACTGAGCACTGGGCTATGCTGGATTGTAAACTTGCCGTCTGGGGGAAGCCTCGCCCCCAACCGTCACGTCATCCGTGCACATACCCCGGCGTCTCCATTCGGGGATGCATAAAGTTTGCAGAGGAGGAAGAGGCTGTAGACGCGTTGCGGGATTCAGTGCCTGCGGGCATCGGGTACTCGGTGAGTAGCTTCGTGGGGTTGGAGTTGCGGACCCTGACACACACAAACACCCAAACACACACACACCAGGACAGGCTCTGCCACACCGACACCCAAACACACACACACACACACACACACACACACACCAGGACAGACTCTGTCATTCCAACACCCAGACAAACACACCAGGACAGGCTCCGCCATACCAACACCCAAATACACACCCCAGGACAGGCTCTGTCACACCAATACCCTAACACACACACTAAGACAGGCTCTGCCACCCAGACACACACACACCAGTACAGGCTCTGAAACACCTACATCCAAACACACACACACGCCAGGACAGGCTCTGCCACACTGACACCCAGACACACACACCAGGACATGCTCTGCCACACTGACACCCAGACACACACACCAGGACAGGCTCTGCCACACCGACACCCAAACACACACACCAGGACAGGCTCTTTCACACCAACAGCCACACACACATACCAGGATATGTTTTGCCACACTGACACCCAGATATACACACCAGGACAGGCTCTGCCACACTGATACCCAAACACACACACCAGGACATGCTCTGTCACACCAACACCCATACACACACCAGGACAGGCTCTGTCACACCAACACACATACAGACACACACACCAGGACAGGCTCTGCTACACTGACACCCACACACACACACACCACCTTGTGTATTGATGCCTCAGCCAGCACATTTTTTGTGTAGATTAATGTGGTGCCCCCAGACCCTTGTATCTATATTAATGCCCCCAGCAAGCCCTTCCCTTTATTATTCAATTATGTGATGGCCCCGTCACATATACGCATTAGACATGCATTTTTAACTACATAATAAGTATTTATCTCTGGAAATTGAAATATAATTTCAAAATAACCCTGCTTCTGATATATATATATATATATATATATATATATACCGTATTGGCTCGGATAAAGGCCACACCCGAATATAGGCCGCACCCTAAAAGTTTGGTGCTTTTTTAAAGAAAAAGTTTTGTAATAGATATGCTGCCACTCTGTCCCCCCCTGATATGCTGCCACTCTGTCCCCCCGCCGAGATATGCTGCCACTCTGTCCCCCCGCCGAGATATGCTGCCACTCTGTCCCCACCCCGAGATGCTGCCACTCTGTCTCCCCCCGATATGCTGCCAGTCTGTCCTCCCCCCCTCGAGATATGCTGCCACTCTGTCCTCCCCCCTCGAGATATGCTGCCACTCTGCCCCTCCGACTTACCAGAGCAGACTCCCGGGTGTCTTTGCGGGGCCAGAGGGGGACATCTACGCAATACGGGTATACGGCACCGGAAGTTGTATACGCGTATTGCGTAGATGTCCCCCACCTGCCCCGCAAGACACCCGGGAGTCTTCTCTGGTAAGTCTTGGGGGCAGAGGTAAAACGCATCGTGCGGACGTTCACCGGCTGCGGCGATGCGCGTAAACAACCTCCGCGGCCGGCACGTCTGCACGATGTGCTCTCCCCTCGTGGGAATTCCCGGCAAGGGAGATTGTTAAAGCACATCATGCAGACGTGCCGGCAGCGGAGGTCGTTTACGCACGCATCGCTGCTGCCGGTGAACGTCTGCGTGATGCGCTTAGACAATCTCCCGTGCCGGCACTCCCCCCGTGGAAAGTGCGGGGGATCTGTATCCTAACCCTGCTGCCTGCCCGGCACCCGGAACTGCATGTGGGGGGAAAAAGTGCGACCTCTATTCGGGCCAATACGGTATATATATATATATATATATATATATATATAAATATTAGACCCTGCTGCCTATAAGAATTAATATTAGACCCTGCTGCCCATATATATAAATATTTTACCCTGATGCTGATAGCAGCTATAGAGCAACACATTAACACACAAACCCAGCTTTGCATGTATAGATCAATTGAAATTCACTTGTGAATTCCACACTGAAGGTATAGATCAAATAAACAGAATCAGACATATAAATCCTGTATTTGCAGGTATACAATAATAATGTATGGAAACATAGCATAGCAGATATGGATCTACAGAATAACACAAAAATCCAGCTTTGCAGATATAGAACAATTGGAATTCACATAAAAACTCACATTAAATGTATAGCTAAACAACCCTAAATTACAGACATAGATCACAGGCTGCACACCCCAAAGCCAACCCAAATTATACACATAGGACTTGCCCCAAACAGCCCAGCACGAGTGAACTTTGTCCCCAATCACCCCCGGCCTGTGCCATCTTTGTCCCATAAACACCCTGCCTGTGCCATTTTGGTCCCCATGGCTCCATCACCCTGCTTGTGCCATTTCTGCCTTTCCACAATTATACACCAGTTACACACAAACACTTTTACAGTCACTCACTAATTCACACTTTTATTCACATAATTCATTCACACAATAATTTATTCTCTCACATTCACACAAATCATTTACACATATTCATTAATACATTCATACTCACTCATTCACACTCTTTACTATTACTATTTCAATATTCGTATTACCCTCTTTCTTACTAACTACCCCCCCTTCTCACTATGTACTCCCTCTCCCTCCCTTACACATTTTCTACCCTCTGTCCCCCTTTCTATCTATCCCCTCTCCCTCCCTTATCACTTTCTTTCCCCTCTCCCTCCCTTATCACTTTCTTTCCCCTCTCCCTCCCTTATCACTTTCTTCTCCCTCTCCTTCCCCTTATCACTTTCTACCCCCTCTCCCTCCCCTACCCACTATCTACCCTCTCCCCCTTCCCACTATCTACCCACCTACCCTACCCACCTCCCCTACCCACTATCTACCCCACTTTGTCTCTTATTGGTGTATCAACACCGTTTATTGACAAAGCAGATAATAAAAATGACAGTGGACATATCAAGTATATCGGTACAAAGCAAGTCAAAAGTAACATGAGTACACAGTTTCACAGGAGCATATAAGTATGGGTCACATAGCGCCAGAGAATACATCGAAAACTGCGATAGGCAGAGGTAAAGAAACCGAGCCACCATTATCTGTAACAACAATACGACCCAACAGCAATGCAGTGAGCATTAAAGTATCAAGATAAACATTATAGCAATACACATGTTACAATGTCATTAATCCAAAATAAACAGTGAGTGGAAAAAAACAAACAAACAAACAAAAGAACATAACCATGCTCCAAGGAAACAACACATCTGGAAACAAAATGTAGATTCGCGCAGACCCAAGGGCCCGAAAGCAGAAGACTAGGAGAATCCCGAACGTAGCATCGATCCACCAGCCACATCGTGAGGCGGCCGCAGCTAGTGCGGAAGATAGAGGTCCAATATACGAGGAGAGGAGACGAAAGTCGACCATGGGAGCCATTTAAGCCCATTGGCATATTCACGGCCCTGAGCAGAGGCCACCAGGTCCTCCATGTGAGAGAGAAAGTTAACCCTCGCTACCCAAGCAGATAGTGGGGGGGGGCCGTGAGTTTTCCAGAATCGGGGGATAATGGCCTTCGCCGCCTGAAGCAGGTGTATGGCCAATGATTTTTTATAGGAGGTGAAGGAGGAGTGTGTGTGGTGTAAGAGGAGACCCTGGGGAGAGGCCACGCAGTCGGGATCTATAATATCCTGAATGACCTTCACTACAGCCTGCCAAAAGGGACGGATATCAGCGCAGTCCCACCATATGTGCCTGTAGGTGCCGTCCTCGACCCCGCATCTCCAGCAAAGAGGGGAAACCTGGGGGATAAAACGATGCAATTCAGCTGGAACTTTGTACCAGCGGGACAGGAGCTTGTAGTTACACTCCTGGACCAGACTGGCAATGGCACCTCTGTGAGTGAGCTGCAGTATTTTGTCCCAATCAGCATCAGACAAGGAGATTTGTAAGTTCCGTTCCCACAGACTTAAATAAAAGGGCTTAGAGTGCCCATAGGCCTCCTGCAACAGAACGTATAGCCGAGATAACAAATGAGCGGGTTCAGAACCCAACAGGCAAAGTTGATCAAAGCCCGTTAAAGGCCTAGTGAGCCGGGTGTCAGGCAATAAAGAAGAAACATAGTGCTTGAGCCCATGGTATGCTAAGGACAACTGGAAGGACGGTGCGCGAGGGTGTAAGAGGTCTGCAAGGGAGCGGAACGTGCCCGACTGCAAGACGTGGCAAAGCCGCAAGGTCCCTGTCCGTGTGGAAGTAATTAACCGAAGCACGTCCTGAGGGATATGTATAGGCAAATCAGGGTTGTGTGTCAGTGGGAGAAGCGGGCTCGGGACGGAGGTGAGGGCAGTCCCCCTCGCTACTCTACGAAAGGCCTTCAAGGTGGCCGAAATAGTGGGGCGTGCAACCCCCGGAGCCATGTGACAACCAAGGGGCCGCCGAGATATCGGCGACAAAAAAAGAGTTTTCCAGTCGGGTCCAGAGCTTGGGGACCGCTATCGACCATTCCACCACTGTACGTAAGTGGGACGCCAACCAATACCACTCTAGGTTCGGGAGGGCCATACCTCCGTGCATTTTGGACCGAGACAGGTGATTAAAGGACAGACGAGGAATCCTCTCCCCCCATACAAAGCGCGTAAAAACCCTATGGCAGGCACGGTAAAAGCTCCTGGGTAAAAATACTGGCAAACATTGAAAGAGATACAGAAATCTTGGGAGGATGTTCATTTTGATCACCGCTATACGGCCAAACCAGGAAATATGGGGTACGGACCACCTGCGTAAGTCTTGGGTTACGGTAGCCAATAATGTGGAAAAATTTAGTGGAATAACCTGGGAAAGATCGGACGGGATCCATAAACCCAAGTATTTAAAGGCCACGTCCTTCCATTTAAAAGGAAAAGAACGGGACAGGTGGGAACGCAAATCGTCAGGAATGTTGACGCCAAGAATTTCCGATTTCTGTAAATTAATTTGGTAATTAGAAAGAGCATTAAAACGTTTTAATTCCGAAATGATGTGGGGCAACGAAACAGAGGGATTGGTGATCATACACAGCATGTCATCAGCATAGATGGCAATTTTGTGGGTGGTGGAAGCGATGGTTAATCCAGTGATCAAATCATTATCCCGTAGCGCCTGAGCCAGGGCCCGAAAGCAGAAGACTAGGAGAATCCCGAACGTAGCATCGATCCACCAGCCACATCGTGAGGCGGCCGCAGCTAGTGCGGAAGATAGAGGTCCAATATACGAGGAGAGGAGACGAAAGTCGACCATGGGAGCCATTTAAGCCCATTGGCATATTCACGGCCCTGAGCAGAGGCCACCAGGTCCTCCATGTGAGAGAGAAAGTTAACCCTCGCTACCCAAGCAGATAGTGGGGGGGGGGCCGTGAGTTTTCCAGAATCGGGGGATAATGGCCTTCGCCGCCTGAAGCAGGTGTATGGCCAATGATTTTTTATAGGAGGTGAAGGAGGAGTGTGTGTGGTGTAAGAGGAGACCCTGGGGAGAGGCCACGCAGTCGGGATCTATAATATCCTGAATGACCTTCACTACAGCCTGCCAAAAGGGACGGATATCAGCGCAGTCCCACCATATGTGCCTGTAGGTGCCGTCCTCGACCCCGCATCTCCAGCAAAGAGGGGAAACCTGGGGGATAAAACGATGCAATTCAGCTGGAACTTTGTACCAGCGGGACAGGAGCTTGTAGTTACACTCCTGGACCAGACTGGCAATGGCACCTCTGTGAGTGAGCTGCAGTATTTTGTCCCAATCAGCATCAGACAAGGAGATTTGTAAGTTCCGTTCCCACAGACTTAAATAAAAGGGCTTAGAGTGCCCATAGGCCTCCTGCAACAGAACGTATAGCCGAGATAACAAATGAGCGGGTTCAGAACCCAACAGGCAAAGTTGATCAAAGCCCGTTAAAGGCCTAGTGAGCCGGGTGTCAGGCAATAAAGAAGAAACATAGTGCTTGAGCCCATGGTATGCTAAGGACAACTGGAAGGACGGTGCGCGAGGGTGTAAGAGGTCTGCAAGGGAGCGGAACGTGCCCGACTGCAAGACGTGGCAAAGCCGCAAGGTCCCTGTCCGTGTGGAAGTAATTAACCGAAGCACGTCCTGAGGGATATGTATAGGCAAATCAGGGTTGTGTGTCAGTGGGAGAAGCGGGCTCGGGACGGAGGTGAGGGCAGTCCCCCTCGCTACTCTACGAAAGGCCTTCAAGGTGGCCGAAATAGTGGGGCGTGCAACCCCCGGAGCCATGTGACAACCAAAGGGCCGCCGAGATATCGGCGACAAAAAAAGAGTTTTCCAGTCGGGTCCAGAGCTTGGGGACCGCTATCGACCATTCCACCACTGTACGTAAGTGGGACGCCAACCAATACCACTCTAGGTTCGGGAGGGCCATACCTCCGTGCATTTTGGACCGAGACAGGTGATTAAAGGACAGACGAGGAATCCTCTCCCCCATACAAAGCGCGTAAAAACCCTATGGCAGGCACGGTAAAAGCTCCTGGGTAAAAATACTGGCAAACATTGAAAGAGATACAGAAATCTTGGGAGGATGTTCATTTTGATCACCGCTATACGGCCAAACCAGGAAATATGGGGTACGGACCACCTGCGTAAATCTTGGGTTACGGTAGCCAATAATGTGGAAAAATTTAGTGGAATAACCTGGGAAAGATCGGACGGGATCCATAAACCCAAGTATTTAAAGGCCACGTCCTTCCATTTAAAAGGAAAAGAACGGGACAGGTGGGAACGCAAATCGTCAGGAATGTTGACGCCAAGAATTTCCGATTTCTGTAAATTAATTTGGTAATTAGAAAGAGCATTAAAACGTTTTAATTCCGAAATGATGTGGGGCAACGAAACAGAGGGATTGGTGATCATACACAGCATGTCATCAGCATAGATGGCAATTTTGTGGGTGGTGGAAGCGATGGTTAATCCAGTGATCAAATCATTATCCCGTAGCGCCTGAGCCAGGGGCTCCATCGCCAAAATAAACAATAATGGGGAGAGAGGACACCCCTGTCACGTGCCATTCCGCAGGGTAAAGTGCTCCGAAAGGATGCCATTAATTTTTATGTGAGCAGAGGGGTTAGCATACAAGGCGGTGAGTAGGTTGAGGAAAGGGCCCTGGATGCCCAACTTCCGCAATACCCTAAACAGGAACACCCAGGAAACCCTATCAAACGCCTTTTTCGGCGTCCATAGAGACCAAGGCGTAAGGTACGTTGTGGGCGCGTGCATACGCGATGAGATTAAGTGTGCGGATCGAATTGTCTCTGGCCTCCCTCCCCGGCACAAAACCGACCTGATCCCT
This sequence comes from Spea hammondii, assembly GCA_029215755.1. NCBI lineage: Eukaryota > Metazoa > Chordata > Amphibia > Anura > Pelobatidae > Spea > Spea hammondii. The sequence continues at coordinate 104,838,609 of JARDYJ010000003.1, read as the reverse complement.
ATGAATAAGGGAGGGGATGTAGCGTTGCAAACGAAGAGCCATCACCTTAGCTAAAAGTTTTATGTCCGTATTAATCAAGGATATGGGGCGGTAATTAGCACACAATTCCGGATCCTTGTCCGGTTTGAGGATGACCGAAATGTGGGCGACATTGGACTGGGGGTCAAGCTGCGCTCCAGCGGCCAAAGTATTGAAGAGAGTGACTAAATGCGGGCCCAGAACGGGAAAAAACTTTCGGTAGTACCCAGTGGTAAAGCCATCTGGGCCAGGGCATTTGCCACGGGGGGTGGATTTTAACGCTGTCTGAATCTCATCCGCAGTAACAGGAGCGTTTAAAAAAGCTAACGCGTCACCGTCCAAACGCTGGGGTAAAAATTCCCTTAAATAATCCTCAATGCGACGTAAGTGGTCAGGGGAACCGGCGGCCGGGGGTGTTAAATCGTAAAGGGCCGTGTAATAGGAGTGAAAACATTTGGCAATGTCATGGGATTCATAGTGAAGAGATCCGTCTGGGGATCTTATTTTGGGGATATAAGAGGAGGCTCTTTGGGCACGCAAAGCTCTGGCCAGCAATTTACCTGATTTGTTCCCCCATTCATAGAACAATTTTCTAGTCAAAAGAAAATGGCGTTTTGTAGTGCTATCTAGAAGGGATGCCAGTTGTTCCCGCAGAGCATGCAATTGGGTCAGAATCTCAGGGGCCAATGTGAGTTTGTGCGAGTGTTCCAATCGGTGAATCTTACGTGTGATGTCGAGGATAGAGGCCAATTTTAACCTCTTGAGAGTGGCACCAAGTTTAATCAGGTGACCACGTATTACCGGTTTGTGGGCCTCCCACACCACGGGGAAGGGAAGCTCATCTGTAACATTATCCTGGAAATAATTGCGGAGATGCGTTGTAAGATCCGCAACATGGTGGGGATTATCTATTAAATTATCATTCAATCTCCAACACCAATGTTTGGGTGAACGAGCCCGGAGGCGTAGTGTGAAGTGTGTCGGGGCGTGATCACTGAGGGTTTGTAAGCCAATGTCAGAATCGTGTAGATGTAGAAGGTGGTGGTGGGAGAGAAAAAGGCTGTCAATCCTTGTGTAACGGTCATGAATGTGAGAATAATAGGTATAGTCCCTAGCTGTCGGATGCTGTGACCGCCACGTATCAATCAACTGGTGGAGGTGCAGGGACTGTTTAACTTTCGTAATGTTGGAGTAGGGAATGGATGAGGTGCGTGCGGAGGAGTCCCTATGCGGATCTAAAATCATATTTAAGTCCCCCCCCAAAGACATTCAGACCATCCTGAAATGAACCAAACCGATTCAACATGCCACAAAGGAAAGAAGACTGATTACGATTAGGTGCGTAAACATTACCGATCGTGACCTTTTGGTTACCAATGCAACATTTCAGGAATATAGCCCTACCCTCAGGATCCCTCCAGACATCCAGGAGTTGGAATGGAATGGATTTATGGATAAGAATAGCAACCCCTTTAGTTTTCGAGTCAGGGGCACTTGCCAAAAAAGCGTGGTGGTAATATCTATTGGTCAGACGAAACTCCCTGTTAGCTTTGAAGTGAGTCTCCTGAAGGAGAGCAACATGAGTTTTTTGGAGTTGTAAAGTGTATAAGACTTTCGATCTCTGTTGGGGTTTATTCAAACCTCTAACATTGAGAGAGGTAAATTTGAGTATGTCAGGTACCATAAGGCGAACGTCTGGAGGAACCCCGCTGGCACAGCGTCATCCCTGGAGCCAAAAAGAAAAGTAAGAAATAATAAAAGAAAACAAGAAAAACCAACCACAAAAAACAAAACATAACAGTAAATGTATGCAACTATATTAGATGCCGTAGCATCGAGTATTGAGCCAGACGACCTTGGGAAAGGTCGAAATCCTGTGCCTGAACCCAACGAACGGGTCAAGCCAGTAGACTCTCGGGGGGTGGGCAGAACTGCCCGTTAGGAGACACCGCCAAAGGCGAGTACGGGAAAGGGTGGTAAAGGGAGATAGAGGAGAAGTATCCCGCTCCATCTAGCCCTAGGAAGACAAGCCCCCCGTAATATGAACAGAACATGCCAAAAAAAAAACCTAAATCTATGTGTGCGAGTATACCCCACTGGGGACCGCAATAACGGGCGGTAAACGAGGTAGAAACAGCTACCATGCGGTGATGGGAGTGAAACACCCGTGTACAGGTAAGTGAACCCTGGTTAGACGACGAGTCAACAGTAGGATGAGACCGCACTGCATAGCGTCCGTGGGTCCCAAGAACAGTCAGAACACAGCCGAAACACCAACGAGGATCCTGAGGAGCAAAAAGGTAGTAGAGTACCGTAATCAAGGGGTGTCTTGATGCTTGTGCTTCTTACGCCTTTGCGGTCTGGGAGACCAATCTTGTGAAGGGTCCAGCAGAGTCTCCGGTGCAGAAAATGACGGCTCCCAGTCGGTGACCTCGCACGCCGGTAGACCAAGGTCCTCTGTGAACTGGCGGACATCACTGGCGTGCCGGATGACATGGGTAGCATTGCCACGGCGGACCAGAAGGGCAAACGGAAAACCCCACTGGTAGGGGATATTAGCCTCGCGCAGGGCCTGTGTGACGGGACGGAGCAGTCTCCGAGCCTGCAGCATGAGTGGCGAAAGATCCTGAAAAATGGTGATAGGGTGCGAGTCCCATAAGCAAGTTGCGTTACTCCTGTAATGGCGCATGATCTCTTCCTTCAGGGGATAACTTTGGAGGCAACAAACAACATCCCTTGGGGGTGCGGATCCCGTAGGTTTCTGACAGAGAGCCCTATGAGCCCTGTCAAGATGGATGAGTGTGTCAGACGGCCTGTTGAGAATCTTATTAAAGATGATTTGTAGCGTCGGGGCAATCTCCTCATGAGTAACCGATTCCGGTATACCACGGACCCTCAGGTTATTTCGCCGGCCTCGGTTATCGAGGTCTTCCAATTTCCTGGTGAGTTGCACTAGAGCATCTGCCTGGCCCCGTAGCTGGGAAGTCAGAGCGTCAACGGTTTTACAAATCTTTGGCTGCGCGTCTTCCAGAGAGGCCACGCGGTCGCCAATATGTCGTATGTCTGCTTGTATAGCAGAAAGACTCACGTGGATGCCTTGCGTAGCCCTGTCGACAATTGCCGCGATATCATCCTTAGAGGGTAGAGAGTCGAGCTTGTCGTGCCATAGGCGATCTGCCCGGTGAGTGTGAGGTGTCTGCGAGGTAGCGCAATCCTCGTCGGCTGGTTCACTTGCCGGACTCGCGGGAGAAGATGGCGGCCATTGCGAGGAATCGCGGGAGTCCTGGTCGGACGGCGCGGTGAAGAAGGAGCGCACGGAGGTAAGAGTGGTCCTGTCCTTGGACCCCGACGGCTTCGGGGTATTTAGCTTAGAGTGTTTGCCCATCTCGGGGGGTTTAGCGAAAAACCGAAGCCTATTAACGAGCGTGATGTGCGGGAGCTCAGGACTTATGCGTCCATCTTGTTCGCTGGTCGGCCACGCCCCCCTATCTACCCCACTTTGTAGTTCACTTATCTTGAAGTCCTACAGTGGGAATGCGAGACCTCCATCATCCTGCTCTGTCACGGTGCACGCTGCTTCACAGCTGAGAATATGACTTCATAACCAATATGGTGTTTTTTTAACTTACATAAGCGTGTGGACCATTCTACTTAAGCAGCAATGTAATTTTACAGTAATGTACCGAATTCACTATTCACTAAAAAATGTAGATTTCAGAAGGTGTCCATAGAACCACTCTTGACCAAGGGTTAGTGTTAACTGAGGGTAAGGGTGGTATGGTTAGTTGTGATGCTCTCACTCCCAATTAGTTGCTTTTAGCTTACATGTTCAGCAATTTAGATCAATTTTAGGGAAGTGTAAGACATGAGTTGGCAGCAGTAAATATGTAAATTGTCTCACTGTTGTGTTTGCTGCTATATACTCCCCATGACCGCCAATTTGCATTCATTTGACACTTGGATAGATACAATCATTTTCAATAATTTGAAGGTTCAATCTTCAGTTCATTAAAGTGTATTTTGTTATTGACATTTAGCTTAATAAAAAGACAAACCGGACTTAGCAATGATTGTCTGTCCTGGCTGTGATGATGAGGTGCCGCCACATGATTCAAGCAAACTTATAAAGCTTTATGTAGGATAGATAAGTTCATTTTATTTTAACTAATTTAGTGATCAGCGGACCATGTACTTGGGGAAAAAACTATCCATTGCATTTTTTCAATTTTAGAATTGTAACATATTGTTCGGAATAAATGTTCAACTGTACTAATAAAAAATAAATCAAAAGAAAGACTATTTATTTACATATATATTGTTTGGTTATACATAAGATAAAAAACTGAAGACATGATTGAACATCAAAATAGCAAAAAGTATATAAAGTGTGACATTTCTTGGTCTTAAAAGGTTAAAAAAAAACAAAAAACTGTGTTAAAAAAAGGATCAAGAGCTGTCTCGCAGCTACAGTGACCATAGCCAAGCAATTGAAGTCATACTACTGGTGCTGAATGTTCAAGCACCATTAGAACTGAAAAAAAGAAATGGCCATGTTTCAACATTCAAAAACACAGTGAGCAAATAAGACTGAACATACGCAATATGTATTTAATTGTCTCAGTACCAGAACCAGGGTTTAAAAAACACTACATTGCTTTAATTGAACTATAGTGCTACATAAATGCAGACAGAGACAAGGATAAATTCACTAGCTGATGGTGAGCAGACAAACATAGTTATGGTAAATAGATTAACCGATTGATAGAAGGAGATGTAGCAGGCCTGGATTGGGGCAAATGGGGCAAATGCCCACTGCTCCAATGTCAGATAGGGCAAGTCACTTACCACTCACAAGTTAGATCCGGTGCTTTTTGTGCATACAAATATTTAGTTTCCATTATTGGAAGCTAAATAATATTGAAGCAAAATGAAATGGAATACACAAATATAATATAAAAAGTTAGACAAACAATTAACTAATAGAAAACCAAAATAATAACAAAAATGTATTTAATCGTACTTGTGCCCCACACTGTTGCATATGGTCTGGCCGTCTGGGCATTGGTCCACCTCTGCAACGGATAACAAAAGCCGTGAATCTATTTTTCAGGGGCCCTCCTTTGGAACGGGGACTTCAACTAAGATCCCAAAATTATCTCTCTTGAAGAACCTTGTAAAGGCTACTAACAGTATTGTTCCTTCCTAAGTAGCCATGTCATCCCCCAAAATAACACAAAGTAGTTCCAGCATTTATTCTCACAAATTGTAAGAACTTAACCTATCAATAACTTGAAGCACAGACAGGGGAGCTGGGTGTTTCTATCCTATTTTTAGTAGGAAAAATTCATCATTTTGTATTATCAATCCCTACAAGTCCTTACATCCAACATTTAAGATTGCTAATGTGTTCATTGGGACCAAGCTGATCTGCGAAAATGAATGACATTTCTAATTATTATCATACATTTATCAAATGTGTTTTTTCTCTTCCTAGTAAACTTAAAGCCAATGTGTAATTTGCAGACATTCAGCATTGCTTGGATTTTTCAATTTGGTTGGCATATGTATTTAATAAGAGTAGCAATTTTGCCATTTCTTTCAGTTAACAGATAAAAAGCAGACACCTCACTTGATATTCTGTATTTTTTGTGGATGACTATTTTATACTTCATGATTCAATATTTATGAATCATTTTTAAGTTTGAGAGTGTCGGTGCAGGGGTTGTGTGGGTTCCAAATGAAACAAATAATATTTAATTCTACAATGTGAATTCCTGACAATGTTTAACTTAGAACCAAGAATAATATTCAAATGCCTCTATTGAATGATTAATCTTTTACAGTTAAGCCATAGTGTAATTATCTGTAAAATAAATAGAGATAGTAAGAATGACTTTGGAATGAATACTTTAGGTTTATGAAATGTGAGTATAAAACAGGTCACATTTTATGGATGGATTTTTACTTTGATCATCACTTCTATATATGGATCTTATCTGCCACAGCACAGATGTGTAAATTCATGCTCCCCACACTGTGCTGATTTATTAAGCTATAATGGTATTCCAGTACTTTGCCAAAACAAAAAAGCTGGTGTTGACAGCGGTGATTAAGTAAAATTATTTTTAGTGCTATTCCCACAATTTCTTCACTGCCAAGCATAATACCTGCTAATATATCTGTATATAAGTTGAGAAAAAAATTGTACTTTTCAACTAGGAGCAACTATATCTATCAATCGATCTATGTACCCACACAAAATATGTGTACATATGAAGATAATACCGCAATTACTTCTAATTATGTACAGTATGTACTAGACTTGCGCATTCGTATTCGGGCGAACATTAAAACTAACATGAAGGGTGCGTTTTCGTTGTTCAGCCCAAATACCGAACGTAAGAACATGGCGGCGGCGTATACGAAGACAAAGACACACAGCATGAAGAATCTCTGTGTTTGTCTTCGTTTACTAATCTCCCTGGTCCCTTCCCTATTTAGCGTACCTTATCTACGCAGCATTGCAGGGGTTAAAGGCAGTGCGAGCGACTCTATTGGTTGCCAATTGGTTGATGCTAGAGGAGGCCCCTGGTGGTGACCAATAAAGTTATTCTTAAGGCCCTTTAACTCCTGATGGCAAACCTATGGATTTCCGCTGCCGTTATCCCCTGTGATGCTGCGTAGATAACAGGAACGGAAATCCTTAGGTTTGCCGTCAGGAGTTAAAGACCTTCAACTCTTGGAGCAGAGAGACAGGCCAAGTTCCCCGTCAGGAGTTAAAGGGCCGTGCAAGCTCCTCTCCTCTCCCCGCTCAAAGAGTTAAAGGTCTGTAAGAGCGACTCTATTTGTCGCCTGCAGGGAGCTCCTCTGCCATTGGTTGATGGCAGACAAGCCCCCTGCCGGTGACCAATAGAGTCGCTCTTACAGACTTTTCAAATCCTGGTGCCACAACTTGGCCAGGTGAGACCACTGGTCTCCCCGCTCCAAGAGTTAAAGGTCCGTACGAACGACCAATAGAGTCGCTCGTACAGACCTTTAATCTTGGAGCGGGGAGACCATGGTCTTCCTAGGCCAAGTTCCGCCGTCAGGAGTTAAAGGGCCGACTATTGGTCACCTGAAGGGGCCTCCTTTGGCATCAACCATCAATTGGTTGATGCCAGAGGAGGCCCCTGCAGGGGACCAATAGAGTTGCTTGCACGGCCCTTTAACTCCTGACGGGGAACTTGGCCTGTCTCTCCGCTCCAAGAGTTGAAGTTCTTTAACTCCTGACGGCAAACCTACGCAGCATACGCAGGTTAACGCAGGTTAACGCAGGTTAACGGTAGCGGCAATAAGAATAACTTTATTGTTCACCACCAGGGGCCTCCTCTAGCATCAACCAATTGGTTGATGCCAGAGGAGGCACCTTCAGACGACCAATAGAGTTGCTTGCACGGCCCTTTAACTCCTGACGGGGAACTTGGCCTGTCTCTCCGCTCCAAGAGTTGAAGTTCTTTAACTCCTGACGGCAAACCTACGCAGCATACGCAGGTTAACGCAGGTTAACGCAGGTTAACGGTAGCGGCAATAAGAATAACTTTATTGTTCACCACCAGGGGCCTCCTCTAGCATCAACCAATTGGTTGATGCCAGAGGAGGCACCTTCAGACGACCAATAGAGTTGCTCGCACGGCCCTTTAACTGCTGACGGCGGAACTTGGCCCCGGGTCCAACATTAAAAGTCTGTACGAGCGACTCTATTGGTTGTTCGTTCGGACCTTTAACTCTTGGAGCGGTGAGACCAGTGGTCTCCCCTGGCCAAGTTGCGGCACCAGGATTTGAAAAGTCTGTAAAAGCGTCTCTATTGGTCGCTGGCAGGGGGCTCGTCTGCCATCAACCAATGGCAGAGGAGCTCCCTACAGGCGACCAATAGAGTCGCTCACACAAACCTTTAACTCTTGGAGCAGGGAGAGGAGTTAAAGGGCCATGCGAGCGACTATATTGGAGGCCCCTGCCGGCGACCAGTAAAGTCGTTCTTATGTCCCTTTAACTCCTGACGGCAAACCTACGGATTTCCGCTGCACTTCATTGGTTGATGACAGTGGAGGCTCCTGCCGGCGACCAATAGAGTTGCTTGTATGGACCTTTAAAATCCTGGCGCCAAAGCTGCTGCGTAGTGTGTACCGCGTTAACCCCGTATTATCCCCTTCTACAAAAAATGAAGAAGAGAAACGAAACAGAAAACAAGAATGTACACGAATATTCGCCTGAACCGAACACAGGAATGGGCGAATATTTGTGGAATATGAAGATTTTTTTCCACATGAAGGTAAACACGAAGAGTTGGCCGGCATCCAAGTCTAGTATATACTATGAGGTATTTTATCTTGATTGTAGCCAATTGGATGCTCTCCCCTGGACCCCGGCATAAAATCATATACACACGGATGATTATTTAGGATCAGATGCAGACCTAAGTGGCGGAGGGCACTGTGCATGAAAGTCTGTTTAAGCACCCCACCCCTACTCTAGTGACTCTAGTATACTTCTTTGTAGGATTTCGATGTCTTGGAGGTGTATGGTGAAGCTTATAAGAGACAGGATCTGTCAAAAAATCAGTTTACAGTAGCTGGCTTCCATGAGTTTTGTTTGCCCATCTACGATTACACTAAATATACTGTCATACCTCCCAAGTAACCCTCTTTATGAGAGACAGTCTGTGTCAGTTGAGGGGGAGGTGGAGTGTGACAGGATGACATAACGCTGCACGCTCCGGGAGGCGGAGACGAGGGAACTCGCGATGGTTTGCGTTGCTGAGAAGTGAAGAGCCTGCTGGGGTGTATACGCTCTCCTCTGCTGCTGGGATTCTTTTTTTTTTCCTTGCCGTGATAGATTCAATGGCTCAGTCTGGGGAGTTCTTCGAGACCGGTATGTCAGCACCGGGGATTCGGGAGAACGCGCTGCTCGCTGCTGTGGTAGCAAGATTACTATAAGAACGCCGTGTGAAAGGAAAACGGTGTTTAAGTATTATATTATTTTGGCTATACACAGTCTCGATCTTCTGTAACAGCAAGAGAACTCTATCAATATAACACAACAAACTGCAGATAAGTACCTCATGTAACTGTCCGCCTGGTTTAGCTACACTAGCATTCTGACTGTTCAGCGTTTTAAAGAAACTTACCTTATTATCAATTGGGGAGTAGAGTGCTAAAAGTCAATTTTTTTTTCTTTGATTTTTTGTCACCATGCCCCCAAAATATCACGCTACCAAAGGCAAAGGTAAAGAAAAGAAAGATCCTAAACACGATAAAGGAGTTACGACTTTCTTTTCCCCAAGATCAATTAAAGAAACACTGGACTATTCACAAGTGGAATCGGTCTCCTCAATGGAGGAAGCAACAGCTAGCCCTGTGAGACTTTATTTAGAGGGAAAAACACCAAATTAGTCACTTTACTTTTTAAATAATCAATTAACCTTTGATGAGAATAATATATCACTGTGAAGTTTCGACTGAAATATCAGTAGTTAATATACTATGATACCAATGGTATATCACGGAGATATGGGTTGACTGAAATATTAGCATATTGTACTGTTCATTGTGCTTTTTTAATTTTAGAATATGAATCTATTACAAAATGGTTGGGTCAATATATATATGGAATTAATTAATTCACTTTGATCTGAATAGTATATCACGGAAACAGTTAGTGACTGAAATAATAGCAGACAGTGCCGATCATTGTGTTTTTTTTCACTTTAGAAATTAATTTTACGATAACTTGGATGCAAATTTTTTTTCTGGTAAATTGATAGAACTAGAGAGAATTGATTATTTTTTCTCAGAAAGACTTTATTTAGAGGGAAAAACACCAAATTAGTCATTTCACTTTTTATATATTCACTTAACCCTGAATAATATATCACTGAGATATGTTTTGACTGAAATATCAGCAGTTAATACGCTTTGATGCAAATGGTATATCACGGAGATATGGATTGACTGAAGTATTAGCAGATAGTCCTGTTCATTGTGCTTTTTTTTCATTTTGGAATATGAGTTTAATACAGATTTGGTGGGTCTATATATTTATATATATATATAGAATTAATTAATTCACTTTGATGCGTGATATGGTATATTACAGAGACAGGTATTGACTGAAATAATAGCATACAGTGCTGATTACTGTGTTTTTTCACTTTAGAAATGAATTTTATGATAACTTGGGTGCAATTTTTTTCCCCTTCTTAACTTTCTTATTATATATATGTCCTATATTTAGACACATAGTAGCAAACTATCATTCAGGAAGGTTCCATCATTTTGTTCTCTGTGAACTTAAGAATGTATCCAGATATTTCTACTATCTATACACTATGTATGCTTTGTATGCTTTGTAGAGAATTTTATTTTCTCTAGTTTGCTTTATGTCTTTATGTATTGATGTTAGTCTGCATGATGGAGTTGGAGAGATTATAATTTTCAGTTTGGGTATAGTGTTTTTTTCCTTCTTTGGGGTGGATTAGATGGGGTTAAATGTATTTCGGTCAATACTGAACTCACCCGTTAAACGCAACAGAGTATATGCCTATCTACGAAAGGAGAAGAATAGATGTAGCATTTTTTTCAGGAAACCCATTGGAGAAATAAGGATAGAATTAGATGGGGCGGTAGATTTTATCCACATACTTACCATGCTTCAATGACAAAAAGAGAGGTGTCGCAATCACTTTTTCTAGTAATATGCAGATAAAACAGAAATACCTGGAACAAGACAAGGAGGGACAGTATTTAATATGGGTAGGCACAATTAATGACGATAAGTATACCCTGGTCAATAGAACCAATAGAAAAAATATCAATAACAGAGAATGTTTGGTCAGACCATAGTATAATTTTCACTGAGCTAAAGGATAGGTGGGGATTCCACCCATATATATAACGTGGCGTTTGGACGATAGCATCCTCTATTCAGAAGAAAATAAGACAGTACATCTCAGAAATGACTTGGAGCTTTTTTCAGGAAAACAAGATTGGACAGACATCTCAGGCGACTAGGTGGTGTGCCTTTAAGGTGGTTATGAGAGGCCATTTCATCATATAAAAAAAAAAAGATTTGACATCAATGATGATATATGAAATTCTATAATATAGCAACAAAAGCTAAATTAAACCCCTCTCAGGAACATAAATTAGAAATGGAGAAGATAAAGGAAAAAATAAATCAAAAAGAACTAGAGAAAACTAGGTATTATATGGATAAACTCAGAACAACATATTACCCAAAAGGTAATAGACAAGATAAAACAATGAGCAATCAGTTTAACAAAAAAGGGGCCAATAACAGGATAAATTAAATCATGAGAGAGGATAAGATACTGATGACTCCAGATGATGTCGTGAATGGCTTTAAGGAGTATTATGCAAATCTCTATAACATTTTACAGAAAGCTAGCGATACAGAGAAATATTTAGAATCAGCAGAGCTACCAGCCATAACAGAAGAATAAAAAGACATTTATATAGACCATTAGAGAAAAAAATTACTTTTTCAGATAATAGATAAGTTAGTTAGATATAAATCACCAGGTCCTGATGGCTTTACCCATCTTTTTTAAAGGACCTTTAAAGCAGATATTATAGATCACCTGTTAGGTACGTATGATAAGATAACGAAAACTGGTTTCTGCTCAAAGGAGATGCTACAAGCTAACATCCTCCCCATATTAAAGAAGCAGAAGAACCCAGAGGACCTAAAAAGTTACTGCCCCAAATAATGTAGATATCAAAATGTTTTCGGCGATACTGGCAGAAAGACTGAAGCCTATTTTACATACTCTGATCCATCCTGTGCCAGGTAGGGATTCTACAAACAATACCAGGAATTAAAATAGATGAAGAAGATTATAAAATCTCCCTATGTGCTGATGATGTAGTTGTCACTTTCTCAAATCCCATAGGTTCAATGATACGTTTTGCACTGGAAGTCGAAAAATACAGTACAGTAGCAAATTAGAAACTTAACTATAATAAGACTATAGTACAATTTAAGAATACCAATCGTCAAACAATAGAATGGCTCCGTGACCACTTTCAAATGGCAGTAAACACAAAAGAATTTGAATATTTAGATATTATTATCCCCCCCAAAAAACAAAAACATTGTGGAAAAAAATTTCATCCACCTTCTGCGGCATTGGAACTAACTCCTTCAAAAGAGGCGGAAAGCAAAAATCTCTTGATGGTGGACATGTGAACGTTCTAAGATACTACCTGATGCCTATATGGAATTATTTATTCGGAATGCTTCCATTAAGTTGTCCACAGAGCTGGCTCCAAATGTTACAAACTTCGTATGGAGGGGGAAGACCCCAAGGATCAATGCTAGACTTTTGGGAGCCTGAGATAGACAAGGAGGACTAAGGTTTCCAATAGTTAAACAACAATACAAAGCCCACATTTTGTTTCACATTGTCAAAACATATATGGAACAATCTAAAACAGAGGCATGGTATAAGATATGGTATAGAGCAAAAGGCTTGCGGAACCACAAAATTAAATACATTTATCTGGTCTCTAAAGGAGAAGGATACATTGGTTTATATCACGATTAAAATAGGATTCTAGAAAATATTACTGAAAATTAAAAAGAAACTTGGCATAAAAAATAAACTTTTAAATTCTCTAAATATAAGAGTGTTGGAAGAAACTATCGAAGATATCTCCTAAGATCAATGGAGAATAGCTGGGGTGAAGACAATAGTAGATGTTATGAAGCAAGGACAGATACTTACACTTCCCATGTTAGAAGAAAAGATAATTAATATTTCTATTTTTAATTACCTAGAGTTAAGAACTGTGTAAACCAGCAAGTCATATCAACTCACAACGCAACTACACAGCAATTAGTGAACATTTTTAGCTCTAACTTCACAACTAAACTCATTTCAAAATGTATACATGTAATAAAGATAAAGGAGGAAGGCGAAATTATAACGCCAATAGGGAGAAAGGTTTAAATACCTGCATCCCAGTCGATGACTGGTTAAATGGGTTTATGAGATTACTACCAAGAGTACTTGATCTTAATCTACTTGAGAGCCAATTGAAGATTATGAATAAGTGGTATCTGGTTCCAACCAGAATTGCAGGTATGTTCCCCACCAGCACTAAGATATGTTGGAGATGTGGTTATTCGGAAGGAACTTACCTGCATATATGGTGGTCATGTCCTAAAGTGGCTAGATTTTGGGAAACACCGCTGGTATATCAGAAAAGATTAGACAACATATTACTACCAAAATCCCTTCTCTCTTTATTACTTCATATAGGCTGGCCCTCTCTGACTCAGGTGCAGCATAATTTATCTATTCATAGCTGTCTAGCCGGAAAAAGAATTATAGCTAGAGAATGTAAACAAGAAAGAGATTTTATTTGGCCCCATTTTGAGAATCAACTAAAATTTCAAATTAAAATGGAAAAAGAGGTTTCACAAATATCAAATACAGCTTTTTTTAAAAAAAAAAACAACTTTGGGATTTATATCTCCATAAAGTGAACAATATAACTCTTTGTAGATAGCCTATATAGCCATACAATCCGCATCTCCATCATTTAGCATTGTTTATAGTTCATCTTTTTTCTTCCTCTCTCGCTCCATCAGTGCACTTAGATGCAATTTTTAGTATCAGGGTTTTTGTACGTCATTTACTGTTAAATCTTGTCCACTGAGGGAAATTTATACAATGAGAACTATTCTTTAGCAGTAACTATATTTTCCATGGACTGTTTTTATATGTTTATTATCTATTTATGTATGTGGGTCTTTTTTTTACTATTTGAAAACTAAATAGAGATTATAGAAAAAAAAAAAGTTTGAGGACATTGCCAAATAGAAGTTTGGAAGACCCAGTGAGTAAGTCTGAGCTCTTTGGTTTAGTGTTCTTCCCTGATTATGCACATCTCTGAATTAAGTTAGTAAACATGGAATTAATTTACATTTAAAGCAGTTATATGGTGAATTCCAGAGAAATGCAACAATTACCATTGCAGGTGTTGATACTGCTGTGCAAATGAAATTTAGCTCTGGAATAAATATTTTCATTAAAGGGACACGTCAGCTATCATATGCACTTCCATTGCCCTCCACCTAAATGCCCTGAAGGAAATGCATGTGGCAGAATGCATCTCCTGCCACATGATGTACTCCTCCAGTCAACTTTAGCAGAACACTAAATGCAGGGCTGAGTGCATATTTGTAAAATCTTCCGATTTAATTTAAAGGAATCTGTTTCCTGCCACTGATTGGCTGCTTAACCCATTTAGTGACACCAAAAACCCACCCCATAATGCACCGCTCCAGAATCCCTTGAAAACTCCCCCTGCAGAAATCAAAATGTGGTAACATTTCAAATTAATTATGCAATGATGTCACCATGTGGGTAATCATCCAGTTCCAAAAAAATTTAAGTGCTAAAATTAGCACTGTATCTTCCCAAAAATCCTGACATGGAAAGAGTTAAATGCTAGCATTTCAAATACCCAAGAGGTGTCTACTTAAAAAAATGAATGGTTTGATGGGGTACATTGGAGTGGCCAGGTTCAAAGATGTCCCATTTTAAGTTTATGATCTTGAAACGTACACCTAACACTTCCTTGATGGAATGTTTTATATGATAAAGTTGCCAAGGTCCAAGTCAGTAACTGCAAAGAGTATCAATTGACCTGCACATTCATATGTATTGGAACTTAGCCAGAAGTCTGCATGGAAATGTGTTCTACTGGAATGAAACTGAGAATGAACATGACACTTGTAAGGTACAGTATAAATCCAAATGCAAGCATGAATACATGAATAATGTAGCATGTGAGAAGTTCTATTTCTATTTGAAACAGTTTCCTTATATACGTCAAAGTCAAGCATTAATTGTTCATATAATGTGATCTGATATACATTTAAGTCACAAGAATAGACAAACACACTGTGGTTAAGCCAAGAACCCACACAATGATAATTTTTCATGTCTTTATTGAACATACCCATTAAACATTCACAGGGCTGGTGGGAAAAGTACGACGTTCAGGAGTACTCTTAGACCATTCTTCCCTACAGAACTGCTTAAGTTCAGCCATATTCCTAGGATGTCTGGTGTGAATGGCTCTGAGGCAGATTTATCTTTTTTGAAACCATTCTCTAGTGGATTTACTTTGATGTTTAGGGTCATTGTCTCTTTGCATTACACAACTTCTATGAAGCTTCAGCTGCCTGACAGCCACCCTATCATCATGCTGTATGATACCTTAATAAAATATATTGTCCCCTCAAAGATGACATGCTGTCCAGGCCCTGAAACAGCAAAGCACGATGCTCCCTTTACGATACTTCACCATTGTGATGATGTTTTCATGTGAGTATGCAGTGCCCTTTTTAGGCCTTACGTAATGCTGCATGTTCTTCCCGAACAATTCAACCTTAGTTGTACAAAACATTTCCCCAGAAATGTTGTGGAGTGTCAAGCTGCTCTTTGGCAAACTTCAGGCCAACAGCCATGTTAAATTGGTGAGCAACGGCTTCCTCCATCGTATCCTATTATGCCTGTTCAATGTTTTTCATATGGTAGACTTAGCAATAGAAATGTTAACCAGTTCCAATGATTTATTCAAACCTTTAACTGTTACTCTAGGGTGTTTTTTCCTCATTGAAACTTCTGCGTTGTACACATATAGTCATCTTGGACACATTTATACATAAATGCTAGTGATTCCAAAGGTTAGTTTTTATGATTACAAATTTGACACTGCAACTGCTGTGGAATGCATGTCTCATGATTCTCACCCATCCATTTAGTTGGCCAAACATCCTGACAAATGTGATAATAGCAATTTGAGTGACAAATGTTATCACCACCACTGGAAAACTAGCCTTTATGTCCTTTTTCACTTTTCTCAAACTACCCTCTTTTTTGGTAGTACCTAAGAATGCACAATATTAACTTTTCTTGACTGCAACTCCCATGGTGACTGTACGCTGGGCTTTCGGAGAGGTGCCCTACACTAGACGCTAACTAAACCAGTCAGCCATTACTGCCTCATCATCATTACACTGCATTTATTTATATAGCACTAGAACACATTCCATTATTTAAAACACATAATAGCAACTGGTACAAATGGAGAAGATGGCCCTGCTCTTGTGAGTTTACAATCTAGACTGTTAGATTAGACTGGTAGTTGTGGCTAATCTTTACCACCACAGCTATTGTTAAGTAACGTTCTCATGTTGCACAGGTTCATGATGGTCTGTTAGCTACTACTACCACAACGGTCATATCATAACTAACATTGCCTCCCACTCGGAATCCCCTCTCCTGAGCCAAAAAATGTAGCCAATGGGGGTGAAGTAAGAATGCTTTTTTTTATTCCTTACTATGGCTTGTGTAGTTGGAGTCATAAAAGGTAAATAAAATCATTCACAAAAACACATGTAATGTTGTCATAACCCACAAATCTCTGTATTAAATATTAAAAAGATTTTCTATATTGTTAGATTAGTGTGTTATAACGGTTTTGTTTTTGTTAGGAGCTCTTGCTATCATACAGCATTTCTAAATATGATTTCTTACAAGAAATATATCTAGATGTGTGCAGGATCACATTAAGAACACAGTAGACACACTTTCCTGTGCCTTTGCTTGGAAATATTGTATTTTGTAAACTGAATTCGATCTCAGAGCTTATTTAATAAAATACTGTATATTATGGGAAACACTATGATTATGAGTAATCATAAATACACAAAGGATCATGTAATATACATAGATGGTGTACTGGCAGTGTTGAAAATCAAAGCATTGATCTCTTTAATAAAATTTACTGCTGTATTCTTAAGACCTTGTGAACGTGTGTGAAATCCTAATCAAAAACATATATTTATTGTAAATGGGGAAAAAATAACAGCATACAGTAAATATTCGCTCTGCCTTTAACTATCCCCTGCTTTGTTTAGCTGTTAAAAAAAAAAAAAACCTTACCTTAGGGAGAAGCTGTAGCAGCATTTTATTCCCCATGTATACACATTTAGTATTCATAATTCTGTTTTATGTTATCTTGCCAAATAATTATCAATTCACCATTGAAATATACACTATATGACCAAAATTATGTGGACACCTGACCATCATACCTATATGAGCTTTTTGGACATGCCATTCCAAAAACACAGGTATTAATATAAAGTTGGCACCTCTTTGCAACTATAACAGCATCCGCACTTTGGATTGTGTCTGTGAAAATTTGTGCCCATTTCACCAAAAGAGCATTTGTGAGGTCAGACACTGATGTTAAATGAGAAAGCCTGGCATACAATTTATTCTAAAGGTGTTCAGTGGACTTTTGTGAATAGACCGAAAATGATGATTTGGTCTATGATGATTGGTACATTGCCAATGTATTTGACAATACATTTTGTTTTCTGTCCTTTCAGCTTGAAGGAAATTCGGAGGGGTTTTTACATTTGGAAATGTAATTCATTGTCACTCACCTTCATTCTCTCTCTTATGCTCTTTCTAACTGTCACTCATGCTCTCTTACATTCTCACACTCTCATTCACTTTCTCACACTCTTCCTCAATGCCTCCCTACCTTCTCCACCAAGCACTTGCGTGTCACTGTCTACGTTCCCACAGGTCCACTTCTTCTCTTGCATTTTCTTGGCACACCCTCTCCCCCCCATTGGAGATACAGGGTATAGTCTGTCCCTGTGACTCTGCTCTTTGCGGAAGTACTCTGATAAGCCAGAATAATGCAGACAGATTCACTGAGAAGGACTGAGAAGGAGAGGTGCACTGAGTACTGATATTACTGACTGTGCAGAATACAAAGCAATCCTAAATCTAGAAGACCAATGACTTGGTCTTTAATATTGATTAACCTGGGTAAGCATTTGCTTGGGCCCCCATACTCCCTAGCATGTAATCACTCCCTCCCCTCCAATACCCCAAAAAACCCCACAAAAGAACAAAAGTATATATGCTCCTCCCGTCTTCCGACCCTTGCATGACCCTGCATGAGAGTCCACATATGGCACGTGCAAATGAATGGTTGCGAATACGAAACGGATGTGCAGGCCACCTCCGTGGTTCTACCTCTCCTGTCTTACCCCCTCCCATCACTCCCAGAGTCCCTTTTGTCCCCTCCTTCACTGTACCACACCTTTTTGTTTCCTCCCTCAGGTATTGATCAAATAAACAACACATGAAAACACGCTATTGCAGGTAAAGATTAGCTGAATAAGACATGCAAAGCCTGTATTTGCAGGCATTAATAAATAACACATGGAAATATAACATTGCAGGTATAGAGCAACTAAATAACACACAAACCTAGCCTTGCAGGTATAGATCAACTGAAAATCACCTGCAAATTCAGCATTGAAGGTATAGATCAAATAGAATAGTTCACAAGGGGGTTAGTGGCTGCTCTCTCACGGATGTGGATATGTGAAAGAAAGAGAAACACGATTGTGCACTTTGGCGGTATAATCCTCGCCTTGGAATTTCTTTAGCAGCAACCTTTGGAGCAGTCTGGAGTGTCCGCAGTTCCTTTTTGGTGTGCAATAATATAATTACTCACTCCTTAGCACATAGGTGGTATGTTCCCCACCAAAGATGTAGTGGTGGCTGACAAGGTATTCTGTTTTGTAAATTAAAAAAGGTCCAGGAGCAAGATAAATAGTTTTCAAAAAAACATATTTATTCTAAACTTTTGGTAATAAAAAACAACAAAAGGTTAATATAAAATAACACAAAAACGCGTTTCGCCTAGCACAGGCTTCCTCAGAGTGTATGAGGAATGAGAATGCTAACATAGATCTCAGGTCGCACATCCCAAAAGCCAGTCCTGGCACCCAGATTGCAGACATAAGACTTGCCCAGCACTCAGATTAGAAACATAGGACTTCCAATCTTTATCCCCAAACAGCGTTTCTGTGCCATCTTTGCCCCCAAACAGCCTGCTTGTGCCACTTTTCTACAACAGATTGCTATCCACATAGTCCACCAAGGTTCGAGGCAACTGTTTGACATAGAAAATATTTTAGTTGTACCAATGTTTTTAAAGTATAAAAATATATCTTTCTGAAAGTATTATGCGACAAGTAAATTATATATATATAATGCAGTAAATTACATATACCTATGTATCAAAATAGCAGTAAAATACCTTAATTTACAGGTCCAATCCCAAAGATTAATAGCCAAATTAGGTGCATGTTTACTAGCAAAGCATAAGCAAAAAAAAGAACACCACCCATTTATTATCTAGCAAGGAAATATAATTGAGAAGTATATACGCTTTTTGTGGGTTAATGCATCCAACGTACACATCCAAAACATATCCTTCTGCACAAAGCACCAACTATTGGTATATTTACAATTATTCTTTAATCAATATTTATTTTCAATCATCATTCCCATAACTGCTATGCTGATGATGAAAATAAAATAAAGTGCCACCAGGCTTTCATCATCCTCCAGTTCAAACATTTCCTTCATTCATATTTCATGCTTTCCTGTAGACTTTATAAACCACAGTACCCATTACCACATCACTTTATGCCCATAAACCAGCTACATTGCATAACATTACATGCTTGTGTATGGAAATTGTGCATCTAGTTCATCAAGGCCTCATAGTCTACTCTGTCATTGGGCTAAAAAATAGTCACTCCTTTTAGTATGCAATGTTTAGTTTATAGTTAACCACAGCTGATTTTTATGTGAACATGCTCCTCTAAGCTTTCCTTACTTTCACTGCCAATAACCTTTTCTTGGCCAATTTTAGAACAACTATTTTTGGCAAAACACTGTTGAAGTAGTATGATTTAACACTTTCCTCGTTCATGCTGTAAAACATTCCAAACACAATGGAATTAAATTATGTCTTTGAATTTCATTGATCTGTTCAGTTATTTTGCCAAAGAGAACTACTGATTGTCAGCGCAGCATGGATCCTAAATGAGACAAGAGCCTTGGAAGTAAGAAACTCAGCTATAAAATGGTAAATGAAATAAATCATAATTCCAGACCATATTTCTCAGTAGACAATATTATCCAAGCACGTTGTAAACAGCAAAGTAAATATATTAACCCCTTAATGACACCGCCTGTACATGTACGGGTTCAAAATGCATTGTCCTTAAGGGGTTAATAGGTCTATGTCACAATGGAAAATGCTCTTTTTCAGCAATTGGTTTTTTTTTTTATTCTATACAACCTTTAATACCTTTTGTTCCCAGCTTTCTAAAGTATAAAAATAAATGGCGAGCTTTAGTTTCTGTCAAACATATTGCATGATAGTAGCATGGTACTTACATATAGCTCATGCTTGGAGTAGGTCAAAATCTGACAAAAGAGCAAATAAATAAATAACATTGAATGTATAATCTAAAAAAAAGTGTGTATGGCGTGGCCTGACCGCGGAGCTGAATGGCAGCTTAAGTGAAGAGCTCTCCCTGCGTGTCGGCTTAAAAGCGGCGTTAAAAGCTTTCCTTTTTTTTGGTTCCTACGGGTGGGCTTGTTACCTGTGACATCCCTGTGATGGCGTCTAAACATGCCAAGCGAGGTTCCAACCGACTACCTCAGTATTTTGAGAAGCGGGCACGTGCTGGCCTTCCAAGATGGCGACGAGGCCTCCCTCTTGTCTTCGCAGCCGGACCTTGCCGCTGATGACCTACCTTTGCGGGAGGATCAACAGGTTACCCCTGCACTTCTTCAACATATGCTGGAGAACTTGAAGACCTCGGTGACGGACTCTATTAAAGATATGCTCTCCGACTTTAAGCAAGACCTAGTCCAACTTGGATCGCGGACTGATCACCTGGAACACAAGTTTGAGGATTATACTGGGGCCTATAATGAGCTGGTTGACCGCCATAATGATCTGGCTGACACCGTCCTCCAACTCCAACTCAAGACGGATATTGAGGACAGGTCGAGGCGCAACAATTTACGGCTTCGGGGGGTCCCTGAGGAGGTCCCGAATAGCTCCCTTGAGGAGTTCGCTAAGGACTTTTTCCACTCTCTTGTGCCGGAGCTTTCAGCCTCTGATCTCCTTCTGGATCGCATACACCGGCTCCCGAAACCGAAATCGGCCACCCGTGATGTGATCCTCCGGCTACATTATTTTAAGGCAAAGGTGTCTATTTTGTCTGCTGCCAGGAAGAATCCATCGTTTCCTGCGCCTTATGAAAATCTCCAGTTGTTCTCTGATCTTTCCGCTGCAACCTTATCTGCTCGCCGTACGTTTACACCACTTACCTTGTTATTACGCGAACATTCTATCCAGTACCGTTGGGGTTATCCGACGAAGCTCATCTTGTTCCGAAATGGTGTCCAGTCGGTGGTGCTGTCTCCGGCGGATGGTTTTCGACTCCTCCGTTCTTGGAATATCCTGTCTGCGGCCGATGACCTCCCTTCATCTTCTCCACCGCGTCACATCTCCACGGATTGGGAACTAGTGAGGGCTCGGCGCCCGAAGTCTGGACAGTCTCCAGTACCGTGACTGCTTCTTTCCCTGTTTTGGATTTTGTTGGAGTCTTTGGTTGTCTGTTGGCTGCTCCGGGACTTTCTTTGAGACGTTTTCTTGGATCCCGTGAGTGCTGCCATAGGACTGCTTCATGGTCTCCGGTTGTGTTTTGGGGTTTGTTCCCCTTAGCTTACACTTGCCGATGTTTTCTCTTTTTTCTTTTCTGTTTTTTGATCCATTGCCTTTTGTGATCTTTTCCATTGCGCTTATTGATTTCCCATGTTTTTAGCGTATTCTGGGCATACAGGCTCACTGCTGCATCACATACACACGTACATTGTGTTTTTTTTTGTTTTTTTTATTATTATTACATTACATTACATTACATGCGTGGTGGCTCTGTTCCCTCAGTGCCGGGAGCCCCTAGCGTGCTGGTCTTTGTGACTGGGTGCCCCTGTGGTACCCCTGTTGCTTAATTGCCTTACACCGTATGGCCTTTCTTGGGCTTCTGCTCGATTATATTCCATATTTGGGGGTTGTTCTATGTCTATCGCCCCTTTGCCGCATTGCACACACGTACACTTATTTTATTTTATTATTATTGTTTGTCTCTCATATGTAGTGGCCCTTTACTATGCGTTGCATAAGCAAGGGGGTCTGTTATTGCATCACACACACATGTACACTTGTTTCTTGGGTATCTGCCCGCTTGTTTCCCATGTCTTTGGGTTGTTATGTGCCTATGGGCCTCTCGCTGCACCACACGTACACATTTACTTCCTTTATTTATTTATTTATTTATTCTTGTTTTTACATTACATACGTGGTGGCTCTGTTTCCTCAATGCCGGGGGCCCCTAGCGTACTGGTCTTTGTGACTGGGTGCCCCTGTGGTACCCCTGTTGCTTAATTGTCTTGTACCGTATGGCCTTTCTTGGGCTCCTGCTCGATTATATTCCATATTTGGGGGTTGTTATATGTCTATCGCCCCTTTGCCGCATTACACACACGCACGCTTATTTTATGTTTTTATTATTGTTTGTTTCTCATATGTAGTGGCCCTTTCCTATGCGTTGCATACCTGCCCTGTGCCTCATGGTCTTCTTCTACTTTTGGGTGGCTTTGGGCAAGGTGGTCTGTTATTGCATCACACACACATGTACACTTGTTTCTTGGGTATCTGCCCGCTTGTTTCCCATGTCTTGGGGTTGTTATGTGCCTATGGGCCTCTCGCAGCACCACACGTACACATTTAATTCCTTTATTTTCTTAATTATTATTATTTTTTATTTTTATTTTTATTCTTACATTACATGCGTGGTGGCTCTGTTCCCTCAGTGCCGGGAGCCCCTAGCGTACTGGTCTTTGTGACTGGGTGCCCCTGGGGTACCCCTGTTGCTTAATTGCCTTAAAACCGGATGGCCTTTCTTGGGCTTCTGCGCGATTATATTCCATATTTGGGGGTTGTTATGTGTCTATCGCCCCTTTGCCGCATTACACACACGTACACTTATTTTATTTTCTTATTCTTGTTTGTTTCTCATATGTAGTGACCCTTTACTATGCGTTGTATACCTGCCCTGTGCCTCATTGTCCTCTTCTTCTTTTGGGTGGCTTTGGGCAAGGTGGTCTGTTATTGCATCACACACACATGTACCCTTGTTTCTTGGGTACCTGCCCGTTTGTTTTCCATGCCTTTGGGTTGTTATGTGCCTATGGGCCTCTCGCTGTACCACACGTACACGTTTACTTTATTTTTTTTTTTTTGTGTGTGTCTCATACATTGGGTCCCTATACTCCATAGTCTCCTTGTGACTTTTGGTGGTTCTGGCCATGGTGGTCTATTGCTACATCACGCACACACGTACACTTGTTTTTCCTCTGTTTTTTCGACACATATTGCTTGGTCCTCTCCTGCGTGGCCTTTTTGGATTTTTGCCGAAACGCAGGCTGCCTTCTGCTGGTTTTGTTGCTACCCCCTATCGGAGTGTACTGTGGCGATACTTTTTCTTCGCCTGTCAGTTCACGCCGTTTTGTGGCTCTTTGACGCCTTGTCTTTGACGGCTTGTCTGAGCCTTCCTCCTGTCCCGTTCTTTCCCTCTCCCTCGCCTTTCCCCTCTCTCTCTCTCTCTCTCTCTCTCTCCCTTTCTCTCTTCTTTCCCTCTTCTCTTCTCTAAATGAGCCTTACCGTTCTCTCGGTTAACGCCAAGGGCCTCAACACTCCCCATAAGCGGCGTATGTTTCTCTGTGAGCTTAAGTCTAGGAGGGCTGACATTGTGATGGTTTCAGAGTTCTTCTAAAATCTAGTGGCCACTGTTTTAACTTTAAGCTATATCCTATTGAATACCATGCTATGTCTGATACCAAGACAGCCGGGGTGGCTGTACTTATCCACAAGAATGTCCATTTCCAGCTCCACTCTAAGCTCTCTGATCCTAAGGGTCGTTTCCTCCTACTTACGGCCGACCTTAACGGGACTCCGTTCACGCTGCTCACTCTATATGCTCCTAATGACAACCAACTGTTTTTTTGGGAAAAAACCTTCATGACACTTCAAAAGGTCCAGGTGGGCCGCACGATTATTGGCGGGGATTTTAACCTTCCTCCTGTTCCGACGCTGGACTTCTCTGCTACCATGTCCTCCAAATATTTGAAGGCGCTTACATTGCAAGGCAACCGTTTCCACCACCTTCTTCACCGCTGTGGACTGTTTGATACTTGGAGAGTTCTTCACCCTCTTGGAAAGGACTATACGTTTTACTCCAATCCTCACTCCAGCTATTCTCGCATCGATCTTCTTTTGGTTGATAAACTTACCTTACAGTCTGTCAGCACCGCCTCCATTGGCAATATCACGTGGTCCGACCATGCGCCGGTTTGGATGTCCCTGTCGCATGGTGGCCTCGATCTTCCTCCACCCCTTTGGTGTCTGAACGACAGCTTACTTCAGCAGTCCCCTGTTTGTGCTGAGACCGAAACGGCTTTGAACCAGTATTTCGAATCCAAAGCGACACCGGACCTGCAGCCTTCTACGCTCTGGCTGGCCCATAAAGCGGTGATCCGTGGCCACTTCCTTCGGATTGCCTCTCAACAAAAGAAGGCTCGGACACACTCACTTTCCACTCTCACCGCCCAGCTTACAGCTCTTGAATTTACCGATATAGCTTATTGGTCTCCTGCTACTCACGCTGAATTGCAATCGTTGAAAGATGAGATCCATGCACTTAACCTTCAGCACACTGAACTTGCTTTGCGACGGCTTCATCAAACCTATTACTCCAAAGGCAACAAGGCCGATACTCTGCTGGCGCGCAAGCTTCGTTTACATTCCTCGTCCTCGACGATTCATTATTTACAAACACCTGACGCGGGTCGGATCTACAATCCTAAACATATCGCTGACCAGTTTGCGACCTACTATGAATCTCTCTATAATCTGCGGTCCCACCCGCACGTGCCACAGCCGCAAGACCAACATATTCGTCGTTTCCTGGACTCTCTTCCTATACCTCAGCTCTCGGAAGACTGTTGGGCCGATCTCACTAAGCCCCCTACAGTGGATGAAGTCACTCTAACGATTGCCGCTCTCAAGCCTCATAAGGCGCCTGGGCCCGACGGACTGCCTAATTTTTATTATCAAAAGTTCAAGCATATCTTGGCTCCCCACCTCTGTGACTTGTATGCTCATTTGATGGGGCCTTCCCCGCTTCCCTCGGAGATGGCTGCTGCGCATATTTCTACGATACCCAAGCCTGGGAAGACCCCGACTGTGCAAATTATCGGCCAATTTCCCTCTTAAATACGGACACCAAATTGTATTCTAAGATTTTGGCTGACCGCCTGAATCGTCTCCTACCAACTCTGATTTGTAATGACCAAGTCGGCTTCGTTATGGGGCGCCAGCCATCGGATAATACGCGGCGGATTACGAACATCATCCATCTCGCCTCCTCTCGTCGCCAGCCATGCCTTCTCCTCTCCTTGGATGCGGAGAAGGCCTTTGATAGGCTCCATTGGGGCTTCCTTATGGCCACTCTATGTGCGTTTCATCTCCCGGATGCCTTCATCGCGGCGATTGACCGGTTATATGTTCGTCCTCATGCAAGTGTTCGTGTTGCCGGCTTCCTCTCCCGACCTTTTGACATTTCAAATGGAACAAGACAAGGCTGTCCCCTTTCTCCGTTACTTTTTGCGCTAGCTATGGAGCCTCTTGCTATAGCGGTGAGATCGTCTACGGATGTCAAGGGTTTTTCGTGCCATTCTGTCGAAATGAAGCTGGCCTTATATGCTGACGACGTTTTGCTCACCATCACAGATCCTCAGCGCTCTCTCCCGGCATTGCACTCTCTCCTTGAGGAGTTTGGCACGGTTTCCTATTATAAAATCAATTGGGGCAAATCCCAGGCTCTGAATCTTGGCTTCCCTGCGGCGGAGATGGCCCGGTTGTCGACAATGTTTCCGTATGACTGGAGATCTGATTATCTTACTTACCTGGGTATTCGGCTCACTAAATCTGTCCACACTTTGGCTAAAGTCAATTACCAGCATATCTGGCGAGCGATTAAGGAAGACCTCCTTCGCTTGTCCAAATTTGAACTGTCATGGATGGGTAGGATTGTCTCCTTCAAGATGAACTCTTTACCGAAGCTGCTCTACCTGTTCCGGACATTGCCGGACCCTATATCGCCTACCCTTCTCCACGAAATTCAGTCGACTGTTTCCAAGTTCATCTGGGCTGACAAGAAAGCCCAGCTCTCCATTCGTCTCCTTCAACGACCCAGGATGTTGGGAGGCCTGGGTGTTCCGGATGTTAAGAAGTACTATCTGGCTGCTGCCCTCACACAGACTCTCCACTTGTTCTCCGCTGCGGCACGTGTGGCGTGGGTTGACCTTGAAAATGCTTTCGTTCGACTGTGGATTCTCAGCGACTTACTTTGGCTCCCGAAGTCTGTTCGCCCACCGCTGCCGCATCTTTTACCCACCTCAAAATTGTCCCTGTCCTTGTGGGACAGGTACCGTACCACTCTTGGGTTTCCATCTACCTTATCTGCGTATGCGCCCATTACAGTTTTACGACCACTGTTGCCTCATGTCTCCGTTGACTCTTGGCTGCAAGCTGGTGTCCTGACCGTTCATCATTTTATTTCGCGAGGACATGTCCGCTCCTTCCAAGAACTGAAAGCCGAGTATTCCCTCTCCAATAAGGATTTCCTGAAGTTCCTACAATTCCGTAACGTCATTCAGAAATACTGGAAACCTACTCCGTCTGCGGCCTCCATGCCTCCAATTATTAAGCTTTGTCTTCAGGCTCCCATTGTCCCGCATGCCATTTCCGTTTGTTATGCGGCGTTGCTGGACTGTGCGCCCGATCGTAAACTTCCGTATATGGAGGCCTGGGAAAGAGAGCTCCAATGTTCTTTTGATGTTCAGGACTGGTATACGGCCTTGGAGCAGATCCGGGGTGTGTCCAGGAATGCTATCCATTTTGAGACGGACCGTAAAGTCATATTCCGCTGGTATTATGTCCCCGCCAAGCTCTCCAAGATTTTTCCGTCTACCTCCCCTTTGTGCTGGAGGTCGTGTGGCCACAGGGGGACGATGGCTCATGTGCGGTGGGACTGTCCTCTGTTGACTACTTTTTGGTCTGAAGTTTTCGCACTCATTAATCATTTGCTCCCAGTCTCAATTGTCTCCTCTGTCTCGGTCGCCCTCCTAGACATGCTCCCTCCTGATCTAGATTCCCCATGTCTTAAACTCCTCATGCATCTCCTCCTGGCCGCTAAGAGTTGTATTGCTAGGAAGTGGAAGAACCCTGCACCTCCATCCATACGCGAGGTGCTCTGTAGCTACTACCCGTACGTACGAATGTATGGCCCACTCGGCGATGGGTTCCTCTCATGTTTTCCAGGCTACTTGGGATAGGTGGGATGACTTTTATCTTACCTCTTTCCGTGGCACCCCTCCTGGTTTTCTGCTCCATGACATGCGTACTCCATGGAGCTTGAAGGCTGTTCGTTCGTTCTAGGCTTCTCTCTCTTTTCTTTTCTTTTTTCCTCTCTATTCCCTCCCTCCCCTTCTTTCCTGTTTTCCCTCGTCCCTCCTTCCATGGACAGGTCATACGTTGTCCCTATTCCGAAGCAGCATGCCACTGATTGTGTACTCCTCTAGTGTATATGGCTGCTTTGATGTTCATTGCATTGCCTTCTGCTCTTTTGAATCTTTAACCATGTACCTGTATTGTGCTATGTTTTGCTAGCTACTTGGCCAGGTTCTGTTATTACGCTATGTGGCACATTGTACTGCATTGGTCTGCTGTTTGCTGATTTTGGTACCATTTTTCTCTTCTGTTTTTGTCCATGCATTTTTTTTTTGTTATGGAAAATCAATAAAATTTCAAGTGATAAAAAAAAAAAAAAAAGTGTGTATGGGAGGGAAGATGAGTTTTCATTTTCAATCGCCCATATGTTGGTGACAAGATATTACCATGGGCTTTCAAATGTAAGGCTTGTATAAATAAAAAGGCCTGTTTAACAGAAACACAATTTCCAGTTGTATGCTTATTTCTTGAATGAAGAACATCAAATTGCCAAATAAAATATACCATTACTATCAACATTAGGACTACTCTAGGATATTGGCATCCACTGCAGACAATGGAATTGTTTACATTCAGGAGCGGATCCTTGATTCCTTTCCTGATAATCCCTTCCATCCTTCCTTTCCCTGGGGACAGTACTGTTATGGTTTATCGGCAACATATTCAGTTCAGTTACTTCTGTAGCAACCATTAACAGGAAGGTGAGGGGCTTTTTTTTTGCTTACACTAGTAGGTCCTCGGGGCATGGGTTGCACATCAATGACATGTTAATGTCTAGCAAGGGGGTGAATATTACAGTGCAGAATTCTAAAATTGATTTTGTTTACCATGATGATTTCGTCAGTGCTCTATCCCGTATGTAGCCTGTGACTATTTGTGGTGGTTTGCCCAGGAGTGCAGGTCCCTCTGCTTGTTAATCAGGCTGACAGAGCTATACTCCAGATAAATTAATTGCAATTTTTACAAAATACATGCAGGGCAGCAGCTGCATAGTTGCTGTTTATGGATCTGACTTGTTTATTATTGGGGATGCCACAAAGCAGTGTATTGGAGCTTGGCCATTAAGAAGATTGGTTATTAGGAGTTTTATTAGATACATTCATACTAATTTGCTATAGTAAATATATACTAATCCGATCTATTAGTTGGAGGAACAAGATAGGAACACCAATAATTGATAAAACATAGGTAGAACAGGATGCTTCTAAGGCAGGGGTGTCCAAGTTTTTTTCTGCAGTGGGCCACTTCATCAGAATTGTATACGTGCGAGGGCCGCACTCATTTTTCACTGTGAGAAAATATGGCCTTTAATAAAATATGCAGATTAAAATAAATGACACAAAACCTTTACTTTTCCTCTCACTGATTTCTGGGCCTAGAAAGGTCTGTGACTACAAATTCAGGATAATAAAAAATGAAATACTTCTATTTATTCTAGGGATGAACCAAAATGAAAATTCTGGAACAAAACATTCACAGTTCACTTAGCCAAAACCAAAAATGACCCCCACCTTTATAAATAATAATAAAAACTCACATTTTCAATAAAAGTAGGAAACACACCACAATTGGACAAAAAAATTAGCAATATGACAGCAATCACACTTCTATCGTACCCAGGCAACCAGTAAATGCTGGTACCTAGGCATGATGGGACCGTGCTTGCTGTGATTGCTGTTAACCAAGTCAGCCAGTACATGCTGGTACAGGGTGGCTGTAAGTGATGTGTAGACCCCATACTGCTGGCAGCATTAATACACAAGGGGGGCAGCTAGCTAGGTTTCAGCATGTACTGGCTGACTTGGCATGATAGGAGTGTGATTGCTAACAGCAATCTAACAGCAATCACAGTCCCATCATGGCTAGGTTTCAGCACTTACACATCCATGCTATCACACACACACACTCATTCATTTATATACTCATTCATTCACAGATTAATTCCCTCAATCACGCATACGCATTCAAACACCCTCCCCACCCCCTTACCTGCACTGCAGCTCATCGATGCCGGTCACAGACTTCAGCAGAGGGCACGGCCTCCCTCTGCGTTCTCTGGTACTGCACAGAGGAAGCAGGACTGGAGCAGAGTCATGTGATGTCACGTGAACTCTGCTAGGTTCCGCTTCCTCTATGCAGTACAGAAGACCCTCCCACAGGTAAGTAGCAGGGCTCGAGGTGCGGCCCGCGTAAGATCGGTTGCCCTGGCTGCCGATCTTACGCGGGCCGCACCTCGAGGTCTCCCGGGCCGCATCTGGCCCGCGGGCCGCATGTTGGACTCCCCTGTTCTAAGGGGTTCCTAACTAAATAAACCCCATACACTGTTCTACCTGTATACATCTATCACAAGCTGTCAATAATTTAACTTGGATATATCACAAAAGTAGTAGTTGTAGAACTATCCCTGATAACCATGTGGCATCCTATGCCCTATCCATGGTTATTTACCCCCTCACTAAAACTAGTATACACAAAAAGAAAAAGAAACCAAGCTCGTTTCCTCGGCTAATGTCAGCTACCTACCAATAGGTTGGACTAGTATATATTTAGACTGGTATTACTTTCATTTTGGTTTTCTTCCCTTGTTTTTAAGTGTTTAGTTAAAAGTTATGTTCAATAGGTATTCAGTGAGGGGTTAGCTTATCTATATTGGGTTAAATTCCTACAACTTGTGGGAGTGTGGCGTCTTATATATTTTGTATTGCTATCAGAATGGTGAAAATAAATTGTATGTAGAGGCACATAAAATTACCAAAATAAAGAGAAAGAAAAGAGTGAAAGCAAAATAAGAAGTGCACTTGTGTAAAGGTCTTTGTCTATATTTCTTTTTTTCTTTTTCTGTTTAATCTGGCCTTACGAAGTGTTTTGCTTTTTTATTTTAGATAAAACTCTATGTTTCATATGTATCATGGGACATTAATTTGTCTGGTGGGCAGTATAATGGCAACCACAGGGATGTCAGTTACATTTTAATACATCAGTAGCGCAGATCAGGTGGTTGGGAGTTCAATGAATACTAGGTACAGAGAGGTTCTCTTTGAGGCTGTTTGTTTTGCTGTCCTGTATAGGTTTTTGGGTATTCTGCATTTACATGCAGGGAAGGAAAGTTTTAGGAAAAGCATTCAAAAAATTACATTTATGAGATCTATTTCTAGGGGTTGCTATAGTGTGGTTGTGTATTATTCATGTCCAGTAGGGGCATTAGGCCTTTCTTCCAGTATGCAGGTCAATAATGTGATCTACGCAGTAGGTTGAACATAATAGGGTATAGTTGTATTGAGTCTATGATGTGGTAGGGAAGGATACCCAGGTTCCTTAGATTTTAGGGGATTAGCTTTACAGAAGTACACACTGCATTGATGAGGTTATGTCAT
This sequence comes from Spea hammondii, assembly GCA_029215755.1. Classification (NCBI taxonomy): domain Eukaryota; kingdom Metazoa; phylum Chordata; class Amphibia; order Anura; family Pelobatidae; genus Spea; species Spea hammondii. Next base: position 104,807,612 of record JARDYJ010000003.1, on the reverse strand, counting down.
GTGATGGTTAGAAGTGTTATGAATGCCAAGGGCTTTGTCCCTCTGCAGGCAAGCAAGATCACAAGACTGCAGAGGAAGTAGTCCCAGGCCACGATATAGGATGTCTTAAAGCCGGTGGGATTCAGCAGGGTACTATTGTAGATGCTGTAGAATGAAGCCTGCTTACTCTGTTCATTTGTTCATTGTTATCTAGTGGTAGTGATAAGTACTATTATATGCTTAGGCAAAGTTTATATATCCTTGTTGCAGTATTTCAATAAAAGTGCTGTGGCAAATTATAAAATATAAAAGCAAATGTTGCTTAGTCTGTCCAATGTTAAGGTGTTTCTTTTATAGCATTTGTGTGTGTTTGCTGGGTGTACTGATTCCTTGCATTGTTGTATGTCAATATTGAGTTTTTAACACCCCCCCCCCAGAATCTTTAATTTGTCTCAGGTGAGCATTACTACAAAGGAACAGTGAATCATACCTTATTCAGTCTTTAATTAAAAAAAAAACTCTTTCTTCCATTAGTCAAGTGAAAGTTCTAGAAAAGCACTTTACTTTTTCCAAATAGCTACTTGTACATTGACCGTCAAATGTGTTTTACCAAAAAGGACTCAAATAGTATGTCATAAAAATACCCTTTTGACATCTATCGATGTTAAAAGTTGAAACAGACTATGCTGAGCGCAAATAGAATTGAAACGTTATAAATCTCAATTGTGTTGGCAGGAAGTGAAAAGTGTGGAATCCCTAAGAAGTATAAATATTTGAAAGAATGCCAGTTTTCATCCTAATGTGCATATGGAAACAACTGTAAAATATGATTTCTCAACAAAAAAACTATTATAAACTAAAAGCTTTGTGTCAGCACAAAACACAAATTACAGAAACAGGTTTGATTGATTGGTGTTAAAGGGAATTTTCCGTGAAAAACATACAGTGTTGTCCAGAAGTGCAGAATGCAAGTAAAAAGCTATGTACTTTTAGTAGTATGTACTTTTAATTTGTTTTCATTTAGCATGTGTACATACATTTTCTCATTTTGTTTCCCTGTTAGTAAATTGAATACTTTTGTACATACATATAAAAAGGGGTTATGTATAAAGAAAGTGGGACGCTTTCTTATAGTCGGTGTGAGCTTTTTTAAGATGTATTTTTGTATCTACATCTCTATGTATAAAGCTGTCTGAATCGTACAATTCAACTTTTTGCGTCTGCAATACAGAGGAAGCAATAAGTTGGGCTTTTTAAGGAATGTATTCAGTCCTGTTTACACACACACAGATATACACAAAAGTACACCCTCTTTGAATTCTATGGTTTTACATATCAGAACATAATAACATCATGTGTTCCTTAGCAGGTCTAAAATTAAGTAAAGGAAGCAGGATAGTCCGATATAAAAAATCAATAAAAAGTAGTAAAAAAACTTGAGAGAGGAGTTATACACAAGTTTTTTACTACTTCTTTATGTCAAACTATGCTGTGGACTCTGTGAAGACAAAGGGACATTCAAGCTGTTCTACAGGGTTAATGCCTTTTGCGTTTAACCCAATTGTAAGTGCAATTCATTTTTCCAGCGTTTTCTGAACCAGAGATATTGTCATAATTGCGGTCTGTTTTATGATCATTTTTAGAGTTTTATGAAGATATCAAGAATAAAGAAACACTTTTAAGAATTATCAGATGGGCTTGACACTTCTATTTAATGTGTGATTGGTACTTACACCTTTACACTTATTGTCCACTGTATTACACTATTTAGCTTTTTCTTTCCTTTATGTCATTGCGCCCCAACTTTGGATATACTCCTAAAATTAAGTAAATACAATCTCAGAAGAATAACACATGACATTTTACACTATGTCATGATTTATGCAACAAAAATAGTGCCAAAATGGAGAAGCCACGTGTGAAACAGTAAGTAGTCTGTAGCAACAAGTAGTTGTTTTCTGTATGACTTTATCAGTGTCTCACATCACCGGGGAGGAATTTTGGCCCACTAAATGTTACTCCAGTTCATTGAGGTTTGCAGGCATTTGTTTATGCACAGCTCTCGTAAGGTCTCTCCACAGCATTTCAGTCGGGTTGAGGACTGTGAGCCATTGCAACACCTTGATTATTTTATTTTTCAGCCATTCTGTTTTAGATTTGATGCAATATCATTTATTTACGTTTATTTTCATTTCTGATACTCCGTTTTCCTGTTATGGACCCGAGTCTCTGCAGGCCATCACAACGTCAAAATGTCGGAGTGAGGATGTTTCTTTCCTTCACTTCCCCCCGCCCATTCGATTACACTATACAATGAACTTTATTGGACATACCACAAAGAGACAACCAACAGATCTATAAAGACAGAAAGACGGCAGGGATGGCACTGATGAAATGATGTGATGACGTAATTGCACGAGGACGGCACCCGGAGCTTTTTAAACGGATCATCAATACGAAGAGACACAGACTGCATTTTATCTTTATTTCTCCCGAAGAAGCCGATACTAGTTGGCGAAACGCGTTGAGACACTTTTTAACCTACGGATTTACAACACAGACATTTTATTTTCTCCGGTCTCGGTTGAGACTTTTCCTACTGCTCCTATGCATAACTTAGCCGTTATGCCAACTTGTCTGTAAGTTGTTCTGCTTTTCTTTATTAAACTACTGCTAGACATTACTGCACCGTCTGTGGTTTTTCATCTATATTACAGACCTCAAGAAGATGCAAAGGTCTTTTTGATGAGCTTCCTTTTAAAGTCACTTTTGTGAGTGCATTCAATACACTTATTTTATTTTTTGGATTTGAATTTATTACACTAAGATTTGCAACTTGAATGTTTTCCACTTTTGAATCTCTCTCACTGTAGCATAATGGACATTGTTTGAAAATGGCCTTATAACCCTTCCCAGATTGATGGGCAGCAACAATTGCCTCTCTAAGATCATTGCTGATGTCTTTCCTCCTTGGCATTGTGTTAACACACACCTGAATGCTCCAGACCAGAAAACCGCTAAAGCTTTTGCTTTTATAGAGGTGGTCACACTTGCTGATGATCAATCAATCAAGGATGTTTGTTTAGCAGCACCTGTCTGATACTTAGCATCTTAATTCCTATGGAAGAAGTGAGAGTGTATTTAGTTCTTCATGCATGGCTTCTTCATTTTGGCTTTATTTTTGTTGAATAAACCTGAGGTTGTATTTACCTAATGTTTAGACCTGCTAAGGAACAGTTGATTTTAATTCAAAGAGGGTTACCTTCATGGTAATACTACACTTGTATTTTCAAAAAGAATAATATTGGATAGTAGAACATGGAATCAATAGTTTTACTCAAAGCTTTACCCCAGAAATACTTCTACATCATTATTTACAGAACACAAACATATGCATATGTTTTGTGATCGCTCCAGTAAAGATACATACATGGATATTGTCATTTTGATCCATAGTGGACCACAGTTATAAGATATAAGAATCCCGTAACACACATGAAAGACTTGCTGGAAGAATAACCAACCTAATCCTTTATTTTTTTATGAACTTTTAGTTCAAAATATGAAAGTTTGGCGTTTTCTCATGGTCATTAGGAGAGGGTGAACGTCACCTTGTTATGTTATGCGACATCACATAACCACCTCCAAAGAAAACCGGAAAATAAAAGAACTCTTGAGACTTCCCAGCCACCACAATGCTAAACAGGCCAATTTACATTAAGTTTTGCCTTATATAAGGTATAGCCCTGCCTGCTAGTAGTGTTAATAAACTTAAATGAAGATTACAAAATAGAGTGTACAGTACAGTAAGTTAATTGTTATCTTTAATAGCTATTAGTTAGGATTAAAGTGCTTTAAGTGTGGGTATACTATCATTATGTTGGAAACAGGGAACACATTATTGAGATATATCATCCTACCGAGATCTTTTTTTTTAACTTTTGCACTGTTTATAGTATGATTAATGGCAAAAGCAAAATTAATACTTGATACAACCCTTTATATCCACACTAATCACTAGAGTGCTTTTCCATAAAAAATACAGGCAGTTAAATAAGGATTATAATGCAACGTTACATTAAACAGTAAATTTATATATTAGTTCTATTTGCTTAAAAGGTACGCCATTACATAAATAATAAAGCATGTATGTGTAAATGCCATTATTTTAAAATGTGTATATATATATATATATATATATATATATATTAGCGTGTCACAAATAATATTGCAATTTCTCCCAGGTTAGCTTTCTAATGATAGGAAGGTGCATTTTAATAATTAAACACCATATCTGTAATTTAAACAAGTGTAACTCTAGTATTTAAATATAAAAATAAAGGACTACAGTTTTTTTAGCCTTTCCAAATAGCCATATGCAGTTGTCCTTGCCCACCTTTGCAATATAATTTTGATCCAAAAACAGTTCTATGCATAAGCAGAATTGGCTACTACCGTATTGGCTCGGATATAGGCCGCACCCGAATATAGGCTGCACCCTTAAAGTTAAGTGCTTTTTTAAGGAAAAAATTTTCTTAGTTAAAAAAACCTATAATAGATATGCTGCCACTCTGCCCTCCACCTGATATATACAGCCACTCTGCCCTCCACCTGATATATACTGCCACTCTGCCCTCCACCCGATATATACTGCCACTCTGGCCCCCACCCCGAGATACGCTGCCACTCTGCCCCCAAGATGTGCCCCCCCCACGACTTACCAAAGCAGACTCCCGTGTGTCTTGCGGGGCCGGCAGGGGACACCTACACAATACGCGTAGACTCCCCTCATGGGAATTCCCAGCAAGGGAGATTGTTAAAGCACATCGAGCAGATGTGCCGGCAGCGGAGGTCGTTCACGCTCATCGCCGCTGCCGGTGAACGCCTGCATGATGCGCCTAGACAATCTCCCATGCCGGCACTCCCCCCGTGGAGAGTAGGATGCAGGTCCGCTGCGGGGGATCTGTATCCTAACCCTTCTGCCTGCCAGGCGCCCGGAACTGCATGTCCCGGGCGTCGGGCGCTAGACCCCGAATATAGGCCGCACCTATAAGTCTTTAAGTCTTTAAAGTGGGGGAAAAAAGTGCGGCCTATATTCGGGCCAATACGGTATATAACTGTGTATCACTTCAGATAAATAAGGGAGAGAAGGATGGATGTCATCCCCCCACCATGTATGTATACACAGACAAACACACACACTCCCTAACTTATCTTGCACCACACACACACACGATGTGAGCTTCCACAGTAGTCTATGACCCCACTGCACTCCCTTTTTGCTTTTCAGCAAATGCAGTCATACTAGTAAGAATTCAAAATTGGACTGTGACTTTGCACAGAGTGTATTCTGTTTCTGATGAAACTGGATGCTCTGTTTGGGATTTGGGATTTTTTTCTTGGATTCTGCAAATTTGCTTGGGACCCTGACCTTGACTGACACTTACCTGTAGCATTTAGGTTGATATCTAGAATTATTAATCTAAAGGTAAATTCTGAGAGCCGAGCAATCATACTCTAGTGTTCATTCACTGCTCAAACCTCTGCAGCTGTAAATTCAATAGATTATTTGTTTCTATAATTGGTCATTCATCTCACAACTCACTTTCTCAATAATGCTTCTGTTAATTATAAAAGAGACCTGGTGCCTTTCAGTCAGACCAGTGCTTAGGCCTATACTAAAAGCAATTAGGATTGTCAGCATTGGTCTCTCTGACAGCATTTATGTGTACAGCTGATTCAGCAAGACATTTCGATTGTATCCAAAGAAAAAGAAAAGCTGTGTGAACTAAACATTTGTTTACTGACAACAAAACCTACATGGCAAATATCTGATCAGGCAGAACTCAGGAAAAAAAAATACTGCACATTTTAACATATCGTCACTGCTTTCTTGCACGGAAATTTTATTTGCAAACAGATTTGACAGCTATCAGGAAAAAAAGAAATAGTAGTGTGATTCATTAGCCTATGACAACGAAAAGCCCCCAAAAAAATAGTGTAGGTCGGCACTATAAAATAGAGCATTTTCCGTAAGCTTAAACATGAATATTTCAAAAGACGTTGCACAACATTTGAAAATGTGCACATACTACTGTACTTCTAATGACACTGAGGAAAAATTTAATATAGTACACTATGATAGCTTTATTGTATTTATTTTCGCAATGTGAGCCTGTCACGTTTTCCAAACCCTACACTTTCTTTTTAATTCTGTGCTCTAAATAAACCTATGCAATTATTTAAAAAAGTTAAATTAGTAGAACGTGTTTTGTTTGTATGTCATAGGGTTAGACATAATCTTCTATTTGCAGAATACTTATTTTACCATGTTATGATTCCCTCTATTGCAAGAGTGTGTCTAGATTTTTTATGGCCCTAAATAAAAAGATTAAGAGGGCAATTGATGAAAATGGATAAGTATGTGTGTCAGTATGGACGTGCACTTATTTATATAAATGTAGTTAGCCTATGAGCTGTAAAATAACAGTAACACTTCAATGAATAAAACATTAATTTTTTTAATGAAATATGTTGATTTGTATTTTAAAAAATTATTTTAGGCATTATTCAGAATGTATTAATAGTACAAGAAAATAACACCTTCACGTGTCTAAAGTGAAAATAATATATATATACTCCCCACAAGTTCTGCAGCTCCCAAACACAACACTCCTCACAAGTGTATCAACAGCAGTATATCGAACAAGGGGCGCAAGAATATGTGGAGAAAAATAACAACACAATAGTGTAGCAAATTCAAACAAAGTATCTGTGTGGTGAATATATATTGCACTCACAAGAATAACTGGTAATAGAGGCTCATCAGATAGTATCAGATCTTGATCGATCCTGAAATGCAGATAAAAGAACCGCCAATGGTGCAGTATAATTTGGAATAAATTTTGATAAGAAAAAACTGGATAAACTCACAAGTCTGTTGGCACAACACAATGGTTATGCTAAAAGCGCAGTGTAGAAATTAAAATCCAGCAGAGTAAAAAATGTCCGTATAGCAAAGTCGTTCAAAATCTCTCTCAACGCGTTTCACCAAACTAGTTGGCTTCTTCAGGAGCAGAATACAGATATTACAAATGAAATACACTAAAGTAAAAAGCTGCAGTCTATACATATCCGTCCATTTGATCCATTTTTAAAGATTCCCGTCCAATCACGTCCTCGAGCGGCTACGTCATCACGTCCTCGAGCGGCTACGTCATCACGTTACCACGCATTGACGCGATCACGTTACTTTTATCATCCGTACAGCAGCGCGATCTCGTCATTGTACGTGTTTCATCACTCCCTCCCGGCTATATTTGCATCTTTGTTCCTCAACAGTTTATTGGATAAAGTTGATTCAATGCAACGGAGGAAAACTTCTTCTCTACGGTCGGATATTTTTAACCCGTATGTTTTGAAGGGTTTCGGACGTCGCGGACACAGGAGTTGTAGATAGACACTCCGGGTAAAAATAAAGACAGTCAAAAAAACATATTTAAAAACTAAATAATGTGTATGTATTAAGTATCCAATATACTAGGACCAAGAGAAAGGTAAGTAAAAATATAGATATAAAACCAATAGAGAATAAAGTGAGATGAAAAGTAAAAATAGGAAGACAGACAAAAAGGAATATCAAAAAGGAATGCATAAATCGGTGAATTAGGACAATCTAATAATACATAATATAGTAATATGATAATAATAAATAAAATAAATAAATATATATAGGAATGGTAAAAAAGGCTGAATGGATATAAATAAGAATAATCAACCTAACAAAAGCCCTACTACTAACCCTAACACTAACCCTATCGATAACCCTAACCATAACCCTAAAACTAAAAAAAAAGAAAAAAAAATGATAAATATAATACAAATATTAAAAAATATAAAAATAGATGTATGTGTGGATATATAGAATGTATATATAAAAGTTATGTATACAAAATATAAGTTAAAATACATTAAAAAAATAAAATAAAATAAAAAATAAAAATAAAAATGATAAATATAATACAAATGTTAAAAAATAATAAAAATAGATGTATGTGTAGATATATAAAATATATATATAAAAGTGATGTGTACGAAATATAAGTTAAAATACATAAATAAATTTAAAAAAATGTTAATATGTCCAATTCAACGTTTAAACCTTCCTTTTTGTAAGTTTGAAATTTATATATCCACTCAGTTTGGTGAAACGCGTTGAGAGAGATTTTGAACGACTTTGCTATACGGACATTTTTTACTCTGCTGGATTTTAATTTCTACACTGCGCTTTTAGCATAACCATTGTGTTGTGCCAACAGACTTGTGAGTTTATCCAGTTTTTTCTTATCAAAATTTATTCCAAATTATACTGCACCATTGGCGGTTCTTTTATCTGCATTTCAGGATCGATCAAGATCTGATACTATCTGATGAGCCTCTATTACCAGTTATTCTTGTGAGTGCAATATATATTCACCACACAGATACTTTGTTTGAATTTGCTACACTATTGTGTTGTTATTTTTCTCCACATATTCTTGCGCCCCTTGTTCGATATATTATTCAGAATGTAATAAAAATTTCCATTTAAATGGGGTGTTTCCCAGGTGACGTCAGGGGCGTTCCCGTGACGTCAGCTGGACCTCCCACTGATGTCAGGGGACCACCCACTGACATCAGAGGAACCCCCACTGACGTCAGCGGGACCGCCCACCGACATCAGGGGGAACTCCCAACGACATCACGGGACCGCCGCTGACATCAATGGGCAGTCCTGGCCACGTCCCGCAAGGGAAGGCTCCGGGTAGCCGGATCCCAGAAGTTCCAGAGTATGCTCACTTCATTTTTTGCTTTAATAGTTATTTTCCCACTGTTAAAGGGGCACTCCAGGGATCATATGCACTTTAATATATACAATAGCCGAGTGCCCCATTTGAATTTACATTTTTGTCCCCTTGCAAATGCATCTGCCTTATTAACCTCTACCATCTTTGCTTGCAGTGGATATGTTTGACTAAACACTTCTTTTGCGTAAGTGGACTAAATTCACTGCCAGACAGCTTTAATGGTGGCCTGTATGCACGTGCCACTGATTGGTTGATTCAAACAGCAAAAAGTGGCACAAAACTTGGAATGCCAAAAGTGGCACGATGCAGGCAGACAATCGCGGGTGCTGCCCAGCACTTCTGCCAGGGCTTCTATGACGGAGAGCTGGCGTGACATAACCTTCTGGTGTGCTCCACCATAGAAGCCCCAGCAGGAGTACCGGGCAGCAGCAGAGGTTGTCGGCGTGCATCGTGCAAATGTTCACTAGCTGCCAGAGAGGAGAATCCCCCGCAGATGTGCAGGGGACCTGGATCCTCCTCTCTAGCACCATGTGTACCCTGCACTTCAATTGAGGCTTCTATGACGGAGCGCCAGCGTGACATGACCTTCCGGCGCTCCGTCATAGAAGCCCTAGCAGAAGTGCCAGGTAGCAGCAGAGGTTGTCTACGCGCATCGCACAGACATTCACCGGTTGCCCCCACTATACACCAGGGAGTCTGAAGCAGAGTGGCATATAAGGAGGTATAAAGCATATCTGGGGGTGCAGAGTAGCATATCAGGGAGGCAGAATGGCATATAGTGGGGTATAAGGCACATCTGGGGCAAAAGTGGCATAAAGGGGGTATAAGGCATATCTGGGGGGCAGAGTGCCAATCTTGGGGGCAGATGTGCATAACTGGGGGCAGGTTGGCAAAGAAAAGGAAATAAAAACAAGAAATGCATTTATTAAATATGAACAAATACTTTACGTGTGAATTAATATTTACTAGTAAAACTTTTTTCTCCTATTGGTAGTCTTATATTCAGGCTCTATAATCGAGCAAATAAGGTACTTTTAATATGCATTCACTTTAGAAACAGGATGATGATTCATTTTGCCCATCTAGTCTGCCCCTTTTTCTTGATATAAATACTTAAACCTTAATCAGACCTTGGTTTTGACATAGATCTTTTCTATTTAATGACTTCGGTGTGGATATAGAGACGTACCACATTAAATATGCTGTTCCGTGTTGCACAGGGACCTATCTTGACCCACTTTGTGTAACATTGGATGACCCTGAAGTCAGAGCACAGCATCTTGCACTGTGTTGCCTACATGTCTGTGGGAATGTTTGTATGTGAGTATGTATGTGTGTCTGGTTATGCTAGCGTGTGTCTTGGTATATAGTGTACGTGTGTGTGCATGTGTATGTCTGCTTATGTTCGTGTGTGTCTGGGTTTGTTAATGTCGTTAATAAACCCAGGTTGTGTTAATGATGTGTGCGTTAGTATGAGTGTCTGGGCATGTTAGTGTGAGTGTCTGGGTGCGTGTTTGTATCAGCGCCCCTCCCAAGGTCAAGCTATAGATCTGCTCCTGGTCACAATACACCATTACCTGTGCAAGCAAGAGTGTACACAGAAAGGACTAGTCAGATTATTTCCCACTCACTGCAGATATAAAGACACTATTTATATTAACTTAACCCCTTAATGACAAAGCCTGTACATGTACGGGCTCAAAGTGCATTGTTTTCAATGGGTTTAGGGACCCCCCATTGTCCTTAAATGGATAAACACTGATCACAATGCTCAGTGCAGATAATAAAACTGCCTGCATTATATACAGATTGCAGTGGATATAAAGGCTGAAACTGACCATGGTACACCGCTCTTTGTTATCTTGTATGTTTTAGTACTCTATTTTACTGAAGATAACTTTGGAATGATCTTACTTGTATTGATCTTGTCCAAAATGCCTGAGGAGATTCCACCCCTACTCCTGATCCTGTTTCTTCCTGATCTACCCTCCCAGTCACCATAATGCCTTCTCTATCAAAATTGTTCTTCTACCTTTTAAAGCCTTAGTTCTCTTGTAGTCGCAGTGTAAATAGCGGGGACAGAGATCATAGATGCTACAATTTATGACCGAGCACTGGTGAACGAATCCCACATTCCCCAAAGTATCCCCATGAATTTTGAATTTGGAAGGCCACCGCCTATTTTATTGAGCATTGTTCAGATTTCCACTCTGACACTCTGATTAGATCATATTTAAACTGTTTTGTATGTAGAAATATGAATAAACCATAAGCTAAACGAGGGTCCACATTAACAATACCACTAAAACATGGCTGACATAACCCACAAGCCGTAAAGCCTATACTGGCAAGTGGATCGGCTGCCATAAAACATTAATCTATCCAGCCTATGGGGAAAACAAGCATTATAAACAAACCACCAACATGTCGCTTTCCAATTGATGACCACCCTAACGTTTAAAAATCAAACATCTGCCTTTTGTGAGCACCCCCTGCATAGGAAGCCAGCCCCCTTACAAACATCAACACTTGCACCAAAATATACTCCGAAGCTCTACCAGAAGGTCCAAATATTATTTTTTACATTAATGGGCCCTAGATTGTAAGCTTGTTTGAGCAGGGCCCACCTCATCTGTTGTTTATGTAAGTCAAATTGTTATGTTATATACTACATGTTATGTCCTGTCTGCCCATTGATGGTGCTATACAAAACAATAAATAACAATAATAATTATTTCTCTATAGCCACCAATCAATACAGGCATGACCCCATTTTCTGGCATAGCCCCAAGCCAAGGACCTCTAAATGCCAGTCTTGTTAATTTAGGCCTGGTCATACAGCCCTTAAAGCTTATTATAGACTCCAGGGCTCACCTACTATGCCTCAAATTATCACTGCTCTAGTATATAGTCCTATGTAGGATTAGATATTGGATAGTATAAGGTTAAACATGTTTAACATTATTTCTTTTTTGTTACAGATTAAATATAATATATTACATAGAAGAAATGAACACTATAATTTGTTATTTTCAAAAAAGGAAGGATTAGATTGAACCTTGGATGGTCACCTATATTCTCAACTTTCTTTGTATTTTTGTTTCTCAAATTTAGTAATTTTCATATAAGAATTGGTTTCCTAACTTTTCTGTGATGGCTCATTTTGTCTATTTCATGCAAACCAATCCTATTGCTGGAAAGATGGTAGACACAGTGGGCAGAATTGCATTATACGAAGCGTTAAGAGTTTTTGCAAGCATGCAAAAAGGCACAGAAACATTGTGCGTAGATTTTTTTTTGCCATTAAACTGTCAGTCTCCAGACATGTCAATTTAGAAAGTAGTATAAAGTGCAAAACAAGTGGAATGTTTATTGACTGATTGCCCCCAGGAGTCATTGAAAGGAGTGGGCAAGTCTATGCAACCAACGAAAGATTCCTTCTCTCTGCAAATGACAGAAAAGGAAGCAGAGCAGAAAAATGGCTGCTGCATAGTGCACTAAAAGCTAACTAAATGGAGTCTTAGGTCAACATAACCTAAGTAACCTAAGTACTCAAATGTTTAGGTAAACAACAGTTCTGCAAAGACTTTAAGAAAATATTGTTAGTTTTTGCCCTTTTGAAAAAAAATGAACACCAAAGTTACATATGATGAATAACGATTAGTTAACTCGCACAGTGCGGTAAGTAAAGTTTCAATAACTAAGTAATATGTCAATTAAATGTAATGTTGTAGCTCTTAGCTGGTTACACATTGTTTGTATATTTGATGAGAGGATAAAAGATTAATTTTATTCTGATTCCTAGTCATATTGGAATTCAAAAATGCAACTGCTGATGTTGAGGGATAGGCAGCCTTTGGCACTCTAACTACTGCATGAGTAAAACTGCCAGCACGTGTAGACGACTAAATCTGAAAATCTGTCATGTTTCGACTTGATGTTTATGTTTAAGGTGCTCCACCTATAGCATCTTTATGAATTTAAGACTGGTAAATGTAGTGTTACAAAGATAATTCCTGAGCAATAACAATAATAAAAGTTAACATTATTTATAATTTCGGACAAAAACATATACATTTCCCACAACACAAGAGCAGGGGACAATATTAATAAGATGGACACAAACAGGCTTTTAGTTCATCACATATATCCTGCAAAACCTTGTTCAGGCTGAACATTTACAGTTGCTGAAAACCATTACTATCAATGTGCTATCACATGGAAAAAAACAAAATCACTATATTTACTCCAATCTTAAGCCACATGTCTACTCTTTGCAAAAAAAGTGCTCTCAACAGGAAGAAACGGCAAATAAAAGCGCCATCTACCATCTCAGTGTCCATTATAACCATTTTACCTTGTTTTCATAGTGAAGCTTGTTGAGTGCTTCAGTATCCAGTATTGATCGTAAACCAAGAATACCAGAAAGCAATTTGAACGATCTACAGATGCTTGAAGAAATAAAACTATATAGAAGTTCATTAAGATTTTTAAACAAGAGATCGCTGTTAAGCCCCATATAAACAGGTTGCTTAAATAATCAATTTTATTAAAACCGCGATACAAAGCATTCTTGAAAATAAAAGGTACGTGCTATGTGGGTTTTTTTTCTTTTTCTTTACTGTGTGGATATCTTGTGTGTGTAAGTAATAGCTGTCAAGTGTATCAATGAAGATGAAGAGGAACATAAAACCCAGACATTAAATAAATATTATGAAATACCAGATTCTTTGCCAGGAAGTGCTTTAACAGAGGTCTGCATCCATCCCACTCTCATTTGGATGTTGCACTTGCCTTTGGTAGATTTACAGCCTCCATAAATGTGGGTATTGGAGAATTTTAAAAGATTGAATATTACTTTCACAAGACAATTGGCTACTCACATTTCAATTTTATTTCATTCAAAGTAATTGATATCTGAGGCTCCTACTGTCTACTTCAACCCTTTTTACCGCACATTAATAGTGCATTTGGTAAAGACTGTCATGAAGATGGATATTGTGCAAATCTATTTGATATGTAGTGAGGAAAGCTGTAACAAGCTTAAAGTAGAAAGGCTGTCTTCTCAGCCACTTATGAACATAAGTGCTTACTGCATGTAATGACTACCAATAAGAGGATTTATTCAAGGGATACTGTGGTTAATACAGCCAGCCAGCTGCCTAGGAAATCTGTATTCATTATTAAAATAAATTATTGTTTAGCTCCAGTTTCCCCTTTAATATAATTACGTGATCTGTATGCCAGTTATCTGTATTAAGTGCATTGTGACATAGGCCTGGGTAAAAAAGCATTGACTATGGAAATCAGACAAGCTTGGCTGATGTCAGAGTATAATATACTACATACCAGACAGAGTGATATCATTGCATTTCTATGTTATTATATATTCTACCAATAGCCTGTTAACAGAAGTACTCAATGGAAAATAAAGGCATTGATAGTTTGTTAATCTTTTTTTTAAAGATGGAACTTTGTCTACAATGACAATGCTTATTAAGAAAGCAATATAAATATATCCTCCTCCACCCTCCTCCTCCAATAATGTCAAATATTAAATTCTGTTTTTCACACACCGACTCACAACACATTGCAGATAATGGGGATTTGTCCTTATATATTTGTACCACTGGCTGGGATTATGACCTGCAGTGTTGCTGGTGCTGACAAGGGGTTGGCAAAGTGTCTGTACTAAAACACCAATGTCGGTGGACAGGCTGTGCCTATTGGACATTTAATGAGCACTGCAAGGTGGCTCCTTTGGGGTAAATAGATGAGTGGCCATACCACCTGCCCAATCCACTTCTGGCACCAGCTATGCCCGCCCCCACCTCAGATCACACACGCCAACACAAATGCCCAGCTTTGGACAATAGAAATGTTGGAGACTATCCTATCAGAGGATGATGTTATTGATCTTGTATAAATAAACTGCTGCAAATACTAGAAAGGGAAGCTATAAGTGTATAAAAATGGTGCCTCTGGAATCATTATTTTTATCTATTGACATATATTATTTTACTTTAAAAAACATCATATCTAAAGGCAATATAAGCCATTGTTCTAACCATGTAGTCTGCTCAGATAAATGAAAACACACTGAAAACTGAGCAAACATTGCATTTCTAACACAACCAGTTCTCCTGTTAGCCCTGACCTAAAAGACAACTCCATCTTCTATTCATTCCGAGGTATGTGAATGATAGTGACAGCCATGGACCTTTCTTTTAATGTCACACTGCCAGGAAGCAGAAGAGAAGCTTTAATCATATTGTATAAAAAGAAAAAAGATAATGTAGCACTCAAGGACCCATATCTGTGTCTTACTAAAAAAAAGTATGTTTAAAATATTAAAGCTCATTTGCACTGTATACTGAAGACTTACTTGCAGATATTAAATCATCTGTGAGAAGAGAAGCCTTGTAAGCAGTGGTGTTGCATCTTATAGTTACAATTTCATCTAGATGAATACACCAACACAAAGAACCAGGGGAGGGCTGGCAGGCACTAGCCTGGGGTGCAGTCACAAGACAGTAGTCCTTTGGGTATCCTCCTGGCCTTTGTTTCTGTTGATTACTTTACACTTTATTTGATTACACTATTTTTATCAAATGTAGACACATACATATACTTGATTCCAGTACACATAGTGGAAATATGAATCTATATATGTGTGTTATTTTGAATTTGTTTGCTTTTACACTTGCTAACATATTACACACTAACATATACATACAAACATATTAGATACACACACTCAACTGCACACAAGTACGCCTTTGTTCCAGTTCATAGGGAGAGAATGCAGATGGAGAAGAATTTGTCAGCAGTACTGCTCGCTTCTATCAGTTAGTCTCTTTATTTACCTTCAAGAATCCAAAATATATTTAAAATGTTATTCATTTAGGTCACATGTCTTCACTGAAATCATAATGTAATTACTGTTCAAATACGGGTGTTCAAAAGGATCATGATGACCTACTTAGATAAACAAAATAATTTGGAGCAGGCAATGAAATATAATCTTCTTTCTTCATTATAACACCGACCAGATTCCAAAGACTTTGAGTTCTGCGGATTTGTAGCCCCCCAACCTACAATTATCTTACTCTTATTTGAAATTTCAGATCCTAGACAACAAAGTAAGTAGTGAGGACTATCAGGAAATCAGACTCTAAGTTAAAAAATGGAACTGCAACAAGCTTTTGGAAACCTGCCTGCATGTCCCAGACAAGATAGTATCTATTTACATAGAGAAATCTATTAATAAAGTGAAGGTGTTTTGAGGGAGGTGGCATGGTTCTAATATCCCCTGAAATAAAATTACATTATATATTAATGGTATATTAATAATAATTGTTGTAAATAGCTTGGAACAGAAGCAATCACTGTCACTGTCATAGTATTACAAATTGGATTATTC
Source organism: Spea hammondii (assembly GCA_029215755.1). Taxonomy (NCBI): domain Eukaryota; kingdom Metazoa; phylum Chordata; class Amphibia; order Anura; family Pelobatidae; genus Spea; species Spea hammondii. The sequence continues at coordinate 104,791,364 of JARDYJ010000003.1, read as the reverse complement.
TTTAGTAACATACCTCTAAGGTTCCCAATGCACTTGCTGTCCTTGTTTCTCTTAGTAATATCGTTCGATCTTTTGTTTAGTTTTGTCTATTTTTGCTCTCCCCCTCCATGCTATTAACTTTATGTCATATCTTGCTATTGGAATACTTTTGTGTAATTGTCAGCAAGCCTTCACATGGTATGACTTCCAACCATATCTACAATCGATGGAAAAAAATTCAAGGTATCTTCCATGACTGTCAAGGACACAGACTAACATTCACAGATTGCTGTGACTAATGCACAGTTAACAAAAGTTTCTAACAGCAGTAACTGAATCAGGAGGATGCAGCATAAAGTGTTCTTTATAATTCTTTAATGGTACTCAGCCTTCTTATTCCTTTTAATCTGAACAAAGTAGCTTCTCAGGCGATTACATATTTAGAACTATTTTATCGGCTTATCTTTAAGCAAGAAGAAGGACATCTCAGGACAGCACTTACAAAGGGCATTGCACTAAATCAGCCTCATAAAAACATAAATCACTTCTTGATAAATTAGCATTATAGCTTCTTAAAGATAAGCACCACTCTATTTGTCCTTTTGGAAGTGTAAAATATCAAGAAATCATGTTTTTAAAATAGTCAGGGGTTGAAAAACAGGCTGTGCATAATGCTTTTTTGATAAGCATTATAATCTCACCTTCCTTTTAAAAATAAAAATAGTTTTGACCTGACATGCAGTACAGTACAAACAGTGTGCTTCTTGAACTCTGGCATAAGAATCAAGGAATATATTTCTCATATTTTAGTGCCCTTACACACACGATTGCCCACACACACTGCCCATTCACACACCAGCCCATAAACACATTTACACTGCCCTTATATACACCTGCCCATAAACAGACAAATACACACACACTGCCATTACACATGCCTGTCCATACACACATATACACATACACTGCCCTTACACATGCCTACCCATACATGTCTCTAGCTTATAAACACACATATACCTACACTGCTCTTACACACACACACACACTGCCCTTACACATACCTGCTTACACACACATATACACATGCACTGCCCCTACACATCACTTTCATTTCTCTTCTTCCATATTCTGTCTTCCAGCTTCCATCCTATCGTGGGATCCCAATGTCTGTCATTTCAGACCTCTGCTTTAGTGCTCCCTAATCACTATGCGCCCGCTATTGATGCAGAGCACTGGGCTAAGATTTCATATACCAGTGCTCAGCATCAATTGCTGGCGCACAGTGATTAGAGAGCACAGAAGCTGAGGTCTGAAGTGACAGACCTCTCACTCCCTAATGTTGAGGTGGTTAGAGGGAGATTGTGATCTCCCCAACCACTCTAGCTCATCGGGTGCCTCCTACCCAGACCACCACTCATGGTGCCTGGGTGGGCACTGCTGATGAGCAAGGCTGATTGGGGAGATCACAATCTTGCACCTGCCTCAGCGTGGGCCTGAAGCCCGGCCCAGGGGAGGCAGCCTCATCACACGGCCCCTCCCCTATAGATATGCTACTGTTTGCTAGCAGCAATTTTATTCACCTGGAGAAACTGCCCAGTTTGCACATGTGTTTAACCAGCATTGTGCCAATTGGTCCTGAAGCTGGGGGTTCCAAATTCACACACATTCATATCTGCACACAAGTACACATTTGTTCCAGTTGGAAACCCTAGTCTGGTCTATTTTGGAGTAGACAGAGCTAGAATTAGGATCTCTCTTTATATTTTTTGCTCTATAGCACCACCAAAAATGGTACTCTTTTCAATTGTCTAATATGCCTTATGGCATAAGACGGTGGTTCATAGTTATTGGCTAAGAACCATTATATGACCAGAGGATACCCATGTAAATATTTATATGCAGAAAGCAGATATGCTAAGAATCAGGTTTTAAGCCCCTACTATAGGAATGCTGATTCAAATATAATCTGCATTTCTGCATTCTACAATGGTAGTATACAAAATCTACAATAGTATAATAGCAATGGTGGAAGTTAAAAACCTTCAAGAGCAAGAAATGAAGAAACTCAAACGTGTCATATATGATTTTCACACAGCGAGGTAACGTTTCTGGTATATGATATCTGGTACATCACATATATAGCTGAGAATTCTCTGGTGAAGCACTCCTCCCCCCAGGTCATTCTCCTCTTTTACCTTGGCAGGGGATGAGAATTTAGCCACGTCCACTCCCTGTCCAATTCACCTCCCACTCCCAACCCATGTACCCCAATGCACTCTGGAGCTAGCAGAACCCTTGTCTATCGCTAGTGCTGCCTCTCAAATATCTAATCACACCCCTTATGCTTAGCTAGTCCTGCTATCTTCCGAAGCTCTTCCTTCAGAAGTCTAGGGTCTCCAGGTAACCTATCTTGGGAAATTCTTGTGTTGTTAATTATCGGTTGGCAAAGAGAATTCATATTCTCCAAAGTCCTTTTTTTTTTTTTTTATTAATTATTTATAAATGACAATACAAACATATACATAGTACATAGGACATTTCATTCTTACATCATACAGGTAGTATTACTGTTATATTTTTATAGCATACACGGTGGCAGGACCACTTTATCGAGGGGGGAGAGAGGAGAGAGATAGTGATAATATTTTTAAACCTAGTAATAATATAGTAATTGCCAGGATTGTGTGGGAGAAAAACAAAAAGATAGAGAGAAAAGAAAAGAAAAATAATAAAAATAAATAAATAAATAAATAAGTAAATAAATAATAATTTTTAATATGTTTGATCATTTGTAGAGATCCATCTATGCCATGGAGACCATATTACATCATAATTCTTAATGTTATTATGGATTCGATAGAAATGTTTCTCCATTGTATGTTGATCTGGGACCATGATGGAGATTGATCCAATTTCCAATACCTTGCTATACAGATTTTGGTTGCTGCCAAGATATTAATTGCCAAGTATGATTTCGCTTTATTCTCCCAAGGTAGGTCTATATGGAAAAGAAAAGTTTGCGGAGACAATGTCAAATCCGTCCCAAATAGACATTTAAATAGGCTAGTGATTTCAGATCTCAGATTTATAAGTTTGTCACACTCCCACCAAATATGTATCATAGACCCCAATTCTACTTTACATCTCCAACACTTATTAGAGGTAGCATTATACATTTTATGTAATGACATTGGAACATAATACCATCTATGAAAGAGTTTATAATATTGTTCTTGAAGGTTTATACAGTGTATCGCTTTCCTTAAATTATTCCAAGCTTCACACCATGTATCAAAAGGGTAAAAAACAAAAAAGTCCTTTTTTGTTGCCTGTTTTTCACAAGTCGAGGGTCTCCAGGTAATTTATTTTGGGAAGTTCTTGTGTTGTTAATTATGGGTTGGCAAAAATAATTCATATCCTTCAAGTCCTTTTTTGTTGCCTTTTCTCTGCCATATCAATAAAGATCATTTTGGCCTCCTAGCTTTCTCATCATGTTATATTCTTCATGTATATTTCCCCAATAGAATTAGAAGCCTTGGAGGCTCATGCTCTTTGACAAACAAATAATCTTTTTGATAAGCCTCTTACTTACAATGTTCCTATCTTCCCAGCTGTCTTCATGATTAGACAATAAATATACAATGTCTCTCGCAGCGTCACTTAAAGACTCATCATTTATCAGTTCTCTGCTGTGCAGTTCTGACAGCAAAAAGCTGGGACCTTCCCTGGTATAATAAGCCTGGGTAAACTTGTAAACATTGCAAAAGGGCAACAAATGGAATCCATTTAAAACATCAAAAATTAAGAAAAAATATTTTCACAATTTACTTATTTACCTTTATCAAGCTTTAATTACAGAAGAGAACTGCACTAGGCTGAGAGTCAAGCACAAAGCAAACACTTTCTTTAAACAAAGAATGTTTATTAAACAAACATTACACAGTAGTCTTTCCACATTAACATGTTGCATAAAGAAAGCAAGTAAATGGTCTTTAAACAGATTTTTAAAGGGACACCCAGTGTATATGATTTCATATGATAGCTGAGTGGTGCCTCTAAATTTTTGTGTGCATGGATATTTTTCCCCCTCCCTCCAGCTACAGCCCAACACATCTCCTGTTACCTGTGTCCACATGACTAACTGCCAGTCAGCTCTAGTGATGGCTCTAAAAGGGACTTTCGGATGCACATGTGCAGAAAGCACTCCTACTGAACCAGCCAGTCTGCTGCATAAAACCACTTAAAAGGTCTGCAGAGAACACCCCGCTGGTCACTAAAGCAGTGATGTATTTTTGCTGATTGCCATACTTGGCTTGAGCTATGGTGGCGCTCCTGCTGTTCCAGACCTAGAGCACCACTTTAACTGCTCCAACCACCTTGCCTCCGCAGCCACCAGATTCTAAGCATTTTAAGGACTGTCAGTGCTGAGTAAATTTGCAATGGAGGCTGATAAAGCCCTGTCAAGCATCTAATTTGGGCATGTGACATGCCTTCTGGAAGATGTCAACACTAATTGGGTTGCTTGACCCACTCAGTTGCTTAATGTCTGCAGCATGGTAGATCAGAGATCTGTGTTATAACTTCATGACACTGTTTTCTGGCAAATATAACAGCAGAGAGAAATGTGATGAATATGGCACAGTCAGATTATAGTCTTACACAAACAGAAAGGTGAGAAATGTTATTTAACTGGTGTCCCATCTCCCTCCTTAATGTGGACTATAAGATCCTAGCTTAGCAAGCAGGCTTACTATCTATCTATTACATTAAAGGCCACAAGGTCCAGTTCCTTGACTTTCTGGGTAGACAGGGCCGGCCCTACAATGGAGCAGAGTGGGGCAAATAATTATTATTTATTTTTTTAAGCGGAGGAGAGAGAGGGGCGGCAAGTGGTTATCGCTTACCCGCTCGGCGCCCCTCTCTCTCCTCTGCGAGCCCTCTAGCTCGGTCTCGGTGCCGGCTTGTAATGCTGAGCGCCGGAAGATGATGTCATTTCCAGTGCTCATCATTACAAGCCGGCACCGAGACCGAGCAGGGAGACTCGTCGCAGGACTGCTGAAAGGTAAGTACAAAGGGGGGGATAGGGTAAATAATAGGGAGGGAGGTAGAGGAAGGGTAGATAATGGGGGGGGCGGCAGAGGAAGGGTAGATAATGGGGGGGCGGCACTTTAAACTTCGCCCCTGGCAGCATTATGCCTTGGGCCAGCCCCTTGGGTAGAGCCTCACAAAAAGGTTTAATTTAAGAACACATGACCATGAACAGGCTGAAAACAGACCACTGAGCATTTCTAAACAGTGTGGGGATAAGCAAGAAATATGTGTTGTTTTTTCAAAGGCAATATTTTTTTTATTTCACCAACACACGTCAACAATTATAACATTTTCACTAGAGTTAAAGTATCTGTCTACAAAATAGGTTTTGTATACAAATCAACTTCCTGATATGTAAATGTGCTTGTAAGAGAAATGAATACATGTCATTATATTTATTGGATTCACTGACTTCAATAAATAATCAAGCAATTACAAGATGAACTAATCTCTACACTGATCACACATGGCCAAAAATAAAAACAATTCAGCTTCCTTAAATCTTTATGGACATAATCGTATGTCTTGAAAGAACTTCCTTAAGGATACATGTTGTACAATGTATCATGTTATGTCCTGGGCTAAAAATATACTAAGCAAACAACAAAAGGTAACAAGCAATTATCTTTACAATTATGCTAAGAAAATGTCTGCTATTCTGCTTTTAGCTAACAGGTTGCATTAAACTTCATGAAACTAATTTGCAAATTGATGCATTTCGCTGTGTAATTACGTCTGGCCAGTAATTAGTAATTACTGTCTGGTTCATGAGAAAATAAAAAAGATGTTCTCCTAGTTAAGTAGCATCTAAACGCCGCAATTACAAAGAGTCAGATCAAAATTTTAATAAGATTCAACTAAGAAAATGACAGGTGCCCTTACACATTAGTGTATCACAACAGGGCTGTAATTTTCTGATTTTATTTTTCTTTCATAAAGTGGACCTGCCTTCAACAAACACAAGGCAAATGTTAAGTGGCCAATAACACCTCCTACCCATAATTAAGACTGGCCTTAAAGTACCAGAGTCTATTTTAAGTCTCTGTCTGGTGCTGAGTCTCACAGCGCACACATTATTAGTTCACCAGCATACTGGTAGTTTATATTAGTCGATAAGTACAAACTGAAAAATTCAGAAAAATTATAATTTCATCTTCCAAATGTGGCCTGGTCCAGACTCTTAAGTCTCAGCACTTAAGAGTCAGAACCAGGCCAGGCTTTCTAGATATCCCAGCATGAGCGCTGGCATCTCAATTAAAATTGTAACCAGTTTAATAATTTGTGTTCCAAATAAGAACTAAATACTGGTCCATCTGTAACCCACAGGCACTGAAGCTTGGCACCCCTAATAGATTTACTATTAATTTGAACTGCACAATGTAAAAATAAATTATTTTCTGTCCGATTTTCATGCCAGCTGTATATAATGTTTTATACAGCATTGGTTCTTGAAACTACAGATAATACATGCTCTTGTTTTTACTACTTATTAAATCAATTAATTTAGAGGAATGTTATCGGATTTTAATATCTTAGATGGTGTTTTCCAATAAGTGTACATTAGTCTGCTGTGGACTGGGTCCCCTGGACCAATAGAGAAGGGGTGTATGATTGCTGGCCTATGCAAGAATGCTTTGTGTCCCTCTCATTCATTAGTCATGTTTACAATTTGAATCAAGCAGATATATAAGTAGAGGTATCACTTGCTCACTTCCTTTTCAACCAGGATCAGGCAGGGAGAATTGTATCACCCTACCGCCCAGCATAGACTACTAAAATGACTAATATAGGTATCTGTAACAGCAGAAATTAGGTGAGACTAACTGAACTTAACCCCATCCTTGCAGGCCGCTCACCACCGAAAACTCCAAAACACAGGTACTCACCTCCCCCCTCATCCAAACAAACATGACAGCTAACTTTCGCTGTCCCAAAACCAATGCTAACCACCAGCCGACTATAAGCTCAGTGGGCACGTCCACTAAAACACCAGAGGTCCGGGGAGGATTTAACCTTCCTTCAAACCAGCATCCACATTCCGTAACTTACCAAACCAGACCGGCAAGAACACACTACCTGCCTGCTGTGACAAAAGAAAGTTAGAACACAAAATTAGCGAGGGAGGGTGGGAAGCAGGTAAGTACTGTCAGCCGTTCTGCCAAAAGTGACACTGACCAGGGTCACCCAGAGGGCACCCTATATCCCCTAGGGACTCCCGCCCCCCACATTTACATACCCCAAAGCACCCCAATCAAAAAGCACTCACCCACAAACATACATGCTCCCTGTCCATTTAGCTACGCTAATTCCCAGGGGTCTATTTCTCTGGTGGTTAAAATGGACTAATGTTCTGTTTAGTCACAGCTGCGGTTTATGGTCACCTTGCAAGCGTGAGGACTATATTGTATCCGCAACTGCAGAAATTGGGAGAGACCAAGCCAGTGTGAGTTCTTGGTGTATTCTTTTGGTGTAACTGCCTGAAGTGCTAAATCAGCTGACAGGTGGTTAATGTCCTCAAGTTTCCTTGGCGGTGAATATTTCTTACTATAAAGCTATGGCCAAGCCCTTGTCCACATATATGTGTCTGGTGTCTTATTGGGGATGAGTAAAGGTTTTCTACTGATATCTGTATGGATGCTATAGGCCTAAGCAGTCATGCAACCAAGGTTCCAATAAAGAAGATTTTAAGAACTTTATTATAACATTATCAGATCTTTCAAGTGCTTTTTATAAATATCTTCATCTTCCAGGTACTTGATAACACATGCCTTTCACATAGTTGAACACGTCTGTATCACTATTTGTGGCAAGGATACTGCCAGACTGAGCCTTAAGTCTTTATTTTGGTGCACTTGTTTTACAGCAAATGGATGGGTACTGTCCATTTAATAACAAAATATAATCTATATTCTTTTTTAGGAGACTTAATACTACTACTTCAAAAGCATTTTTTCCATAAAATTGGGAGTGACTAACCGGCATGAAGTCCATAATCAGGTCTCCTGAACTTGTGCTGGAACCTTGCCTTATGAAAAGCGTTTACTAAGAGACCTGCTGTATCTCTCAGACTTGTCTGTACTTAACCCTCAGCTGATATTAGTTGTATTTCCTAAGAAGGTTAACCCATTAATGACAATGAAATAACCCAGATCTAGCTAATGTCTATTCGCCTACTTGTATAGAAACCATTTTTTACCATCACTAATCTGATCTGTCTTTTGATAAAACGTGTTGTGGCAAGTTGGTGGATATCTATTTTTACCCATAAAAGACTATACAAACAAAATGGACATCTCAATCAATACTGACTTTACTTTGTAGAAATCATTTAAAATCACATTTTAAAAGCACTATTTCAAAGAATGTGAAAGTATGCTGGAAGTAACTACATTAACATGAATGGGGCTAAAGTGCTCCACACAATGGGAAGCCATCTTCATACAACACTGAAGAGGAAGAAAGGACTTACTGGCTGTCAAATGAACATTTCTTACACTTACATACACAGGAATAATAGGACTTTGTCATTAAACAGTGAGTTGGAGTGAAAAAATTGGGCAGATCCTGTATTAAGTGACAGCTAATATATAAGTGAAATACACCACTGGCTGTATCCAGCATACAAATTGCCCATTTACTTTACAGAGAAGGTAGTAACAGCATCCTATCAAAAGTAGTAAAGGCTAATAAACATGCATAAAGCTATTCTGATCTGTAGAATTCCTCCATATGCATTAGCCCTATTCCCAGCCCTAGGTCAGGTCCAGCATTGGCTTTGAGAACACTACAGACTGATTAGACCCCTGTGTGCATGCATGGATTTAAAGGGGATTGTTTTAAGCAGCCATTCAGTGGAAATAATTGCCAGACCATGTAGGAAACGGGCAGCTACAGAGCTGCAGCTTCTAGATCTGTATTATATCTTGTTTTTGAAGAAAGCATATTAAGGAACATACGCTCATGGCAAAATGGGCATGTTAGGGAAGTAAAGTTCTCTTAGATAATATTAGTACGAGGGATTTTCAAAAAGTTTTCGCACATTTATATTTTGGTTGGAAATGGTGAAGGCGGGAGGAGTAGTAATTGGTCGTGTCCTAGCGTGTCATGTGACTAGTTCTGTCTGGCAAGCTGGTTGCCTTCGCAGTTTAGTATAACAGTTTTCACCCTGGGGTGAAGCTAGCTGTGAAACTTATAAATTGCACCAAAGAGGATTAGCATTCTTTTTGTGAGCAGAAGGTGTGCCAGAAGCAAAAATCAATCTTTGCATGTGTGCTCAGTATGTGGATAAAGTTCTCTCCTGTAGAGTCCTCTATGAGTGAAAATGAAAAGTTTGAAAATGGCCGTACTGGTGTGACGGATGAAGAACGCTCCAGACTTCCAGCTACAGCCATGAACATGAGGAATGAAGAAAGAACTCTAGAACTGATTCACGAAAACAGAAGAATAACAGTTAAAGAGGTTGCTGGAAAGCTGAATGTGAGTGTTGGATCTGCCTATGCCCTGATTTATGACAGCATTACGTTTAGTAAAGTGTGTTCTAGGTGGGTGCCTAAGCAGCTGACAGAGGAGCATAAGTGCAAACTCTTAGACGTTTGTTCCCGACACATGGCTCGTTATTGAGAGGATGGCTACAGCCATGACCATGAAGAAAGAAGAAAGAACCCTAGAACTGATTCGCGAAAACAGAAGAATAACAGTTGAAGAGGTTGCTGGAAAGCTGAATGCGAGTGTTGGATCTGCCTATGATTCAGGACATCATATGTTTAGTAAAGTGTGTGCCAGGTGGGTGCCTAAACAGCTGACAAGCTCTTAGAGGTTTGTTCCCGACACATGGCCCGTTATTGTGAAGAAGGTGATGATTTTCTGCAGAAGATGAAGATGTCATTGGTGATGAAACGTGGGTTCACAATAACGAGCACCAATGCAATAAGTGAACTGTCAGAAACAGCCATTTAATAGACCTTTATTATCTGTACCTTGCTCCCTCCAATGTGCACAATTTTTGTCTGGGCTTGCCTACATCCTCCTATTAGTTTTGCTACCAGGCCACTGTAGTGTTGCTCTACAGCTGATGTTTTTCTCAGAATTGGATCTTAATGGATGGCGTAACTTTCCCTTATTGTATTTCACTCACATATCAAACTGCTTTTTTAAGGACATTACATAATTGAGTTAAGAGGCAACTGAACTCAGTTGCCCTTCACTATATGCTGCCCATTAATGCTTTTAAAATTTGTTGTCTTTCAAAGCATATATAACTTCTGGCTGTTTCCCTCTTTGTATTTCTCTTTCTTTTGTGTTTGCACATGAGTCAGAAATCACAGGATTAGAACCAGTGACCGTGAGCAGGGCATAGTATTTACGTAGCACATCAAAACTAGGAGTCTGGGATTGCTGCTTCCCCATGTCCCGAGCCATCCTTGTTCAGGTTCCTGACACACGTGGCTCATCCTGTAATCAGGGCCTTTATATACCAGGGCATTTCCCAAAAATTCTTGCTGAAGCATCGTTTTCCCAGCCTCTGATTTGGTTGTTCCTAGTTTGCATGTAGTGAATCCTGGATTTTGACTCTTGGCTCCAGACCCTAATTAATTTTTTTCTTACATCGTTGATACCTCGTTTGGATCTGCTATTATCTGGTTATTGACCATTGACAATACTTAGTTTATGCCTTTGCCTAATCATTGTGTATTGGCCTGATTGTGTATAACCTCAGCTATTCTGACCATATCTTGATGTCTGCCAGTTGCTGTATTACAGTCTCCTGCTCTCTGCCAGTTTTCCTGTCACAGTCCTGTGTCTGTAGATGGTGACCAAGAGGAAGACTAAGGCTGCAGCAAACCGCCTTCTACAATCAGGCACTCCTGAATCTGCCTGACTCATGCATAGTCCTAAGCAAGCACCTGTTCCTTTACAGAAACTCCCATCTGATGCAGTACCCACAGTTGTGACAGTGTGTTTATGTCCCACTCTTTTAAGTCTAATCACTAAGGTTCAAGTTGTCAGTTGAGTTTGGTTTCAAGCAGATATCATGACTGAGGTAGCGCCCTCTTTTGTCCCCCCAAATAAATACACAAAACACCATAGTCATTTTAACAATGCTTTATTATAAAGTCGACTATGGATAATTTAGGCCACGGTGCAGTCCGCTTTTCGCCTTCCACACCATGACACGGATATAAAATAACTTTATTATAATACAAAATACAATATTTGAAAACACATGAAAACATGATACAATATGGAAATGGACGTGCCGCACCACATGACCCACTTGTAAACACATGCAAGCCCTGAAATATAACTATAAAGTGTTAATTGTTAAAACAACCACTTAATAACCGTAAACTACACCGAACCAGATGGCACAGGGGTAAAACCGTAACACTGTAGAGACCACCGGCGTCCCATGCATGGCAGCCCTTGTCACGACTGGATTCACTCACGCAAGAGCAATGGGGTAACAGGAAGGACACAGAAAGAGAGTATAACTACTATCTGAATAGCACAATATAACTTAGCAACATTCTAGGGTCAGCTGAGTTCTTTATAGAGTACCGATCCATCCTCTCCTGATCCTAGCCATTGCCGCGTCTTCCGTTGCCATAGGGACATGGTCGTACCAAGGACACGCCCCACGTCACGAATATTCATGATGCTCAGGCTCTTCAGTCTCCATAAGTAAGCAGGAGTAGGGAAGGTACCTGACACTGCCGCTTTATCACTTATTACTCTGAGGGATCAATTTCAGTAGTGTGCATAATTTTTTGTTGAAGTTCCAGATGGTGGCATGTACGTCCCCCATTGAAAATGTTTTACTGAATTTTTTTGAAATGAAAAAACCTTGCGTAGTTTGTCATAACCAAAGGTTCAAGAAAACCGAGGCAAAAACGTGTGCACAAGTCTCCTAATTAGTTAATTATGGGTTTAACATATGCATATGCTCCATGTTTAGGGTCTACATATACTAAAATCAGGGTTTATTGCACAATTCATTGGCATACCTGGGAACTCTCCAGGTGAAGCACCGCTTCACCAGTTCTCCGTGTCAATACCTGAACCCTCCAGGTCACCGGAGCGCGGTCTTGACACGACCCCGAAGGGGGTGTAGCAGGAGTCACCTTGTGTCGCCTGTGTGTGTTTCACCTCGCTAGGCCAGGAAGGGAGATCACGCAACAAGCCTGTGCTACCTACTGCCTGCAAAAGCGGCCACTAACTAAACAATTTCTGCATTTCTACCTCTCTCCTCATACAATACATGTAGTATAGGACAGAGCTCTTGCTCAGGTTTTTAACGACTTACCTGCACTCATCCAGGTTGTCCATGCACTCTGAGGTTTTGCCTTCTGAATGGCACCCCTTTCAGTCTTGCTTTAAAAAGCTGTGCTCTGTTGCACAGCTTTTTAAAGCAATAAACACTCAGAAGTGCAGTGTAAGAACACTTACAGGTTACCCCACAGATCATGAGTTTAACTTGACACAAATGTTTAATATCCTTGAAGAATTGTCATGAGTGTCCCTGTGCTTCAGTTAGTGATTTTGGATTAGTGATTTTTGAATCATCCTGGATTCTGATCTTGGCCATTTTCCTGGTTCTCTGTATACTCGCCGCATACAAACTCTTTACAACTACTGGCCTGGCTCTGTCTTGCTTTTCCTCCACTGTATGGTTTGAAGTGTCCTTTGGTATCAATTCACTCCTGCTGAGCCTGACTATTCCAGCTCATGGGACCTTGATCTTCAGTAAGTGACAAGGAGGTACAGCGGATCGGATGTCAATGTTAATTCTCATTCAATTTACTAATGCTCCACTTTACTCCTAGCCAAAATATGGTTTTGTGATGCTCTTTTAGCTGGAAACAATAAGGAATTAATAGATTCCTATGTTACAACTTAAAAATAGGAAATTTACAATATATATATATATATATATATATATCTATATGTAGAAAAAAATTATGGTGAATAATATCAAATATGATAAATATATCACACAAAAATTATAAAAAATAAAGAGGAGAAACATAAGCAATTTTTAAAATTCTATTTTATATCAGTTACAGATATTATATATTTTGTTATGATCTAAAATTAAGATTTTCCTAGTTCTCGTTTTGCTGAACTACATTTTTAGATAAACAGTTATTTGTGGCTACCATAACAATATCCAGAAAGGCAAATTAATAAAAGGAAGACAAAACTTGCTAAGGAAAGGAGAAAGTATTGTAAAAAGGGTTTTTTGCTAAATTGCATTTAGAGAAAGTTTTAGCCACACTTTATAATATATGTCCACTAGCGGAATACTGCATTAACAATTGCATCCATAATGTAATAGTAAGGTGTGTTAGAGGGAGGTGTAATGGTAGATTAAGTGTGTATGTGCTAGCGTGTCTATTCATTACCAGGGGCAAGGGAGGCACTTAGCTTTACCTGTCCCAAGCTAGAATGCGCCAGCCCCTGCCTTTAATATACACAATGCATAGCTTAGAATGTAAATTGTCAATAGATTTATTTTCTGAAGCAAGCATATAGAACAACCAAACTAGGATTGTGGTGCAGCACTTGCTACTATTGAGTCCTTAGAACTGGCAGATCTATTTTAATATCACACAATACATTTCAATATTTCAACAGACTGTCTTCTGAAAGTCTTGCTTACGGGCATTTGGATCTTAATTTGGATTTATAAAGAGAATTATGACCTAAAGGAAATACAGTTCCCATATCATAGAAAATAAGATTGGTTTGGAATATCAATCTGGCATTTATATAGAAGCCTTAGGCAAATGTACACTATTCAGGGATTATTTGTTGGGAGATTTTTTTTTTTTTTTTATTTCCTTAAAGGCTATAATATTTATCTGTTCCTGTTTATTCTCGGTAGTACCATCCCTTAAAGATATTGTTTTAGTTATTTTTAATATTATTTCAAATGCTATTAAAGTGAAATATGTCTGCTTCAGATGAGCAGTTTATAAATTGACACGATTGTCAGCATACCACAAGTCTGTATTTGTCCCTGTGATGCATAACACACACATACTACCAAGTGGTCACATTTTTAATTAATAAAAACTATAAAAATAAAAAATGTCAATCTTTTTGTAATAAGCTTCCATTCCAAAACTGATACAGACTAAATCAGGAACTCATTTTATTTGCATGTTACGTACATGCATTCACTTGGTTCAACTTGCTTCAGTCTTGCTCAGCATGATGGGATAGACATTCACATCCAGAGATGCATTGTTAAAAATTAGTAGGATAGCAAAGTAGGATACTTTTTTTTTTCACGGTAGCAGCTAGCTAGAGATATTCTAATTAATTGCATCCGATACCTTAGAACTTTCAGGGTTTACAAGCCGTTTTGGCTCTTGTTGATTAGGTATAGTGGAAGGGACTGTGTATAGGAGGATACATATACAATGACTGATAAATAGAAGTAGCCAAAAAACTGAGGGTGGTCTTATTGATGGGTCAAACCACCTGCAGAAGTTTTTCCTTTTTCATTCTGTCCATCAGGGGAATGGTGAAGAATTAGCTATATAAGTGTGCTGATTTAACTTGTCATTAGCAGCAGTTACAGACTGATGGGAGTTGGAGTGTGAGAATGTGAAAGTGGCAGTTGGCTTAGCAAATGCTGAGATTAATGCTCATTGATCACCTACCATACTACAAGTTAATTAATAGATCATTTTGGGCAGATTGAAGTATCTGTAGTGACTACTGTAGTGTGTTTATGGGGACTGCAGGGACATTTTTTAGAATTTGACAGTTGCCCATTTATGCTACTAGCCAAACCTGTAATCTGTAGACAAGTTATTTTTTTTATTATTTCTATCATATCACCTAGGCCCTAGGTATGGCAACTAACATGTAGACCTCCAGCCAGTGGAATGGTTGTTACCTCTATTTAAAGTTTACCCAGTTATATCCGAGTGATTTCACTCAGGCTGTCTCATATTTCTGGAATTTACTTCCACTAATCCTTCATCATTCACCCTCCCAACATTCAAGAAACATCTCAAAACCCACTTCTTCAGAGAAGCATACAATCTTAGCCACTAGAACAGGGGTGTCCAAGTTTTTTCTGCAGTGGGCCGCTTCATCAGATTGTATACGTGCGAGGGCCGCACTCATTTTTCACTGTGAGAAAATATGGCCTTTAATAAAATATGCAGATTAAAATAAAGTAAATGACACAAAACCTTTACTTTTCCTCTCACTGATTTCTGGGCCTAGAAAGGTTTGTGACTACAAATTCAGGATAATTAAAAATGAAATACTTCTATTTATTCTAGGGATGCACCAGAATAAAAATTCTGGACCAAAACATTCACAGTTCACCAAAAATTACCCCCCCCCCACACCTTTATAAATAATAATAAAAACTCACATTTTTAATAAAAGTATGTAACACACCACAACTGGACAAAAAAATTAGCAATATGACTTGGCATGATAGGAGTGTGATTGCTAACAGCAATCACACTCCTATCATACCCAGGCAATCAGTAAATGCTGGTACCTAGGCATGATGGGACTGTGCTTGCTGTGATTGCTGTTAGCAATCACACTCCTATCATGCCAAGTCAGCCAGTACACGCTGGTACAGGGTGGCTGTAAGTGATGTGTAGACCCCATACTGCTGGCAGCATCAATACACAAGGGGGGCAGCTAGCTAGGTTTCAGCATGTACTGGCTGACTTGGCATGATAGGAGTGTGATTGCTAACAGCAATCACAGTCCCATCATGCCTAGGTTCCAGCACTTACACATCCATGCTATCACACACACACTCATTCATTCGTATACTCATTCATTCACAGATTAATTCCCTCAATCACACATACTCATTCAAACACCCTCCCCACCCCATTATCTGCACTGCAGCTCCTTGATGCCGCTCAGACAGACCTGCACAGACTTCAGCAGGGGGCGCGGCCTCCCTCTGCGTTCTCTAGTACTGCACAGAGGAAGCAGGACTGATGTCACGTGAACTCTGCTAGGTTCCGCTTCCTCTATACAGTACAGAAGACCCTCCCACAGGTAAGTAGAAGGGCTCGAGGTGCGGGCCGCATTTGGCCCGCGGGCCGCATGTTGGACGCCCCTGCACTAGAACATCCCTGTCACTAATACAACCACACTACCTTTCACAGTTTCTCTGTGCCTTATGTTTGAAATCAGATAATGCACTGCTAGTGCTGTTGGAGCAGAAAATGCTTCATAATTGTTTTGGTTTTAAAGCATTTTAATATTCTGTAACATAAGAAGGAAAGATATGGTTAATTTTGTTTGTTTAATGTACTATGACTTGGCTTTTCCCAAGAGGAACAAAAGAGTAGAAAATAAGCTTGTTTACGGAAGCATTTTCGTCATTATGTGTGTGTGAATACAAGAAACAAAATAGGCATCTGAAACTCAGTAAAATGCTAACCAAAGGTAAACAAACTAAAGTAAAGTAATTGTAAAGCCTTATCTGCTATCACATTTTATGTTTCTATTTCTAATAAACCGTTTTCTTAGAACCCGACTCCTACTGGTATGCTGCAGGTGACAAGTGGGTATAGTTTATTGAACCATCAGGATTTTACCTATTTTTCCTGAATTTTGTCTATGTGCCCTTGTACTCTTTTTACCTGCACTCTACCTATCATTTTGTAATTATTAGTAACTAAGATTGAAAAAAGACCTAAGTCCACAAAGTTCAACGCTTTGGTGGACTTAGGTCATTTTCCCTGCTTTTGGTCCAAAAGTAGGCAAAGAAAAACCTAATTAAGATATTTTCACTCATGGGCAGGGAATATTTTCTTGACTCCAAAAGGCAATAACATTTCTCCTTGTTTTCCCTTTATGTCCATTACTGTAAAGAATCCCTTCCTTTATTGCCTATAAAATCTTCGCTCTTCCAGTACCAGGGCATGCGCTCTTTATACATTTCTGTTAATGAACAGAACACATTATATTGGCCCTGTACATATTTATGCAATGTTATAATATGCCCTCTAAGATGCCATTTTTCTAGCGTATCTCAAATGCAACTTTTTTAGTCTCTCTTTGTAACCAATATCTTGTAATCCACTTATTTTTGCAGCCCTCCTTGGCACTTTTTCTAGTTCCATAATGTCCTTTTTTAAAGACCGGTTCCCAGAATTGTACTGCATATTCAAAATGAGGTCTTACCTTTGACTGGAAAAGAGGCCTTTGCAGCTGCAGACTGGTATCGCGCACTGTTGCTATTTAAAAATAAAAAAAGGAAATTGGGACGCCAGCTAATTTTGTACCTTCATCAAAAAATGTTAAATAATTTATGGACAGTTGGAAGCAATTAGTTGGATTTGTTTCCAGAAAATATTACTACCTGATAATGTGTTAATAACAATAAGAAAAGAACCATTTATCAGCTATGAGTTAGTGCGTGTATTGCTATGAATAACCATCTAAGTTAAGACAAAGATGTGCCAGCCATCCACATTAAAACGTGAATACAGCAATGTCATGAATTATTCTGAGTATGAATTTGTACAAAGCATTTTCTATCACCAGGCATAATTGTAAAATAACACAAAAGTAACCATAGAATTCAAGCACATGTGGTGAAAATGTAACTAGAAATTGGTTAATTGCCAGTAGACCGTCTGAATGGGAATTGTGACTATGTATTTGTAATGCTAAATTGCAGGCTGTGGAGGTGACTCACATATATTTCTCTTTTATTCCAATAGCTATTTTCTAAAGTATTCATCAGATTCTGCCAAAAATATAAACTGATAAATCTTTCAATTTATATCTAATACATTGTTTAGTATAACACATTATCTACCATAAATATGTAGAGGCATCAAAATTAAATTAAGCCAATGGTTATTTATTATATTCTGATTATATGATATGGTTAAGACTACTAACATTGATTAATTGGAAACAAACTCAATATATGAAATAATAACATTCATAATATTATTTCATTTACACTTTAAGGATGTCTGGTATTTCTCAAAATGGTATATGGCAGTGGCAGAATTGTTACCTCAGTAAACATGGCAGAATGACAAACCCACCAGAACAGAACAGATGTACTGGGCAAGGCTTAAAAGCATGGACGGAATATAGCAACATGTTAAAAATTTTTACCTCTGCCAGAGATGTAAAAAATTTTAATTAAAAAAATTTAAAGATTAAAATCTGTAATGTAATGTAAAGAAAGCAAAACATACACATTGGAGGACTGTCACTTTCTGGACCCAAGGGCATGTAAAGCTAAATGCATCCCCACCATAGCAAACAAAAATATCCACTCACTCTAACAGACTTACATACAGACTAACACATACACTTTCTCTAACACACTCTAAAACACTTTTATGTACACTTACTCTAACATATTTAAACACGTGTGCCCCACTGCACCACCATTCAATTCAAACCTTGAGCCTGTTCCCCACTACAAAAGTGCATTATGGCCAAACAGCTCCATTTTGGTCCCATCTGTCCAAAGGTGGCAGGTCCCATTCAGGCTGCGGAGCTGCTTCTCTTTACGTCCCCTGTCTCACTACAGTTCCCCCTTTGCTATAATCCATTCCTGGATTTCCTTGTGCTCTGTCGTTTCCTTCTGATACTTTGTTTCAGTCCTGCTCTTAGTTTCAGCTTCTGTTTCCTTTATATGGTATGCCCCACCCGTTTGTCATGTCTGTCTCAGTCTGTACTCTAAAGGTATGCTTTGGCGTAGTGGTGAGCTAAGTATTCTATGGCCATAAGATGTGACTAAATCTCCAATTGTTATCATATAGTCCTAGGCTAGATATCCTATCCTTGCTTAAAGGAGAAGCGTCTGAGGATCTCGGCTCCTTACTCCATCCCTTGTGTTCCTTGCCTTGTTCCCTGTCCTTTGTGTCCTCGTATGTTCCTTGCTCGCTCTGTTCTCCTTGCATGCTATGTTTCTGTTGTTACTCTGCTTAGCTTCCCTACTCCCAGCCTGCAGCATCCTGCACATACGTCTGTAGAGCTATGTCTCATGCCTGCTCCAGGGTGCCTCCAGGAGCAGATCCGCTGCTATGACAGGGCCCTGGTATGTGGCCGCACAACCCTAGGTGCTCAACACCCTGGAGAGTGCAGTCACCCTGAACCAGGCCCTGTCCCACCCCGCGTAACATCTCCTGGACATCATCTTTGGGCGCTCTGGGTCATTACAGTCGTCTGTATAGACCCAGTCCCTAACAAAAGGATATTGTTCCAGAAGTCTTGTGGTTTGTTCAGATGCAACTTTGGAAACCTAAGCCATGCTGTCATTCTTTTTAGAGAGAATAGGCTTTCTCCTGGCAACCCTTCCAAACAAACAATACTTGTTCAGTCTTTCTAATTGTACAGACATGAACTTTAACACTTAACATGCTAACTGAGGCCTGTACACTCTGAGATATAACTCTTTGCAATTTCTCTGAGCATTGCACGATGTGACTTTGGGGTGCATTTGCTAAGAAGTCCACTCCTGGGAAGATTGGCCATTGTCTTAAATGTTTTCTACTTTTGAATAGCCTTCCATCATTACTGTAGAATGATGGACTTTAAATTGTTTGGACATGGCGTTATAACCCAGATTGATGGGCAGAAATAATTGCTTCTCTAAGATCATTGCTGATGTCTTTCCTCCTTGGTATACCTGTATGCTCCAGACCAGCCAACTGCTAAAGCTTGTTTTATAGAGGTTGTCACACTTGCTGATTAACAATTAATCAAGAGCATTTGATTAGCAGAACCTGTCTGCTGCTTAGCATCTTAATTACTATGGAAGCAGTAAGGGTGTACTTATTTTTTCACACATGGTTTCTCCAGCTTAGCTTTATTTTTGTGGAATAAATAATAACAATGTGTAATATATTGTTGCTGTTCATCTGAGGTTGTATTTATCTAATTTTTAGACCTGCTAAGAAACAGTTGATTGCTACTATGTCATATCATTATATAGTGATCAAGACACAGATAGTGGTACAGCATGATTTCTATCATATAGTGGTCCAGACACTGACTCTCTCACACTCACACACTCTCTCAATGTGTCCCTACTGTTTACGCCAACCAATTCCGGGTCCCTGTATCGTTTACCACAGATTCACTTCTTCTCTTTGCTCTTCTTGTTCGTCTGTCTTCTCTCTCCTGTCTTCTTTTTGTCTGCTTCTCCCTTTCTCCATCTGCTTCTTCGTAAACCAGGCCACCCAGATCACTTCCTCAACTAGGCAGAGCCTCTGGGCACAACTTCTGTATAACATTCTAAACACAGACCAAAATGGCATTGATTGTCCAAGAATGCAGGTAGGTTCGTTATAATGAACATATTAAGTATAAGCGAAATCAAATGCAAAGTACATTTATAGCCTTTTTAATATAATAATAGATATGTATTTGTACAGACAGAGGGCCTCATATGTATGTTTTGCTTTTTTTTTTTTTTTTTTTTTTTTTACAGAGCAACATTTCTTTATTATTGCTATCAATTAATATTTTAATGTAATGTTCTGAAAATGTAATTTCTAGAATTTTCCATTTGATAAATGATCTACTAGTGGTTTTATCTCATTTCATTATAACTTGCAGTATAATGAAGTAAAATAATATAAAATAAAAGACCAAATCATCGTGTCATTAAACATGTTAAGGCCTAGAATAACTAAGTATTACCGTTACATATTTCTGCTTAAAAAAAAAAAGTACTGTACTAGAAGTAGAATTTTAACAACCCAGTTAAAACATATGCATTGTGTGAATAAAATTGGCATTTGTTTTAATGCCAATTAGTTTCATGTTCACTGCATAAACATATTTTGGCCATGCATTGTGATTTGACATGATGGATACAGATTTTAAAATGTGGCCTAAGTCACAGGGAAGGCTTTGTATTGTCAGGATATCACTTGAAGTCTAACGGTTAAGTGAACCACAAGTCACATTACATTATGTCACATGAAGAAACAGATCTGCAGGAGCTGCCATGTCCAGGAGCCCCTGAGATTATGCCAAAGCATTTGGCATGTTTCAAAATGTCATCAATTTGATTTAGTTATAGATCATTTCCAACGATGTTGAGATAATTATTGGACAGAACTCAAAGATCTGTAGGTAGCCAACAAAGCACTCAATGGACATTTTCATCCAGCTGTAAACTGCACTGTCTACATTTTTGCCTTTGTACAATATATTCCTAAATCTAGCTATAGCTGCCACTTAGACTTAAATTATTCCACCCCATTCTTAGATTATAATGTACTTTTTTCTTGATTTATTTGTGGATTGGGTCATTAGTTCATAATATATCTGGCAAAAGTGTTTCTCTGTGAGGTGTACTGCAGACATTGTACCTTCAGTTTCTTTGTATTCTTGTACTGAAATACTATAATTAATAAAACTAATTTCTGCAGATTTTTGGAGTAATTTGATATTGCCCATTATTAAGACCTTTATATGTATTTTATGAACCAAGTTCTCCAAATTATCAACTATACCTACCCTGCAAGACTTTAAGACATAATTTACATAATGACACATAAGGTATGGTAAAGCTACCTAATTATTATTCAAAATAGAGTGGGGAAAAAGTAATTTAAAATTCATAATGTGTGGTAGATTAATTGTCA
Source organism: Spea hammondii (assembly GCA_029215755.1). Lineage (NCBI taxonomy): Eukaryota > Metazoa > Chordata > Amphibia > Anura > Pelobatidae > Spea > Spea hammondii. The sequence goes on along the minus strand of JARDYJ010000003.1, from coordinate 104,769,663 downwards.
TATAGAAAATAATTGAATACTGCCATTCAGAGGTCATTATAAATAAGTGGTGAGATTCATTTATCTTTGCCTATTTACCATAGTAGTCATTGTTTTATGGACCATGTTAGCTACATTAACTCCTAGAAATGTACATTGAAATTGTACATTTGTAATAATATTCATTATTTATATACACTTTTACATGTTGTTTAATATATATATATATATATATATATAGCATTTTTAAAGGAATAGTCATGTAAGTTGTTTTTTTACATAACTTTTTTTAATCCACCAGCCTTCCATTGTGGAGTCACATCTCTCCTCCTCATTTGGTTAAAAGACCAGTTAGCTGGAAGTGGGAATGGACTAGGAGTATAGATGAGTATGCACAGATCCCTAGCATTATTGTATAACTACGTTCATTTACTGTATTTTTAATTTTTTGTGACATTTTAGGGGAGTAAACCAAAAATGATTTTGAGTCATATGAGCATTTGGGACCTTAGATGTCTCTTCTTCATGATGGAATTCTGAGGGGAGATGACTGCCCATTTAATAACAAGTCAGTGCAAACTGTTTTGATCAAATATTTAGTGACAGCCCAATGAAAGAATAATGCATATTTAAAGTAATCTTTGCATACCTTAATATGATTTCTTAAAACACAAATAAAAAAAAAATGGAGCATTTATCTGAGCTAGAAGTTGCAAAGCTGCGGCTGACCTTCTCCATAGCTCAACAATTCTTGTCGCTTAGTAAAACTAAGTTCTTTCCACTCATGAGCATGTGATCTGAGCAGACCCTATCCTCAGTGTTGGCCTAGACAGTGTTGGAGCTGACAGATGTTTTTGAAAGTTATATTAGTTGACACAACAAAAAATGAAAGAAAAAATCATCCTTCCTGAATTTGTATCTTTTGTGATCAATAATTTAGAGATGGATTGTTATTTTAAGTTTATATAGAGGTGATAACTGCCACATTGTTTCCAGCAACAATTTACTCACTGCTAAATGTAAGGGCCACTATTCTTTCTGGAGCTTTATGATGGATCACCCTTTTCTTCTTTAAACCCTTCACAATCTTCTTTTCCAGAAACTCTTACTCCCTACTTACCCTTTCAGTTAGCTTACCCCAAAGATCAGTTCACTCTTTACATGTAGCTAACTCATTTCTTCCTTTATGTCCTGAAACCAGTTAAGACCCACTTTTTCATGGAAGTCTGTCAACTGACAGGTTGACTCTTTTCCTTCTATCTACCACTGCCTTACCTTTTCTATCCTCAGTCCTGCTGTCAAATGTGTCCTACCATACACTCTTACTCTTCTGTCTTAATATTTGTCTAGTGATATAATTTATTTAAATAGTGTTTACACTAGTCCACCTCAATTGATTTCACATTTGAATGTAAGCTTGTGTGATCAGGGTCTTCCTCATCTTTTGTTTCTGGTAATCCAAACTCATGTGACACTAATTGCTGTGTCTTGTTTTCCCACTGTACAGAGCTGTGGATGATGATGGAGCTAGATAAATCAATACTAGACTTGGGCACCAGGGGGCTCTTCGTGTTAGTCTTCGGAGAAAAAAAAAAACAACAAAAAAAAAAACTTTGTATTCCGCGAATATTCGCCCGTTCCTGTCTTCTTTTCGGGCGAATATTCGTGGCCATTCTTCGTGCTCGTTTCACCTTCGTTTTCTCCCAGCTGCGTAGCAGGGGTTAATACGGGGTTAAGAACACATCGGAGCAGCAGCAGCAGCAGCAGCAGCAGATGCGTTCGTGAAGGTATGTGTGTGCGACTCTATTGGTCGCCGGAAGGGGGCTGGTCTGGCATCAACAAATGAATTGCAGAACTGCAGAATGCACCTCATTCGTTGATGGCAGGCGAGCCCCCTGCCGAAACGACCAATAGAGTTGCACACATGTACCGAGGTGTACTGTACACAAAATGACCTAGACAAATGCTCCAAGGAACTTGGCCTCCTTTTTATCATACACAGTCACACATCCATAGATGTTTCATAAAAGAATAGGGATTATTTTAAATTGATTTTGGACCACTTGTAATACATGCCTAACATTTGCTACCTATTTATAATGGCATACTTTGCAACAACCCAACTTTTACTGGACAGGACTGGAAAAAAGCAGGACTGTCCACAAAAATGTTGGGTGTGTTGGCAGGTATACGAATGTCAAAATGTTGGACAAGAACTAAAAAATAGCTTAGGGTTAATGTACGGTTATTTTTAAGATTATTAGCAGTGCACTGTTTTGGTTAAATATGTATTATGTCTAAATAATAATTTTAATTTTAATGGGTTTATTAAATTTTATTTTAAAGTTATATTTATTATTATTTACTTTATTATATTTATTTAATGTTGTAGTGCTACCCTACCCAGCTATACCTATGTGCACTAGCATACCTAGTTTAGCTAAATTTGATGGGACAGGAAAAAAGCAGGACTGTCCCTGAAAAAGTTGGGTCTGTTGGCAGCTATGTGGATGGAAAAATGTTATATGGTGAAGTGTGAGTTATAGCGTTAATGCTAGTGAGTGTAGAAGTGAAGGCCAGGGCAAATAACAGGAGGAAAGGTCCTTGTGAATTGTACATGTGTGTGTTATGTGTTATGTCACTGTGTTATTTGTGTTATTGTGTGTGTTATGTATCAGACGGAAAAAAATGAAATGGAAATGGAAATGGAAAAGGCGAATGAGTGGGCAATTGGCGACCCACTCACCTGTTTCACCCCAGGGCAAAGCATCCAAACAACTGTCAGTCCTAGACGTTTGGCAGCGGACTTCCAGAGCTCAGACACAAGGCCCTAGCGTAAACTGGCTACACCGGCGGAGGTAGCAGGCGTTGCCACACCGCAAACAGACGCAGCCAGGGGGGAGAAACTACCCTTACCATTAGGGACATTTTGGGCATGACTCTAGCCAGGAAGCAAACTGGCAGAAAAGAAACGCTGGCACCATCACCAGCAGCATTGAAAAATGGAAAAGGCGAATGAGTGGGCAATTGGCAACCCGCTCACCTGTTTCACCCCAGGGCAAACCATCCAAACACTGTCGGTCCTTGGCGTTTGGGAGCGGACTTCCAGAACTCAGAAACAAGGCCCTAGCGTAAGCTGGCTACACCGGCGGAGGTAGCAGGCGTTGCCACACCGCAAACAGACGCAGCCAGGGGGGAGAAACTGCCCTTAACATTAGGGACATTTTGGGCATGACACTAGCCAGGAAGGGAACTGGCATTGAAGAGACGCTGGCACCACCAGCAGCAGTATTGGGAAAGTTGAATGAGTGGGCAATTGGCGACCCGCTCACCTGTTTCACCCCAGAGCAAAGCATCTAAACACTGTCAGTCCTAGACGTTTGGCAGCGGACTTCCAGAGCTCAGACACAAGGCCCTAGCGTAAATTGGCTACACCGGCGGAGGTAGCAGGCGTTGCCACACCGTAAACACGTGCAACCAGGGGGAGAAACTACCTTGAACATTTTGGAAATTTGAGGCATGACACTAGAAAGGAAGAGAACTGGCAGAGAAGAGACGCTGGCACCACCACCACCAGCAGCATTAGGAAAGGTGAATGAGTGGCAATTGGCGACCCGCTCACCTGTTCCACCCCAGGGCAAAGCATGAAAGTGTGTCAGTCCATGGCGTTTGGGAGCGGACATCCAGAACTCAGACACTAGGCCCTAGCGTAAATTGGCTACACCGGCGGAGGTAGCAGACGTTGCCACACCACAAACACGTGCAACCAGGGGGAGAAACTACCTTAAACATTAGAGAAAAAAAAAATTTACTTTCCAAGCTAAGAGCTGGGTAACCCAACTTGGGCAGATTGAATTTAAGAAAGGCAATCTGCTCCATCAGATGAGGTGCCATGCGCTCACTTTGAACAGTGGTTGGCGGACATGATAGAAGCTGCTGCGCAACCCATGAGAGTGCAGGCCACACACTCTTCTTTTCATCCCAGTAGCTAAGAGGATCAACATTAGGTGCAGAAGGAACTTTACAGAGGTAAAGTTTGACCATTTCAGCAGCACTACTCTCCTTTCTGCTGCTAGCTCTGTCAGATGGAAGTGCCTCTTCCCAAAACGCAGCTGCTCCACTCAGCTGTGTTGTTGTGATGCTTGTGGCACTGCTGCTGATGCTGCTGCTAGGAGTAGCAGACCACATAATCTCTTTCTCCTCCTGCACCTCTCCCTCCTCGGACAGCATTCCCATTTTACGCTGCCAGTCACGCACCTTGTTGACCAATTGCTCCCGGTAGCTACTGAGAACATTAAATTTCAAAGCTAGCTTTCTCTTAATTCTTGGATCGCAAAGGCACGCTAGCATCATTTCGGGACTCTCTTCCATGCGTTTGCGAAGGTGTACTTTTAGCAGATCCTTCAGCTTCCTGACTATGGCTGCTACGTCAGGATGTAGAGTGCCACCTTGAACAGCCTCACGGTTTTTAAGGAACACATCCATCTTGCTGCCTAGATGGGAGAACACTGGGATTACCTGGGCCAGACTGGCAGTGTTTGAGCTTAAATTTTCTGTGGCGTCCCTGAATGGTTTAAGGACTGCCACTAGCTGGGCAATGACTGTCCAATCCTCCCTATTCAATGGAGATGTAATCCCAATATTGTGCTCTGAGGCAAGATTATGGATTGCCCTCTGCTGCTCCAAAATCCTCTCCAGCATGTCTAACGTGGAGTTCCACCTGACCTCTCTTGCTCTTCCCTCAAAAGTTGGCTAGCCTTAACACTATGGTGAAAGTGCCCAGCGATCTTTCTGCAGCGGGACAGAACTACTGCTGCCACAATAGTTCTTTCTGACATTGCTGCCTTCACTACAAGATGGATGATGTGGGCTGCACAGCGCACATCAACAATATGACCATCTCGCAGCACTTTCACCATATTGGCACCTCCGTCAGTTACCACAAAACCAACTTCAACATTGGTGCCTGCCTCTGCTCCCACCCAAAGGCTAAACATTTTCCTCATCGCATGCAGAATATTTTGGGAAGTGTGCTTTTCATCCATCACTTCTACATGGAGAAGGAATGATCAGTAGCCTGCTGCAGCAGCTTCCTTGGGCACACCGGGCTGCCACCAGTGTGCTGTCAAAGAAAGAAAGGCATGCTGCCCACTAGGTGCACTCCACAAATCTGACCAGACTGACCAGCAGCCTTGGAAAGCTCCTCTTTCACTGCTGCAACACAAGACCGATACAATGAGGCGACAATGTTCCTGCTGAAAGTGGAACGTGACTGAACTGTATATTGTGGAGCCACAGCCGCCATCAATTGTTTGAAAGGCTCCCCTTCGATCATAGAGAAGGATGCCCCTCCAACAGCAATGAACTGACCAATAAGTCGCGTTACTTTATTGGCCTGCTGTTTGGGCATTGACCTTTTGGATTGGAATGCCACAAATTGTTCCAGGGTGGGCTGGACATGCAGTGCTCCAACCTGCCTTCGTCTCTGGCTGCCAGCACTAGCTGCTGCTGCTGCTGCTATTGGCTCAGAAGCAGCTGTTGGGGTTTTTCCACGGCCACCAGCTATGCTGCCTGCACTGTTTTACTTCTGCATCTTTCCCCAATAGCACAGCGTTGTGTTGAGTGCCGAGGTGATGCTTCATGCTAGCACTGGTAAAATGGCCAGACACTTTCCCTCTGCTTATTAGCTTCCCACAATGTTTGCACTTTCCATAGCGCCCTTCTTCAACATTTTCAAAGTTCTCCCAAATTGGGGCACGCATAGCCTTGGAGTGTGCCTTGGGTGCTGCTCCTACTGCTCGGGGTGGATGAACAGAGGCAGAACTAGTGGTGGTGGGACTGGTGGTAACAGTACTGGCCATAGTGGGACTGCTAATTGCTTTATCTTTAGATTTGCTAGGTTTTGCTGCTGCTGGTGATGGTGATGATCGTAGCGGAGAAGGTGAAGGCTCAGGGGAAAATTGTGCACTAGTCATTTGGACACTGCTCCCTGAAAATCTGATTCCTGACCACTCATCTCCTCTACTTCCTCTGGCTCATAGTCTAGTTCTGCATTAGCCAGATCGAATGGAATTCCTGCTAGGCTGGAGCTAAGACTGATATCGTCGTGAGACTCGTGACTAGTAGTAGTGCGAGCAGGAAGAACAGACTCTGCACTTGGCCTCTCAGGCTCCTCTGCTACCTCGCTAGGTGGAGTTCCACTATGTGTAGCCCTCTCTCTAACTGTCTTTACAAAAATATTGTAAGGACTTGGTGGCTTGGTAGAGGTACTAGGAGGACATGGCGTGAAGGTACCGGTGGAAACAGTAGGCGCAGCACTAGTGGTGGTAGAGGTGGGGGTGGTGGTGGTGGTTTTCCCTACGAAGGAATGAGATCGCTTTGGTTTGGGACCCCTCTGAGTCTTGCTGCTAATTTGGCTCTGCTTGGTACCTTGCATGGTGCTCGTGGATGGGGAAGATGCTGCTTGGGGCAAAAGGCACTTCTTTTTACTCACTAGGCTAGTAGAAGTACTAGTTGTGCTACCCTTTAACTTTGAACGTGCTTTTGGTGCTTTAGGTTTTCTGTAAAAAACCATAGAGCTTGTGGGCCTAGCCGCACTACTACTGCCTGCTTTTGGTGCCTTTCCTTTACTTGATGATCCTTCAAGCAATGCTTCCCCAAATGATAAGCAAGAGCTTGGCCTACTTGGCCGACTAGACTGACGCAAAGGCTGCATCTTAGAACTGGTGGTGGTGCTGGTGGTGCTGGTGGTGCTGGTGGATGGAGCTTGTCCCTCCTTAGTCCCAAAAGGAGGATCCATTTCAAATTGTGTTGTGTGTGTGTAGTGTATAAAACAAAACAAAAAAACAAAAAAAGGGGGATAAAAAAAAAAAAATTAAAGACTTTACACGGGCCTAAGAGCCTATCCTACTACTATGCTAAACCTAAAGCTATATTAGTATCAGGGCCAGCCCAAGGCATAATGCCGCCTGGGGTGAAGTTTAAAGTGAGCCCCCCCCATTATCTACCCTTCCTCTGCCGCACCCCCATTATCTACCCTTCCTCTCCCTCCCTCCCTATTATCTACCCTACCCCCCCCTTTGTACTTACCTTTCAGAAGTCCTGCGGCGAGTCTCCCTGCTCGGTCTCGGTACCGGCTTGTAATGATGAGCGCCGGAAATGACGTCATCTTTCGGCGCTCAGCATTACAAGCCGGCACCGAGACTGAGCTAGAGGGCTTGCAGAGGAGAGAGAGAGGGGCGCCGAGTGGGTAAGCGAAAACCGCTTGGCGCCCCTCTCTCTCCTTCGCTTTAAAAAAAGTGGCATCGGTCTCCCTCCCTGTTCAATTAGTTAAAGACCAGTGGCATCGGCAGGGCAAGTTGCAGCATTGGGGTTTTAAAACCCCAATGCTGCAACTTACCCTGCCGATGCCACTGGTCTCCCTCCCTGTACAGAGTTAAATGTCCGTACGAGCGACTTTATTGGTCGCTCGTACGGACATTTAACCCGGCACGGACTAACTAATTGAACAGGGAGGGAGACCAGTGGCATCGGTCTCCCTCCCTGTTCAATTAGTTAAAGACCAGTGGCATCGGCAGGGCAAGTTGCAGCATTGGGGTTTTAAAACCCCAATGCTGCAACTTACCCTGCCGATGCCACTGGTCTCCCTCCCTGTACAGAGTTAAATGTCCGTACGAGCGACTTTATTGGTCGCTCGTACGGACATTTAATTAATTGAACAGGGAGGGAGACCAGTGGGATGTGCCGGGTAAGTTGTAGCATTGGGGTTTTAAAAGTCTGCACGAGCGACCAACAGAGTCGCTCGTGCAGACTTTTAAAACCCCAATGCTGTAACTTACCCGGCAGATCCCACTGGTCTTCCTGTGACCTCGAGGTGCGGCCCGCGTGAGATCGGCAGCCAGGATCACAAGCCCTGCCGCTTACTTGTGGGAGGGTCTATTCTCTGCTCCAGTCCTGCCTCCTCTGTGGGGAGAACGAGGGAGGCCGCGCCCCCTGCTGAAGTCTGTGAGCGGCATCGAGAGCTGTAGTAGGTAAGGGGGTGGGGGAGGTTGTTTGAATGAGTATGCCTGTGAGGGAATGAATGAGTATATGAATGAATGAGTGTGTGTGTTATAGCATGGATGTGTAAGTGCTGGAACCTAGGCATGATGGGACTGTGATTGCTGTTAGCAATCACACTCCTATCATGCTAAGTCAGCCAGTACATGCTAAAACCTGGCTAGCTGCCCCCCTTGTGTATTGATGCTGCTAGCAGTATGGGGTCTGCACTTACAGCCACCCTGTACCAGCATGTACTGGCTGAATGGCATGATAGGAGTGTTATTGCTAACAGCAATCTGCTAACAGCAATCACAGTCCCATCATCAGGTTCCAGCATTTACTGGTTGCCTGGGTATAAAAAGAGTGTGTTTACTGTTAGCAATCACACTCCTATCATGCTAAGTCAACCAGTACATGCTGAAACCTGGCTAGCTGCCCCCCTTGTGTATTGATGCTGCCAGCAGTATGGGGTCTGCACTCACAGCCACCCTGTACCAGCATGTACTGGCTGACTTGGCATGATAGGAGTGTGATTGCTAACAGCAATCACAGTCCCATCATGCCTAGTTTCCAGCATTTACTGGTTGCCTGGGTATGAAAAGAGTGTGTTTGCTGTTAGCAATCACACTCCTATCATGCCAAGTCATATTGTTGATTTTTTTTGTCCAATTGTGGTGTGTTACTTTTAATAAAAGTGTGGTTACACACTAAAATTGGACAAAAATTACTGGTACAATGCCCAGCCAACCAGTACATGCTGGAATCTGGGTATGCCTGAGATTGCTGTTAACAATCATAATATATAATTTTTTTGTACAATTTTGGTGTGTAACTTACTTTTATTAGTGTGGGGGGGGGTCATTTTCAGTTTTGGCTAAGTGAACCCTGAATTTTCGGTTTTGGTCCAGAATTTTCATTTTAGTGCATCCCTAAACTAAATAGAACTATTTCATTTTAACTTATCCAGAATCCTGAATTTGTAGTCACAAAACTTTCTAGGCCCAGAAATCAGTGAGAGGAAAAGTAAAGGTTTTGTGTCATTTACTTTATTTTAATCTGCATATCTTATTAAAGGCCATGTTTTCTCTCAGTGAAATATGAGTGCGGCCCGCGCACGTATACAATTCTGATGAAGTGGCCCACTGCAGAAAAAACTTGGACACCCCTGATATAGATGGTTCATGGGCCTTAAAAAGTTTGTGTAAACAAAAAAGTATAACTTCAGGGCAGTAGATTGATTAACCTAGTTTTGCTACTTTATATATCACAACTACCTTGAGCATCTCCCAAAACAATGTAGTTAATGACAAAATAAAAAGTATATATAGTATACTATATATAATATAGTTTTAAAAAGTATATAATTGTGCTAGAGCTGCCAAAGAAACAGTCTTCCATTAAGACAAAGTTATTTGTCAAAAATACCAAAAGTTTTCAATACCACAATATCACATATAGTTAGTATTGCACTAGAATGGCAAAACTTTATTTTTACAGCATGTAACATGCTTTTTTTCCTTCAAATTGATAATAGCAGGAAAGTGACCTTCTTGTGTATATGACAATATTCATTAGCAATCACCTTCCAAACAAACATTCAGCAATTCAATATGCCCTCAGATTGCATCAGGCAATATGATGTTAGTGCAAATAATCTCTTTTCTAGGTTGACATGCATTCACAAGTTGTCCTATATATTGAACAATGGATGTACTTGAATTTCTATTGAATACATTTCCTCAAGAATTGGGTCAGCTTGAGAAGTATGAAATTATAAATTCTATTATTACTCAAGCTATATGAAAATTGCCAAAGAAGAAAATACAAAGAAGCATCCTAGTTTAAGAAAAGGCAGATGGCCCCAGCATGCTTTCATGCTTGGTCAGGTGTAATTAATCTTTGACCACTGAAGCAGGTGGCTGTCAGATATGCTACACATTCTCACAAATTACCTACAGCTCTAACATGTGTTAAAATGAATGGAAAAAAGGAAAAAACACTAAACCTTTTTAAGATCACTTATGCATATAATATATAGCCAACATTCCAATAATGATCACTGAAAATAAATCTTGGAAAATAATTTTAGCTAAAACAAAGTAATGGAGTGTCAATTATTACATTTGAGGATCAGACTTTGTAACTTGATTTATTTATGAGTGTTTTAGACGTGTAAATGCAGCATACAGTCATATGAAAAAGAAAGTGCACCCTCTTTGAATTCTATGGTTTTTACATATCAGGATATACTAACGATCATCTGTTCCTTAAAAGGTAAAAGTTAGGTAAATACAACCTCAGATGAAAACCAACACATAAAATATTTCACTGTGTTGTGATTTAGTAAACAAAAATAAAGCCTAAATGGAGAAGCCATGTCTAAAAACCTAAGTATACCATTGCTGCTTCCATAGGAATTAAAATGCTAAGTAGCAGACAGTTGCTGCTAAGCAAATGCCCTTGATTAATTGATCATCAGCAAGTGTGACCACCTCTGTAAAGGTTTTAGCAGTTTTCTGGTCTGGAGCATTCAGGTATGTGTTAAAACTGTGCCAAAGAGGAAAGGCATCAGCAATGATCTTAGAGAAGCAATTGTTGCAGCCCATCATTAAACCTCCGCTGCTAGCCACGCCTCCTTCCTGCTGCAGCGGAAGTTGTCTACGCGAATCGCGTAGACCTCTACAAGCTGCCCAAGCTACACACCGGGAACTCAGAAGTACCGGTAAGTGGGGCGGGGAGGGGGGGGGACAGGAGGATCCAGGTCCCCTGCAGCTGCGGGGGATCTGGATCTTAGTCGTCATGTAGCCGGGGCAGCGTGTAGATCCCACGCACTTACGCTGCAGCAGGAAGGAGGCGTGGCTAGCAGCGGGGGTATTCTGCGTCCATCGTGCAGACCTTCCCCGGCTGCGGGGAACTCTGATCTCTGACAGTCGGGGAAGGTCTGCGCGATGGACGCAGACAACCCCCGCTGCTAGCCACGCCTCCTTCCGGCTGCAGCGTAAGTGCGTGGGATCTACACGCTGCCCCGGCTACATGACAGGGAAGTCAGAAGCACCGGTAAGTTTGGGGTTGGGGGAGTGTTAAATGGGGGCTTAAGACATTTCTGGAGGCAGAGTGCTCTGTAAAATTCCTTTTAACCCCTTAATGCCACTCTGCCTCCAGAAATGCCTTTTTAACCCTCTATATGCCACTCTGCCTCCTGAATGGCTTAAACCTCCCTATATAACACTCTTCCCCATAATATGCCTTTTAACCCTCTAAATGCCAGAGTGGCATATAGGGGTATAAGGCATTTCTGGAGGCAGAGTGGCACATAGGTGGTCAAAAGGCATATCATGGGGCACAGTGGCATTATAGGGTTAAAAGGCATATCATGGGGCACAGTGGCATTTAGAGGGTTAAAAGGCATATCATGGGGCACAGTGGCATATAGGGGGTATAAGGCATTTCTGGGGCAGATGTGCTTAACTGGGGGGCAGGTTGGAAAATAGGAGGAAATAAAACCAAAATATTTTTCTCAATCATAGCTTTTATTAAAAAAAAAAAGTTTAGATGAATTAACATTTACTGGTAAAACTTTTTTCCAATAGGGTCGTCTTATATTCAGGCTTTTTCTTTTTTTTCCTAAATTAATATTCAGATTTGGGGGGGGTCGTCTTATAATCAGGGTCGTCTTATAATCGAGCAAATACGGTATTTATCACATGGACTGCATGTCTAATCTACATGCGCAACTACATACAGCTGCTAAATTTACTAAATTAAAGGGGGTTGGTGCGGTATATCTTTCTTTCAGAAAAAGGAGAGCTCTTTTTTAAATGAAACCCTGAATATATATTTGTATACCTGGCCTGGGTTATTTATTTTTGGTAGTTATAGGGCAAATATTAAAAGGTACACACACTTTTTATTCTAAATTGTAAAATTTCCCAAATTTGGTGTTGTGGTGTAAATTTCCCACCAAAATCCAGATTTCTGGCCCAGGGTATGTTCAACTACAGAAACAAACATCAATTTGGTCTGGCATGCTACAGGGTCTATATTGCAATATAGAATTTTTTTTTGCACTGCTCTCTGTGGGGTTTTTTGGACCGCAGAGTTTACTTTTGAAACAGGGCTGTTTCTTTATTGTTTTAGGAGACTTCATGAGAGTCTCTGGCTGAGCTTTGTAGTCTGGGTGCGCTGAGGTAGGCTGGGAGCTCAGTGCACCCAGATTCCTCATGACCAAAGGCCCTTAACCCCTTAACGTCCATTGACGGGTCAAGCAGGTCACACAAAAAAGGTCACTGACACGTCATTTTGTTAAACAAGCTTAGAAAGTGATCTACGATCACTTTCTTCCCTTAAACTGTGTTGCTGTACTGCATTCAACCATACAAGTCAATGGAGCCCAGTTTTCTAATTACAATGTGATTAGTAAAATATTTTAAAAATAATAAAAGAAAATGAATGGTTTGATGGGGTTAATTGGAGTGGCTGGGCTCAAAGATATAGGCACAGACTGACCAAAATGGGGGAAAAAGAGCAATTCCCAAATGTGGCCTTTTAACCCCAGACAACCCCATGCATGGGTGGTATCACTGTACTCGAGAGATGTTGCTTTTATGTTTGGACACAATATGACCACATTCACCCTTTGAAGAAACCCAAAACATCCCGTATCTTGGTACTAGTAACCATATTTATATTATATATATGAATTGATATTGGGGTAATCGGGATAATTGAAATACTTAGGTGCACTTAAGTATAAGGGTCACATAAAAATAAGTGAATGCATTGTCCAGTAAACACATCTTATAATATATATATACGGTATATATATTTATAATAATATATTCCGAAAGTACTAGATGTCATGCTATACCAGCATAGTAAGATATAATTTGATGGGCGATATTTGATGAAACAAGAGTTTCTTGTTTTAAACTTGATAAAATTGTGCATGTATAACTCTGAAGTCCAGATTTAAACATCATGTTTCAACCAAGGGGAATGTTGAAATTAAAATATGTTGCCCTTGTACAGTAACTTCAGTACACATCTTGACTCGTATAGCAAATCCACAAGGCTTTTTAATGTTCTCTTGTATAACTGTATCTTTGGCAGACATTCAAACCACTAAACCACGATGAATAAAGATAAAACAAAGTAACCCGTTTACATTGTAAATCATAGGAGACAAGCAAAAAATGCAAATATCTCAACATGGAGCATCATCTTAAAAAAGACACAACTGAGGGAATCTTACCCAAAAGAGGCTATGTGTACAGATAACAATCAGATTAAAATTGAAAGTGGAGGTTTTAGTTAAGTCTGTTGCTACTAAATAAAAAATCAAAGAGCCACTTAATCTTATTTGTAAATGTAGATTGGGTCATTTCCCCCCTACCAAGCAGCTGCTACCTCATCAAACACAATGCACTTCAAGAAAAGAAATTGCCCCTTCCTAAAATAATCTGTACATGTGCTAATTGTATGGGTTAATTTTATTTGTTGATTTTTTTATTCAAATCCTCATTCATGAATTGTAATAGAGATTTTATTTTGTTTGATAAATTATTAGCACCATTCAAAACTTGCTGAGTTTGTGGCGCCAGATTATATGAACACCATTGATTTACAGGTAGAGATGCCAATTGGTTTAAATGATGAACACAGTAAACAACCATTTGCTTTTAATAACAAAGTATTCAATGCCAACTAAATGACAGCAATATAACAAAAAAGTCTCATTTTTTTAAAGAAAATTCACATTTATACCCTAAATCAACCAATGTGACAGGCATAACAGATTAAGCAGTATATATGTATTAGAAACCAGCAGCATATTTATTTTATAGGAGGAAGCATCTTAACTTCATTTAATGCCCCCATTATGGTATCCCTGCTCTACAGTTAAAGGACCAAATATTGTATTTTTTATTTAACAAATATTGGAGTCCAACTTGCATGGACTTGAATACAAAATGTATTGAAAGAAGGATACCATGAAAAGCATCAATTTTATATTTTACACAACTTTCATATTCCATCCTTTATTATTCAAGAATACAAAATTTACACTACATAGGAAGTTTAATCCAATATAGACATTTAAGTCATGTGCTTTCTGAGCCCGAAATATTGAACATTGAGTAATGAATTCTGTTCATCCTAAGAAAATTGAAAGCAAATCTGACCAACATTTCTTCTCCAGGTTTATTTATTTATTTTTTTTAAGCTAAAGCATTTATTTAGGAGAACTTCTTTTGAACTACAATAGTTGCCTGCCTTTTAAATAACCTGCTTTACATTTAAGGTGACAGCTGAGTATTTTTGTAACATATGAGCAGTCTTTATAATTACATCAGGCTAGATTCCAGGAAAAAGATGTGCAAGTCTGTTCTAATTTATAAAAAAAAGTTAGTAAACCATTGGTCCAGAGTATAAATTCCCAGATTGAAACATCTTACTTTGACTAAAGATCCCTTAACAACTCTGCACCTCCCAACTTATTTATCATTCTCTAACTTGATCTCCTTTCCATGACATGCATCTCTCTTCTTCCATTGCCTATTCAGTATTTCATCTGTGCTGTATGAATTATATTCTCAGATTGTCTCCTACAAATGTTCACCAAAAATCCACCTCTTCAAAGAAGCCTCAGTCTCCCCTCTTAATACCCCCAACCTGCATCCTAAAGAAGCCATCTATCATTTCCATTTAAAAGAGGTCAACACACAGTTCTCAATATTGCCCTTCTTAGAATCAATCTGATGGACCAGGCTCAGCCCTGGCTCAACTTGTGCAATATTGTAATTTTTGACCAAGTGGCGTCAAGCATAGAGTAGTGTTGCCTATTGTGGTCAAAAAGAAGCCATATTATGTAAAATTGATTCTGGAATGATCTAATGAGAGTCATATTAAAAAAAAAGGCACGATGTTAGTAAGAATCACTGTGTCCATGTAAAATGAGGTCTGTATGTGTCTAAATAAATTAAGACTTCCTTTTCATGCCAGGTCATTTAGACTATGATTTCTGTCAGGTTGAGCGATCTGGTCCTAAGCTCCTCTTCTACCAAAAATGAAGGTTTAGTAAAAAAAAAGCAAACATAGCAGAGGATGACGGGATTTATGATCCAAAAACAGTAGATGCACCCTACACTACACACTATACCATGCAGTAACACTGCAAATGTTAAAGGCATTGGATTCAAAGCACTTCAAATACTGTTACGTTTATGCTTTTGTAGCTTCAAACAATTAAATTCAAACTCAAATTGATTGTGCAGATAATAAAATAGTGGGATGTTCATGCATGGGTTATTTTATTTTATTAAACTGCATTTTATGTTGTTAAATGAGAATACATTGCGTGACTGAAAAAGCAAGGTCTTAAGGATGAATGAACAAATAAATAGGCAATGAGATGTGCCAAGAGCTGGGCAGGAGATTTTTCCAGTTAAAATGGAAATGTATTTCTCTCCTGCACTCAGTGGATGTTGTTTAGCCCATCCACCCAAGTAACACTTTCTGTGCTGGCGAATATAGAATTGTATGCTTTTGGAAATGTGGATCTTACCCCTTTGGGACCAACATACTAAATGTGTTATCTAGATTGGGTAAAGTAACCCTGTTTGCAAATGTTATCATTATTTTATATATCTCCCCTACCATTCCTGTTGAAAATGTAATATGCATAGTTGTGCCAGAATATCCACATAAACCTTGACATTCACCTTTTTCAGACCGTTGTATGTAATGGTGTATTTGTATTTCCATATTTAAGTACTGAAGAATGAAGGTTTTTAATAGAGAAAGAAAGGTTGGGTGTCCTTTTGGGAGAGGTGTTCAGAGTTATTCTAGCTTAACTCTAGCTTAAGTTATGTTTATTCCAAGCAATGCGGGTTTCCTTTGGAGCCACGAGGGAATGTTTTAACCAATATTTAACAATATTAAATAATAGCCTGGCTCACAATCAGTGTTCAATAGAGTGAAAATCAGGGGTCTGTGCACATCACTCAAGTTCCTCCACACCAAACTCATAAAATCATGTTTTTATGGGCCTTGCTTTGTGTGCTGGGGCACAGTCAGGCTGGAACAGAAAACTCCCTTCCCCAAACTGCTGCCGCAAAGTTGCAGACATAGAATTATCAAAAATGTCTAAACCCTGAAAAACAACCCAAGACCATTTATCCCTCCTGCACCAAACATTACAGTAGGCACTATGCATTCTGGTGAGTATCGTTCTTCTGGCATCCATCAAACCCAAATTCATCCATCAGACTTCCAGATAGAAAAGCATGATTCATCACTCCAGAGAACACAGTTCCACTGCTTCAGTGTCCAGTGGTGATGTGCTTTACACCACTCCAGCGGACGTTTGGCTTGTGTGGAGTTGTTTGGCCATCGAAACCTATTTTATTTAGCTCCCAACTCAGTGTTTGTGCTGATGTTACTAACAGAGGCATGCTATAAAGTATAGCTGATTTTTATGCACTACAGGATTCAGCACTTCTCTATTAGTATGTGTGGTCTACTGCTTGTGGCTGCTTCCACTTCACAATAATAGCACTTACAGCAGACCAGGAAATTTCACATACTGACTTGTGGCAAAGGTAAGCACATTTGGGGGAAAATGGTGTTCCCATTAAGTCAATAAATTGAATGGTCCGGTAAACGGGGACATCCAAAAGGTTGCTATGGTAAGGCCTCTTTTTCAAACTATAAACAACATATTTAAATAATGCCCATTGTAATCTTAATCTCCCATAATATTTAATGAGTGGGAGTTTACCTATTAATTTTTCTACAAAAATGCAGACTTACATTTATCATTGACTGCACTCTCTGGTATGTTCAGCAAATAAACCTTTGTAAATTAGTCATTGTATTCCTCTGAAAGTTTAATAATATGAAAATCAGACATAAAATTATTGTTTCTCCCATATTTAGGGTTAGCCTGGGGATATACCAGTATTAAATAATGGTAGGGTTCATGCCACCAAATTACTAATTGAAGCCTGCTTCTATCTACCTACAAATAACTAAAGCCATCCTGTATGATTCATAGTTTGCATCAATATAATCTTTGGATTATCAGCCATCACTGGCCACCACAAACAGGACAATATTCTCTGTTAAATCATTGGGGGTTATTCTTGGAACTCGAATAACTGTTTCTGCCCTGGTTCAGTAGTTTTATATGCTACATAACAATTGGCATGAAGACAGCAATTTTTCATATGGAATGCAAATAGTCTCTGCTTACTACAGAGTTATTATTCTATTGAATAACATTACGTATGATCCCAGAGGTCAACCCTTTGTTTTGGACCTTACATGGTCCTACCATGTCAATTTTTATGCTCTCTTCAGACGTATACCAAGTACCCTGTTTTCCTAAGAAGGATATCTGGAAATTAATAAGGCAGTTCTTAAATTCTGATGGATAGTAGCTGTTATAGAAATGAACAGTTCCTTTTTAATACACCTTAAAATGTGAGGTATTATTATCTTTGTTAAAACCTCATGCTTGGACTCTTTTCGAATAGAGCCCAAGGTTTGAGATGTTTACGTGTTAAATAAAATAACCATTTATGAGATCCAACTTTGTTTCAGCCCCACATGGTACCTTGGAAAGACTCTGCTTTGGGGCCTTGCAATATCCATTTGGTAAATTAGAGATGAGTTAATAAAGTCAGAATTCTGACTCCTGCTACTGATGATTTCCATTTTAATTATTTTTTCAGAATATAGGAGATGGAACATACATGTAGTCATCAATTCTTTACATTTCAAGCATATTATAATTACAATTTACATAGAGTAGAGTAGTATTTTATTTCAGGGTGTGTTTAAGAAAATATATAAAGCAGATAAAGATACCTACTTCCTGTTCCTTGACTTAGAAACATAATATCACATAAATATATCACAAATGGTTTACATGCATATTGTATACTACAGTACTAATAACTATTTGGGGGCTACTTCTTCAGTACTTAAAGTGTTATATGCAATTATTGTGTTGGTGAAAATGTTCCTCTCATTCATTAATAAACAACTGGCATCACTCACCTGATGATTATATATACGATTATCTGACAAGTTTTCAAGGAAACTCATTCACTAATGTATATTTATTACTCTGATTAAATGAACCTGTGTGTGTCTCTACTATACTAAATAACCATTAATGTATATGTAGCCCCGTATGTTAATAGGGAAAAAAGCAAATTACTGTAGTCAGTTGTTCTAGAACATGAGACCAATGTTATTTATTACTTGATGTCATCACAATTTGCCGTATTTGCAGTATGAAGATAAATGCTTTTTTAAAATAAAATTTAGTCTCTATTATAGTTTTTCAACCGTGCTCTTTATACTTGGAGCCATGTCATGCACACAACTTCAAATTCTCTTTATACGTACCAAACAAATAGTGTATTTGTTCGAATATAAGACAAGTTTTAGAGCTTAGACGTTCACCGTCTGCCAAAGAGGAGGATCCCCCGCAGCGCTGCAGGGAACCTGGATCCTTCTCTCTAGCAGCCGGGGAACGTCTGCAAGATGCGCGCAGACAACCTCCACTGCTACCCGGAACTTCCACTGGGGCTTCTACGATAGAGTGCTGGCGTCACATTACCTTCCGTTGCTCAGTCATAGAAGCCCCAGCAGAAGTGCCAGGCAGAAGTGGAGGTTGTCCACGTGCATTGCACAGATGTTCACCAGCTGCCCCCACAAGACACCAGGGAGTCTGAAGCACGGGGGACAAGTCTGGGGATGCATTGGTAAGTCGGGGGCAGAGTGGAATATAGGGGGTATAGGGCATATAGGGGAGGCAGAGTGGCAAATATGGGGGTATAAGGCATAACTGGGGGGCAGGTTGGCAAATAAATGAAATAAAACCAAGAATTTTTTTTCATTTTGTATTAAATATAAATAAATAGTTAAATTTTTTTTCCTATAGGGTAGTCTTATTTTCACTAAACTTTCAGGATTCAAAAATAGAATACTCCAAAGCCAAAAGCAATCCAGGGCTGGATTTGTGGGATACAAAATGTGGATTTGGACCTGTCTTGACTAATGCTGGAGACTTTCCTCACAACTATTGCACTTATGGTAGGCCTATCAATTTCTCCCTATGTACTTTTCAGTTCCTCAAAAAATGCAGATATTAAAAAATTAGGACAAACTAAAATATGCTGCATATTGCAAGTTTGGTTTCTTGTCAGTGAGATATTGTGGTCCATGGATTTATCGAATATAAAGAATATTTGCTACGTTGCCACTTTCATTCACTTTTGATGCATCAACATTTTCCTTAGTAGAGTAGATAGGAAGATTAATGTTCCATAAAACCACACAGGACCCAACGGCAAACATGGATAATCTCTGGAGACCTAGCTTTTATAAATAATGTTTACTTTTGCACCGTTTATTCCAGTCAAGCCAATATTCAGTGAAAAACATATTTTTATGACCAAGCTTTAATAGAGCTTAGAAACTGAACAATGCCTTTCTAATACACTATAACAGTTGGGCCATTCACATTCTATTAAACTGTAACTTGCTATATTTGTCAAACTAATGCTTCCGTCAAAGATAACATCTAGCACAAGAACATAACAATTGCCATAAGGATACATTTTATAATACCCTCATATATTTTCAGTTATTTCAAGTGACGTATAACTTAACAGCCATGCAAGTCAATGTTGCCCATTGCTCTTTTTCTTTGCATGTCATTATTTTTAATTATTCTACAACTAATATTTGTTCCATTATTAATGAAGCTGTTAGGAATAATATACAACTGACTTTAATTCAGTAGCTGAGGGGCATATGCTTTTTCATAAATGATGTAATTAGAAATATTTCCAATCTGCGAATGAACCGTTACCCTTACAAAATGATTAAATGACAGCAAAGGTAATTTGTCATCACTCTATTCTATCAGTGCCATCTAAGCACAACATTAATATTCTTCCAGTAAATTGTCAGCTATTTTTTAACTCCATATAACCAGCATTGTATTTACCTTGGGAGCTGCATTAAGCTTGACCCAAGGCAGTGCCCCAGCTGCTCACTATCTCAGACACCACCTCTTAAAAATGTACAGTGATCGGTACAGCATGCAATGAAGCCTTCGAGATCTCCCTTATAGCTGGCCTATTGGGCAGCAGCTTGATTGTCCATTAGTTCAAATTGCCTCAGTTTTAAGGTAGAAGGGCTTCTGCCTCCCTGCACCTGCTACCCTAAGCCTATGTAGTCTTTGCCAAAATATGTACTGCCACATACAGTACTATGCAAAGGTTTTTGGCAGGTGTAAAAAATGCTGTAAAGTAGGAATGCTCTCAAAATAGACATGTTAATAGTTGAATTATAAAAAGAAACAAAGTGAGTGAACAGTAGAATAATCTAAATCAAATTAAATATAAATCACATGTTGCCTTCAAAACAGCATCAATACCTCTAGGTACACTTGCAATACCTCTAGGAACATGGAAGTTAGGTTATTCTTCAGCTGCAGTTGCTCTGTTCATGTAATCCCAGACAAACTTGATGATGTTGAAATCAGGGCTCTGTGGGTACCAAACTATCACTTCCAAATACCGTTGTTTTTCTTAACACCAAAGATAGTTTTTGACTGTATGTTTGGCCTTGTTGTCATGCTGCAGAATAACTTTGGGGCCAATGAGATGCCTCCCTGATGGTCAGTGGCGTCCCCCCTGTTGCCCCCCCGCCGAATTTGTAATCACCCAGGACAGTCCTTGACTGCTAACGACAGCATGGTGCCGTCGCTAACAGTCCCAGTCAGGTGCTAACGACGGAACCATGCCGTCACTAGCACTATCTTACCTTGATGGAGGTCTGTGGACCTCCATCACCACCTACCCCGCCGATCTGCCCCTCACACAGAAGGGCATCACCGGGGCCCCCCGATCTGCCCGGTGACGTCTCGCGCAATGACGCGATGACGTCACCGCGCAACTTTATTAACAACTGACAATTGTCAGTTAAAGAGGTATGGGGGCATGCTGCTTAGATGCCTGTATCTTAGGCATCTAAGCAGCTGCATACCCCCAAGATATACCATTGAAAAGGTAATCGCCTCACCTTTCCAACGGTATATAGATTGTAAAAAAAGAATAAAAAATATTAAGTCAAAAAAAATAAAAATGTAAACAAAATGATTTGGGGGTCTCTAAAGGCAGATAAAAAAAGATCAAAATTGCCTAGAGACCCAAATTAAATTATTTAAACATAAACTACTTTAACTTTAAAAAAAAAAAAGTTTAAGTATTCTAGCTAAATGATCACTGTGGTAGCCAATGTTACCACAGCGATCATATAGCTATAAAAAGTCACATTCCCTTTCTAAAAATGGCCGATACTAATTTTTAATCCTATGATCCCTTTGATCATGGGGTTAAATTTAGCCAACGGTAGAGGGAGGCAATTTTTGAAATCCTGATGAACTGCAAATATTATTAAAATCAGCCATTTAGCCTGTGCGGTACGTGATTAATCATATCATCCCTGGAGCGCCTTGCATTTTTACTGCAAAACTTATTTTTGCTGTAAAAGTGATTTTTTTTTTCTCCCTTTACCATCATTTCTTTGGGATTGTAAGGGAAAAGAATGGTGTGTGCTACTGTGAGTAAATGTATGGAAAGAATGGCGTGTGCTTCTGTGAGTGAATTGAGATATGAAAGGCGTGCGAATGATCAGTAATTAGGGTTGAAGTCTTGACGTGGCATTACTGCTCACGTGGGAAGTTAAATTATGGCACAAAAAGTACACATTTGCAAAAACGACATCCCTTGGCGCATCAAATGAGGGGCTGCATGTGTTTCTAGTACAAACCTGGAGTGCGCAAGACACAAATGAACATGTCGTTATGGTTAGAAAAAACATATTTTCAAGCCAAAGCGACATATTCCATCATTATTTGTGCACTCAACTTTTGTCCTAGAAATACATGTAGCCCCTCATTTGAAGCTCCAAGGGGTGTAGTTTCTTAAAATGGATGAATTGTCTGAATGAGGGAGAGCATGAGTTAATATGTGGATGATTTGTCTGAATGAGGGAGAGCATGAGTTAATGTGATTGTGTGTATCATAGATGTATAATTGTGGAAGGGCAAAGATGGCACTAGCAGGATGTTTGAGCCTTGGGGAACAAGATGGCACAGGCAGGGTGTATATGGGACAAAGATGGCAAATCTTATGTGTGTTATCTGGGTGCTGGCCAGGTTCTATGTGGGCAGCGTGGTTGGGGTGTGCAACCTGTGATCTATCCCTGTAATTTAGGGGGTTTTAAATATACCTTTAATGCCGTGTTTTTATGTGAATTCCAATTGATCTGTACCTACAAAGCTTGGTTTGTGTGTTCTGTAGATCCATATCTGCTATGCTATGTTTCCATTCATTATTTATGTATACCTGCAAATACAGGGTTTTTTGTTGATTAATACCTGCAATGCTGTTTCCATGTATTGATTTGATCTATACCTGCAATGCTACATTTCATATATTATTATTGTATACCTGCAAATACAGGATTTGTATGTCTGATTCTGTTTATTTGATATATACCTTCAGTGCTGAGATAACAAGTGAATTTCAATTGATCTATACATGCAAAGCTGGGTTTGTGTGTTAATGTGTTGATCTATACCTGCTATGGGCAGCAGGGTCTAATATTTATATATATATATATTTATATATATATCGGCAGCACGGACTAATATTAGGCCCTGAAATCATTTAGTGGAAAAGTTAAGGTATTGTGTTGTTTAAAGGATTTCAAGGATTAGTAGTACTAAGCTTCAGGCTTCCCATGTTGAATTATCAAGTATTGTATTGTCCAATAACAAAAGTATCATTCCATAGCACATTACTTTTGGCAATATATATATATATATATATATATATATATATATGTGTGTGTGTGTGTGTGTGTGTGTGTTTTTTCAGTGGTATGATTTAATGGTGGAAATTATTAATGCCCCCCCCCCAGTTTGACTGTGGTATCTTGTGTGCCCCCCCTATATATTGTTTCTAGAGTCGCCACTGCTGATGGTACTGCATGAAGGTTGGGTATCTGCTTCTTAACTTTATCTGTCCTTCTCAGAATTAAGGAGACCATTAATTCTGATCAAATCCCCAACTCCATTTGCAGAAATGCAGCCCCAAACTTGCAAATAACCTCCACTCTTGTACCGCTCTTCAGCCTGGCAAACAAACTGCCTTCTGCTGCAGCCAACTATTTCAAATTCTGACATCAGTCCAGAGCACCTGCCATTTTTTTCTTGAGTCGCTTGGCCTTGTTTTCACATCGGAGGTATTGATTTTTGGCTGTAAGTCTTCCATGAAGACCACTGAACAAAGCACTAATTCAGCACATACCCAGCGAATACCACCTATCTAAGGTTTCATCAGAACCTGCAAATATGCACAGCACAACATATATATATACAAAATAAGAACGTGCACAATCTAAAAAGCACTCCTGCCACACATAGGCCTCATTAATGTCTTAAATAGCTTGAAAGACTGTTTTGGGTTAAAACGCAAAGCAGCCCCACTGATTCAACTCTTTTGTAAGCAATAGAGCCATGAAAAATTAGATAGTACTATCTATACTTGTGGTACTTTGACATAGTGGCTGGCTAAGCAATATATGGCCGGTGTGACGGAATCCCCAATAGATAGGTGGGGGTTTTTTTGTTTGTTTTTTTTTAAAAGTAGTATTTGCTGGGTATGCACTAAATTCTTGCTTTGTTTTGTGTACCTATTGGCCATTATTATTCTAGCAGCTACCTGGAAATCTGAATGTGTATGCCTTTTATGCTTTTAAGTTTATGCACTTCCCTATTCTGTATATATTTTTATGAAGACCACTGACCAGACTTCTATAGATGGGTGTACCAGGGTCCCACTGTGTTGATGGCACTGCTGGTCATCTTCCAATTGTGGAGTAAAGTAAGCATGATGTGTCTTTCATTGGTTGCACTAAGTTTTCCTGGCCGACCACTGTATTTATGGTCTTCAACATTGCTTATTTATTTGTGCTTCTTCAAATGAGCTTGCACCGAAAAATAGTTACCTGCGCACTATCCCAAACAACTGTGCTTATTTAGACAAATGGAGGTTTTTAGTTTCACTCCAATGGCCATTAAAATGGAAGCTCGCCTGCCACCTCCATTTGTCTTGGCTTTCTTCTGTGTGTTTGTATTTCAAATGAGCTTGGACAGAACATCTGGAAAACCCTGTCTGCCTTGAAATTTCTGCATGGCGTGACCTTGCTAATGCAGTTTTGCTGTGTTCAGTTTTGCTATGGCGTATGACTTTTAACACGTCAAACTGTCTTCAGCAACCTCACCTTGTTAGTGAATTTGGCTCTTTCTCCCTCAATTTTATTCTTCCGACACAAAATGAATGATTGTGTTTCATCCTACATATTACATTTATGACTATTAGCATCTGATTGGTATAATTGTTTAACCGTACACGTAACTATATGCCCACAAAATCCCTGACTTGTGTAAGTGTACCTGAAGGAATTGATGTTATTTGAAGCAGAAATGATCAGAAATTCAAAATATAGCTGCATGTTTTTGCTACCACAAAAAGAAATTAAATATAATCCCATGGTTTCAATATGCTTTACTATATTTAAATTAATTATTGGCTTTTATTTACATTATTTCCATATTATAGTATTTTATTTATATAGTACAGAGCTGTCCAATAAGATTATGCATCTGAAGAAGAGACCCCTGAAAGCTTTTGTAACATTACAATTTTTCTATGCTTTATCAACTTCAACTAAAGAGACAGAAAGTGTGGTTTCATTCTTCAGAACTCTGTTCTATTTCCGAGTAGCCATCTTTACTGTAAATGTCATGTGTCATGTCAATGTGTTCATATAAAAGGGACAGTCTAAGTCCCTGACAACCCTACTAAAAAGAGAATCTATATTAAAGTACTCTGTAAGTACTTTAATATGCTTTTTTCCAAAATGAAAAACAAAGCACTTACCTGGCACAGAATTTGCAGAAATGCTGCAAAAACTGCCCCCAGCCGCTAGGATCCAAAATGTATTGCTACTGATTGACAGCTTTAGGCAGCTAATCAGCGGCAGGGAAGTGCTGTCATTAAAGCGAATGGTAAGAATTTACACAAGCCTACTGGGGTCTGCAGAGACCCCTGCATGCAGTGTTAACCAGAGCCATGTTGGAGCTATAGATGAGTACATCAGGGAAGGAGGAGAAAGGAACAAATTATTTTGAGGGGATTTTGCATTTCCATTGCATAGTGGCTAGAGAAGAGAATGTGGAACTGGGACCTTCCTTTCACACAGGGCTCTCTTCCCCCACTACCTGAGTATCTACCTGTCCATTTGTTCAATTGGGCAGCAGAGGGAAGAACCCTGTACCAATGAAAGTACAATCTTCCAGCTCCCCCTGTAAAGTGGTATCTTAACAACCATATAGATAAAGGTAAATGGTACAGGGGAACTCTGGGGGACCCTGGGTATTGTTATCCACCTGTTGTTCTTGTTTATGTGGCACTTGTATGTGACGGAGACCCATACTCAGACTGAGTAGCTCTGCCGTAGAGATCTTCCTTACCACTGAAAGCTTAATTGCTCAAGGGATTAACCCTTCATATCCCAAGCGCTGCGTAAACTGTTGGCTCTATATAAATAAAAGATAATAATAATAATAATAGTGTAGGGGTAAAACAGAACTCTCTTTATTGAGGACATCACAGATATATATACAGCAAACATGATAGGATTAGGGGTTTAATCCCATCAACCACCAGACAGCCCGGCGCTGCCATATGGAGTTATATGGCCAACAATATCCACCCAATCCAGGGGTACCAATGGAGAGCTCAGGGTCTGAAGAAGTTATGATGATGAGCGACAGCGTCGGAAACATCCCCGGGAACAGTTCCATAGCAGAGGCTGGGTAAACCCTGGTCCCAATGATTGGTAATAAACCCAGGGTTCCCGAACAAGCTCCCTCTCTGTAACCACCACCAAGTGTTGCCCACCATGTGCTTAATGTAGCCTCAGAAGAGCGATGTGGTGCGGCAAAGGGCGTAGCAATGCTGTTCCTACTGTCGGCGGTTCCTAGCCTCCGCACAGTTCCATGAATTTTCGGTACGTCCTGGTCAGGCGCCAAGCAGGGCGAACGTGGGTTCTGACCAACATTAGGGGTATGCAGGGTCCGTGAGCCTTTAATCTTTGGGAGAACCACAGGAAAACAGGTATGGGGCCAAAAATAATATAAGGGATAAACTGATGGGCTGTTGCAGAGAGGGCCAAAGCCACATTGAAGGGGCGAGGTTCTTGTTGAACATTGGATTATGTTTTAATTTACTTTTCTGGTTCAAATCCTGATTCAAATCTACGTTGTTATATCTTCTATTAGCTCTGTTATGTGTCTAGTCAAGTTCTCTATACTAGACCACTAAGAAAAAGTCCATTCAGTCTAATCAGCCCCGTATTTCATGGTGCCATTGTTGTGTATACAGTACATATGTATGATCTTGCATCAGATCAAGACCACTATGTTACGTGGTAGAAGTGTGACTGAACTGGTGTGTATACAGAAAAATAATACAGTATATGTGGGAGAAATTCTATTACAAATTAGCATCAATTAATACTATAAATAACAGCATTGCTAAACCATTTCTATCCATCCCTTATTATAATATTATATTAATAATAAACCAACTAGTGTGAAAGATATGCCAATATTTTCAGAATATATATTTTTTAAATCTTGTTGCAAACGATCGCTGAAGCCTCAACTTTAGACTAGAACAACCAGGACACAATCCTAATGTAGTCTAGTTTTCAAGGAGGAAATATTTTTAAACATAACATTTTCTTAGAAATACTCATTATTTGTGGGTATCAAACATTTCTTTAGACCGTTTTTCCAAGAGCAGTCTCCTTTAATTGACCCTGTAGTCCATATTTTGTTTCCAGTATAACTCACTGGTCTACATTTTATTACATGATGCCCTGTAAATAGTAAGATATAAAACTTACCCCACTGTAAACATTTGAGACTTTATCACATATTATAATAGTTTGTGAACAAGAGAGACAAGCTATGCGCCACTAACGGATGTTGGACGACATACATCTTGGAGAAAAAGGATTAGTGGCTCACTGTACTGCAACCCACCAGGACATGTACTAATGAGCAATCCAAATCTGAATGTTTAACAGATGGGGAATTAACAAAACTATTGTCTGTGTTTAATGCTATCTCCTTACTTCAGTTGACAGCTGTAACGCTTTCTCTGATATGTATTTATTATTTATTTATTTTATTTCCGGACACTGTTATAATAAATATAATCACAGCTGGACATTATTTGATTGTGTAACACCATATTATAACACTGAAAATAGACTTGTTTTTCATTGTAATTGACTATGTGCCCATCTAAGATTTATTGCTGAACATAACATCTGGTCTTCTGGCAAGTTCCCTAAACAGTTTTTTTTTCATTCTCTTTTTAGCATAGTGATGTGTTTACTCTAAAGCAGATCTTTTTGGCATTCGTGGATGCTTTTTGTTCCTAGTTTCACTGAATGGGCTTTTTCTAAGAGAGGCAGAATGGGAAAGTTGTGTAGATTTATAACAGAGGTTAAACAGAACATTAATATGCAGCATGAAGTAGCTGTGTGAACCAGAAAAGTCAATTAAAACATCATCTATATAATTTATTAATTATCTGCAATATTATTGAAAAAATATTTTGTTTCTTTTATTTTCATTGGGAGCCTATGGCATCCATCTGTCTATCTATGAATTTATACCGCGCATAAAAGGTAAAGGTAAAAGGTCACTAATACTATAAAATATGTAGTTGCATATATATACGATATATACTATATGTTTACATGCACACATCTCTGTATAAAACAAATTAATAAAAATAATCACACCATTGAAATAAGTACAAATGTACAATTTCATTCTCCAGTTTTGCAGTCAGAAGACTTTGGAAAATAACTTTGTATGTTTTGTGCTCGGAAATGAGTGACACCTTTTTGGCAGAATCGTGTCTTCTGGGACAAGCATCTTCTAATCTTGCCAAATGACATTGATGAATCCTTTATGCAACAAGCCAATTCTATTGGGTAAGAAGACAATTTTGCAGCAAAAAAGCTTGTATTGCAATTGAATCAGATGGAATGGTGTAATATAATGTCTTAATAATTTCTAAGTAAGTCTTGGCAAGCATTCTTACAAAGTGCTAAAATATAATTTATTCTAAGGTCCAATGAACTTTCTTGTGGAAGCTGTGAATGTAATATGTGACCCCTGCTTAGGGCTGTTTTCTGCATACGGCCAAACAGCTATTGCACAGTGTTTTGACTGTCCTCTAAAACATTATTTATACTGCTAATAAAAGCAAAACTGTCTGAGTGTAAATACTGGACTGATTGGCCATGTGTGTAGAAGGCCCAACATGCAGCCAGTTACCGAAATCAGCAGAGTAAGGTGAAAGTTACTCCTTAAGACTGAAGACAAGATAGGGTTGAGTGCTGGCTGTTTTTTACCTAGAGGACAAGTAAAATCAAATGCCCCCACCATGCACACACACTCTCAGTAAAACACACTTTCTCACTCAACAGCACACACTCATTCATACTCAAACCTGAAACCTCTTCTTCCTGCTTCCACCATGCTGCTACTGTAGGCTCAAGTAATGTTGTTTTATGTGACCCTACTGTGCTCCCCCTTCCCATGACAGACTGGTCTTGTTTAAAGAATTTGGACAAAACTAAGGGGCAATGGTCCTCTTGGGCAGCACACCCATGTTGCTGCTTTAGCTAGGGCTAAAACGTGAGTCAGGCTTCATAGGAACATAGGTGTTTGCTTTTATGATCAAAATTAGATTTATATAATCTCTTCAGGCTTGCGCTAAATGACCAGAGCAGTTCTTCTGTCTTTTGGATTGACTCTGATTGCTCACTAACTTATTTAGTGGACCCACACACATTATATTTTTTTTTTTCTGGGCAAATAGGGCTTTCTTTTGAAATAATAATTATATATATATATATATATATATATATAAGTTATAAACCATCATTGTCGGGAAAACATTTTCACAGTTTCACCTATAAAAACTCTATATAACCAGTGCAAATGAAAAAAAAACTCCAAAAATGTATTTAGGTATTTGTTCTGTTTTTGGAAACACTCCATATACTTGGTATTTTCATTTATTTTGGCAGTAAAACGTAATACTATCCAAAGTATCAGTACAGGAATACCTCATATGCATGGGTAGGGCATGTCATCTCGGCACTGGGGTTCAAAACATGCGCATTACTGTTTTCAAACTTGGAATTTTGATAGATCACTTTACTGGGCCCATGTCTCATTTGAGACACAGTAAAGGTCCCAAATATCAATAAAACTATATGTTCCCTGCAAGGACGAAGCCCAAGGACCTCAAAGTCACCCCTTACCTTTTATTTTAGTGAAAATATGTGTTAGGTGATAACATAAGGGGTAACTAGGATCGTGTTGCTGGACAGTCTTCGTGGTCTCCCCAGGCCAAGTTCCGCCATCAGATGATAAAGGTCTCTGCGAGCGACTCTATTGGTCTCATGCAGGGGCCTCCTGCCGGCAACCGATAGAGTCGCTCTTATGAACCTTAACTCCTGACGTCGAACCTACGGATTTCTGCTCCCGTTATCTATGCACCTTCGCAGGGGATAACGGGAGCGGAAATCCGTAGATTCGCCTTCAGGAGTAAAAGGGCCAATTGGTTGATGCCAGAGGAGGCCCCTGCAGGTGACCAATAGTGTCGCTTGCACGACCCTTTAACGGTGAACCTACGGATTTCCGCTTCTGTTAACCCCTGCAATGCTGCGTAGATAAGGTAGGCTAGATGGGAAAGGGACCAGGGAGATTAGTAAACGAAGACAAAGATTCTTCGTGTTGTGTGTCTTCGTCTTTGTATATGCTTTGCCGCCGCCATGTTCGTACGTTCGGTATTAGGGGTGAACAACGAAAACTCACCCTTCATGTTCGTTTTCATGTTCGCCCGAATACGAATGCACCAGTCTAATAATTAACCATTTCCTTGGGGATAGTAAATTTGACAAGCACTCCATCTCCCATGACCACAATTTTAATAGTCTGCAGTTAGCTTTACTAAATTTAATAGTCTGCAGTTAGCTTCATGCTGTGAAAAGCGTGTGTTCTCTCTTTTTTAATTGACTATGTGCCCATCAGCGAAAAGAGACAGACTTTTCTGATGAAATATATTTCTCAATGTAACATCTGGTACTTTGGCAAGTTCCCTGAACAGTTGTATGTTTTTCCTCTTTGGCAAAGTGTGTTTCATCGAAAACAGATCAGTTTTACTTTTGTGGATACAGTTTTGTTGGCTTTCATATATAACACTGTAAATGTCATTGTACATCTTATTCCAATTGAAATCCACTTAATTATTTTCTACTTGTAAACAGAAATGTATGCTTATATTTCCAAACGACATGTGAATGTATTTTACTGTAGCTGTTTTTTTTTTAACAAAGTAGTAAGCCTAAGAGCCATAACATTATGACCACCTGCCTGATATTGCGTAGGTCCCCCTTTTGCTGCCAATGGACTCCACTAGACCTCTGAACATGCACTGTGGTTATTGGCACCAAAACATTAGCAGCAGATCCTTTAAGTCCTGTAAGTTGCGAGGTGGGGCCTCCAGGGATGAATCCTTTGGGCCATGTGTTCTCCAGGTAAGCGGCGCACACGCATCCAGACATCCACACGATGTTATAAGAAAACATGACTCATTAGACCAGTTCTTATGCTCACAAGCCAATTGTAGGAGCTTTCGGCCATGGACAGGGGTCTGTTCTGCAACATTTCTATCAGAACCAGCATTACATTTTCAGCAATTTGAGCTACAGTAGCTTGTTTGTTGGATTTGACCACACAGGCCAGCCTTCACCCCCCCCCCCCACACACATGCATCAATGAGCCTTGGCCACCCATGACCCAGTTACTGGTTCACTGCTTTTCCTTCCTTGGACCACTTTTTATAGGTACTGACCACTGCAGACCAGAAACACCCCACAAGAGCTGCAGTTTTGGAGATCCAATGACCCAGTCGTCTAGACATCACAATTTGGCCCATGTCACAGTCACTCAGATCCTTATGCTTGCCCATTTTTCTTGCTTCTAACACATCAACTTTGAGGATGAAATGTTCACATGTTCACTTGCTGCCTAATATATCTTACCCACTGACTGGTGCCATGATAACAAGATCATTAGTGTTATTTACTTCACCTGTCTGTGGTCATAATGTTATGGCTGATTGGTGTATATATAGGTGTGGGGGTATTTTTAATTCTAGAATGAAATTTGTTGTCCAGTGCCCAACTAAACTCTCACTCTCTCACATTCTCATTTCTTCTCTGCTGCTAACCACCTCCACAGACCATTTCTGCATCTTCTATCTTTTATCTTCTGCTCTCTCTTTTATCTTCAATCTCCTGTCTTCAATGTTTTACCTTCCGTGGACATAACCCAGCGGGAACTTCTGATCGATGGAGAGCACATCTCCAAAACCGCTGCAATATTGCAAGTTAGGGCAAAATGAAGTTCCCACCAGGTTATGTCTACAAAGATGCAGAAGAAGATTGAAGATAAAAGATAGAAGATGCTGAAGTGGACGTGATTGGCAGATCATTTTAATTATTGTAGGTATATAGTTAATTAAAACCTATATCACTCTTGTGAAAAACCAATTGCAATCAAATGTTTGCGAAATGCGCTATGAAGGAATTGTGGGCCACTCTTCTTGGCAGAATTGTTTTAATTCAGCCACATTGGAGGGCTTTCGAGCATAAACTGCCTTTTTAAGGTCATGCCACAGCATCTCAAGTAAGGATTCAAGTAAGGACTTTGACTAGGCCCCTCTAAAACCTTCATTCTGTTTCTTTTGAGCCATTCAGAAGTGGACTTGCTTTTGTGCTTTTTATCATTGTCCTGCTGCATAACCCAACCATTCTCGAGTTTTAGGTCACAAAGACATTATCCTTTAGGATTTCCAGGTAGAGAGAGAGAATTCATGGTTCCATCACTTATGGCAAGTCCCCCAGTTCATGAAGCAGCAAAGCAGCCCCAGACCAACACACTACCACTATTGTGTATTGTTGTTAGCCAGATGTAAGAGCACCCATCTCAACCCACATAATATTATCCCAAATGTCTTGGGGGGCTTGTTCTTTGTAGTCATCAGTGGTTTTCGCCTTGCAACTATCTGATGGATCTTTTGCACATCCACTTTCTTATTGTGGAATCATGGACACTGCAGTTAGTCTGCACTGTTAGTCTGGGTACCTCTCTGACCTTCTAGATGAGTTGTCAATGTGCTCTTGGAGCAGGGGCATAACTAGAAACCACAGGGCCCTGGTAAGAAAATTGCCCACGGACCCCCAACTTTACCAAGTAACATCTCCCACAGTGCCACCTTTGCTAGAAACAGCTTCTGAGTGCCTTTCCCCTAAGTAGCTTATCAGGGCCATCCCAACCCCCAGACTGTTTGTGCCATCTTTGCCTCAGCTTGTCAGTGCCCCCAAACAACTTATCTGTGCCATCTTTGCCCTCAAATAGTCTGTCTGTGCCCCTTACCCCCCAAAAATTCAGTCTGGCATACAGATGTAAACATACTTACGCAAATTACAAGCACTTACTCACACTCACTAACACACACCTATAAATTCATTTTAACACACACTCCATCTCACCCCATACATGCATGCTCCCTCACAAACACCTACACATCCATGCTCACATGCACACAATTACACATCCATGCTCACATACACACAATTACACATCCATGCTAATACACATAAAATGACACAAACATACTTATATATAGACATCCATGCTCAC
Organism: Spea hammondii; assembly: GCA_029215755.1. NCBI lineage: Eukaryota > Metazoa > Chordata > Amphibia > Anura > Pelobatidae > Spea > Spea hammondii. The sequence goes on along the minus strand of JARDYJ010000003.1, from coordinate 104,736,686 downwards.
ATACATACATACAGTTGTGCTCAAAAGTTAGCATTCCCTAGCAGAAATTGTGAAATGTTGGCATTGATCTTGAAAATATGACTGAAAATATGACTGATCATGCAGTCTTTTTTAAGGCTAGTGATCACATAGTTGTTTGGCTCCTTTTTAAATCATAACAGATAGAACCCAAATGGCCCTGATCAAAAGTTTACATACCCTTGTTACAAACTCACACAGGTTGAAATGGCAATTTAAGGCTAATTTCCCACACTTGTGGCTTTTTAAACTGCAATTAGTGTCTATGTATAAATAGTCAATGAGTTTGTTAGCTCTCATGTGGATGCACTGAGAAGGCTAGATACTGAGCCATGGGGAATAGAAAACACCTGCATAACAAGAGAATGGAACTTAATAAAGATGGAAAAAAGACCAAAATAGAGCTATATGGTCACAGCCATAAGCGCTATGTTTGGAGAGGGGGTCAAAAAGGCCTATAGCGAAAATAAAAAACATCCCCACTGTAAAGCATGGTGGTGGCTAACTAATGTTTTTTTGGGGGGTGAGCTCTAAAGGCACAGGGAATCTTGTGAAAACGGATGGCATAATGAATGGAGCATGTTATCAGAAAATACTGGCAGACAATTTGCATTCTTCCGCACGAAGCATGGGACGTTCTTGGACTTTCCAGCAGGACAATGACCCTAAGCACAGGCCAAGTTGACCCTCCAGTGGTTACAGCAGAAAAAGGTGAAGGTTCTGAAGTGGCCATCACATCTCCTGACCTTAATATCATCGAGCCACTCTGGGGAGATCTCAAACATGCGGTTCATGCAAGACGACCGACCTGGAGGCATTTTGCCATGAAGAATGGGCAAAATGTGTCCCCTTTTCAACAGAGGTCATTTCATCTTTTTTCTTTGTTGCCATGTTTTGTGATTGTGATTGTTTTGTGCCATTCTGTTATAACCTAAAGTTGAATATGAATCCCATAAGAAATAAAAGAAATGTGTTTTGCCTGCTCACTCATGTTTTCTTGGTACATATATTACCAATTCTCCAAGAGTATGCAAACTTTTGATCACAACTGCACATATATACCAACAAACATAACCCCCTCCCACCCCTCTTCCCTCTCACCTCTCTAGCAGCATTCTTTCACACACTGTGCGAGTAGCCTCGGTTTTACCAGGGGGTCACGTGACATAAGGTGACCCAGATACCTTCCTGTGTCTCCCGTGCTGATTCAAAATACTTTATAAAGGGCCCTTCCAACCTGGGCCGATGCAGGCCCTTTCTAAATAATTTTGAACCCGCAAGAGGAGACAGAAACAAGTGGTCACAGGGGTCGCCCAAGGCCCTCTAGAGGAATGGGCACAGTTGCGGCCGCTGTCACCCCCTGTACTTACGCCACTGTCTTGGAGGAAGTTTGGTAGCCCAGCTACTCCTGGGAAGGTTCAACACTGTTCCAAGTTTTCTCCTTTTATAGATAAAGGCTCTTATCATGAATCGCTGGAGTCCCAAAGCCTTAGAAATGGCTTTGTAACCCTTTCTAGTCTTGTCTTTTGATAGATGTGAGTTACTTTGTTTATAAAGTGTTCCTGAATTTCTTTGGATTGTGGCATCATGTACTGCTTTTTGAGACCTTTTAGCCTACAACACTTGCAAAACAGGTTCTATTTAATTGATATTAGAAAAAGGATATACACTGCACCAGGTGAATTGGACCCAAGTATCAATTAAGTTTTTTTAATTGGTTGATTTAGTAAGGGAGCAATTACTTTCGCACACAGGTCAGGCCAGGTGAGGTTGGATAGCTTTTTTCCTTGTATATATTTTGTGTTTACCCAGGTTATTGTTGCATAACATTATAATTATTTTGATGATCTTAAACAGTTAAGTATAACAAATATGCAAAGATAGAACACATCGGGAAGGGGCAAATCCTTTTTTACAGCACTTCAAACATTGAACATTTTACATGAGTTTAGTACATGTAGGAGCTCAAAATGCATTGTTTTCAATGGGTTTAGGGACTGCCCATTGTCCTTAAGGGGTTAAGAAAAGACAAGTAAAACATATTAGAATGTACTAAAGCCCAATATACCTAAATAATGCGTATTGCCAATTGAATCACTAACATGAAATATTCATACACTGGTTGAGCGTTCCAAACTTGTTTTCTTATTCACACAATATTTTCCATCTTATACCATTTACACTTTCAAATTGTAAATTTCCTATCTACAGATAAGTTAGTGACTTTTTGCTATCAGCTTAAATAAATATTTCTTCTTTGGAATTGAGTTCCTTAAGAATTTGTATGATTCAATGTTGGGTCTGGATGGGTAGTTTGCAGAAAGATCTCATCAAGATACCATACTGTCAGAATAGAATATGTTAGGGTGGTTTGAATGGCATTTATGATACTATGAATTCTAGGTAGCAAACATTTGTTTAACATTGTTTTTCTGACTATAAAATGTAATATAAATCAAATGAAACCAACAGATTGGTGTTGTGAACGTGTATCTTATTCTTACCTCTCCATTTGATTCTTTTCTTAACAGTAAGAAGAACTTTGCTACCTAAAATACATGTTTTTCTATTTGGCTCATTCTTCAGTTTAACTAAGATCCTGATACAGAATCTTAGATATTGGAAAATCTTACTTCTAACATCTCTAATTTCTTAAAGCATGGTCAAACTGAATTTTGTTTCATAGAAAGATGATTAAAACTGAATATTTAATTATCCATTATTTCTGAGCTACTATATAGCTTGTAAGCATGTACCCAGTGTTTTAGGAAAAATATAGTGTATATATCAGCTTGGTACCTTTTGGTTTGTTCATTCTTTGAACACATGGGCTCTTGTGTGTACATATAAACTCATACAAAAATTATCTTGGAGGCTGTGGGTATAACAGCAGATTGTTGGGTTTCTGGGGCAATCATTTTGAGATTTAAACATTGTTTAATTAACACCAAATATCACCCATTCATTGCAAACCCTGGCTCAGGGAAGAGAAGGATGCTTGGGAATTTCCAACAAGTCACTTCTATTAGTTATTGATCACAAGACCATGGAAGAATATTGACCGATTTTTGCATGTAGAATTGCTCTACCTTGCTTTAAGTGGTTGATTCTCTGTCATGTCGCTGGGTCCCTGTGGCAACAGGCAGGCTGCTGCCAGCAGTGACTTCCTGGATAATATTATACTTTGCTTCTTGCACTATTTTGATAGCGAAATGCAAAATACATTTCACATACATCTGGAATGATACTGGTTCACAGATGTACTTTTTGGTCTGAGACTAATAGGAAAGGCCTTGACAGGAATGTTAATTGCCTTTAATAGTCCCAGCCACTTTTGGTTAAACCACTAGGTACTGAGTCCACCACCAGCTGCTTTAATCTAGAATAATAAAGTTAAAGGGCAAACCTAGCTCTGTGTTCACCAAAAAAATCAGGGCAGGCAGAGGATCAGTGAGAGGATGTTACATATGCCAAAATAGATGAACAGTCAGATCATTATTTAGCCCCTAGGTGTTTTTTCGACTCCTGCAGTGGTTGGCAATGATACCTATGTGGCACGCAGTCCTAGAGTCCTAGCAGGGTCCCGCAGCAGGTGCTTGCTACTGAAGGTGGTCAGGAAATATCCTTCTTGTTTCTCATCAATATGCTTCTATGTACATATGCCGATAGAGCTCAGTAGCTGCTCTTGCTTGACTTAAGATTTTGACGCCTTCAGCTAATGTGTTTCGTTGTCTCCTTGTGCTCACCACTGCAACTTGGCTCTCTTTATAGTGCTTTCCCTCCTGAGTCTTGTTCCATTCTCCGGTTTATGTTACTTCCTGATTATTGCATCCCTCTACCTTGTGGTTATCTCTACCTGGACTATTAACCCACTGCTGGCCTCTGGTTTGCCCTTAGGCTCTGTCTCATGGATTCTGTTTTGCTGGACTGACCTCCGTCTTAGCCTTTAACTCACAGATACTGCCCTTCATTGGTTGAAGAAGCTCCCTGCCGGCGACCAAAAGGGTCGCTCTTATGGACCTTTAACACCTGACGCCGAAACTTGGCCTGGAGAAACCATTGGCTTCAGCACCAGAAGTTAAAGGTCTGTAAGAGCAACTCTATTAGTCATGTGGCATCAACCAATGAAGAGCAGCTGCCCCTGGGACGGCCCCTGCTATGCTAAGATTCCCGTTAACCCCTGCTATGCTATGAAGACTTAAGGTAGGCTAGAGGGAGTGACTTGTATGGGGTGGAAGGGACCAGGGAGATTAGCTAGGAGATATTTACAAAGACAAACACAAAGAAACAAAGAGTCTTCGTGTTGTGCTTCTTTGTCTTCGTATACGTTTACCTTCCGCCATATCCGTTTATTCAGTATTTGGTTTGAACAACAAAAACTGAACATTTGTGTTTGTTTTCATGTTCTTATGAATACAAATGCACAGATCTATCTTAAACCACATAACTGACTGGAAACAGAGATTACAAAAAGAGCACAGTGCATAGCCACTAGAACAAGAGTGAAAATATATAAGTGAAAATCAGTAGGTGTTGAAGACAGCCTCAAATATAATGAATGGGCGATACCAATGCTAGATGCGCAAATGTACTGAATGAGCGAATATCAATAAAGTAAACACCAATGCTGAAAGTGCTCTTAGATAATAAATGCACAATACCAGGGTTAATAATAATTTATGTCACATAAGGATATGGTTCCAATAAGGCTCAATAAACAGATGATTAAAACCTAAAAAAATCAATGAACACAACTAAAAGTGCAGTAAGTCAATAACAATATGACACATATGAATATATTATGTTGAATCACATAAACAGAGCTCTTATGGACATAGGAGCATAAGTAGTGCACGCAGGAGGGGCACACTTGCCTTTGGATCCTCACTTAAATCACATCTTATCCCCACGAATGCCGCCCTGCCAAGAAGGCAAACCAACTATCTGGGGATGTAGAAACAACCTTTTAATCCGCAAACCCGTAACTGTAAATTATACAAGATCAGATTAATAGGTTTCATGAGAAAACTTTATAACCCGTCACCATAAATAAACATATCATAAAATGAATCCTTTACCCTACATAAAAAATACTAAAACTTAAATAAATACTGAATCTACTGAATAACAGTATATCCAAAATATGAAGCTAAATATATTCTCTCTCTCTCTCTCTCTCTCTCTCTCTCTCTCTCTCTCTCTCTCTCTCTCTCTCCAACTCAACATTTCATTTATTCCTTTTAGTATTAAGAATATCTATTGAATCCAACTTTTCTCTGATGCATCTAGTAGTTTTGGTATATAGTTCCTAGGAAAAATCCTTCTCTTGTTTGTTCTCTAAATACTTCAATGTCACTACAACTTCTACGGATTCTTCTGAATTTCCCTTTTGGTATATTCTTTAGCCATTGGGAATGGTGGCAACTTTTCGTATCTATGTAGTTACTCCTGGCGAGTGGCTTAAAAAAAGGTTTCATATTTAAGGGACCCATCTTCAACGTAGAAATTGATATCCAGGAAATCAATCTCTATCTTGCATGAGAGAAAAATTAATTTCAAACTAAAATTATTGTTGTTTAAATATATTTTAAATATCTCAAGGTCACATTCAGCCCCTTTCCATATAAAAATGACATCATCAACGAATCTTTTCCATTGGACTAGGTTTGTGCTGAAAGGGTTAGCGTCATTAGCACGGTTAGACTCCGAGATTATGGTGCATCCTGGCGTTTCCTCTAGACTTTTGTGTATTTTGGGCAAGTAATAGAAGTAATGTACAATAGGGTTGGGAAAAGACAGAAACCTGTGTAAATAGTACAGACTCTCTACTCTTTTCAAGAACTTGGACCGCCTGTAATTTCTTATAGGTATTCTTGTCTTTCAAGATCCTGAATGATTCTTTCATGTAATATTGTCTACTTAATAGAACAACCTTTGATTGCTGATCTGATGATGATTGAAGAATTTTTTCCTCTGTATTTCAATCTTATGTGTGACCTGTGAGTCTAAAGGCATACATCTAAAAAATCCACTTCATGAGTGTCAGAAACTGTAGCATTTCTATCCTCAATCTATGGCCTTTTAATTAGGCTTCTTACAGTTTTTCATCTATATTCTCTTTGCTGAGGAGTCTCTTGTTTCCCTCCTTCTCCAATTTCTGGGGTATCACTTCTATTTCTATATTTAGAATCATATTGCAAATCGTATCAATAACAGCATTCCAATAACCTCTTCTATTGGGTCTATTTTCTGATCTTGGGCCCACAGATATGGACCTCTTTCTAATGGAAAAACAGAGAATGTCTGCCACCCAAGTTTAAAAGAAACCAACGATATAAGCATAGTGTGAATTTAAAGGGAGGCCAGGTGTTTGTATTAACCTACCTACCAACATTATCTAGAGAGATTCTCTCAGGTAGTCTTCAAGAACCCTGGCTCTTAGCTTGAGCACAGGTGAATGACTTGATCCTCGTCTAATGTCATGAGATTGAGACAAATCTGAAAACTTACACTCTGTGGTGTCTTAATTATAATATCTCTTTGAAACCATGTCCCTTTCTAAAATGTGCTTTTTCTTTGTAGAATTAAGGTTTTCAGACAAAACTTTAGACCAAAACATTGAGTAACAATACAGCTTCTTTAAGGGTGGTTTTGGATCTTTAAACGGGTTTTCAATCATGGACTTCACCAGCCTATCTGATATTGCATTGCCAGAAGTCCAGTAATTTGGCAGATATCAGGATATCTTTCAGAAGATGCAGAGGTACTTTTACTGATTAAGGTAGTTCAAGAAAGAAATAAAGTAATTACAATGAATGATATCAGTTGAAAAGTGCTTCTATAAATGTTTTCCTTGCTGTGCTTTTAAGACTTTCTGTGCTTACACAATATATCAAGGTCACTTAGTTGCCTTGTCTGTGCTCTTTCTTCTTTAGGGAGCTAGTAAATTGACAAGTTCTGGAAGTGGCAATTAGATGAGATTGCGTGACCTCATTCCCCAGGAGTATTGCATTTACAACAAGTGGTTCTAAATGCAATCACACTGATACTTTTCACGAATTACCTGTATTTTACCAGTATTCCCAATATTCTGTTTGCAGAGGTGGAGATAAGGCTGTCGAGAAATAATTGAAATTGTCTTCTGTTAAAAAAGTTTTCTGCAAGCCCAGAGCACCATCAATAAGGTAAATTATTCATCCGAAAGGACCTGATGTATTACGAAGCTGAAATCTATTAGTTGTTTGGATAGCGAAGTCTTATTGAACAGAATGGGTACCATCTCCTTGTGTGCATTCTGTGATTGAAAGGAATTAGAGGCATATCAAAAGCCTAATTGTAAATCTATAGGGTTTAAAGTAAATTGGCATGGCATTTTGTTTTACTTGCTGTTTTGTTGTTATTTAGACTACTTATTAGAAATTCTCATTATTCTATCACTAAGCTGACATACTTAAATATGCTCTCATGTTGTCGCTCACTCTCTCACATTCTCTCACCCTCTCAGTCATGCTGTCGCACTCTCACTCAAGCTCTCTTACTATTTCTTACTATCTCACTCACTCTCTCTAACACCCTTTCACTCTATCTTAATGTCTCCCAACCTTCTCTCCTGGCCGCTTCCTTGTCCCTGCCTACGTTCCTGTAGCTCCATTTCTTCTCTTGCAGACTCTTACAGTATCCAGAGTACACAGTGCTCTGATGTTCAGGCATGGGACAACCATCTAGGGTATGATAGAAGTGGTCTTCTGATCCATCCGATTCAGAGCAAATAAGGTGACTGGAATGTATCTCCGTAATAGCTATAATGAAAAAGTTCCAAGTCCGGAGAGATGTAACGTCCACAAGCATTCAGTGGCGCTGCTGCAATCCGAATCGTAGGGAAATTTACACCTCTCCAACTCCGGACTTGGAAGCTTTATGTAAGATCAGATATGTTATTATATTTATTAAAGTTATATAGTTTATCCTTATGCCTGTTTCTGCCTTTTTCACTATACCAATTATGGAGATACATACCAGTGACATTATTTGCTCTGAATCGGATGGATCAGAAGACCCCTTCTACCATACCCTAGAGGGTTGTCCAGTGCCTGCAAATCAGAGTACTGTCTGCTCTGGATACTGTACGAGTCCCTATTATTGCTATTTATAACTATTTTATTTTTGGACTTACTACACTATAAGTTTTTTCATTGTTTTGTGTTTTTTTGAAATGTACATATCTGAAGATTTTAAGTGAATGTATTGTAAATATTTTTAATCTAATTTGATGTGCACCATGCATTGTCTGTTATATTTTATGACTGATCCTGTCTCTTCAGCTAGTGCTGCAATCATACTGGATTGCTTGCTGAAACAGAGACAGTCTCTGCTTGTTCTGTTTTCTCTCCGTTTTCTGCAAATACTTCTCTAGGAGGGGCATTCAGTTTTTAAAGGCTGGTTTCATCAAAACAGAACCAACTAACCAATAAGGCCAACCAGTATTTTAAAGATACTCAAAAGTGTACTGCAAGTTAATTTTAAAGTAGTTTGAATAAAAGTGAATTAACATGTCTTTCAATTATGTTTTCATTCAGATTTAATTGCACCATTTGTTTCTTTAGCAAGCAAAAGGCTTTGCCTGAAAAATGTAATTACCGGTTGTACAACGCTCGCAAGTAAACCTACATGGATTTATGCCTCAGTTACATGATGTATTTGTCGGTGTTGTGTTACCTAGAAATCATTTTGATTTATTCTGAAAATATTGATTTAATGACTGTTACTTGCATATGCTGTAAATCTAACGTTGTAAATATACAGAAGCACAAAAATAGGACAATTATATCTGGCTCATGTTATGCAAAAATATTCTATGGAAAAGCTTCTTGCGCAATACATGCATGTATAAAATATATAAAAATATCTTCATGTATAATGTCATAAAAAGTACAAAATGTAAACACGGTGCAAAAAAAGGATGAAATATAGAGGGTAAAGAAAGTCCTTAAAGCATCCACAAAATAATTATGTTTTTATTTCTGTGATACTAATCAGGTTGTAAGTCTTATCACAAGACCATATAATACAGGTAAAACACAATTAAAAATGGTATAGTGTAATATATTGAGAACAAAAGAACTAGAGGAAGTCAAGGACATAAATGGTCACTTACATTAAACTGCACATTAATCTGCTGTGATATTATGATTTTTTTCCCCTGGGAGGCCAGGACATTTTTAACAATTTCTGCATCCTTTCATTAAACTATAGTTCCTGGAAAAAGTTATCACTTTACCCATGGAAAACTAAAAGTTTTTTTTTCAGCAAAAGTTTTCAGTGATAGCTGACTTGTGGTGAATTTTGCATCCTGAGACAAAGTATGAAGTTTTAAATACACAATTTTTTCATATTCTATTACCTAATACAACTTGTACTTAAATTATATATCTATTTTATGTTAAAAAATCTTTTGTATTATTATCAATATTCAGTATATATTTTTTCACAAACATATACTGAATATTGATAATAATACAAAAGCTTTTTTAACATAAAATAGATATATATTTTAAGTACAAGTGATAAATTCCAGGGTCAAATTGGTATAAAGTGTCAAAATAATTAGTATATGGTATATATTATATGTAATCTCACATCAAGGGCAGTAACATCAGAAATAATATAAGCACACCGTGAGTCACAAACAGTTATTTTGTGAATTCTTTTGGCACACAGAAAATTTATAAATAGGGGTCTGTAAGACATTTTCCCCGGCCAAGCCATCCCTGGAACTGATTTCAGTCGGTAATAGATAGTGGAGGTTGGGACCCCATTGTACTGTTAATCCCTTTGCTGACCCTACTGTTTCTGGGAGGCAGATTAAGGGGGCGGTTTGTATCCCAATATCTTGAGTTATGTTAATGTGTGCTTTGCTGGCTATATCCAGCCATGTGTGTGAAAAATAGTCTCGGCTAGTGACTGGGAAACCGGGGAAAGAGTGTGTTGTCCCAGGCTAAGGGAGCACAAGTCAACAGAGGTAAGCGGTCGGACTATCCAGCTCTGTGACACACCATATTTTTTTTTTAAAAAGGAAATTAGATGATTTGATCAAAAATGGTATCTGAAAAAGCACTTCTTGTCCTAAGAAAAACAACATATAACTTGTGTGTATAAATAACAAGCACCGCAAAAATGTTACAACAGCCTTGGTCACGAAGGGTACATGCCCGATCCTTGAGGGGTTAAAGACATTCTGCGTAGCTTTCTTTGTGGCCCAACACAAATCTAACAATAACAGGATTTTGAGGGGCTTTCTCTACCTTTTTACATGTCAATGTTTGGAAGGTTTTGCAATGGATACCATATCTGTACGATAAGTCAGCTTTACACAGTCACAAGACGCCCCCTAATTATGAGCACGCAAACTGGTTTCAACTTTTTTACAGCTGAACCAGGACGGTGCACCTCATAATTGGGAGGCTTGCTAGCCTTGCATTGCTTATCACAGTAACTGTAATCAAACAGCACAGAAGGAACCAGAGGTTGACCATTTTCCTCCTTGCTACCCCAGTTTCCTGTTAGTCCATGAAAGCCTAAGCATCTCTGTAATTTAATTAATTAATATGTTGATATGCCCATCAATACTTAAATATACTCGTTTGTGAAATCTACGTCTGACTACTACTAAAACCAAAGAATACAAAGCAGATAAAGGCAGTTTTGGAATGTATTTAATGAGCTGCTGAGATTTCTGACTCACTGATAAAAACTCACCTTCCTGCCTCAATCAATTTAAACAGCACAACAAGCTATTCTTTAGAGAATAAATTGGATAAGGCATTGATTGGCATGGAGGAAATAGAAGCATTTAACAGATAACTTGCTAACAAGTTTTTGGAAGTACACTGCAATAACATTTTCAGTGCCAGTCTGATACTATGCAGTCTAATATAGCATTTCATTGTTTTTGGAATAATCAACTTGTGCATGATACTGTATAATTTGAGTTCATGGAAGTCTACAAATTGCCTCTAAAAAAGAATAGATACTAAAGTACACTGAAAGTAGTTTAATATGCATTCTTCCAAATGAAAAAATAAAACCTACCTAATTTAGGACTGCAGCCCTCCTCCTCCATGGTCCCAGGGAAGGGAATAAAGGAGAGAGAGTGGTACCGAGCGGTCACTGAAAATGTTCTCAGTTAGTTCCCCTCTCCTCCACTCCTTGCCTCCACCAGCCTCAGTCCTCACTGCAGTGGTGGGAGCGCAAGGCCACTGTCTCGCTGCTCTGTGGAGGAAATATATTTTACGATTCTTTTTTAACTCTCTGTAGTCATATGATGAATTTCTTTGGTATTTATCTATCAGCTTTCCCCAAAATAACCTCAATAAAAATATAGTGGAGTGCACAATTTTCGGTTCTTGCCCCTCTCCCTCAGGGCTTCTTTAACCCATTAAGGACTGGGATGTTCTTTTCTTTTTGTACTCCATAACTGAGATTGTTTTAACATTTTTGCAGCGCTCAAGTTTAGATGTTATTTCTTCTCTCTGAACTCACTCTAGTTTATAAAGTCAAATTGTTATATTTTATATACTACTTGTTATGTACAGTGCTATGGAATATGATATCGCTATATAAAACAAATAATGATAATAATTTAGTGTCACAAAAAATGGTAGCAGGGAAGACTCCAATGTGTTATATCTGTAGTTGGGAAATTAATGGAAATCCTAAAGGATAGGATTGTTAAATATCTGGAATTAAACGGTTTGCATGATCAGAAATAACATGAGTTTACTGCAGGGACATCTGGTCAAATTAACCTATTTTATTTTTTTAATAGGTAACTAAAATAATACACATTTGAGGAGCAGTTAATATAGCCTATATTTATCTAGATTTCAGTATGGTGTTTGATACTGTCCTCCATAGAAAAATCATGAATAACTTGTCGCCTGCCACGCTCCAGAACAGGCGCGCGCTTCAGCCACTCACCAAAGCTCTCCGTGCGGCAAGTATCCCCTATCAGTGGGGCTTTCCTTTTGCCCTGATGGTGAGACGGGGCGCCAACACGCTTGTGGTCCGCCAACCTGGAGACGTCCCTGCCTTCACTGAGGCCCTGGGCCTCCCACACTGTGAGATCCCTGCTTGGGAGTACTCCTTTACCCCCCCGGCCAGTCTCTCGGACCCGTCCAGGGTATGGTCCCCGAGACCGCAGCGATACAAACGTCGACGCCGCCTGGAGGACGCCTCGACCTAAGGACGGTATATTCCTGCTAGCTGCCTTCCTCCTAGACTCCACGACCTGATGTCCGCTACTTTCCATCTCCCCCCTGCCCAACCGACCGCTACTCACACACCCGTGGAGGATTCCGGTTGCCGAGAGGCCTCGGCCCTTGCCTTCTCCCCCCACCGGGCTGTTGAACCCGTACGTCCTCACGCGATGTGGGTTTTTGTGGACTGCTTTTTCGGGACTACTACGATCGCTGTTTTCCAGGACTAGTGACGGTACCTTAACTGGGGGTCCCAGGTGGGAGCGGGGGGTTGGGCGCTCCGTCCCACTGTCCTGTGGGTTATCTTGAAGTGGCGGGTGGTCGGTGGCACCCCTGTGGGTCCCTATGCTCCTCTTTGTTCCATTGGCGACGTGTTTGTACCATATCTGCCCTATTTTGCGTGGTACTACTTCTATGTTATGCTTTGATTTGCTCTGTTATGTTATGCTTTGTTTTTGGGTTTTTTTTTTTTTTTTTTTTTTTTTTTTTTTTTTTTGTGTTGGGTCGATGCTCTATATATACTTCCAGCTATACGCACTTCTGATTGCTCTCCCCATTTCTCTGGTCCGCCTCCTTTTGCCTTTTCGTTGCCATGGTGCGCTAAGAACATGGGGCTTGCTGGGACGGTGGTTGCGCTGTTCCCCTCACTCCTCCTTAGTGTGGGGTTCCCTACCGTTATGCCCTCCTTGCGTTTCGGGGTCGGGTGTACCTCGTAGTCCTTCGTGACTTACCTTTTCTCCGTCGCTCTCGTGATCTCCTTGCTTGTGTTGTAGGAGTTCCTCCTACCTTTTCACCCCCCAGAGCCGTCCTGTCTCTCTCCCTCGGAGGAGTGGAGTACAGGTATTTGACCTACTGTTAGGTCGCTGGGCTCATTACTCGATGCTTCGGCATCCAGGGTCTTTTGTGGTACCCGTTGTGCCACCGTCTGTTTCTACTTGTTTTGGTTACTTATGTTTTTGTTGTATATGGTTTTATTTTCTTTTTTGCGCTGTCATGGCACTGACTGCTCACTCTGCTCTCTCCAAATCTCCCATAGATGATACCTGACATAGTCCACTTCACCTCTCATAATGTGAGAGGCCTTAACATGCCCCAGCAAAGATCTAAATTGCTTCACAATCTTCATTTATCCAAGACGCATGTCGCGTTTTTACAAGAAACCCATTTCCGGTCCTCACGGGAATTTAAACTTACAAACCATCATTACTCCCATGTGTTCCTCTCCAGCTCCCCCGACTCCAAAACCAAAGGAGTAGCCATTGTACTGCATAAATTACTTTCCTTTCGCCTGTTGGATATTTGGAGAGATGTGGAGGGCAGAGCCATCTTCCTGAAGGGGTTTCTGGGCAATCACAAGGTCACGCTCGGGAATGTCTATGCGCCCAATCGTGGACAACACCTCTTTCTCTGCAATATGTTATCTAAATTTGCGGATTTTCAGGAGGGTCTAGCCATCTTTGGCGGTGATTTCAATATGATATTGGACCCTCTTAAGGATTCCTCTGCGCAATCCTCGCACATTCCATTCCAACACATTAAGCGAGTTAAACGGGCCCTACATAACAACCAACTAGTGGACGTATGGCGCTCGCAACACCCTAATACAAAAGATTACTCATACTACTCTTCAGTCCACAACAGATACACCCGTATAGACATGCTTTTTCTTTCCCATCATCACTTACTACATTTACACTCGTCTAGCATTGATGTTCGCTCCTTGAGTGATCATGCCCCGGTCCACCTCTCTCTCAAATTGTCCCAGCCTTGTCCTAAACTTTGGAGTTGGAGACTCAATGACAATATCCTAGACAACCCTTCCTTTTTAGCGGATCTTTCGGACCACCTTAAGAACTATTTTCAGGATAATATCTCTGACGACATTCCATTTCCTACAGTATGGGAAGCACACAAAGCCTTCATTAGGGGAATTTTCATAAATCTGGGGGCCACCCTCAAAAAGCTACGACTCGCTGACATCACTGCCCTTACTAGCCGAATTCTCCGCTTGGAGCTATCCCACAAAGTCACGTTAGATGCTGCCACTTTATTGCAACTACAGGCTCTTAGGGAGCAGTTGGCGTCCCTCTTGGATAGTCGGGTGAAATGGTCCTATTTATTGACGAAAAAATTGTTCTATGAGCTAGGCGATAAGCCGGGGAAGCTGTTGGCTAGAGCCCTTCGGGTCCAGAGGTCGGCCTCGTTCATCCCTAAAATCAGGGGTCCTGATGGCCGTCTTCAGCATGAGTCCCATAGGATAGCCCGCTGCTTTCTTGACTATTATCAAGCCCTCTATAACTTGCCGTCCTCGGACTTGACTCAGTCTCGTTCTTTGGATTCCATGAACTCATATCTTCGTAGACACCTCCCTCGTCGATTGGATGAGGAGGCTTTAACAGCTTTAAACTCCCCTATAACATGTGATGAGGTGAAGGCCGCGCTGAAACTTTCCCCTAAGGGCAAGAGCCCAGGCCCGGACGGTCTACCGAGCAGTTATTATAATCGCTTCTTTCCGGTTTTGGGCTCCCATTTAACAACTCTTTTTAATCAGCTCGCTGCCGGTCATACCCCTGATCCGCACACTAACTTGGCCCATATTGTAGTTATCCCCAAACCTGGCAGAGACGCGGACTGCTGCGCTAACTACCGCCCCATCTCCTTGATTAACACGGATCTTAAATTGTTGGCCAAGGTGATGGCGCTTCGCTTTCAGCAATTTGTCCCGTCCCTGATTCACAGGGATCAGGTTGGTTTTGTCCCTGGAAGAGAGGCCAGAGATAACACCATTAGGGTGTTAAATTTAATGAAGTATGCTCATGACCACAAACTCCCCTATGCGCTGGTATCCATGGATGCCGAAAAGGCGTTTGACAGGGTGGCATGGCCCTTTCTTTTCCAAACGTTGGATGTAATTGGCTTGAAGGGGAACTTTCTCAATCTCATTAAAGCTCTATACTCCAACCCCACGGCCCAAATTAAGGTTAATGGTATCTTGTCTGATACTCTGCATATCCGTAACGGTACGAGACAGGGTTGCCCCCTGTCTCCGCTGTTGTTCATTCTAACCTTGGAGCCCTTGGCTTGCGCCCTTAGGGACAACGCCAACATCACGGGCCTAACCATTGCCCAGCACACCCACAAACTCGCTATTTATGCTGATGATATGCTTTGTATGATCACGCAGCCCCATACTTCCCTCACGCATATCATCACGGAACTCAATGCCTTCCAGGTTCTCTCGAACTATAAAATAAATTTACAGAAGTCCGAGATTATGGGAATTAATGTCCCTGACCCGCTCAGGGAAACGCTCACGCGCTCCTTCCCCTTTAAGTGGCAGTCCTCTGCGATTAAGTACCTAGGTCTGTGGTTACCCTCAGATTTGTCCCGACTCCGTCAACTGAACTACGACACCCTGCTGTCTTTGGTTATTACTGATCTTCGTAGATGGTCGGTCCCACACATATCGTGGTTCGGTCGCATAGGGGTCCTGAAAATGAGTATTCTCCCTAGATTCCTCTATTTGCTACAATGCTTACCGATTTCTCTTCCCAGGGCGTACTTTAAGGCATGCCAAGGGGTGTTCCGTAAATATATTTGGGGGAACTCACATCCCCGTCTATCTTTCTCTCATTTGATTAGGCCCAAAACCAGGGGTGGCTTAGGGGTCCCATGTGTGGAGTGGTACTGGATGGCTGCTCATCTCCGCCGCATAGTGGAGTGGTCGCTGGAGGTCCCGAAGCTTTGGGTTCCCTTGGAAAATTCCTTCCTGCTGCACCATGTCGCGGCTGTACCGTGGCTTCCGGAGCGTTTTCAGCGTCTGACGACACATAATCATCCCACTATATCGGCCTCATTGCGTGTTTTCAAAAGGTTGACCTCCCGGTGCCTTCTCTCATCGGCCCCTAGCCCCCTACTCCCCCTTTCACACAACCCCGCTCTCGACCCCACTATTTTAGCGGGCCTCGGAAGTCTGTGTACACAGCTCGGTACTAAACGCCTACGCCTTCACCAACTTCTCCAGGGTTCGGCCTTCCGACCCCTTCGAGATTTGCTTCGACAGGCCTCTCCCTCTTTCCGATGCGTTTTTCTGCATCATCAACTCAAACACTATATATCCTCTCTCTTGCCAGATGCACGTCTCACTAGGCCGCTCTCTAATTTTGAAAACCTTTGTGTCTCTTCTCGCGAACCCTCCCACCTCCTCTCTCAAATTTACACCCTCTTGACTGATGAATATTGCAAGACCAAGCCATTTTTCTTGAGTCTGTGGGAAAGGGACCTTTCTCTTCCAGCCCCGCTATCTGAATCGGAATGGGATAAGATTCTGCTGCTCACACATAAGGGCTCCATTTCTAGCAAGGTTCAGGAGTGCTCCTTCAAATTGCTTTCCCGCTGGTATAAGGTCCCGCAAGACCTACATTACTACTTACCATCTGTCTCCTCCTTGTGCTGGAGATGTGGAGCTGCTGTTGGCTCCTACATACACCTTTGGTGGGACTGCGCGGACATTCAGCCGTTTTGGCAATTGGTGGGTGCGGTGGTAAAGGAAATAGCTGACCCCGATTTTGTACCCTCTCCCGCGGCGTGCCTTTTTCATCACACGCAATCTTCCTATGGCTCTTACAAGAGGTCGCTAACCTTTCACCTCATTCAGGCTGCTAAGTCGATTATCCCCAGGTTCTGGAAAATGCCAGGCCCTCCTCCCTTGGACGCCTGGGTCTCAAGGGTGAATGCAATCTCCCATATGGAGGACTTAGTCGCAGCGTCTAAGGGGGAGGAGTATAGGAACACTCGCCGATGGCTCCCTTGGTCGTCCTTCCTTTCCTCCCCACGTATGCGGGTCTTGGGTGTGGTAACTCCCCCCCAGGTTTAGACTTACATCCTTCTTCCCCGTACTGTCGCCACCGTTTACCGGGTGTCCTTTGGCTATGTATGCTATTTCTGGGCAATTAGCACCTTCTTTTGCGCTCTCATCATGGGTTGACGCGCTCCCGTCAGGTTGGCCGTGCAGTGCACCTTCTCGTTGTATTTTGTTTTTGTTCTGTTTCTTTGATTTGTATTGATGCTCTCTGTCCACCTCTAGTGTGAATGACACCCTTCAATACTTACCCGCGGTGGTCTCTACTGACCGTGTTGTTGGAGACCCTGGTGTGCCGCTTGTACTTTATGCGACCCTCCCAAATCCTCAAATACTCTTATGTAATATCTGCGATATGCTGGTTTTCAGGGTCGTTTTTCACGAGTATTCTGTTTGTGTCATTTCTCATGCATTTTCTCTCTGTGTCCTCTTTATACGCCTCTGTATTTTTACTATGCATGTTTCAATAAAGGTGAATTGACAAAAAAGAAAAATCATGAATAAATTGCAATCTTTGGGTTTAGATGTCAAAATAGTTTAATGGTTAAGGCAATAATTCAGTGATAGGAGACAGAAGGTTGTGCTTAATGATGTATATTCAGAGAAAGGTCTTGTTACTAATGGGTTACTTCAAGGGTCAACATTTTTATTAGTGATAACAATTAGTGATTACAGAAGGTCTTAATGGCAAGGCATTCTGGGTGGCACAAGTCAAATAGCAAATGATTTAAGTAAAATAGAAGTAAGGTTGAAAGTGTGGCAGCTGCATTTTAATGTTGATAAGCGTAAACTTTATTGGTTAATTCAAACCGTGTGGGCACTGAAAATTTTAACACAGGTGAGGCTAATTTTACAGCAATGACCTTCAGGTTTTCAGACTGATTTAAATTCTTCAAGAGGGTGCCAATATATCATGGCAATGTCTATGGCAAATTACCCAGGTGACAGTCTCACCTATAGATATTGCTAAAAATCACAAACCATGCCCAAATACATTTTGCAGCATAGACTTTCCCCTACTTTGCTTTTTTCACTAAACTGGGAATCTGTTGACTACATTTGGCAGTGTAATTTGGCAAATATAAACTAGTGTTTTCTAAGAATTGTGTAACCTGTTTTATGCCTAGTGTGCATACAGATTTACTGCCAGGAAGACTCTTTTCAGCAGATAAAGCAAGTTATCATTTAGCTCTTGAAGCCCACTGGACACAAAACTGCTGTCACTTTCTTGAATCTGGGCTCTTCAACAACATCTACAGGAGCACAATGCCTTCTTTTTACACAACACATTAGCATAAAACGCTGAAATAAAAAAATAAACAGAAAAGCAATTTAGACCTGAAAATATACAAATTACTTTGCAGTAACGTAGAACTATCACTTACTGGAAAAATGCAAACACTTCCTGTGATTAAAAAAAAAGTGTAGCTTCCCTATATCAACAATGTTTATGAGAAATATGTAACAGAAGACATCAAATGTAGGTGTTCTTGCAATATACATTGTAGATTGTAAGCTTGCACCAATGGTCTCCTCTTTGTTAAATATTTTCATTGTTCCATGTGTAACAGTGGTACCGAATCTGCCAGCACCATATAATTAATTGTAATGTGGTGTTTCAAAATGCATTTATATGTATGTCAGTAATTTGGCTTCTTTTATGGTGCTTCTAACACTGAACTATTTCCAGCATTGGCACTTCTGTCCTTTACTATGTCATTGGGACTTTGTTAATGTAGCAGGCTTAAGTTGCTACAAGGTAGCAGCCTATCCAGGTCCAGGCTGGCCATAAAACACGCCAAGTAAATGCCCAACGGGGTAATGTTTGCTTGGGTGTCCCATGTACTACTTTAGCATGTATCTGCTTAATGGTTATTTGCAGTCACTCACCTGAAATTTATCAACCACTGGCCTTAATGTCCAGTCTTGCAGCTATCTGTTCATGTACAGATTATGAATACATGTAGATTATGCTGCTTTAACTCTATTTCTCATGTTAGCAGTAGATAGTGCCTAAACTACTCTATAACCAGGGTTACTGCTATAAAAATATTAGTTAACATATGTAAACTCTTGGTTATAGAGTTATGTTCCTGAAATGGTAGATAAGCCTCAATTCCTGCTAAACTAACACACTAAATTAATAGACAACTATGAATTTCTAAATACTCTCAAATGGATGGCATCCAAATTTCCTGGTCCAAGCCATTTGTATTTCAGTGATTAATCTGGATGGCAACTAAACTAAAATTATCTGCCCAATCAGAAAAGTAAACAAAATCTTGTTTTTAATTCCTGTCCTGACTGAAAACATCTTACTATATTGCTGGAAATCCTCATTCTGTGTCTGTAAAATGAACTAAACAGTAATGTAGACTCAATAAATATAAACTAGCCAAAAATATGAGCCTATTGTATATGAACTAAAGTGGGCTAATTTTACACACTTGTAATAGTCTTTCAGTATGGTATTAAATTCCCAATTTCAGGTTAATTACTGGGGCACATTTTGTAAAGTATGGAGTCTGTTCTCTAAAGGACAATTTGGCAGGTGCACAACTTGGATTCTTGGTTGCGTAGACAGATTGTGATTGGGGCACCATCCCTATAAATGCCTTGTGTAGAACATCTTTTAGGTTTGGCATAGTTTGGCTAAGCAAATGTCATGTAGAAAATATGGCATAATTGATTAAAATGTATGTAATCCTTCTCGGGTAATACTTAAAAAAGCCCTGGGATGGTTCATTATATGAGGTCCTGTGGAAAGTTCTGATGAGTGTTTCATATCCATGTACAAATAACATTAAAGTCATGACTTTAGCAAATTCTTACTATAGTCATTTTACATACCTATCACATCTCAACTTAAAATGCAATTTTAAGTTTATTTAATTTGAGATTTCCCTTTGCAATATTAAGATGAGCATTACATATAACCACTGGACAAGCATTTTTAAGGCTTACAAATATTACTTTGATTTATGGTGTACTTAGGTTAGGTTATATTGTTTATCTATTGTTCAGATTTCCCCTAGAGGAATACAAATTACTAAGGATGTTTTATGTCAAATTGCAATATACTCTTGTACAAACAAACATGAATGTACTACACTGATAGAATACTGAGTTCTGGTGTTGGGGGGAGGGGCATGTTCCAATGGCCAGAAGGTATGATAGATATTAATAAACTATGTGCTACCTTTCAGACTTCAAGAACGAATGAAGGGGGAAAAAAAGAAGAAACAATCATATTTGAAACCATTTGAATGTTTCATTAAAATATTTTGTTTATTTATTATTGTTATTTTTTTACTTTATTATTGATTATTTAAGATTGGGGGGAGACTACTTCTGTCTCCAAAATATATTCATTAAAAAAATAGCATTTGAATGGGTTCAGTAGAGTAACATATAAAAATAGATTTATTTATAACAACTAGGTCTTGTATTATGCATTGTCCATTAAATACCCAGACTAAGATACATTTAAATTTATATATTTTGGATGCAAACATACAGTAGTACCCTCTTTAAATTCTTTGGTTTTACATATCAGTTCCTTAGCAGGTCTAAAAATTAGTTTTATACAAACTCAGATGAACAACAACGCATTACATATTACACTGTGTCATGATTTATTCAACATCCAATGGATATTGGAATGGGGGAGCCCTGTGTGAAAAATTAAGTAGACCCTCACTGCTTCCATGGGAATTAAGATGCTAAGTAGCAGACAATCAAATGTCCTTGATTCATTATCAGCTCTGTGACCACCTCTATAAAAGCCAAAGTCTTAGCAGTTTGCTGGTCTGGAGCATTCAGGCCCTACACACTAGCACATCTACAACAGAATGGCTGAAAATTAAAAGAATCAAGGTGCTGCAATGGCCCAGTCAAAGTCCAAACCTCAGCCCTATTAAAATACTGTGGTGGGAGCTTAAGAGAGCTATGCATAAACGAATGCCCAATGAACTGAATCAACATTGTAAAGAAGAGTGGGCCAACATTCCTCCAATGTGAGAGTCTGATAAAGTCATACAAAAAATGATTAGTTCAAGTTATTGCTTCTAAAGGTGGCTCTACAACCAATTACATCAAACGGTGTGTTTAGTTTGTCCCCCATGGCTTCTCCATTTTGATTGTATTTTGTTGAATAATCATGACACAGTGTAATATGTCATGTGTTGCTGTTTATCTGAGGTTGTAGTTACCTATTTTTTAGACCTGCTAAGGAACAAATTATTGTTATTATGTCCTGATATGTAAAACCATACATTTTTTTCACACAACTGTATGCTACCAACTTTTTTAAAATAATCAATAACAACAGGAAGTTATAACAGCTGCTTATATATGAGTAACACTTTAGCTGCTTTAACTTGTATCTCTCCCAATCACCTTTCCACCTTTCAAATTTTTGTCATTTCATCTCGTGTTCTTAAGCATGTTCCCAATAAAGTGATCAATTTTTAATTCAAGCGTTATTGGGTTGAATATAAGATGTGACATACAGTCACAAAAACTTGGTGTCAACAAGAATAGAAAAAAATGAAAAACTTAACATATCACAGATTATTATAATTTATATTTTTAGAACTAACAATTTACACAGTATGAGTTACCCAACAAAGAGTGAGACCAATATCTACAGAAAAGGCAAAGTCATCTGCATATCAATTGAGCAACATTGTACTGAAATGTCAGATTGTGCTATACTTGAAGAAGTTAATATGAATTGAGCTCTTACAGTTGACTTGACTATCCCTTATTATTATCACCCCTACCACTATTCTTGTAATTTATTTTGTCTGTTTCTATGCTGTAAATCCAATTCAACATCTCCAGTGACCTGTGTAGTCCATACCTTGAGGTCAGATTCTAGTAGTGTGGATTTAATTGAAAGCACAGAATGATGTTCAAGAGAGTTAAAGTATTCTGAGTTTTGATCCTTGACCTCATCTAGATCAGAGCCTCCCCCTTAGGTAATTCAGACCTCTAGGTCAGGAAATGGTTATACATTGCATATACAGTGGAATAACAAAACAAACGCCTAGTTTACCCAATTACATACAATACATTTTGTGGCTAATGATTTGTAATGCAGTGTCAGTTACATTTTCTATGATAATTTTTTGTTAGTTCCACCAAAAATTGTAGTGTTCTAATACCAATTTATGAAAAAATACTCCCTATATGGGACCGGAGAAGCAAAATCAGTCCTGGCATGTTAGGCAACCAGCTCACCATCTCCCAGGATATTGTACCCTTGTTTCTTAATGAAACAACTCAGTGATGGTTTGTCTGAGCCATTGGCATATTATATTGTTAAACTGGGTACAGGTACATCAAAAACAGGGATTCTTGGTCCAGAAACTTAGCATAGTTTAAAAATGAAATGCTTTTTCTAGCAAAGGGTGTGGTGGTAATGATATAGATTTTGTGTAAATAAAATTTGCTGATTCGGCAATACATCCGAATCGCCAAAAATGAGGCCAGACCGCCCCCCCCCACAAAACAGATTTTTAAAAAAGCTCTTTTGTCTGAAATTGACGTGCTCTTTCACTTACACTCTCTAAATGTCTCCCCATCCTTCTATGCCGACAACCTCTGCTTCTGTGTCCCGCAGCTCTGCATCTTATTGTTCTTCTCTTTTTCTCTAGTCTTTTCTCTCTTCTGTCTACGCTCTTCGTTCTTTGTCTGCATCTCCGCGACATGACCTCCCAATGAACATCCGCAATGGCAGACCTTTTGGTGGAAGTCCACTGAGAGGTCATGTCTGCGGAGATAAACAGGAAGAAAGAGTGTAGAAAGAAGAGATAAACCGGCGCATCAGCCATTTGGGCAGGAGCCCTTGAACACCCAAGCTTCCCAAAGTAAGACTACTGCCTCTGAAATGGTCAAAGCCTATCTTGAGGGACTGCCACTTCTCCTACTACTGACCCTCGAAGTTATTGGGACCAAAAGCTCTTATTTTGCCAGGCAGCAGCTGCTTTCATGCCCACCCACCAGTGTCCAACGCAAGAGAGTTTTCTCTGAGACAGGCAACATATTCAACCCCCAGAGAACACAGCTCTGCCCACATCTGATGAAGCAGATGGTGTTCTGCCAGGTTCTAGTGCTACTGTTCTTGCTCTGTCATTACTCTTAGGAATCAGCTCTTTTGATGTTTCAAATATTGTGGAAAATCGGTCATGCATCAAGATGCTGCATGTCCCTGTCATCTGCCAATATCTGCTCAAACCACATGCCTTACTACTGCTGCATCTCTGTCTCTTTCCTTACGCTGAGGGATGTTTTTTTTTTTTCCTTTTTCTTTAAATATTGTGGAAATTCAGTACTGTATCAGGTGGCTGGATGTGTCTGTCTACCAGCGCCTGCCCAGTCCCAGTGCCCTACAGCTGCTGCTGCTGCTGCTCCTCCTATGTCTCCTTCTTAAGATGTTTTTTTAATGTAATGTAATTTTAATTTCAAAATGTATGTAAATGGTGTGTCTATCTGCCAATGCCCGCTTAGGCTAAATGTCCTACTGTTGCTCCTCTGTCTCCTTCCTTACTCTGGGGGGATCAGTTTTTCTATTTTTTTTACAATATTGGGAAGATTCAGTCTCAAACACGTGTCTGTCTGACAGTGCCTGCCCAGGCCAATGCCATATTGCCGTCTTTTCTCTGTCTCCTTCCTGTGATCAGTAATTTCAGTGTCCTGTACCATGGGGATGGATGTGTCTAGCCGCCAGTGTTACTGTTTACCCAGTGATCTACTTCTACTACTGCTGCTTCATCACCTTCATTACTCTGAGGTATCAATTTATCAAAATGGTTCAATTTTTGGAGAAATTCAGTCTCAAAGCAAGCTGCTGGATGTGTGTATCCATGGTTGCTGTGCTGCTTTTGCTGGTGTTCCTGTGATGGATTATCCTAAACCTTGCCTTAAGTGAAAGGTGAGTATAGAAGATGACAGGGTTGATTTTGTTTACCATGAAAAAGTCTATTGAGTATTGACTCACTGAAAGCTTTTTGCATTGAAATTTTGATGCAAGCCCTCTGACTACGGTGGAAAGGGGGTAAACTGGAAGTATCTGCTTTAATTTAACTGATGGCTGTCTAGAATGGCTGCCAATCATTCTGTTTTGTGGAGCCCAGTTCCAATTTTTGGGCCCTGTCCCACAGACGTAGACCAGGTGGAGAGATCTTCTATGCAAATGTTTTAGGCAGGTGTGCTGTAAAGTAAGAATAATTTAAAAAATAGACATGGTGATGGTTAATTTGTATAATTTAACAAAATGCAAAGTAAGTGAACAGAAGAAACATTTTCATTGGAGGATTTCAATCAATGAGAAATAAACATTGAATTTAGAAGCCAAAGGAAAAAACTTGGAAAAAAATGATTTCTTCATATTTACTATCTTCTCCTGGCTAATTGGAATTTTGTGCCAGTCGCCAAATTTAAAGAAAGTTATTTTCAAATTATTTTTTCACTAATATTTTTATTATATTAAGTAGAGGTGAATGTTGTCTTTAACTTTTTTCCTTTTTGGGAAAATAGTATTTTATTATTACATATGATGGTTTATGAGACTACAAGTTATAACCTAAAAAAGTGGAAGTAAAAGTTTTTTATTTAGGATCACAAATTGTGACTTGTTGTTACTCACCTGTCCTCGGTTCCCACGATGCCGCAACAGCCGCCGCGAATGAGAGGGAGACCCCCCTTCCAACGCACGGCCACCTCCACAGCAGCCGCCACGAAGGAGAGGGAGACCTCCCTCCAATGCACGGCCACCTCCACAGCAGCCGCCACGGAGGAGAGGGAGACCCCCCTCCAATGCACGGCCACCTCCACAGCAGCCGCCACGAAGGAGAGGGAGACCTCCCTCCAACGCACAGCCACCTCCACAGCAGCCGCCACGGAGGAGAGGGAGACCCCCCTCCAATGCACGGCCACCTCCACAGCAGCCGCCACGGAGGAGAGGGAGACCCCCCTCCAATGCACGGCCACCTCCACAGCAGCCGCCACGAAGGAGAGGGAGACCTCCCTCCAACGCACAGCCACCTCCACAGCAGCCGCCACGGAGGAGAGGGAGACCCCCCTCCAATGCACGGCCACCTCCACAGCAGCCGCCACGAAGGAGAGGGAGACCTCCCTCCAACGCACAGCCACCTCCACAGCAGCCACCACGAAGGAGAGGGAGACCCCCCTCCAACACACGGCCACCTCCACAACAGCCGCCACGAAGGAGAGGGAGACCCCCCTCCACCGCACAGCCGCTTCCGCCGCCGTCCCCCGAAGTGCCGTGCAGGAGAGGCAGACCTCCTGGTACACGGTGTCCTGCTTCTGTGCTCGCGCGCGCCCTCTGTTGGCGAACTCCCAAACTGCAGGTCTGTATGAAGGGACATTACGCCACACTCATGATGGCCGCAATTCCGGGATACCGGAAGCGACGTCATAACGATTTGGCGGGAGATTCGAACTTCCCCTGAGGTTCCTATTTAAACCTCTTCAGTTCAGCCATACGTTGCCTTCTGATGGTTGTCTATGCCTTGTGCTAGTACCCAGATAGCGTTTTCTATACTGTTTTCCCGTGCTTGATCCTGGCTTGCTTGACTTTGTTGTTTTCCTGAATCCTGACCTCGGCTACGTTTACCGTTTATCCTTATCTCCTGAATCCTGACCTCGCCAAGTTTTTGACTATCCTGCTCTCCGGAATCCTGACTTCGGCTTGTTTGACCTTGTTCTGTCCTGGAGTCCTACCTGACCACGGTGTCTCCTACTACTTGTACGTGACACTTGTGAGTTGTTTTAGACTTGAGAAAGGGAGAAGAGCTCCCGAAAGCTTGTCATTCCAAAATTCTGTTAGTCCAATAAAAAAGGTATTATCACAAGATACTTATTTCATCTGTTATTTGATATTGACACCACTGGACTAATACGACTACAACCTCTACTCTAATATATATATATAAATATATATATATATATATATAATTCTTTATTTGGAATTCTGAAATAGATATTTTAGCACTTGGTAATCTAATTCAGAGTATGCAGTAGGATGTTGTTCAAGGTTATACGCAAATTACTTGATCAGAAATCTCTACATGCAAAAATCCATTATCATTGTTTTCCGCTTTCTCATACACCACTCTTAATTTATTTTTGGCTCTATTTCGTCTGTAAATTACCTTATGCCAACTAGAGGTCGATATTGAAAATCATTGGAAACACTAAAATAATATCACTGTCTCCTGTTTATAGTTTATATTTGGGGACTTCATAATTGTTAAATCAATCACACAGAAAAAAAGTTGTTAAACAATTAACCCCTAGTAGATATTAGACTTGTGCACTTGGAGTCATACAAACTTTATATTTAAAGAAATTTGCCATTTTGTTTGCGTTTGTATAAATCTTTGATAATAAGCAGGACCCATGAAAATCAATGACAAAATCTCCAAAAGTTTGTTATGATTTATTAATTTGCTTGCTATGTTTAGTGCCATTTCAACCCATTTTGGATAAAGTGGGAAGAGATTATGTGTAAGAGGGTACATCATTGCAGATCAGTCTGGATCTTTTCCTAAGCCTTGAGATGCTTCTGTAAATGAAAGGTTATTCCAGAAGGTGGAAGGGACCCCCATCTGAAAATACCCCTTCCGAATTTAGTTTCTGAATCAAAAAAGCCCTCTTAAGTTTGTCCGAACTGAACAGTTGGAGAAACAAAATCCATTCTACGAAAATGAAAGCTACAAAAAGGCAACAAAAATGTTATCCAAAACAATTTTGCTTGCCGTACACAAGTCTAGTATATATGTAATTTTATTATTTCATCTGCAGGTTGAATTATATAAAACAAAACAATTTTCAAGAAGCTGTAAACCTGGAAAGTGAGAAAAATAAATGGCAAATAGTTTCACACCAACGAGAATGTGCCCAAATACCGCACTTGAAAAATAAAAGGGAGGTTGTAGAAAGTTCCAAAATGATAATATATTACAATATTTTATAGATGTTGTTCTTGAACAACCAGCATATAATTCCAATTATGTCTTCTTCTTCCTACTGCCACAAATATTAATGTAGTAATGGGAAAAACCATCCACTGAATTTCTCAGATTTTTCAAATAGAACAGTGGGTTACACCTTGTTTAGAAAGCCCATGGATCAGAATACACTATGAGGGTGGGTGGTTTTCACCCAGAAGATCTTGAGAAGTCTTTACAGTTTAGGAAGCAATATAAGATTAAAATAATGTGTACACCTGATCATGTGTCCGTGTGGACTTGTATATACTGGCAAGACTGAATTGACAGTGCATGACAGGATACAGGGACACAGATCAGCAATCAGAACTGCTTACCGGGGTGGCTCCATAGACAAACCAATTGCAAAACATTTTTTGGCAGTCCAACATCCTTTTTCCTCATTGAAATTTATCTCAAATGATCACACACTGCCATTGAGAAGAAGGGTGCAATATAGCACAACTTTTGATTCAAAGAATTATAGCTGTTAACCTTTGTTAAAAATGTACCTCCTAGTTCATTCCAGTATAGGCCGCTATTATTTTTTTATTTAGTGATTATTGGATAACACATTATATTAGCATTCATTAATATAAGCTGTAATACATAGTCAGCTGAATTATATATTGCTTATAAATGCAATTTATTTATTATTATTTATTATTTTATTATTATTATCTTTTATTTATATAGAGCCAACTATTTACGCAGAGCTTAATACAATACATATATCCAAGCGGTCATACAAGACGAGAACTGACAGACTAAGACAAACCGATACATTAGGTGGAGAGAGCCCTGCTCGCAAGTTTACAATCTTGAGGGATTGGGTTGACAAACATAAGGACCAGAGAAAGGGTGAGAGGTAGTGTGGTGGTTGTATCAATGATAAGGAAGTTCTGGCAGCTAAGATGGTGCGACTTCTTTGAAGAAGTGGGTTTTGAGATGTTTATTGAATATTGGGAGGTTTGGTGGGAGTAGATTCCAGAGATATGGGGCAGCCTGAGTGAAATCTTGTAGATGGGAAAAGGAAGGGGTGATAAGTGAGGAGGAGAGCCTTAGCGCATGGTAAGAACGTAAGGATCAAGTAGTTGAGTATTTGCTTATCGGGCAGAAATGTATGGAGGAGCAGTGTAATGGAGGGCCTTATATGTTAGTACCAGGATTTTAAATTTAATTCCAAAGAATTTCACACTGTGGGGAAGCAGAAGAAGAGTAACATTTATAGGGTGTCTATAGAGGGTTAAATTAGAATAAAATGAGGGATTAGGCAGTGGGTGGGGTTGGATGACGTTATGAGTATTTTTTGGGCGTGAACTAAAAAATTTAACTTATTGCCACTTGTATGGGAATAATAAAGCTGTTTGCTCGTACTAGTACGCAGGATATATATATATAATTTCCCACTTTTCAACAAATTCCATGAAAAATGCTAAAATAAAAAACATATATGAATGGATTAGCTATTTTAGAAGCTATTAATCTACAAAATGCAGATTGATAGATAAACATATTAGGCCCAGATTGGTCATCAACATAACTCCATGCACACCTGATCAGCCACACACTGTATGAGTATGAATACGTAGCATGTCGCCTCTCATATCCAGCCATGGCCACACTTACGTCACTGACGGCTGCCAATCTTAAAGTGCCAGGGCCACTTCATTGGCCCCAATCCTAGCAGTACTGCCTGCAGCTCTGTCTCTATCCCACCCTTGACAAATACATGTTGATTTTTTACCCCTGAAAAGTAAGTGATGAAAAGCAACAGGTATACACACTTATGTAGCTCACCTTTATCTTATGGACTGTACGTGTATGTTTTTAATTGAGTTGAGTTTCAGTGTCCTTGTATTACAGAGCTAGCCATGTATTTTACAGTACATACATTTAGGCACATAGTTACATAGTTATATAGGCTGAAAAAAGACATGCGTCCATCAAGTTCAACCTTTCCTATATCTGTTAATTTGTTGCTGTTGATCCAAAAGAAGGCAAAAAAAACCCAGTTTGGCTCTTTCCAATTTTGCACTAACCAGGGAAAAAAAATCCTTCTTGATCCCTCCTTGGATCAATAAACTGTTTCCCCATAATTAAAGATTATATCCCTGAATATTATGTTTTTCCAAGTATTCATCCACATTTTTCGATGCATGAATGTGACAAGCAATTCTTACAAACAGAACAAACAGAACATTGAAAAAAATGAAGCAAACTAAGGCTGAGATAAAATAGAATACAATTTAGTTCCAGTCAGGGGATAACCGAGAAAGAAATGGACTCTGTCATTTTTGATTAGGTAGAGGTGAAAGATAAAATTCTTATTTAAAATAGTTCTCCTGCATCAACCAATATGGGTATGGATTGTGTATGTACGTTCTGTAAAACCTCTTTTAAAATTCTGATCAGGTGGGTATGGTTGCAAAAGATAGATGTGTTGGAAGCTGCAAAATTATATTAATACATTCAATTAAAAATGGTCTTCAGATTTTGTGCACACACAAAAATCTAAATATATTTTCTCGTACTTACTTATGGCCTTACTTGGGTAATAACCCATAGACGCATTTGTCCCGCATGGTCGCACTTTGCTTACTTCATAACCACAATTGACAAACACATCCTTGGACATATAAATATGTTATGTGGGACAAAAGTGATTTTTATAATCTCATGGAATGCTGCACTAAATAGGGATTTTTATACTTTCCCAGTTATGCGGTTTTTGGGTAGGTTTGTTTTTCTATTTGTTACTTTTTTTTATAAACGCATATCTATCAACACATCTTTAAAACATTGAATTTGTGCTGTGCAACTCACGTTGGAGAGAATCATGTCTGGTCAAGACAGAGAAGGTAACCGATCTGAAAGATGCTTCGTGATAACATCCCAGGCTTCACTAAGCTGGCTATCCGATTAGACGTGTTGTAAGATCAAAGTATTCTAAGAGAACGTGATCAGAGATGCTATCATATACACTGAGAATATGTACTCTGTAAGTATTCAGAGGTTATCAGTTTTCTATAACAACCTAAACCTGAAAAAAACACGTACTCTTCAAAACATAATTCAGTTCTCCATACCTCCAGATGACTGCATGCCATTGTCTGATCTGTATGGTTCAATGTACAAGGTGCCTTGAATTGTGATAACTGAGTCCAATTCAGGTATCTAATTTTTGTTCTGGGAATTCTGTACTTTGATGGATGATGGATGAAATCACTAAAGAAAGTTTACAAGTGAGTTGAGGCGAGATGTCTGCAATCCACAGATCTATGACTAAATCTTTCTGTTAAGTTTTGGATTTTATTGTAGCTACATTTTATTTATAGTAACAGAACTAATATCAAATTGCTTAATAATTGTTAAATAGTCCATGGTTTTGCAAAAGAAAATAAGCCTAGAATGACTAAATATAACACGCATTACAGGCTTAAACATACTGATATAATTAACATACTTTGGATGGACTGTCATCTCCTATGTATCTAGCAAATTTATTTTCTCTAGAAACATTTACCCTCATTGATATATTAAAAATAATAGCATGTTTATGAAAAAAGTCAGTGCTGCATATGTATAACTAGTTAAATCACATGAGAACATTTCTGAGATTCTACTACATGAAAGGATTTCATAAGGCATATTTAATGTGTTGAGAGGGTGTTCAAGACATCACCCACCCCGAAGTGTGCATTATGCATGCCAATTTACCCTCTTTGCCAAGACAAGATCACTAGGGCTGGTCTTTCATAATGTATGCATTTAGGGAGTTGAAATGTTTTATTAATATTCCAAACTATATGTGCAAACTATCTATGTTAAAGTCTTATGATGGATATAAATAAAAAAAGTCACATACTATCAACTGTACATTTTTAGCAGAAGTACTGTTTTCTAAGGAAAATTAATTGTGCAATGGTAAAGTCTACAGTATTCATTGACTCATAAACCAGATCAGAGTCCTAGAACTGGAACATGTAATGACGTACACTAAGTGAGTGGCTACTATCGTCTGGGCTGTGTGATTTGGGACATTATAAGAATTTTTTTTTATTGCTTTCTGTATGTTAATTTGAATTCCACATACAGATTATAGAGAATGTAAAGGAAAATGACTTTATGGAGCCTTTATACATTTATATGCAGATTTTACCTACAGAGTGTGTTCCTTTCGTGAAAGAGGGTGAGGGGAAATTCCAATTATAATTCTGAGCTTTCTTCTTCATATTCGTTTCCTTCATTGGGGCCCCTTACTTGATTTCAGACATTCATAAAAACTAAAATTGGCAAATTTCATAACAATTAATGTTCGTACAAAACCGAAGGCACAAGGCACAAGCATACATGAATAGTTGTGTGACAAATAAATAACATGAACGGTCCAAGTAACAGTAAGCATTCATAGCCAGAAACTAACAAGAAATGTAGACTATCCAAGCAAGATAATTACTGGGTGCTTCAAAGTCTCAGATTTGACCATCAACAGGGCAAGACTATAACTAAAAGGTTTATAAATCATATGCCCAGTCTTTGGCTTCTCCTAATATGTGATTCTAGATTTCATTTAGCCTACTTCTTTAACCACTGGGTTGTTAGGATTGATGTTTTCAATCACAAGAACCATGCAGTGACCTTCACTGAACTGCTTTAGTGCAAAAATCCTCAGCAGAACGATGAGTCACTTTATACCCTTATCCTGGCTTCTATCATATAGTTGCAGCACAACCTTCTAATTCTACTTTTGATGTTTAACTCTCTACCAGAGAGCTATGCCTTCAGCACGCTTTCAGATGGTCAAGTACCAAGTATAATTAGCCATACTGACTGTTGAATAACCAAGTATGGGAAGGTTAGTGTCCATCTCATATAAAAAACAAAGCTTGAATTCAGTTTTCCCATACATTAACCCTTTCCATATAACTTTTCTATTTGGTCATTCAAGTACATTTTTTCCTTTTCAAATAAACTACTATAATTACATTTGATTGATAAAGCATCAGCAGATTAAACCTAATAATATACAATATTAACTGTAATATTAACAAACATACACCCTACTGGTACAGAAGGAGGAAAGAGACCTACTCTCGCAAGTTTACAGTCTATTAGGAGGTTGGGGGGGTTTGAGACAGAAGGTTGTGTTTGCTGACTTCAATGTGAAGGCTGCAGCCTGTCATGGTGGTGTTTGGAGTGTGGTCTGCATGTGGTCAACCAAGGTAAGGCAATGGGGAAAGACCACTAAAAGGTTTGGTAGGAGTAATAAAAGGATTACGAGAATGGGGCACAAATAATCCTAAAGAGACATAGATTTAATAAAACAAAAGGGGGGAGAAAGTTAGAAGGTTGGTACCACATATTTGTTCAAGACCCTACATGTTTTGATGGCCCTGTACAAGTATATATTTACAATGTACCCTGTGTACTAAATACCATATGTTGGAGATGATACATGGTTCTATGCTTGTATGGAAAAAAAATATCGTCCAGTCAATTACTTTCATTAAACAGGTCCAACCACTAGAGGCGATTAAATGTTGTTTTTTAGGATACAAATTCAAGCTGGCTCTGTGTAAAGTGTCACTATTCATTAGATCCTTCTAAACATGAAATTGGCCATGAGTCTGTTATCTATATCTCCACAATTTTCCATTCAACCATTTCTTTGCAATTCAACATAGCATTTCAATCTTCCCACAAAACAACTTCAAACAGTTAGACTGAGAATTTGAGCAACTTTTCAAGCCAGGAAATTGGCTGCTGTTTTCTGACAAGTCTAAGCTAGCATGGGCAGAATTTAAATTATAACTCTTGTTTTTATTGTAATTTGATAAATCACTAGTCTAAGAAAAAACACAAATCAGCTGCCACTGCTGTTATATTTCAGTTTGCCAGATTTCAGAGGCCAGAAGGCACATAAATTCCCCATTTTTTGTAGTAATTCAGTAATCCCTGTTTTAAAGTCCTCACACATATGCTTGCACTGCTTAACCTTTACTCACGAATTACAATAAAATGAAGAGAACTATGTCTTTAGAACTCATATTTTTTAATGTGAAAGGAATATCTATATTTTCAGATGAATTCATGCATTATATTCTAAACACTGAGAAGATGTTTCTGGTCTTTGTAGTTGTTTATAAAAAGAAAAAGTGTGACATAGCTGTATTAGCCAGAGTGAAAATTGAGTCTTTATTTGAAGTTGATGCCTTTTAATAGGCCAACACAGACAAATATGTAAATTTATTTATCCAAATCTCGTAGGTCTTGAAAGCTTATGTAACTTTACATCTTTTTCTACCATGGCCCAATAAATTTCTGTTATACAGGTACCAAGGTGTAGCTGCATTGAGGATTTTGAAAAGATAAAGTAACTCGAGTAGTGCTGATGGCCATGGAAAGCACTTCTAATCCAACGACTCAGATTCTTGTGTAATAACCCTAACTTCACTTTGGTAAATTCTCATGATCTTCTGAGGAAATCATCCTATTGTAATCCTGTCAAAAACAATGGGTAACATAATATTCTCCTATAAAGCATCAACAATAGCTAGTGAAAAAATGATAGCTAAAACTAGGTAACGTATGCAACAAAATGCTGAGCAAAAGATATGTAAATTCCTTTGTAAAAAAAAAAATGAACTAGCATAAATCCTTATGATGTATTATATTTTGTTGCCATAAGCAGGTTTATAGCAGGAAAAAAGTTATGACAAGATGGATATATTTGATGTATGAATAAGAATACTGCTTGACTGCATATGACCTATATTCAGTAACTTTGATTAAAACTATGACTTCAGATGCATTTCTTGCGTATTCATTAGGCATATGCATCTGTTATAATGAGAGTAAGGCATGATAATAAAAGTAAAACTACAGTTTGCTTGATGTTCTTAAGAGTAAGAGTAAACAATTCATAAAAATGGCATTCAAACAAAAAGAGAACACATTTAGGGGAGGGATATCACCTTCTGGCGCAGGGGCAGGTAAAGCCAAGTAGACCTTGCCCTCCTAAGGTGATTAACATACACACTGGCACCCATATTTCTACAGACATACTTACAAATACATACTATTGTTACGCACAGACTAACACACATGCTTACATTCATGTATGTAGACACACTCATGCTAACACACACTCCCTCTAATACACAAACACACATACACATTAATTGCTAACACACACAGACTTACACGTAAGCACTTGTGCTAACACATACATTCTAACATACATAAATATTCACTCAATCCTTCACCTTGCCCGTAGCATTCTTTACAGCCTTGCTTTTCACCATTGGTGTTTCCACAACCAACTTGGACTAGCCTTTTTGTAAGAAATTTGGAGCAGGAGAAAATTGCCCTCCCGACCCCAGAGCCAGCCCACCTCTTAGGTGAACCTTTACTTAGAGGAGGCACTGTTTAAAGGAACGTTCTCACATCTTCTATATGCTGTATTCTCTATAAAGTAGACTTGGCACTTGTCAAGAGACCCATCTTTAGTGGCACCAGAGGATAAAAAAAAGGGGGTTGGGGTATGTGGTTTAGTTAAGCAGTTTTTTTCATGATCGAAAGATCTTTAAATGAAGATTCCACATAATGACAAAAGGGACCACCAATATTCCTCACTGGGAAAACACCCTTCAATACCGTTTAGGCACAAGAACTTAGAAAAATATACATTCTCTGATATTACATAATTTGTTTTTAACCTCATCACAATTCATGTGCAGTGCACTTGAATTTTGCTGTAGTGAAGTCTTTTTTTATATGTTTTATGATGATTACATGTTTTAACCTTTTTTAGTTAGCAACTGTGTTGGTCACAATTACTCTGAAACTGATAAAATATGGTATAACGTACTTGTTCAGTCTCATATAAATAGTATTAAATAGTATTTATTTTTGTGTCTTATCCATTTCACCAACTAAGGATCCTCTCTTAGAAGACGCCATGGTGCTCTCTATAGTTAAGCTGTATAAATAATTTGTTTTCAACATTGGATAACTGCACTGAACATTTTTGTTCTATTAATGATAAGGTTTCTCTACTTCGCAGACTCCAGACACCACATGCACTCTAATACAAATGACAGCTTAAAGTCCCTTTTGCAAATGCATGGGGGGATTCTGCAGAATTTCCCCACATGCATTTGGCCCTTCACTCGCTACCCAGCTGTTTTCTGTGCAGATGTGTTCGACCAAATACTTATCTTGCATGCAATATACCGTATTTATCGATTATAAGACAACCCCCCAAAATCAAAATATTAATTTAGGAAAAAAACAAAAAGCCTGAATATAAGACTACCCTATAGGAAAAAAGTTTTACTAGTAAATATTAATTCATGTAAACTAATTTTCATATTTAATAAAAGCTATGATTGAGAAAAATATATATATTTTTTTTATTTCCTATTATTTGCCAACCTGCTCCCCCCCAGTTATGCACATCTGCCCCCAGGCTTGCCACTCTGCCCCCAGAAATACCTTATACCCGCCTATTTGCCACTCTGCCCCATGATGTGCCTTTTAACCCTCTATATGCCACTCTGCCTCCAGAAATGTCTTATACCCTCCTATATGCCACTGTGCCTCATGATATGCCTTTTAACCCCCTATATGCCCCTCTGCCCCATGATATGCCTCATACCCCTATATGCCACTCTGGCATATAGGGGGTTAAAAGGCATATCATGGGGCTGAGTGGCATATAGGGGGTTAAAATGCATTTCTGGAGGTATATATATATATATACATATATAACTGCTAACAGCAATCACACTCCTATCAAGCCAAGGCAGCCAGTACATGCTGGAACCTGGGGATGATAGGAGTGTGAGTACAGCCTCCCTATGCCATGCTACCACCACCACCCCCCTTACACACCCATGCTATCACACACACACACACGCATTCA
This sequence comes from Spea hammondii, assembly GCA_029215755.1. Lineage (NCBI taxonomy): Eukaryota > Metazoa > Chordata > Amphibia > Anura > Pelobatidae > Spea > Spea hammondii. The sequence goes on along the minus strand of JARDYJ010000003.1, from coordinate 104,700,608 downwards.
CAAACATTTAAATACTCATTCATTCCATTAATCACACATACTTGCTCAAAAACCCTCCCCCACCCCCTTACCTGAACTGCAGATCTCCCACTCGCAGACTTCTGCAGGGACCCGGCTGTGCGAGCAACTTCTCTGGCCCCGCCCCCAGAGGAAGGAGTGGGGAGGTAGAGTTATGCGAGGACCTTGCTAGCTTCCTGTTCTCCTGCTGCTAATAGCAGAGACGCTGCTCTCGACCAAAGCCGGGTAAGCAGCATGGCCCCAGCAGAATGAGGTCTGATTAGAAGACGACCTCGATTATAAGACGAGGGGTATTTTTCAGAGCATTTGCTCTGGAAAAAACCTCGTCTTATAATCGAGCAAATACGGTACTTAATAACAGTCAGCTCCAGAGCTGGTTTGGTGAATGCTTCAAGCAGCGAATTGTTATGGAACCACTATATATCAGCAAGAAACGCTTATTGCTTTAATGAATATAAGCTGGCCTCGACCAATAAAGGGTTACACCTCACGCAGATACGTGCAAGTAGCAGTGTATTCAATTATCTATGTTTTACTAACCGCAAGCGCCATCCTGACTATATCTAGTTGCAGGAAAGTATCTAACTGTTTTCTGCCTTTCTGTCTATTTCCGCATAGTTTCAGGATTAACCAATTAATAAGCTTTACGTAACCTGACGTCCCTATTTCCGGACACTATATAATCTATAATATAAACAAAATAAAGCAGAGTGATTTTGGACCTGACCCAGAGTGTGTCGTGTGTCTTATTTCTCTCTCCGTGCACGTACATTTATATTCACATAATTTGGAGCAGTTCAACAATTGAAGAAAGGCTTTATTGGAAAGCATCCAAAACAGTTGGCGCCCAACGTGGGGCTCGAGGAAGTCGTACCTGTCGGAGGTCCCTCCCGGGGAGAGTTCACGCCGTGAGCTGACGATTGGACCCTGGGACTGCAGCCCAGTTACAAGGTAAGATCGTTTCTTATCTACCTTGTGTGTCACTCGTTACTCACGTGTGTATTCGGAGGAGGGAACTCAGGTGGTTAACGCACCCTCGAGAGGCAATAAAAGAACCCCATGTAAATATACTGTCGTAGTCACTTGTTGAACTGTGGTGCCTCCCTTTTCTGGCAAGCACACGGTAGTGGGAAGGAATCGGTAAAGTGTTGCAAGTCTACACCGGATCAACCCAGTTGCTCTGATCCCCAGACGGTGCCGTAAGACTAACACTAATTTGGACAGCCCAGTCGCCTGTCCCAAGCACACTGTAGTAGGAAGGAATCGGTAAAGTGTTTCAAGTCTACACCTGATCAACCCAGTTGCTCTGATCCCAGACGGTGCCGTAAGACTAACACTATTTTGGACAGCCCAGTCGCCTGTCCCCAGTGCATAATATTACTACAGTGTGTGTGTGCCTTGCTCGTATCAGAAGGTTTCGGACGGTTGCGGACAAGGTTACGATATCGTTGCGGAATGGGGAACGATAACAGCGTTCCAAGTGGGTTCTGTACGCCCTCCCAATTAGTTGACAGACGAGGGAAAAGATACATTAAGCAATTATCTAAGTTGGAAAAATGATATAAAATACCCAGAGGAGGAACCTTATCAATTTGCACCTGGCAAAACCTCCTAAATGAAAAAGCAGGAAAATTAGACGACGACGGATTGAAAGATACTGTTAAAATCTGGCTAGATTGTAGCAAAGAATTGAAATCGTTAGATGGCGAAGAAATGTATGATGAAAAACACTCAAGATATCTGTGTAAAATTCCAATGTCTCATACGCCACCGCTCTATAATGGCGCCGAGTCGCCGGACAAGGGGTGGAGCTGCCCAGCCTGTAATGCAATGAGGTCAGGAGGCCGTCGCTCTTGTCTGTACTGTGAGGCCCCCCGCCCCCTGTCTACTCCGGCTACTGTGTCGTGTCTGACACAGACACCAGCGCCATCTTGTGACGCACTTCACCAACTGTCTTTAGTGAAAAATCCCCACCAATTGCCTGCCCCGTTTTCTGTTATATCCGGTACAGGCATCGGTGCCATGTTTGTTAACTGACAACGCCCAAAATTCTGGCCTACCTCTGGCTCCGTTGTCTTCTATGTCTATTCCCACAGTGTCATTGTACCCAGTAGTTAATCCGGATGGCACATTTGTATTACCTACCCAGATTACTGCACCCAGACATATGGTCCCAATCATGATAATGGGAAGTGGTGAGGAAACAAAGAAGGCGAATATATCTACTAGTGCTGTTATGCTTCCAGCCCAACACCAGGCTGAGGAAGGCCTACTACTCCAGGGAGGCAAAACACTCAAGCGGTACTATTTCCACCCGCTCCTCCCATAGTTACACCCCCGGGACCTACACCCAGCACTACTGCCCCGATAATGATGATGGGCCCGGGCAACAGTGCAGAAGGGGAGGAAATAGATACGACCGAGGGCGCAACAGCTGCCCCGACTCAATCCTATGCCGATGAAGGGGGAAAAGTTGCCTGGACCAAAACCACCAGCTAAACCCCAAGGAGGGTCTAGACCCAAACACCCACCTGTTCTCGTTCCCACAGAAATAGATACATATACTGACCAATCCGACGAAGAAGACGCAGGTCTGATCCAGGTCAACTCGCACGATCTTCCCCAGGCCCTCGCCGCCGTTCACGGCACTCTAACCCTAAGCAGCCTTCGAGTACGTCTGCCCCTCAACCACCTCCATCTATGGGAAATACTAATCCTAACAACCCTTTCTCTCCACAATTTGCCGAGATAATGTCCGGGGCTATAGTGCAAGCCACCCGACTCGCCACAGAAAGTTCTCCACGGGATGGTCTCTCTTCTACAGAACCGCGCTCCAAGTATGTAGCATTTAATCCACAACAATTGTTAAAGATCTCCCCGAGCCCGATACACACCCAACGCCATTCTATCGCAAAATCTCACAAGCCTGGACCACCTATGGATGTACTTGGTCTGACCTTGTTAGTATTGTCCAAGCCAAATCAGGAGATTATGCAGGCCTCATTCTCGACCAGATACGAGACCCATCTTTCCCACCTTGTGATCCCAGATCTACTGAGTCGGGTCAACTGTTCATCAAACAATTAGAAATCTGGGCAAAGGACAGATTGTCCGAACAAATGGTATCTTTACAAGATATAACCCAAGTCCAAGAGTCAGTGGAAAAGTTTGCCCATAGAATCAAGCAGCATTTTCGTGATCTAGGATTCTCCTTCCAAAAAATGGCACATTTCCGTATGTTGGGTCGTGCTTTTGTAGACGGCCTACGTTCTGATCTCAACAAAGTACTTTCCATTTGCCGCCCGGAATGGAGGTCAATGGAACTCGAAGTCCTTATACAGGTTGCTAAAGGATTGGAGGCAGGAAACAGCAAGAAAAAGTCCGCCATTGTGGCGGTAATGACCGGAGCCGACGCCACTAATGAAGCCACGGACGGACAGCGACAACCTCGTAAATGCTATGGATGCGGAAAAGTCGGTCATTTTAAAAGAGTATGTCGTAGTCGCCATCTGTGGGCCGCTTATCAAGCCCAGAACCAAAACCAGAACCAGAACTCCTCCTCCACCTCCTCCTCCTCAGCCATAGGAAATAGGCGAGCAAATGGAGGAGGGGGACTCTATTTGCATGGACGTCTCCGCCCCTCCTTCCGGCCCTTCCCCTAAGATCACTCTTGATGTAGCCGGAAAACTTTGCTCATTTCTTGTTGACACTGGCGCTGCTCGTAGCGTGCTTTGTGAGACGGATGCACACCCATCCTGGTTATCAGAGATTACAACTCCCCTGTAGTGGGTTAGAAAGCGTGGTTCAACACAACCCACTCACACGCCCCTTACCCGTCACAAGCTCTTCAATACATCTGCCTTCATCTACTCTAGCTCAATTTGTGGTCAGTGCCACTTGCCCCTTCAATCTTCTAGGAGCGGATTTTCTCAGCAAAATCCAAGCCAATATTTCCGTCACTGACAAAGGAACTGTCACTCTCAACACTGCTCTTGCCCCTGAAGAAACCTGTATGCTTATGGCAGTAATACATGATCCTGGTGCCAAAACCTGGGATGATCTATTTAATTCTTTGAATACCTTGCTAGACCATCTTCCAGCTACCCTATGGGCCTCTGGACCTATGGACATTGGACGTCTCAACGTCCCACCGGTACAAGTTGTGCTTAAGGATCCTAACGTTCTTCCATACAAGGCCCAATATCCTTTTTCAGTGGCCCAACTAGATACAATATCTATTCAAGTAGCTGCACTCCTAGAATCCGGTGCAATAATACCTACTACTTCTCCTTGCAATACTCCGCTGTATCCAGTCAAAAAGAAGCAGATCAAAGGCCAACCTCCAGTGTACAGGATGGTACAAGATTTACGCGCTGTCAACGAAGCCACGGTTCTGGATACCCCTATTGTGCCAAATCCACATACTCTTCTATCCAGCATTCCATCCTAGTTCACTGTAATTGATCTTGCTAATGCCTTTTTCTCCATTCCATTACACCCTTCGTGTCAATATCTTTTTGCATTCACACATGCTGGTCGGCAATACACCTGGACGGTGATGCCACAAGGAGCTCAAAACAGCCCGTCCAGTTTCAGCAAAGCTATGTTTTCTGTGCTTTCTTCATGGCAGGACGCTCACCCGGAAGTTGAGCTCCTGCAATACGTGGATGACCTACTTTTTTGTGCTCCAGACCCATCCATGTATCAAGAAACTACCCTGGACTTACTCTATTTTTTCTAGCTACAGCTGGCTGTAAGGTCTCCAAATTGAAACTACAGTTATGTCTTCAAAAAGTGATTTTTCTGGGACATTGTATTACCAAAGGCCGTAAACACCTTACAATGGCACGGAAAAAGGCCATCCTGGAGTTGGCTCCGCCAGAAACTCCATATCAGCTACAGACCTTTCTGGGTCTCATTTTATACTATCGTCCCTGGATTCCCGACGCTTCTGTTCTAATGCAACCACTATATGACTGTATACCTCGAGAACTACCAGCAATTTTTTATTTAACACCAGAGGCACTGGACTCATTCGACGCTCTACAACAAATGATTGCCTCATCTCCAGCTTTAGGAATTCCGAACTATTCTTTTCCGTTCCGTCTCTATGTTATGGAACGGCAAGGCCATGCCACAGGCATTCTCACTCAGATGCACGGTGGTCGACATCGTCCCCTCGGATTCTACTCCAAACGATTGGACCCAGTTGTTCGCGTGACACCCTCCTGTGTAAGGGCTATTCACGCTGCCAGTTGTCTTCTGGACGTCACTTCAGATATTGTCCTCGGACATCCCTTGACAATTCTAGCTCCACATGACATCTCAGCTATTTTACAACAGACCCAACCCAGACATCTCACTGCTCAGCGTCATCCTCGTCTCCAAGGGAGTCTGTTATTGCCCGACAATGTTACTATTCAACGATGCAGTGTTCTCAATCCGGCTGCCCTCCTTCCACTTCCAAGGGGGGAGTATACTGATATTCCGTCTACGGATTTTATTGATCTAGCCACAGAAGAAGATCTTCAGGAACAGCTATTGTGGCATATACAGTCATCAAATGTCGATTTTCCAGATGTACCACCCGAGGACGATCCACATGATTGTCTGACCATGATGCAAGCGGAAGTCGGTTCGCCTCCGAACATACAGGATACTCTACTCTCAAACCCAGAATGGACCCTATTTGTGGACGGCTCCAGATATGCCGATGACAAGGGTCGCTTCCATACGGGAATGGCGGTTATGACTGACACCACTGTACTCTGTGCAAAAGCTCTACGACCGGATCAGTCAGCTCAGGAAGCTGAACTAGCTGCCCTCACCGAGGCCTGCATTATGGCTAAAGATTCTACCGCAAATATCTATACGGATTCCAGGTACGCCTTCGGAGTTGTACATGATTTTGGAGTCATCTGGAAGGCAAGAGATTATATCACTGCAGCAGGGACTCCAATCAAGAACGGGAAAGCAGTTGAAGCTTTGATGACTGCGGCCCTACTCCCGAAACAAGTTGCAGTGATCAAAGTTAAGGCACACTCACGGGCTGACACTATGGAAGCAAAAGGAAACGCCTTAGCAGATAGTGCAGCCAAGCAAGCAGCCCTCAATGAAGACTCAGCGGTCCCTTTAATGACGGTGACCAAGGAAGCACCAATGGAATTAGACTGGGATATTTTAATTCAATTACAACAACAAGCTTCAACCAAGGAACAAAATCAATGGATACAAGAAGGAGCATCCAAGGATGAGCGGGGAGCCTGAGCCAGAGGCCAAAATCTTTGTTTACCCCGGACTTTATATCCTTTAGTCGTATCACTAGCTCATGGACTGACGCATCAGTCTAAAACCATTATGAAGGAGATTATCGAGAAAATCTGGATCGCACCAGGAATCACCCCGATGCTAGCACGAACCACCGAATTATGTTTAATCTGTGCTCAGTGCAATACCGGAAGGACAGAACCTACACCATCCAAATGTTTACCGAATGCTCAATACTTTTTCCAACGGATTCAAATTGACCACATTCAAATGCCGATGTGTCAGATATTTCAATATGTACTGGTAGTGGTCGATGTGTTTTCCGGATGGCCAGAGGCCTATCCAGTACGAAACCAAACTGCACCCACTACCGCCAAGAAACTTATTCAAGAACTTATTTGTCGCTTCGGGGTCCCTGAGGTCATAGAAAGCGACCAGGGACCTGCATTCACTGCAAATATCACCCAAGAAGTGTGGAAGATTATAGGTTCACATCTTGCTTTTCACACTCCCTACAGACCCCAGAGTAGCGGGAAAGTGGAAAGACTAAATAGCATTATCAAGTCAAAAATGTTGAAAATGACACAAGAGACTGGTCTAAATTGGGTACAGTGCCTACCCATCGTACTTTTTGCTATTAGACATACGCCAAAGGCGTCACATAAACTGACTCCACATGAAATATTTTTTGGAAGTAGTCCCAGGCTAGGACAGTACTTCCCACAGCACTTGCAAATGAATTATGAAACACTTGCAAAATATGTTATTGCTTTGACTACTCAGTGATCTAATATATATGCCCAAGTTTTCTCTTCTATTCCAGATCCCAATACCTCGAAGGTACCCATTCCCTATTGCCTGGGGAGTGGGTGGTTGTGAAGAAACACGTCCGATCCACTCTGGAACCGCAATTCGAGGGCCCTTATCAAGTGCTACTAACAATTTCTATCTCAGTAAAAGTTGAAGAGAAGCCCATGTGGATACACACATCGCACTGCAAGAGTCAAAGGATACAATCCTCCAGCAATTGACTCCTAAAATGCATATCCTTTGCAAAAGAGTGGGCATCCCACTATTATTATTATTATTTATTTTCCAACATACATGGGGAAAACCAACACAAGCTACCAGTCACCAGGGGGGTTGGGTAGCCATTACAAGAGACGCACGACAGGCAGGTCCTCCCATTTTTTGGTACAACTCCAGTAGCCATATACTTATTCCAATTTTGTCACATTATAGATTATGTTTCTAAACGCTACACCAATGTATATACCGGTGTGATGACACAAGAAGGGGATACCACCGACAATTTTGACCCCGGGTATTGTGATGTTCAAATAGGAGAATGTGTTGGGTACATATGCTATGTTGGAGGGCAATGGGGGGACAACTGTAGGTATTGGGGCTCTGTTATAACTAATTCAGGTACCAAATGAGGATATAAGCCCCCTGAAGCCCTAGCCCTCAAAGATCAATATGGTAAATCATTGCTCTCACGAATGACTCTCATATCCACCGGAACTGGTGATAACCAACGATACACCCTTACTATAGAGAATCCCCGGCCAATTGATGCTCGAAAATATATTTTCGGGATTTACAAATATGGTTTTATGAGCGGCAAGGCCCCCTTCTATCTTAAAGATATGTACAATAGTTTAGAATGGAAAGAGCCACAAGGTAAACCATCAAACCAATCACTATCACACACGCACACACGCATTCACAAACATTTAAATACTCATTCATTCCATTAATCACACATACTTGCTCAAAAACCCTCCCCCACCCCCTTACCTGAAATGCAGATCTCCCACTCGCAGACTTCTGCAGGGACCCGGCTGTGCGAGCAACTTCTCTGGCCCCGCCCCCAGAGGAAGGAGTGGGGAGGTAGAGTTATGCGAGGACCTTGCTAGCTTCCTGTTCTCCTGCTGCTAATAGCAGAGACGCTGCTCTCGACCAAAGCCGGGTAAGCAGCATGGCCCCAGCAGAATGAGGTCTGATTAGAAGACGACCTCGATTATAAGACGAGGGGTATTTTTCAGAGCATTTGCTCTGGAAAAAACCTCGTCTTATAATCGAGCAAATACGGTACTTAATAACAGTCAGCTCCAGAGCTGGTTTGGTGAATGCTTCAAGCAGCGAATCAGTGGTAAGACTTATGAGACCACAGAGAAGCAGGGCAGCTGCAGCTTCTACCTTATATAAGTACTTTAATACACATTTTTTCTTAATGGGGCTGTCAGGGACAGTAAATTGTCCCTGTAACTCTCCAATATGATTTCTTTCTTCACCAATATGTGGCAAATATTTTATTGAAAGCTTAACTACCTAGTTAATATTTTAGTAGTTGTGCTGTTAATTACTTACAGCTCAGTAGTGTGTTGGAGTCAGTCTGAACTCCTGGCCTGGACTCTCTTTCTCTCGGTTGTCTGTAAACTGTGGGGTGGAGCACCCTATTCTCCGAAATGCTCCAATCCAGGAACACAAAATGATCAATTTTCTCATTATGTTGCACACAACACATACTCTATATATATATATATATATATATATATATATATATATTGTGACAAGGTAACGGAGTCTGTCTATATCAGTGGCAGGTTAGGGCTCTCTATATTCCCCGCATGAGGGGGTTAATTGCTGGAAGTCAGCAGGTGATCCTATTAACCTGCACAGAGATTTTTAAAGGGCAGCTGTTAGAGGCATTAGGGAGAGGGCAGTCAAGCCAGAGGCCCTAAGACTTTATGAAAAAGGTACGGTCCAAACAAACTTGTGTTGTGCTGTTACTACTTTATGACTGGGACTGGATTAGCTGGCCAGTTGGTTAGGGAGAGAGAATCATTTTGTATGGATGGAGTAGGATTTGTTTTATGTTTATTTACACTGCGGACCTTAAAGAAAGCTACAATAAACCACATTTTGCTTTTATTCTGCTGGTGTTTGGAGTTTCTTGTTTGTAATATATATATATGTAACATTATGACCACCTGCCTAATATTGCGTAGGTCCTTCTTTTGCTGGCAAAACAGCCCTGACCCGTCGAGGCATGGACTCCACTAGATCTCTAAAGCGTTTAGCAGCAGATCATTTATGTTCCGTAAATTGTAAAGCGGGGCCTCCATGGATGCATCCTAGTGTCATGTGTCCTCCAGGTAAGCAATGCACCCTGCCATCCACGTGATTCATCAGACCAGGTCACCTTCTTCCATTCCTCTGTAGTCCAGTTTTTATGCTCACGTGCCCATTGTAGGCACTTTCAGCATTGGACATGGGCACTCTGACACCTTTCTATCAGAACCAGCATTAACTTGTTTTAGCAATTTGAGGTCAAAGTCTTGACAATTTTTCCTTCTTCATCAACTTTGAGGAGTAAATATTTACAGCAATAGATGCTCCTCCTGAGTGATAAGTTAGCAGCAGTTGAATAAAGAATCCCCTTAAGCAGAAGAATCATAGGTGTAATAGTGCCCAATAAAGAGGGCACATGGGACATAAAAAGAACCATTAGATCTTATGACTATTTCTCATCCAAACTGCTGCTCAGGAAACTGCTAGAGAAGTATTTGTTTGGATTAAATCAATGTCAGTGGATATCATGTTGAGAAATTTCCAGTATGGTTTATTTTTTAAAGATAATATTAGTTTTGACATTATTTAATTGATTATATCAATACTGCTCAGCAAGCTGGACATGAAGAGCTGTCATTGCAGAAACAAATTGAGCACACTTACAAAGCATATTTGCATCTCAAAGACTAACATGTCACTTTCATGGCTGTAGCAGGAAAACTTTTCTTCTAAAGCACAAATTAAAATCTGCGTTATTTTGAGAATTTATTCCCATATATTTTTAAGGAAAACACATAACCTTTAGCCTGTTTAGTCCTTTTAGTGGGAACACAATAAATTCTCCAAGTGTAGAACAGCGAGGAAAACACACTGTAAACATCATGCAACACGCCTTTGTGCTGTACACAATAAAGAAAGCAAAGTTTGTGGACCTTATCCATTTAGTGTCGTGGGTCATATAAAGGACACCATTATAGTCTATAACATGCCTTTTACTGGAGCTGGGATATCTTTGTAGAAGTTTGCTCTGAATCCAGGTGACACCAGGCAGGCTATACTCATCCTTTGTTTCCCCTTCATCTAAATACCCCTCCCTTAGCATGCTCTCCGCATCATATTAATAGATATTCAATTAAGTTTAATTAATTCTTACAATTTAACACAGGCATGTAACTAGAAACCACAGGACCTTGGTGTGAAAATTGCCCCAGGCCCCACCAACTTTACAAGCAACATATCCCACAGTGACACCATTGTCCCCAAATAATTACGATTCCTACCTTTGTCTCCAAACAGTTGTGAATGCCACCTTTGCCTTAAAAACAGCTGTATGTGCCATATTTGCCCCAAAACAGATAGTTTGCACCATCACCCCCCAAACAACTTGCATGTGTTATCTTTGTTTCCAAAAAGCTTGTCTGTGCCCCAAATTGCTTACCAGTGTCATATTTGCAACCATATCAGTTTACCTGTGCCATCTTAACCCCCAAGCAGCTTGTCTGGCCTGTCTTTGCCCCCAAACAGCTTTTCAGTGCCCTGAAACAGCTTGTATGTGCCATCATTGACCCCAAACAGCTTATCAGTGGCCTCAAAAGGCCTACCTATGCCATATTTGCCCACAAACAGCTTGTCAGTGCCCTCAAACAGCCTGCCTGTACAATATTTGCTAATACACATAAACGGCTACAGAAGGACACATACACATTCATGCTCACGTACACTGACACATTCATGTTAACACACAGGGCCGGCCCTACAATGGGGCCGACTGGGGCAATTGCCCCAGGCGGCACTTCAGAAGGGACGGCACTTTTTGAAGCGGAGGAGAGAGAGAGGGGCACCGAGTGATTTTCGCTTACCCGCTCGGCGCCCCTCTCTCTCTCCTCTGCGGCGAGTTTCCCTGTTCGGTCTCGGTGCCGGCTTGTAATGCAGAGCGCCGGAAGTGACGCGAATTTCCGGCGCTCAGCATTACAAGCCGGCACCGTGGCAGCACAGGGAGACTCGCCGCAGGACTGTTTAAGAGTAAGTACCGGGGGCGTCGGCGGGGGGCGGCATTTTAAACTTCGCCCCAGGCGGCGTTAAGTCTTCGGCCGGCCCTGTTAACACATACATTCTTACATACATACTCACACACATACATAGTCTCTCTTGCACCCCTTACCTCACCCACAGCTTTCTCTTTATCCATCCCTTTAAAGCTGCTCGCCCTGCACGCTTGCCCTGCACGCCATGAGCACCTCACATCTCTGGCACTTGCACACCTCACTTTTACTGCTGGATCACCCACACCAGATATGACTTCATACCCGGTGCAGCACTGACTGGCATACGTGCTGCTCCTGCAGCTTCATTGGCGGCCACTGCCACACGTATAACTGGGACAGGCAGTCTACAGGGAAATCTCCCGGTATCCTGGTATCTTCTGAAAAGAGTGACATTCTTATTCACCCATGACATCAGGCAAGTATTTATTACTTTCACTGGTGTTTCTAATGTACGTACACAGGGGTTGACTAATTTGGTTTGAATGCAGGAGCCAGCCCAAAAATATTTTCAAAAAGCTTCCCTCTTGTGTTTAACCCCTTGATATATTTAAAGTTTCTTAATATCTCCCTTCTCAGGTGATGCTCCACCATCATATGTCCCCTTAATATATCATAATATTATATACCATAATTAAGAAATATGTCCCATTATAAAGATAATTAATAAAGCTATCTCACCAAATATTTTTTTAAATAATGTATTAATCAATACATCCATTTAATAAAAATATTGATTTAATAAGCTGATCAAGTTAATAATTGATAAATATTCTATTGATAAATGCATTGATAAATACAATAATTGTAGAAAGATCAATCCAATATAGATGAAATAAAATTGGATAAATGCATTAGTACATAATCACAACTGTGACATACCTAGTGGGGTCTCACAATTCCTTGAAATCAGGGAAATAAAAAGGTAGTAGTCGAGACTTACCTCTTTATCCTTACTCCCAGGTGCCAGGAAGTAATTTCTTGTCACCCTGGCAAGCTGGTGCCTGGGGTTTGTTGATGCCTGATTTACACATGACATTATTTTAGTGCTAAGTTCAAAGGTATTTCCCTTCGGATGGTCCGCCTCTGTTGTTGAATGGCTCATACTTTAACAATGTACTTGACATATTGGAAGAATGAGTAAGTGTAGTTCACGCATCATGTACTTTTCTAACTGTACTGCTTGTTCCACACCATCACAAAGTAGTACAACATTATTTTCCAGCTGAAAATATATGTGATGTGTGTGACCAAATCTACCATCAATTAAGTCCACAGTGTCTTCCTGAAAATCATTGAAAGTTGTTTTCATCTGGTCCCTAGATCTTTCACTAAAATAACTGACATGCATACAATCTCATAATTTCTCTACTTCCTTTTGTGCTATTACTCATTACACTGGGAGTTAAATGTGTAACCGGAAGGATCCTTCTTTTTCATCTTAGGCATTTTGGAACAGGAAGCTAGGAGCTGTAATTAATCCCTAGATGCTCTGTAACTTTCAGAGAAAATATGGAACATTCACACACCTGCTGTAAATATCCTCTGATCTACATTACAGATTATCATACTGTATTTATTGTAAGGTGTGCGTGTCGCCTCTTTGTTTATTAGTTTATTTAGTTGGTGCCCACAACATAGTCATCTCTTTGTACAGCATAAGAAACCCTAGTTGGAAGCTGGTGCTAATATGGAGGCCACAAACACAAAAGGTATAGAAACACACTCCAAGCACCTAATATATTACAAAGAGCAGAGGATAAGTGAACGTGGGTGAAAAGCCACCCAAACCAGGAGAATTAAGAGCTACCAGGAGGCCAGACAATCAGCATCACACTTGAAGCCTCAGGGTTAAATGCAAAGATTTCCCTTTTATCAAAACAGCATAATTAAAGGCATGAAAAAGACCATAAAATTCACACAATTTTTTCTGTTGTTCTAAAAACTCAAGGCGAACAGACTACTTTTGCCCTCGCCAAAGGTTTCAGAGCAAGAGAAATACCAGATTTATATCTGCAGCACTTTTCATAATCCTTAAACTGTAAGCCTGGGAATTCACACTTCAAGATGCTGAAAGTTGAAATATGCAGCCATATGCAGCAAACAAGGATTTACATACTCTTAGCAGAGCTCTGGGTTTTCATAATGTTTGTGTTCACCTCTGATCCCTTAATCTAAGTCAAATGTACTCCTTTAGATGCTCAGTAGCTGACACTTTTACAATTTTGATATCATATGAACTTTTGTTCTTGTATATAATCTTTATTTTTGTATTATATTTTTAAACACATTCTCTACTTCTATTTTTACAATTTTTTACTATCTTTTTATTAAAAATGTATATTTTGCATTGCATTTATTCTCAGAATTATCTTAACTATAATGAATATTGCAAAGGAAAACATTGTTACTACTTGAACTTAACTCACATTATTGGATCATGCATCTACACACATATGTTTGCGTGCATTATAATACTATAATATTACTTGCATTACATGGGTCATGGCAGAGATGAGGTATAGTTAACATCCTAAGAAACATGCATTGTTTGGATCCAAAACAGGGAAACAGTTTTATATACAGTGCCATGAAAAAGGGTATTTGCCCCTTTCCAGTTTCTTCTATTTTTGCACAAGTGTCACACTTGAGTGTTTCAGGTCATCAAACTAATTTTAATATTAAACAAAGATAAACCGATAAAAATAAAATGCCGTTTTTTTCATGCATAGAAGGAAAAAAAAGTTATTCAATCCCACCTGGTCCCTATGTGAAAAAGTAATTAACCCCTTAGTTAGTAAATCAACTAATTAACCAAATGTTATTGATAATTTGGTCCAATCCAGGCATGATTACTGCCAGTCCTGTTTGAATTTAAATATTAAATAAATTGAACCTTGCCAAGTGAAGTAGGCTAAAAGGTCTCAAAAAGCAGCACACAATTCTGTGATCTAATGAAATTCAAGAACAAAGTCATTGACATCTATCAATCTGGAAAGGGTTACAAAGCTATTTCTAAGGACCTGGGACTCCAGCAAACCATGTTGAGAGCCATTATCTACAAATTGAGAAAGTGGTGAGCCTTCTTAGGAGTGGCTGGCCTACCAAAATTCCTCCAAGAGTGCATCAATGACTAATTCAGGAGGTCACAAATGCAACCAGACTAGCAAGTTAAGAACTACAGGACTCACTTTCCTCAGTTAAGGTCAGTGTTTATGATCCCACAACTACCTAGCATGAGTGAATTTGTGCTTTAAGGCACATTTGTACTCCTTTCAGAGATGAGTAAGTGGCAATTTCTAAGACATAGATGTCTCTTGGGTGAGCCGAGCAGTGCTTACACCAAATTAGTGAACTTTGCTAGGATTTGCAGGACCAGAAACATGCATGGGGTAGTTTGTGCTATGCAACAATGTTTATTTTATTTATTGTACTAACTTGCAGTAAAGAATACATTTTTCCACATATATTTTATTGAAGCGAGAGATGCACTTGGTTGGAATTTATTTACTAAACAGTTAGCTGTACATAAAGTAACATTTGTTCAAAAGTTAAAGAAAGAAAAACTTAGTTAACGTTAACTGAATGCTTAGCTTTTATTAAACATATCGTCTACCGAGGGGAGATTTTGGTTTAAATGGATTCTCCCCATGTATCTCATAATACATATAAAAATAAATATATACCCCTAGTTACAGAGAGAATTAACAAAAGAAAACAAATTAAAAAAGGTAATCCAATGTAGAATAAAATAAACTGATCCAAAAAATATATAAAATGCATGCAATAAAAACAGGCAGCACAATATGTTCATTTTTATTCTATTTATCTCTGGGGTAAAGCTGACCCATATAAATGTCTCATCGAAGATATTTCACTTTCATTATGGTCATTTATTTTGTTAGCTTAACCACATTGTGAAAAGCTGATTCAGACTTATAAACTGTTTCATAATGCATACACTACAAAGAATGAAAGATTTTTTTTTTTTTATCAATTCTCAGTTTATTGCATAAGTGGTAACAAACGCAGGGCACAAAATAAGAAGTACAGAGTAACAGCAAGTGATCAGATTACCAAACAGCATAGGAGGATACTGCACACGGTACAAACAAAAGTAGAACCACGCAGGTACATCAGCGGGAAAGAGCCATCCCCCAGGGAGACAGCACAGTGTAATACAGGGATAAAACAGGGTACCCAAAATCACAGTGCCACAATGCATTACATGAGAAAGAAACCAAAACAAAATAAAACATGTCCGTCCCAAGGTCTATCGGGTAGCTCCAATACACAGTCGCCCAATGAAGGATACCGAGAGCCAACACAAAAGATGAGAGAACGACCCAGAGAGAGTGAGTCACAACCCCCTAAATGGAAATAGGTAAAGGGCGGTGTTCCAGGGACGTGACAAACGTCCTCCAGTGAAACCACCGAAGCTCAACCCTGTGCCCCGCACCCCTAGCCGACCCCACCAAAACCTCCATCTGGTAAACGAATTCGACCTGGTTCACCCAGGCCAGAAAGGGGGGAGGAGTGGCTGACTTCCAGTGGCGGGGGAGAACCACATTGGCAGCATTAATCAGGTGAAATGTCAAGGACCGCTTATAACAGGAATAAGAAAGCTGTGTGTGGTGGAGCAGAATGGACTCAGGAGAAGCCTGAAAGTCGGGATCGGCCACATCACGGATCACCGCAGTAACGGAATCCCAGAAGGGCCTAATAGCGGGGCAGGACCACCAAATATGTAACAAGGAGCCCGGGTGGGTCCCACACCTCCAGCAGCATGGGGAAACCTGGGGAGCGAACCTATGAATATCCAAGGGAACCCTATACCATCTAGTAAGAATCTTAAAAGACGTCTCCTGCATCCGGCTAGACACCGTTCCCTTGTGGACAACAGAGAGGATCTTAGACCAATCCTCCGGGTCGAACGAGCAGGCCAAGTCCCTCTCCCATAGGCTAAAATAATACGGCTTAGCGACCGACTCAGGGGAGAGCAAAAGTAAATACAGCTTAGACAAAAGATGGGGGGATTCCTTCGAATCCAAACAAAGCCTCTCCAGAGGAGAGAGAGGCTGGTCCATGCGCGACAGGACCGCCAAGGACGAGACAAAATGACTAATCTGATGATAAAGGAACCGGAGGGAGAAAGAACAGGGTCCCGGACCCGACAGGGCCTCCAGAGGCTTCAAGGCTGTCCCGGCGACCACGTGACACAGACGCAGAGTGCGAATCCCCGGAGGGAGGAAAGCTTGTATGCCCCTCCCCGCCAAACCCGGGGGAAAGTCCGGGTTACCAACCAAGGGGGTCAATGGGCCGGGGACCCTAGCCACCACGCCAGCACCCAGCAATCTACGAAGAACCCGTAGGGTGGGGAGAAGGAAAGGATGGGCGGAGAACGTGACACACCTCGCGGGGACACGGATCCACGGTAACACGGACACCGGACACGTCAGGAAAGATCCCTCCACTAATACCCATTGCTTAACAGAATCTACGGACCATTCAACAACGCGGCGCAGGTGAGACGCCTGCCAGTACAGTTCCAAATTTGGAAGACCCATCCCCCCCTGTAGCCTTGGCCGAGTCAGATAGGAAAACGCCAGGCGGGACTGCTTACCCCTCCAAACGTATCGCAGGAAGACCCTCCTGCATCTCTGGAAAAAAGATCTCGGGAGAGCGATGGGAAGCGTCTGAAAAAGGTATAAGAATCTGGGCAATAGATTCATCTTTATAACTCCCACCCTCCCAAACCATGAAACATGAGGATACGCCCATTTACGCAAGTCCGATTCCAACGCGGAGAGTAAGGGCTCAAAATTAAGAACTCGCAGCCTCGAGAGGTCCCCAGGGATAAACAAACCAAGGTACTTGATAGAGTCCTCCCTCCACTTAAAAGGGAACTCAGTCCGAATGCGGTCACGAAGACGCGCCGGAATGCGAAACCCTAGAATCTCGGATTTGGACAAATTAATTTTGTAATTGGACAATTCCTGAAACCTGTCAAGCTCCGACAGGACAGTCGAGAGGGACCGAATAGGATGGGTGAGAGTCATGAGGATATCATCCGCAAACAACGATAAGGCATAAGACCGGGGTCCAATCTGAACCCCCGTGATATCCGGATGGGCTCGGACGGCGTTCGCAAAGGGCTCAAGTACTAGAAGAAACAAGAGAGGGGAAAGGGGGCACCCCTGTCGCGTGCCGTTCGCCAGCGTGAACGGGTCCGACAACAAGCCATTAACGGTCACCCGAGCGGTCGGAGAATCATATAATGCCTGGACACAAGTCAAAAAGTTAAAACCGACACCAATCCCGGACAACACCCCAAAAAGAAAGGACCAGGACACCCGATCGAACGCCTTCTCGGCATCCATCGAAGCCACGACCAACGGAAGGTCACAGGACTGGGCATGAGCTATTATGTTGATCACCTTAATTGTATTATCCCTGGCCTCGCGTCCAGGAACGAAACCCACCTGGTCGGAATGGATAAGATGGGGTAAAAAAGGTAATAGGCGATTGGCTAAAATTTTGGAAAACAGCTTCAAATCAACATTAATCAAAGAGATAGGGCGAAAACTACTACAGAGATCTAAATTTTTGTCGGGTTTAGGGATGACCGCAATATGCGCGGACAAAGCCTGCGGGGCAAACGGAACACCCTGCGCGATTGCATTAAAGCACGAAACCATATGAGGGCCCAGAACAGAAAAAAATTTCTTATAATATAAAATGGTAAAACCATCCGGACCAGGGCTCTTGCCAGCGGGAGAAGACTTCACAACCTCGGCTACCTCAGCCAAAGAAAACGGTTGGTCAAGGAGAGCTCTGGCCTCGGGCGGTAGGGTAGTGGAAATAAATTCAGATAAATAAGCCGCAGTGGCCGCTTCCGACTCAGAGGAGGGAGATCCCGGACCCGGCAAATTATACAAGGAGGCATAGTACCGTCTGAAACAGTCGGCAATGTCCTCCGAACGAAAGCGAAGACGGCCAGCAGAGTCTCTAATACGCGGAACATAAGTTTGAGCTCGCTTCGCCCGCAGCGCCCGAGCCAGGAGCCTGCCAGGTTTGTCACCAAATTCGTAAAACTGACGCCGTACCAGAAGATAATTACGCCTAGTCCTATCATCCAGAAGCGCCGCCAATCTCGTACGCAATGCAGAGAGCTCCACCTGGGCGGAGGGGAGGAGGGTCAGCTTATGGCGGGCCTCCAGACGCGCAATTTGCTGCGTAAGGTTTAAAATAGTTGCCGCCCGGGACCGTTTAACTGAAGCACCCAACTTGATCAAATGACCTCGCAAAACTGCCTTATGGGCTTCCCATAGAGTCGGCTTCGAGACGTCCGGGGTGGCATTCTCCGCGAAATATTGGTTAATATGAGAAGTCAATTGGGTAATGTGGTGAGGGTCGCTCAACAAATTCTCGTTGAGACGCCAATGCCAAGAAGACCTAGGGAGACCAGAGAGGGCGAGCTTCAGAAAAATCGGGGCGTGGTCACTAATCGTTGCCACACCGATGCTAGCCGAACGCAGGACCGACAAATGAAAGTGAGACAGGAAAAAAGCGTCAATACGCGAATATTTACAGTGGCTAGGGGAAAAGTAGGTGTAATCCCGCACCGTAGGATGGAGGGCCCTCCATACATCAACCAGCTGGTTCAAGCGCAAATGGTGGGATACTTTACGGATCATAGAAAAGGGGATATGGGAACTCCCAGAGGAGGTATCCATTTTAGGGTCCAAAACCATATTAAAGTCTCCCCCCAAGATGGTGATACCCTCCTGGAAATCAGCCAATTTAGATAGGGTCGAGACAACAAAGCGGGCTTGGTTACTATTAGGGGCATATATATTCGCCAAGGTGACTTTATGAGAGCCCACAAAGCCCTTAACAAACACAGCTCGCCCCTCGTCATCTTTCCACGTCGCAGAGGGACGAAAGCGGATACACTTATGTATGAGGATAGCTACCCCTTTGGTTTTAGAGGAAGGAGAGCTGGACAGAACGGAGTGAGTAAAGTGCCTATTTAAAAGAGGAAATTCCCTGTTAGTAGAAAAATGCGTTTCCTGCACGAAGGCGATATGCGTCTTAAAGGAGTGAAAAAACGCTAAGAGTTTAGAACGCTGTTGAGGTTTATTAAGGCCCCTAATATTCAAGGAGACCAAGTTAAGAGACTGAGGAGCCATACAAAAAAAGTAGAGAGCACCAGAAAGAGTACAACCTGTACCCGGGACCCTTGGGACATGCAAAAAACATAAGAAAACAAAACATAAACCAAACTGTGTGAAATGTGTGTAAGGTGTGGTGCGATGCAAGGGAAAACATCCCTAGTAATATTGCTGTAGCAATATGAAGGGTGAGCACGGGGACTGCAAGCAGGCCCAAATCAACTGTCCGCCTACGGACAGGAAAGCTCTGGGGGGGGGGTGCCAAAAAGAGCACAAAGGAGAGGACCGTATCGGTCACAGGGAACAAAGGTGGCGGGAGCCAAACCAAACGTCCCCATCTACGGGACAGGAGCTAAATTAAATGAACCGCGCAGAGGAAGAGAGACCTAAGAGCTATAGCGTCCACTGACGGTCGCCGAAGGCAATAAGCGCTCAGCAGGTAAGTATTGCAGTATATATGAAAGTAAAAGGCAAAAAAGGTGAGAAAAAAAACAAACAAAGTGAAGAGCAGCAGAGAAATCACAAGGCCATGAGACAGCAAACCTCCCATAGAACAAGGGACCTGACAATGCAAAAATACGGAGACTGCAGAGTCACGGCACAACGGACAACAATAGTGTAATGTGGTGCACGAGGGACGGCGAGTGCACAGCGAAGAACCGGAACGAAACGGGCGGGCGCGAAAGAAAAAGAACTGAAAAAACAAAACAAAAATGCCGAAGTCCGAAAAGTCCGAAGAATAGCGTCCAAAGTTCTCCATCCGGAGGGGCGAACAGGAGCACAAACACCAATGCCCGCAACTCCACCAACTCACCACCCAAACCGGCGAAAAGTCTTAGGCAAGGGAGACCGCCAACCAAGACGCAGGAACCAACGAGGGACGGAACGTCGCAAGCGGGGCCAATCCATCAGGCATCTCCCTCCGGCAGTGGCGCGGCAGACGCGGCCCGCCGAGACCTCTTCCTACGCTGCACCGGAGCCGTCCAGGACATAGCAGGGTTGGTGAGTTGTTTCGGAACCTCCAGAGAGAGTTCCCAATCCGGAAGGCGAATGGCTGGAAGGTCAAGGTGAGTAAGGAAGTCCTCCAAATCGCCGTGGTGCCTAAGGGTAAAGACATCCTTGTCCTTACGAGCAATAAGGACGAACGGGAAACCCCACTGGTAGGGGATACCCGCCTCCCGAAGCGCGGCGGTAACGGGTTTGAGGGCCCGGCGTTTCTGAAGGGTGATCGGGGACAAGTCCTGGAAAATCTTGACCTGTTCCCCCTCGTAATCCAAGTCGCCCGAGAGGCGACATGCCTTGAGCACAGCCTCCTTGACGGAATAGTCATGTAGACAGCAGACCACGTCCCTCGGTGGAGCCGAGGGAGGGCCTCTCGGACGAAGCGCCCGATGGGCTCGATCAAACTTTATCGGGGTATCGTCGGGCTGTTGAAGGAGCCGATTAAACAGGGTCTGTAGCGTCATACGGACATCATCGGCCAACACTGATTCGGGTAGGCCCCGGACGCGCAAGTTGTTACGGCGTCCCCTGTTATCCAGGTCCTCAAGCTGTCTGCGTAGGGCAAGGAAAAGTTCAGAGTGATCCCGGTGCATCGCGGATAAAGCATCCACCGTTTCACAGGTCTTAGCATGGTCCTCCTCCAGCGTTGCAACCCGATCACCAATATGCTGGACGTCTTGCTTAATCGCCGTAAGATCAGCACGAACTCCCTGCAAGGCCTGGTCCAGGGCGGCGTCAATCACGGAGACGAGATCTGCCTTCGTGGGAAGCTGCTTCAAAGCGTCCTGCCAGGTAAGTGACACCGCCGGAGGATCCGAAAGCGTGGTATCCTGGTCGAGCGAGGCGTCGTCAGAGCACTCGCTCGCACGGCTCGATGGAGACGGCGCCATCTTGGACACATGGCCGCGAGTCTCGGAGTCTTGAGAGCCCCGAAAGAAGTGGCGTACCGACGACGCCGGAGGTCTCTCCCGAGTGCCAGGAGCTTTAGGGGTACCGGCAGCGCGGTTCGACTTCCCCATGATCGCGGGAGCGTAAAAAAGGCTAATAGTCCCGAGACGGTAGACGGAGCTGCGAACTTATGCAGCCATCTTGGTTCAGCGCCGGCCCCGCCCCCCAGAATGAAAGATTTATAACTCTTTCACTGTATATTTTTTTAACACATCCAGTACCAATATGACAAGCATAATGATTTTTTGTCTTGACATTCATGTATCGTACACAATTGTGTGACAAATGGACAACAGACACCCCTTGTTATAATTTTAAATATCTGTTAGGTTTCTTTTTTCTTGGAAGTAGTAGGTAAACAAATTTTGCAAGTCTGCACAATTTAAATGGATATAGAAGCTTCTCTTTTGTTCCATATTGGAATCTAGGGAACTGAACTTTCAGACTCATTATAGAAGAAAATGTGTTTTACAGGTTGCATTATAGTGAAAAGAACATCAGCTCTGATCACCTCTTGAATGTTATCATAAATTGCAAACTTTCCTCCTTCTGAATCGGTTTGTACCCAGCAGCAGTATCATTTGCATGTTTTATATCTCTGGTTTCTCTAAGTAAGACCTTCCTAGACGGTTGTCATTTGATAAAAGGCATTAAAAAAATGCAAAACTCATTACTCCGGTACACAGCTGCTACACTGGCCACATTTATAATAAGGTCTTCTGCATGTGTATCAGACCATGGCTAATCTCATAAAAAGCCTTGTTAAACAAATTTGCTACAGTATTTCTATCACACTGCATTAAAAGCCTATTGGGACCATATCTAGGGGTTTCGAGAAAGTAAGTAAATCAAAGATTAAAAAAACAACAGTATAGGATTATAGTGTAGAAAATAATATGGGCAGATCAGAGCCGGCCTTAGGCGTTGTGGCGCCCTGTGCGGACTACTGCTCTGGCGCCCCCCCTCACTACCCCTCCCCTCTGCCCCTTCAAACTACCCCTCCCCTCTGCCCCTTCAAGCTACCCCCCCTCTGCCCCTTCAAACTACACCCCCTCTGCCCCTTCAAACTACACCCCCTCTGCCCCTTCAAACTACACCCCCAGCCCCTTCAAACTACACCCCCCGCCCCTTCAAACTACACCCCACACCCCCCACTTACCTTGTTGCCGGAGCCCTGCAGTGAGAGCAGGAGGCATCCGTCTTCTCGCTCTGTGGCGGTGCCGGCATTTCATGTCTCAACATGAGATGCCGGCACCGGCAATTTCACGAGCAACCGCTCGGCGCCCCTGCCCGGGACTTAACTTAAAACATCGTTGTTTTTTTTTTAAACTTTATTTAACATCATTCATAAAAAAAAACCTGATGCTTTAATCTAAGTCCCGGGCAGGCGCCCCACCATGGCGCCCTGTGCGGTCGCACACCCCTAAGGCCGGCCCTGGGGCAGATGTTCTATTTCAAAGCATTTGAGACAAGTACAAATGTGCATGCTTCTTTTGATGATTTTAGACAATGTTTTCTTATTGATCCTAGTTTTTCATAAAATAGTAGAAAGTTATTATTAAACTATTTCTTATTAGCGTATAATTTAACTCAAAACCCATGAACATTTCCAATGTACGCTTGGTTCAGGTTGCTTCCCAATTATGTTCAGACGAGACGATTGATAGATGTTTGCTTGTAGATTATTGTCATGCCTCATGCTTTGGCAAAAGGGAGTCAACTACACTCGATATTCTGTTTTTAACAAGGGTTACATTCAGATGTTCTGAATGCTACTGAGATGAATGTCACATTGTAAACAATACAACCTCATCCCTGTTTAATCTAGTTACATTAGAAAACACTAACTATGACATAATTGTGCAACATATCTCATAATGCATCAACGTATTTCTGCATGGTGATAGTTTTATAAATATGAGCTTAAATGTACTCTGTATTTTTGTTTGTATATGCATGCAGTCTTAAGCACAGCATAAAGTTGGAAGCGCAAAGGCTGGTCATTTCATCTACACTGTTTTGACTATTGTTCTATACTGCTAATCAGTATATGTACAGGGATTTTGTTTTGCTGTTAGTGTACAAATAATTGTTTCATATTCTCTGTTGGTCAGTAGTATGTAAAATATAAAAGTTCTGGGTGTGGTCACCCTAGTTGTATTGACCGTCTTGTGGTGGTGTTACACTACTTCAACATGCATAGAATGCAAATCTCAAAAGATTTCATAATGCCACATTATCCACAGTTAGACAACTTGTGCAAGATAAATGCAAGGGCACA
Organism: Spea hammondii; assembly: GCA_029215755.1. Taxonomy (NCBI): domain Eukaryota; kingdom Metazoa; phylum Chordata; class Amphibia; order Anura; family Pelobatidae; genus Spea; species Spea hammondii. The sequence continues at coordinate 104,676,798 of JARDYJ010000003.1, read as the reverse complement.
ACACCCTCAACCCTAAAGGCTTGAAGGAATCAGTGGAACTGGTTAACATCTCTGTTCATGAATCTACCATACAAAAACATTGAACAGGCTTCCATGGCAGGACACCAAGGAGGAAGCTGCTCTTGAAGTTTGCCAAAGAGCACCTTGACACTCCACAATGTTACTGGGAAAACTGATGAAAATAAGGTTGAATTGTTCGGGAAGAGCACAAAGCATTGCATATGGCATAAAAAGTGCACTTCATACTAACATGAAAATATAATTGCAACGGTAAAGTATGGTGGAGAGAGAATAATGATTTATGGCTGATTTGCTGGCACAGGGCCTGAACAGCTTGCCATCATCGAGGGGACATCCTAAAGATATGGCTGAACTTAAGCAGTTCTATAAGGTAGAATGGTCTAAAATTCCCCTGAACATTGTGCAGATCTGATCTGCAGCTGCTGGAATCGCTTGTTTGAGGTTATTGCTGCCAAACAAAGCTGGACCCGTTATTAAATCTAAGGGTTCACTCACTTTCTCCACCAGCACTGTGAATGTTTAATAAGTGTGTTCAATAAAGACATGAAAGATCATTGTCTGTGTGTTATTAGCTTAAGCGCATTTTGTTTGCAACTTAGATGTAGATCAGATCACGTTTTATGAACAATAAATGCAGAAAAACAAATTCTTGTTACTGTATATATTTATGAAGTTGCTAGCTGCCTAAATTGGAGCATTTTGGAAATGATCTTTTTATACTTCACAGGGGAAGCCACAATAGCAGCTAGCCTTTCCAAACCGTGTAAAATCATGTATTAAGAAAATCTTCTCTTTTTGTTGTTGTTGTGATGGTTCCTTTCCATTGAAGAAAAGGAAAACAGATGTTTAAATGCTAAAAAGAAGGTATGTCTGATAAGTGGGTCTCTTTCTCTTTATTTCTCCTTTCTATCTCTCCCCTTTCTTTTTATGTTTCTCTGTTCGGTTTATCTTCTCTTTTCTCTCTCTCTATCTCTTTACCTCATGCTTTTCCCTGTCTCTCTCTCTTCCTATTTCCCTTCATCTCTCCCTTTTCTCTTAAACTCGCTTCTTTCACTATGATTTCTTTATCTCTACCTCTCTCTTCTTTATCTCTCTTTTTTGTCCCCATCTGTTCTCCTTCTCCTTATATCTTCCTTTTCTCTCTATTATTGTCCCCTTATTTTGTTTTCACAATCTCTCCCGTTTTATCCCCATCTTCTCAATATCTTCTTTTTCTCTCTATCTGCCCCTGTATCTTTCTCCTTATTTATTTTCTTACCATCTATTCTATATCTGTCGCTCCCCTTGCTCCTCATCATTAACCTTCCTGTGGCCTCCTCTTTGCAGACCTCTGATCATGCCTCTAATTGGAGCTCCCACCCGAGATATGACATTGTATACCAGCAAACAGCATTAATCACAGGCAGCATCACAAAAGAGTTGCGAAATGCAAAGCCAGTCCCAGTTCTTAGGCTCGGTGTCCTAAAATTCCCTATATCGCATAAAAAGGCAGTGGCTAGTAAATTTAAAAAAAACTGCCCGAAAGGACTGGAAGTGTCTGGTGCAGGTGTGTTTTAAAAAACTGTGCCTCTGCTTCACAGTGTAAAATCTCATACACACACGCAGACTCTGATCAAATTTGGGTACAACCAGAGAAACACCCCAAGGCTTCATAACACTTTCAGCCATGCACTTGCAGATACACAGTACTACAAATACTGCTTGTGAGAAACAAGCTAATAGTTGGGGCAGAGGCCAGTCATACTTTTAAAATACTTGAGGCATTTTCTTTTTTACTGCTCAGACTCCTGGATCGTATATGGTCTAAAATGATATCTAAAGTAAAATGTAGCCAGGTGGAAATTTTAAAGAATACTGGATGCTTTCAGTGGGTGTATTGGACAAGGATGGTGTAAAGGATTTTTTACAATCACTCTTTGGGTTAAGCCCATTTATTATTATTTTGAATTATTTCAGGGTTATCCATGAAGAGGAACTGTGGATTCTGTGGGTAGCAACGATTGAAGCCTTCATTATTACTGTTTTGCTAGATTATTGGGCCATTTGGGGTCATACTTCTTACCCTTCGCATTATAATGGTGGTTTCTTAGTAGCCTTTTCAGTTCTGTGTTTTAAGTGACCATTGTAGCTTGGATACGGCTGAATTTTAATGGAATATCTTCATAGGCATGCAAAGGCCCTTTATCATCAAGCATCACTTCTGTGTTAGTAAATCCAAATTTAAAAGGCTAATTGATCAATAGATAACCCTCTTGCACTCATGTTACAATTTCCTTGTTTCCCGTGAAAACAGATAACTGACACTAAACTATCGAACAGTAGTATGTATGTATGTATGTAAATACACCTGTGATGGAACTACATTGCTGGGCCAGACACAGCCCTCCCCTCCCGTGATCTGCAGTTCAGCCTGGGTATTTGGGTCATGGTTCCACCTGGTTGTTGTCTTGATGTTTCTGTATATAAATATGCTATATTCTGTTCAATAAAATGTTCATTCTTGCTGTACTCAATTGGAGGTAGTTGTGTCTACTTACTGGGTACACACAGCAGGGTTCCAAGGTGTGGTTGCTGACTGGTGCTGGAAGGCATTTCGGGGACAACAGGAGGATATATCTGGGTGATCTTTGGGAGTGACTACAGCTGTTATAACGTTATGACCACCTGCCGAATACTGTGTAGGTCCCCCCTTTGCCGCCAAAACAGCCCTGACCTCTGAAGGTGTGTTGTGGTATACGACAGCAGCAGATGCTTTCTGCCACGTTGTATGTTGCCAGATGGGGCCTACTTGGATGCATCCTGGTTTCATGTGTTCTCATGGTAAGCAACACACACCCGGCCATCCACGTGGTATAAAAGAAAACGTGATTTCTGCTCCATGGTTCATTTCTTATGCTCACGTGCCCATTGTAGGTACTTTCAGCAGTGCACAGGAGTCAGTGTGGGCACCCTGACTGGTCTGCCGCTATGTTCACTTGCTGCCTAATATATCCCACCCACTGACAGGTGCCATGATAACATAATTATCAGTATTATTCATTTCCCCAGCCAGTGGTCAGAATGTTATGACATGTTAAAGTCTACTTCTTTTTTAACAAAATGCAAAGTGAATGGTGAATGAACAGAGGAAAACTCTAAATCAAATCAACATTTGGTGTGATCCCTTGCCTTCAAAACAGAACCAATCGTTCTACATATTGCACATTTTTTTTAAGGAACTCTCTAAGATTGTTTTAAATTTCTTAGAGAACGGACCACAGTTCTTCTATGGATTTAGGCAGCCTCAGTTGCTTCTCTTTCTTCATGTAATCCCAGACAGACTCCATGATTTTGAGATCAGGGAGACCACACCATCACTTCCAGGACTCATTGTTCTTCTTTCCACTAGTTCTTAATGACTTTAGCTGTTGTCATGCTGCAAAATAAATTTTGGGGCCAGTCAGGTGCCTCCTTGATGGCATTACATGATGAATAAGTATCTGTCTGTACTTCTCAGCATTGAGGAGACCATTATTTCTGACCAAACTCCACTTGCAGAAATGCAGCTCCACTCTACCAAGGAACCTCCGCCATGCTTCACTTTTGCCTGCAAACACCTACTGTTATTTTTCTGCACCAAAGTTGTTGTGTTTTTACGAATAGTTGAGTTGCTTGGCCTTGTTTCAATAGCTTTCTGGCAGCAAGTCTCCCATGAAGACCAATTTTGACCGGACTTCTCTGAACAGTAGATGAGTAGATGACTGTTTTCTGTGCCTACAGCATCCAAATAAACACGCTTTACGTTTGAAACCTGTGTGAATACTGTCATTGCCGCCCCATGCGTGAGCTGTTCCCTACAATATATATATATATATATATATACCGTATTGGCTCGGCTATAGGCCGCACCCGCATATAGGCCGCACCCTAAAAGCAGCGGCGATGCGAGCAGAAACAACCACCGCTGCCGGCACGTCTGCAAGATGTGCTTTAAAAATCTCCCTTGCCGGGACTCCCCCCGTGGGAATTCCCGGCAAGGGAGATTGTTAAAGCACGTCTGCGCGATGCGCTTGGACAATCTCCCGTGCCGGCACTCCCCCCGTGGGACGTGCTGGCAGGGGAGGCTGTCTGAGCGTATCCGAGAGTAGGATGCAGGTCCCCTGCACCGCTGCGGGGGATCTGTATCTTAACCCCGCTGCCTGCCCGGCGCCCGGGACTGCATGTCGGGCGCTAGACCCCGAATATAGGCCGCACCCCCACTTTAAAGACTTAAAGTGGGGGAAAAAAGTTCGGGCCAATACGGTATATATACATACATACACACATCTGTTGGAGGTCAAATGCAAAACATGGACAACATGGAAATAAGTAAGGCTAAAATAACTGAATATTTATTTTAGTTAAGTACTCCATTCAAGAGAGAAAAATTAACAAGAAGAAGCAATTATGGGGGTTTGATAAAAGACTGAGTGGGAGATGGGGGCACATTCAATTATCTCCACATGACTCAAGCACTCAATACAGTTAGAATCCGTTGGGATTCAGACTCATAAAGCTTCCATTGTTCCACCTTGCAGTGCATTCCTTTGATGTGACGGAATGTTAATAATTATCACCGTGGAAGTAAATAAATAACATTTACGCGCTTCGAGGAAATAATGATACAAGATAAGATAGGCCCTGATTAATTTTAAGATACTTTTGCTGATTATCTGCAGATTTAGAAGCAGTTATCAGTATTTTTATCAAGCTGTGTATTGCAATTAAGCTGCTATCCATTTTCCCCTTAGGCAATAATATGAACCACACTTCATTAGCTACATGACCTGCATTCCATTTCAAAACCTTTAGCACGACAAACCATTCCTTCCTTCAGTACCTTCAAGAAGAGTTGCTAATGATAATTAATAAGACTTGGAACTATTTTCCCATATAGATGAAGAGAGGGCCCGCTGTGAGTCTTTGTGTACAGAGGAAGCATGTGTTCCCTGCAACTCAGAACTGACAGATCAGATAATATGGAAAACAATGTTCATCTGCAAATACCGCTTTTTTCTTTTTTGAAGATTTTCAATATGCCCCATGGCGTAATATGTATACAACTTAATAGAGAATAAAGTATTTAACTTTCCTGTGGCATGATATATAATTTATATGCATGTGAAAACAGGTGCTTATTTTACAAGAAATCTGATTTTATTAATTGCAATTAGCACAGCATATGCTGTGATCACTATGTAAGCTATAATGCTCTTTGATTATTATTCAGGGTGCTATTTTAAAGGCCAGAGTAGCCATATGGCACATAAAAATATGCTTCCATGCATATTAATGTGTAAAGACTAAGTTCATAGCAACGGTAAAAACAGTGAAAAATAACATTGGGTTGAGACATGTATAACTGATGGCATTACCAAAGTAGAGTGGGAGATACAAACCGATGATAGATATTTAAATGTGTAACCTTTTGACTGTCTCATGGAAGTTATACACAGTGCTCACACTTTGTATGCTATCAAACACAGACATTATTCTTTGGCATGCTTAAGGAACCTGTTTGGGAGGTGGATGGTGTTAATGTGCAAGGGAACATATTGCTTTAATTCATGAGAACCACAACTGGTTCCTATATTTAATCCTACTTTCTTTACAACATGCACTGCAGGAGTCTTGGACTTTTGGAAAATAAAATGGAATTTGCTTATAACAAAGCAGGGGTGTTGATACTCTCGTAATAGATCTAGAGCTTTAGTCTAATGGAAGATTCAACAACGCTGTATCGTGCCGGGTCCTCTATAAAGAGCATAGTGATTGCCTTACATTTAGACATTTGTCTCAACAGTGCTCTTTATACATGATCATATGTATAGTGTATTCATGCAATAATTGTAAACCTTGTATAAATGTGCTGCACTTCCCTAAAACACATACTCTGGACTTTCTGATTCTCTTTTTCCATATACTTGATCTGCCTACTTCAAGGCTTTAACTTACACTAAAATTTGAGTCTTGCCCTCTCCCTGGAAAACACCCTACAAAGTGAATGCAAAGCCCACAACTTCCACAGGCAATAGTAATTCTTAGTCCCTGACAGTTTAAAAATTTGAGCTAGAAGAGGCTAGCAGGCCTAGCGGCTGGGAGGAAGGGATATCTATGGGTGAAAAGAAAACACAATTTGTGCAGAACCAGGTAGACATGGGCCCCTAGCAGTTTTCAGTGCTTCCATTACAGAATGGTAGGGAAAGACCTATGGGTGGCAAGATTAGCTTAATGTAAATAAAGTGAGTACATATATTTCATTCCTTAGCTTGTGTGTAACTACAGCCACCTGTAAGCGATGTGGCCTCTAAAAACCTAGGTACTGATGGATATACTAATATTTCCCTTATCTGTAGAACTTCTTGGACAAAGTGCTGAATGTTAAGAGCAGGTCCCACAAAAGAAAGTGCATGTTACAAATACATTCTAGTCCATAACTACAGATATTTTTCAATGGCCATTTTGCATCTAGACTGTAAGCTCATTTGAGCAGGGCCCTCCTCACCTGTTGTCTCTGTAAGTCAATTTGTCGTGTTACATACTACTTGTTATGTCCTGTCTATCCATTGTACAGCGCTACGGAATTTGATGGCGCTATATAAAACAATAAATAATAATAATAATTGACTCCATTGCATTTTACATCATGTGTCTGTTTCATTTTCCTCCTGCCCTGTCTGATCCTAGTAATGCAGCCCCTAAGCAAATGTATGCTTGCATTAATATACATGATGTAAAATGCATTAGAACCCATGCAACAAAAGAATACAATACCATTTTACATGTCAACAGCTATAAGGTTCTCTAGGGTTGCTAAAAACATATGATTATTGACTATAAATGTTTATATTGGTTGCATAGTTAAATATTTCATCATTAATCATGTTCCAACTCCCAACACTTATAAAACAAGAATTCCATAAAAAAATATATTATTTGTCCACTGTCAAATAAGCACATGCTTTATCACAACAAAGCAAACAAATATTGCAGTTTGCTGATTCATTGGACTGAGATCTTGTTATACCACTGGACTAACACAGCCATCCTCAACACTATTATGTATTCAAAAGTTTAGGATGCGTTAGTATAGAGTAGTACTATTTCTATTGTTTTTTTAGATTTTTAGATTTTTTTTTTATAAAACTTTAATAAAATGATCACAGCAATCCACATAAATTGCATGCACTGTCTTTGTTTAACTTTTAAGAGGCATTGTATGCACACTAAATTATAAAGGTACGGCTGAGCAGCAAGTGGTTCTCAAGTCATTATTCTTAGGTACCCAATGTCCGCAGACATCCCAAAAAGTATGATTGAAGCATCAACTGATTGATTAACGCACATGCTGATCAGTTTATGGAGTGCTGTATACATTGAGCACATAATACAGAGGTGGTAAAACAGTCTGACAGACTAGACATCAACATAATGTATACAACAAACTAGAATTATGGTATGTCAGTAATTTGATATGTTTGAATAATTTGTGCAATCCACCATTCTCCATAGATTAGTTGATTTATTTCTATGGCCACTCACAAGAAACAAAAATAACTCAATTCCTTCTGCAAAGCAAATCCGCCAAGGAACACAGTCTCATATTTGTGGTCTGCTAAGTACGTGCATAGACTTGTATATATAAGTCAAAAACTAGATCAGTAATTCTGAAAAAAATACTTACTAGGTCACAGTTTTATGAGTTTATGTGTTTAGTCGTTAACACATAAAGCCATTTATTTTCTACTAACACACATTATTATTATTATTATTATTATTATTATCCTTTATTTATATAGCGCCAACAGTTTACGCAGCGCTTAATACAATACATAAATTCAAGGGATATGACAAGACAAGAATACTAACACACTGACAAAAACTAACAAACACACAAACGGAATTACACACGCTTACTAACACATACACTGACACACTAACATATGTACATACAGGAACATACTTACACACATACTAGTAAACACACGAATATACTTTCTTACACACAGTAACATGCTTATACATGTATACTAACACACTTACACATACAGTAAAATGCATACATACACACTAACACACATAGTAACATGCTTACTTACACAATACTAACACACAGTAACATGCTTACACACATATACTTACACAAATACAGTGTAAGGCACTTACCTCTGGGAATCAGGGCTCCCTCCCAGCACAGCCACATCAAGAATAGTTATCAAGCGGACTGCATCCTTGACTTGGCAGCGTGGCTATGGCCCCAGGAAGTGATTTTATGTCTTCATGGTGACCTAGTGCTTGATGTTTGGTGAGCCCCGACATAAGGAAACAATGATATCCCAAAAATGGATAACCTGCCCCAGACAGAACAATAATATCCACATCAGTATCAGATGGAACACATAATTGAGAACTCCTCCCCCCAAAAAGTCATTACTAGTATCAGATTAAAAATACATTTTAAAAATGAGTTCTAGTTTTTGCATAATATGTTTTTAGGAAGCTGCATATTAGCCATTTGTATGTGTTGTACATATGTTATTCTAGTCCAATCTACTAGACAAACACGGATTCCTTATCATACTGCCTTGTGGTAATCAATAGAATAGCACAGCCTTAATCAACTAGCCAGATACTCTAATGAAAGTCTATGGAGGAATAAACAGACTTCTATAGAAGTCCTTTAAAGAACCAACCCGCTATTGTGTTTCAGCAAAAAAAGTCACCCAAAACCTAAGGACTGACAACAATGGCAGCATGCAGGTCTGCAGATAAACAGAATTTATTGGGGCAAAATGAAATAAAACCAGATTTTCGTCAGTGCTTACAAATATTTTGTTCTCTGGAAATTATCCTTTAAGAATCCCCAAGCATTCATTCAAGGTTCCTTTGTGGCTCTGTATACACCAGTTGGAAAGCCCAGCTAGAGGATATTTAGTATTAACTAACAAGGGCCTTTTTTGCCAGGGACTCAGGAGCAGAGACAATCAGATAATAAGACATTTCATCAGCATACGCTTATTATCTCAGTCTTCGATTTTGTAGACATTCTTGAGGATTGATCACATCCGGCAACCTCTCACCTGAAGATCTTCACTCCCTTACTATTTATTTGGAAGAACTGTTATATACTTCCCAGTTAAGGTACTGCAGTCATAACTTACCTCAAGACCCCTACAGCCTGATCCAGCGCTGCACTCTCCATAATCGGGTTCCAGTTTTCCCCACTTCCAGCAGGGCCCTTCATCGTTGCTCACGCCTGGTTGGCGGACATGCATGTACAAGATCGGCCTCCCCAGTACTGTCTCTGAAGGGGTTCAGGAAGATATTGGGCAGCAGCTAGTATGCATACGTTACCTGGCTACACTTCTTTATTTTTTCATTTTTGGCTTCTATATGGTATTCAAGTCTGCCCCTTGCCATCTGACCTCTGCCTTGTATTTTCCATTGACTGCCTTCTGATCTCTCGACAGTTACCGACCACTCTCTACCTTGATCCTCCTGCCATCACTCTTACTTGAGTGTCTGCATCCTGCCTATCATTTGGGTCAGTGGTGTTTGCAAGTTGGCCTACCTATCTACTAGCGCCATCCTTAAACCTTACAACTGATTATGTTGATGTGTCCACATTTCAATTTGATGTCTGTACAAGTGTGAATGAAGACGAATTCAAAAGAAGGATATAGCACTTCCTATCAGTCTGAGTTTTAAAACTCTCAAGTGTAAGATGTGTACTTGTGTGCCTTAGTGGTGGTATGATGGAGGTGCTCAGTGTAATCCTAATGAACTAAGAAATTGCAAGTACAGTGCCATGAAAGAGTATTTGCCTACTTCTTGATTTCTCCTATTTTTACTTACAGTATGAATACATAATGCAGCTTTTAAATTACCATTTCAATGACTGAAGGTAAAGAGTTAATCAAAACCTACTATATCAGTAATTGCCCCCTAAACCTAGCATATAACCAAATGTTTGCGATAACTGCCAATGAGACTGTTACATCACTGTAGAGAAATGTTGGCCCACTCTTCTCGGCAGATTTTTTTTTACAATTTTTTAATTAAGCCACACTTTTTAAAGGTCATGCAACGACATCTCAATCACATTCAAGTCAGGACTTTAAGTAGGCAATTCTTTCTTTTGAGCCATGCAGAGGTGGACTTGCTTGTGTGCTTTGGATCATTGTCCTGCTACCTAACCCAACTGTGCTTGAGCCTTAGGTCACAGACGAATAGCCGGACATTCTACTTCAGAAATTTGCACTCTTGGATTCATTTTGGCAGGCTGGCCACTCCTGGGAAGGTTCACCACTGTTCCAAGTTTTGTCCATTTGTAGATTATTGCTCTCACCATGGTTCCCTGGTGTCTCACAGCCTTAGAAATGCCTTTATAACCCTTCCCAGACTGATAGATGACTGTGATTTTCTTTCTCATCTGTTCTTGAATTTCTTTAGATTGCAGCATCATGTGCTGCCTTTTAAGACCTTTTAGCCTACAACACTTTGCAAGACAAGTTCTATTTCATTTAGGGCTGCAACTAACAATTATTTTCATAATCGAAGAAAAAATATTTTTGTTTGTTTATTTAAAATAATTTAATGGGAACCCAGGAAAGTTATTGATGGCAACTGGGAACCAAATCAGACCGTAGGGTGGGAGGGAGTTTATTTAATGTGCAGGTCAGAGGGTGGGAGGGGGTTAATGAGAGGACCCGGGAAGCTAATGATGGGATGAGAGAGATAGACTGGGAACCTGATCAGACTGAAAGATAAGGGGGAGCTAATACATACCTCACAGCAGCCATCAGTCTGGTGCATCTTTAAAACATGCATGCTGCACCCAGATCAACTAATTGAACAGCCAACTAATCGATAATGAAAATCGTTAACAACTATTTTCATTATCGATTATTATCAATTTAGTTGATTAGTTTTTTCAGCCCTAATTTCATTGATGCTTAGATTCAACAGGGTTAGCAGTAACCATGCCTGTGTCTAGTGAAATTAAAGCCAATTATCAATTACATTTGGTCAATTGGCTGATTTAGTAACTAAGGTGGCTATTATTTTTTCACATGGGTCCAGGCAGGACTGGATAGTTTTTTTCTTCTATACTTTACATCATGAATTAAAATCTGCATTTTGTGTTTACTTGGGTTATCTTTCTCTAATATTGAAATTAGTTTGATCATCTGAAATATTTAGGTGTGACAAATATGCAGCAATAGAAGAAATTGTGAAAGCGCAAATATTTTTCACAGCACTGTAGGATTCTTGTTAGTATGAAAGCAAGTACAATGTTCCTTTGTGGACATTTACCCCATTCTGAAACAAATATCCCTTCTACTTACAATCTGGTATAATTCAGCACTCCATGTCAAGAACGCATATAATGGTACCTGCCTTAGCCACTGTAATTCCTAATAAAAAATCCCTAAAAGCCTATGATAAAAATTGTCAATGTACCCTTCTCTTGCTATAGTTGAAAATAAATAATGGTGGCAACCTTGTTCTCAAACACCACAAAGATCATGGGATTTTAGGATTCATGTAGTAAAAAGCTATATAAGAAAAACACAGCTATGCATATCTTTATACATTATTGTTCACTGTCATTTGAGAACTTTGGCCAGATTTTGGGGATCACATTTCTCTTTACAATCTGAATCTACATCAGGGAGAAAAGTGTACTTATTATAAAAAGGAATGACTGATGATTGGATATCTCTGAATAGACTCATTACTTTACTATAATGGGTTTGTGAAATGGCTTCCTGTCATTATAATTTAATTGCCGGTTCACAACAGCTGTATCCTCTAAAGAGAAGCACGTCTACAAGCGTAAACTTTTTTTTTACCTTCTTGTTGATAAATACCAGTCTAAATTATTTCATTGGCAGATGTTAAATACTCAAGCTTTCTTAAATAAAGTTAACACTATATCATCGAATTAGGGACACCTTAAATCAAGCCGGTTTAATAAAATCCATTTTTGAATGGCTGAGATGGTCACATTTTAAAAGCATAGTGTAATGTTAAGTTCCATGTTTTAGATTCTGAGCAAGTAAACGTTTTGCCAGAACATTGGGCAAATTCCCCAGGGTCAGCATTTACAAAATTTGGAACATAGTACTAAAGTGTGATTAATATTATCTTTTATTTATATAGCGCCAACAATTTACGCAGCGCTTAATACAATACATATGTTCAAAGGGTATGACAAGACAAGAATTGATGGACTTAGAAAAACCAATACATTAGGTGGAGAGAGCCCCTGATCTTGATTCCTCCTCTTTACCCAGCTTTTCTTTTCAACCCTTTCTTGTTTTCTCAAATCCTATTTATCCCCTCTGCTCCCTTATCATATTCAAGAGTGCCTATGAATTTTATTTACCCTTTGTATCTGCTTGCCATTTCCCCTTCTCACTAGTCTTAAATCTTAGTTTTGATCAGAAGATCACAGCAAGTAGAAACATAGGGCAGTGGTCGATTCATTTGTTTTGGTAGCCGGCCAAAAAATGGAGAAGACATTGCTTTCTAATTTAATCATGTTTTTTTTTATTTATTTAAAGATCCGGTCATATCTCCCTTCTAAGGGGATGTTCCACCATCATATGTCCCCTTAATATAAAATATTTACAATAATATTATACTCTGACATCCACACACACACGCTAACACCAAATACTAACACTCTCATGCTAACACCATACACTTACACAATATAACACCACACCAGAAGTAACAGACCCACGCTAACATCCTTTGCACAGACACATCTTATAGTAAAACACACATGCTAACACCATACATTAATACACATACTCCGACAATATACGCTGACATACACATTGATGCTAATGTCATAGGATAACACAATATGCTTATACACGCTAACACTACACTGCTATACACAACATTCAGCAGTGTCCTCTGTGGTGCCATGCCATGGACTCCACGCATGTTCAATGTTTTGCTTATGGTAGACTCATGAACAGAGATGTTAAACAGTTTCACTATTACTTCAAGCATTTAGCTGTTACTCTAGGGTACTTTTTTACCTAATTGAGCATTCCGCATCATGCCCTTGGAGTAATTTTCTATGGACAGTAGCCACTGAACTAAATCGTTTTCATTTAAAAACAATTTGTGGATTGATGAATATGTAAACGCTTTGTAACACTTTATAGCTTTATGCAAAACAACAATTTTTGAGGCATGATTTACATCAGCAAATGCTTCTTGAGAATAGCAAACTCAAAATGTTTTTTGTTTTTTTTTAAATGTTATCTTAAAGTAGCTCTAAAACATGCCCCCAATCCTGTTTCATTAATTTGACTCCAGGTTTTGCTAACTTCTGACTCCAATTAGCTTTTGTTGAAGTTATTAGCCTAGGGGTTCAGATACTTTTTCAACCCACACTGTGAATTTTTGGATAATGTATACAATATGGATAAGAACAATTCAATAATTTGTGTATTATTAGATGATACAGATTGTGTTTGTTATTGTAACTTAGATGAAAATCATATCAAATGTACACATAAATGCTGGTACTTCCAACTGGTTACTTATTCATGCCACTTTATACACTGAATCTGGCACTACAATACTGGCACTATACACTTACACACACTGACTCTACCATTATACTTATACACACTGATCCAGCACTACAGTACAGTACACACATATACATTGTCTTTGACACTTCAGTATACACATACACTAACACCTCCCCCCTCACCTCACGGAGACCTGTCTTCTATCTTAGAGTCACATAATGCACGTTGCATAACCAACTGGGTGCCTTGTAGCACCTGCTTTACCGCACCCCTGCAGCCAAGCGGAGGGGCAGATTCCCTATGGTGGCTGGCTCTGTTCAGTGCTACCTACTTATCCTGCAATGCCCTGGGGCACCCGGGTAATGTCGAGCCCTGCCGTAGGGGACCGTTTCTCTGCAGTAATATCCCAGTGGCCTACCTGGGAACTTCTCTATATTGGTGGAAAGCTATGGCCACTCATACAAGGTAGCAGAGCTAGTCTATAATTACTGTGAAAGGAGGCAGGGATGGGCAGTTCCTGGGTGTGGAGTGGGTCGGGCCAAACACCAGTTACCCGCTCTGATACCTTCAGACCAAACTTCTTCAAAGGCCAGTTATTTACAATTATTGGTAGCAGGGCACAAAGTGTAATGAGTGTTGATGTCAACCCAGGGAATGGAGCAGATCACTACCTGATTTATTCTATGCTACGGTTTTTAAAGCAAAAAATAAAAGCACAGTACTGCCAATGAAGGTGTGTCTCAGCAATGAAAGTGTCAAGTCCTCTGTAAGAGACACCCTTCATTTGAAACCAAATGTACCGCAAACGCCAGGTGCAGATTAGTGAGGCATGGCCCTTGATGCTTCGATTAAGTTGCTAGGGAGGAAAAGTATCCCATAGCAACCACCCAGTTTACACAAAGGAATTGGCCTAATTTAAATAGTCTTTCCTCATGAGTGAAGCACACCAAGGTTTCCTTTGTTATCTCAGTTGGATAAGATCCACACTGCGGCTCCTTCACCAAACTGGTGCCAAGCACACACACACACACACACACACTCCCATTCTGTGTAGGTTTTCTTTTGTGCATTTTCAAACTTGGAAGCATCATAAGGATATTGCTGTTATAATTTCAATAAACATATTAATGCATCTAATATGTTCCTTGCTATTTGCACTCCAAAACAATTACTTTTTATAGTTCTTTTCAAGCAAATTTAATATGCTTTCCTGAGAGAAGGATATGGTACAATGTGACTTGCCTTTTTAACATTTTGATATATCTTCCCACAATAGCAATGCCTTCCCACACATTGTAATATGGTCTTTAATATATATATATATATATATATATATATATATATATGTATGAGTCTTATTTAATAAGAAAGTGGTTGTACTGATTAAAATCATTTTTGACCATCCTCGCACGGTGCCCGTTTCACCGATTTGCTGTGGCAAGGGTTTAGGTTAGGTGGGATATAATGAGATGCCAATGGTTAATATGCATAGGGTGGGATACATTGAAGGAATGAAGAGGGATATGCAATAAACTGTTTTGTTTCATTCAACATTAATTATTCTTTATACGCATTAATGTGGAAAAAATGTTGGGCACACGACAATGCATGCAGGGTGTATGTAAGTAATATTTCATACCAAGGCATGTAACACATTCCTTAATGCTAAATCATGAGTTGGTATCTAAAATATAAAGCCTCTAGATCTGTTCTCACATGGATGGGATCTAGCAAGGTTAAAGCAGCTATCCAACATTTTTTTGATTAAAGTACTGAAACTCAGGAATTAGAAAAATGAAGGTAAAAATCCCTGGCCTATACAATTCCAACTCTGTTCACTCTCAAAGTGACATACTTCCTAGTGTCCCTTAATGTCCATTTTATAAGAGCTCAGATTGTCTGCAATGGATGAATTTATCACAGTGTTCTCCAGCCCTAAAAGTATTTCCATTCTATAAATGTTTTGTTTTTCACAAAGCTACCAGAATGCATCATATTGATATAGTGTAATACAGTGCAAAACCATATGGTTTATACAGATTAATCTCATGGATTTTATCCATGGCAAATGAATGTTCCATGTGTCATGATTATTGAAAAGTTGTGTTTACACAGAAGAAGGAGAGATCATAATTATTCAAATCAAGATAAAAGATAAGCGATGATGAAAACCACAGATGACATATCGAAAATCCATAGTGACAAGATGACACCTTCTTAGTGCCTGGAGCTGACACATCATTTGCAAGAACTGCAAAATTACAAAAAGTGATGACAGTCTGCCGTCATGTTATTGAGTTTCAGCTGCTTTTTAGTGCAGGTAAAGGGACGATCCTTTCCAACAGTTACAGCTGCCACATTTTTAGACAATCATTACGACAGCATATATATCACTGGACTTTAGCAATCCATTCTGCATAAGCATGAAATTACCTTATACATAATAGACATTACTTTTTTCAAGCATGCCTAGAACAACAAAATAGTATGTTATGTATCAAGCAGTTCTGGTGCTAACAATAGGAACCTTCCACAGCTGTATTCCTATATGTCTGCAGTTTAAAACCGTAAGCTTTCCCTTACATATTGAAAGCCTGAACATCATTGGGTTCATGGATGGAAGTCAAAGATCAATGTTATCCATAAGGAAACATGCATAGAATGATTGCATTATCTATTGTGTTGTGTTTTATCTTCCAACGTTTATAGATCAGCTTTAAACTGTTCCCAGTAGATTAGAACATTATTATTGAGAATTGAAACAGACAGGTGGTGCAGGGGCTCTGTCTGAGACTTGTTCAGAATACTGCAGAGTTTGCCTACAGCTAAGAATCCCTCAGCGAGTGAGCTAAAAAAAAAAAAATAAACAGCTATCCATACAAAAGTATTGTGTGCATAAAACAGGAAAGCAGACATGTTTAACAATGCTGTTTGGACGAAGAATAATTGATATGCTAATTTTCCAACCATGTATATAGAAATTATCCCCAGTGGATATCAGCTCTAGTAAAGGTATGGGTAAACTCATTAAGATGTGAATGTTCTGCAGCAATAATTCCTTATGTTTCATCAGAACCACTATTTAAACATTTATATTAAATATAATAGCTTTAGAATTTCTAAACCCAAGTTCTATGCTTCCTGTAGCACTATATGATGCTTTTTACTAGGCAGATTCAACATTTGCCTAGACTACTGTTTTTTTTAGAGGGATTTCTGGAGATAAGGGGCAACTTTACAGTAACCCAGTCCACATCCATCCATACCATATCGATACTGAATAACATTAAACAGCATCTGTGTGCAATCTCCAACAGAGCTATTTGTTAATAAGTGAGAGTCTTGGTGCCTCTGTAGGTCAAATCTGTGGAACATGGCCTTACATGAGAAAACAAGGTACATGAGAAAAAACCCAGCATCCTCACCCATGCTCTGGCTGACACAAGGTGGCAAACAACGCAGCCCAACAGAGATAAGCCAACTAGGTCCTGATGCTGTGTTCATATATTCATCATTTTTGTTTTCAGAAACCACGTTGACCACCTTAGTTTTATTTAAAAGAAACACAACTTTTGTTTGGTTAAATTGCCTAAAAACAGTAAAAATAAAGCGTCCATTAGCCAATATTACTCTAAGCCCGATTTATGTAACATGCTTAAAAACAAAAAATTTTTGCTGTCCCTTCAGGTATGGGAAAGGTTAATACATCTCCTAAAAGTGTATGTTGCTAAACTGAATCCATGCATGAAGAAATAGTTTGTTGTGCCCATTGATAGTTAAAACTGGAGCATTGACGAATTGAAACTGTGTAACCCATCTCTAAACTGTCGTTTCCCGACGCCTGAATGTTTTTATATAGCAGGCATGAAATTTATATTATATATAAATTTCTCTCATTACCCACCATCTCTATTAGGGTCTAGCAGACCATGAAATAGACTTTGTAAGATCAAGAAATATTCAGTTTTAAAAGGCTCGGAAAACATTATTCAGGCTTCCGGCTTTTGAAATTCTGGAAGGAACGAAGCACAGTATCAGAGTTTGAAGAATAGACTCTATAAAGTGCTCCAGCTCTGAGCATCACTCGTTTGAAGCTCTTATTAGGTAGAATATGCTCTGTATTGTGCATGATGCCTTTTTAACATCTTATTGTACTAAGCTTCGCTCTCTATAGAACATTTCTCAACATGAAAAGATATAACTTGAGGATTCTTTGGAGGTAGAATAGCGATATGGCTCCTTGTCATATACCTGTTACTGAATATCTTCTTGTTTGGCAAAACTGAAATATAACAGAGTTTGAACTAGATATTCTCACTATGTAAATGACCCAGTTTTGAGGGCCCAGGAGGATTTGCTATGTAAGAAAATGAGTCAGTCATCTTTAAATAGTCCCCAGTGGAATCCCATTAATGGATTAAAAAAAAAGATCAGTGCAGTGGATATTCACTGCTGACCAGTGCATAATATCCAGCAGGATGCTTTGAATTCCTGTGAAGCATAGCAGAGCTGTCAATCTGGACCCCTGGTTCTGGATTTTCCATTCAAATTTTTTAATGACTGCACAATTTGTATACAATGCAGGGATAACAAAACACAATGTTAAATAGAATGCTAATGAAGACTGTTGTATCAAAGGTGTACTGTTAATGCAGATGATTGAATTAAATGTGTTACATCACATAATCCAGTACATTTAAAGCAAAGGCCATTGTTGAAGAGCGAGCAAGTTTCAGTCCAAGACTCATCCAGAGCCTACTGAAGAACTTCTTTATTATGGACAGCCTAGAGGAGGAGGGCTAATCGCACTACTCCCCTGGACCGCACTTCTCATTCCTCATTCGTCTTATTTAGTGCCACCCTGCCCCAAACCCACACCCTGCACCTATCCCAGTCACACCACCACCACCACATTTCCGCAGGTCTTTTTCCAGTGAGTTGAACCATATGTAACATTTCTGGAATTGTGGTTGTCAACTGCTATTACTTTATTCTGAGCTTTCTGTAAATTTGAGTTTGTACTTTACCTGAGTGCTTAAAAATGTATGTTCTTATGTTCTACTGATTTAATGTCTTGTTTGATAAACATATATATGATTCATAATTGAAATGAATAAATCAAACATAGTTTAGCTAAGTGACATTTGCAAATCCATCACAGCACTTTCTCCAGCTCATCAACTAGACAGGCAAATGTTGACCCTCACAAAGGAATTATCAGTTGCCACCTAAAGTGCATGTGATTTGCTCTGAGAGAAGACATGCGCATGTTTTGCGTCAGGTTGAAGTGACCTTGTAATTAACAACAAAAAAAACAACATGGTACTTAATATTTACATTTAAATACTTATCAACAAATTCAAGATCCAAAACAGCATTTTAAAACAGCAGAGACAGATTGTACTTGTTTTGATGGCAATTTGACTACGCTATTCACATTTATTCAGTGACTTTGCTCTCGGAGGTGTCTTCACTATTGTATCATGCATTGTGTTATACAATAATAAATGGTTCTATACTAGAAATCACTACATCTATTTTGTTAAAGTACCTACATTATACCAGCAGATTGGCGGATACAGACAATATACACAGTACTTTCTGGTGCTGAAAAGGAATATTAAAAGCACAAAGCAAAATGGCCAATAGTTTAGACTGGTTTGAATTTCTAGGGGAAGCAGCAGTACAGAAAAAAACTTACCTTTTTTGCCTTATAAATTGGCAAATGATCAACTAACCAAATGTAAGTAAGTTTCTACCAGTATGAACATTACTTTGCAGAATTCGCGAGGGAAGAGGAAGCAAAAGCAATTTGGAGAAATGCTGGTAAGATTTTCTTTTACGGTGAAAGAAAACTGCGAACGCTTTGAAGTTTAATCTCAGATATTGGCAGCCCACATAAATGAAACAGGGGCTGTATTTGAATTCAGATGAGAACATAAAACACAGTTATTTCAAGGTAATATTTAGAGTTCAGCCAAGGAAATTTGTAATTCCTATTGATAGAAAGCATGTGCAACAAAAAAAAAAAACTGGGTGATAAAACAAAGTTTATTAGAATATAAAAAGAAGGCAATAAAAGTAATTGAACATTTAATGGTATTATATATTTAGGTTCTTCATTAAACAAAAGGGACAGAGAAATTCAGTAGAACATTGTGACTAGGGATTGGGGCACAGGGCCCAGGACAGACAGAAAAATAAATGCTAGGAAAAAAGCCACGTGGCTAATAATAGATCTATTCCTAAGTAAGCAATGAAGTCACTTTAACGAATCCTGCACTTCTAATGAATTAGCCCAATCTAGAGTAAGTACATAAGGGAGAAGCCTCCTGATGGACTTGTCCTGATTAGCTGCTTTCCTTTACTAAAAGTAGGTCACACATATGTCTATTAAACAACTATTTTATTAATTGGAATATATTTAATGGAGCTTCCTCTTTTTTAGATCCCTTTATCTTATCATTGGGGTATTAAGAAAGGAGTCTGCAGAGTAGATACGTTCTAACGCATAGGGGACAGAAAGTTTTTTAAATACAGGCAAGCAAGCACATCATTTTGGGTAGTCCATCATGTGCACATGCAAAGGTGTGGGACCAATTGTGTTTAAGCAAAATGTGCACAAATTCATGAACTGATGGGCCATCAAGAGACATTATCTATGATTTAGATACCGAAGCAGAACTTTATTACAGAGGCTGCCTCTTAGCCCAAGAAATTGGGGTACAAAATATAGATAAGTATAATGTGGCCAGTCATCATGTCACGTATGCTCCATTGGATATCACATCTTTTTCTGTTACAGTCATTTTATGTAGATAAGCCAGTTCCTTTTTTTGAAGGACTCTGTAGAAGAGCAGGGACATGGGTAGAGTAATAAAGATAGGGTATATGATGATGGTGATTATATGCTGCCTCAAGCTGAGAAACCCAATGAAACAGACATCATGGACGTATCTATCCAATGAAGCTTTGCAGAGAGCTAAAACTGACTTGTTCAAGAAATACATGTTAAATTAGGGAGGCAGCAGGGAAATGAAAGAAATGAATGCTCTAAACTGGGGGAATTTAGACAGATGCAATGTTTCATCTTAACTATTGTGAAAAAGCTTAGAGGGCAGGGCAGGGCAGGGCAAGGCAGGCAACATTCAATTTTGTCTATTCACCAGGATAAATCTGAATGAGACTTGAACAGTTCAAAGCCCTGATGTACCTGTAACTCTGCCTTTCGAAGAGCAAACTTGGTGAACTCCTCTGCATGAAGGGATAGCTAAATCAGTGAGGAGAGTTTTAAGAATTCTCCCATTTCACATGGCCAAGTCACCCCTTCCTGCAGGAGATGCTTCCTGGGGTTTGCTCTTTAGAATGAACAAGAAGCTGAGCTTGTGAGCTTATAGTCTACTATGAGGTTGAGAGGTAACGAGACAGAAAGTGAGAGACTCCTTGGGTTATTTGATTGTAACAAGAGTCATGTAGAAAGGTCATTGGTGGTGGTGGGGACAACAGATGGTTCATTTCAGAATGCAGGTTGTGGATACCAGAGGAGAAAGATGGGTTGTATTATTAAGAAAGGAGTCTAAATAATGGTGAGCATTTAAAATTAGAACAGGTAGAGGAGGTTTGGACAGAACACGGTATTTAATTCCAGAAAATGGTAACGGCACTTTCAAAATTCTGGAGACACAACTGAGAGGGGAGATATGCCGGCCATGGGCATATCAGATATGATGGTTAGGAGAGTATTGGGATCTTCTTGTCAACACATACTGAGGACTACATAGTTAACTTATAGAGTAAGCACAGAAAAATGCTGTCTGAAATCCTTGGTGCTCTAGATCCACAGAGGCCCTGAGGAACTTTTTTGTCGTTTTGTCCTTTCTTGCATATGTCCACCAGTCTGGCTTTACAAAGAGAACTATTTTTGTTGAGATATTCTGGTTTTTACAGGCTATATTTATTGAGATTTGAGAAGTCTTGCAGATATCCACTTTAAGGAGAATATTTTGGTCTATTTTTTTTGTATATACTAAATGCCTAGAATCCTACAATCTGGTTATTAAATAAACTAGTTTCGAGATGCATTCCCACTAGGGTTGCAATTTACCATGAATCTATACCAGAACATCTATTTTATGGGTGGAAGCCTCTCCCAATATATCTAAAGTAGAAAACTTTGTATTTCATGAAAAGCTGAAATGCCTGTAAGTCTTTTTTAATGGTTAAGAACATATTTTATGAAATATTTAATAGTCTTAGCTGTCTAATTGAGCTTAGTACCCTGAAGTAATTTTCTTAATGCTTCTAGGAAATGTCTGTGTTGTGTTGTGTTGGGTTTCATAGTTAATTTTTTGTATTGGCTTAAACAGCCTCTTAGGTTTTAATCTTTTCAAGAAATATTAGTGGCAGGTAGGGTTGGATTTTAAAGAGATTTATGTGATACCAGATTTCACCAAACTGGACACTCAATACATTTACTTGAAGTTTTAAGAAGTGTGTGTAGGGGTTTATTCAATTACACATAAGTTTGCTTGAGAGCTTTAGTTTCAATTCTCTCACTTCACCATGCATTATAAACGGGCAGCACCAAGGGACATGTTTCACATGTAAACTGGTCCTACATAAGGCACAACCCAAAGAGGAGACTTTCAAGAAATCTTACTAGGATAATTGCATTATACAAAGCTCTAATAAAGCTCTTCTTGCAGAAGAAGCTCACTTGGACTGATCTTCAAAACAGCAAGTTAACAATTACTGTCCTTGAAATCCCCACATTCATGTACCTGTCAAGCTTATGTAACAAGACTGGAAAGTTCAAGAACTGAAGAATGTATTTATACGTTGTTAGCAATGTAAATGAATTATTATGTGTCAAGACCGTTGCCTTAAACTAGGAACATAGTTTGCAGTTATTGGGAACTAGCCACTTTACATTAAAATCATCAAGCAGCCAAACATTTATATATTTTTTTTTGTTTTTCGGGTAGTAGTTTTTTCGGGTTATGTCTGGTGGAGGCTGTGCAGGTAGACTAGGTGGACGATAGATGCCTGCGACGACTGGTTTTGAAAATGGATTTTAACAGTAATACGTTCTTGGTGGAGGAGGCAGGAAAGCAATTTGAGCATGCTGTTTATCGATTCTATGTAGATGGATCTTGCCTCAACCTTTCTTTCCTGGACAAAAATATATCTGAGATTGCAATGGCAGTATCTGGTATTTCATTACTGTTTTATATCAGCTCTACCCTAACATTTCAATCTAATTTTATAATCAATGGTTCAAGGACAAGTGTTGAATGCAACCAAACAACCCAAATTAATGTTGCAGCAGTAAAATTCCTAGTGCAAGATACTTAGCCCCTTATGTACTTTAGAAAAGTATCTTCAACAGCAATTCTGTCCCTATGGTGGTCCCCTACTAGATCAGCACATTAAAATGCTAGACATTAGCATATGCATCATTAGTAAAGTAACTTAAAAGGGGAATATTGCGGGACTGCAATTTTCAAGACCAGCTTAACACACAGTCGGCAAAAAAGTTGAAAAAAGTGCCAGCAAGCAGTGATGTAGGAGTCATACTATAACATCTTAAAATGCAATTAGTGCTGCATGCAAATAAATAGCTCTATTATGAATGTAATATGTAAAGGTTAATGTTAATAAAGATCCATGCGTAAGCTCTATACTGCTATCAGATAAGTATACGTTGAATGGTTATAGAAATTGAAGCCAGACACAAACCGAGAATGCAGTGTATTTTGGGGGCTCTATATGGGCAAACCAGGGGACACTCTGATTTCACTCAGCAGCTTTCAACTTCAGAGCTGATTCCTGGGCCTCCAGGTCAGTGTGTTTAATCTCTGCGTGGGGGAGCAGTGTTTGCCGAAGTCCACTCTCAATCAATAGGAGTATGTTACTGTCACTGACTGGCGGCTTGAGCAGCCAATCAGTGGCAGTATTGCGACCCCACTAAAATCAACGGGAAGAATTTACACAAGCACACAGTAGTCAGCGCCGGGAACTGACCGGAGGGGAATACATCATATGCAGGAGCCGTATTGGCCGACTACATCTTCAGCAGGGCATTTAGCTTGGGGGGTGGGTAAGTGGCCAAATGCATTTTGGAGGACTCTGCGGATACATTAAGGTGCATATGATGGAAACAAAGTGTCCAACTTGAGTATGGTTACACTGCAAAATAAGTATATTCAGTACTCTTTTATTGTAGTAGAATGCGGGGAATGTTCTTCCACTTTACAGATCCCTGGCCAAATCTCACCTAGAGTACTGTGTACACTTTTGGAGGCCCAATCTTCAGAATGATATTGACCTTTTGGAGAGAGAGTTCAGAGAAGGGCTACCAATGTCATAATGTCACATAACGACACTTACGTCACAACAATTTAGTAAATAAATGTGCAGTACTTTGATGACACCAGGTGCTGATTTCTCACTTTGTAACCCATATGTACATCAAGTTCACAGCCAAAATAAGGACATTGGTTAAAGTGCTATTAAACTTTAAAAATGTTAAGGTTTTACGTGTCATCTATTAATCAGAGGCAAAAACAGGTGATTGGCATTACATGTGCAGTGAGAGGAAAAGGTGCTTGCTTTACTTCCTGTTTCAGCTGATTGGAGCATGCATTGGCCAATAGTTTCAGTTCGGAGGAAATGAGAGCCCTTTGGGAAAAGCCAAGTTATTCTAAAAGTTTAATGTCACATTAAGGTTATAGCAAAAGATATTTCCTGTTCAGAGTACCATGGATTTTAGAGCAGGAACGTAGAATGCTCTCTAAAATGATTTTGTTTTGGTAGATTAAGTCAATACATTTTTATATATATATATATATATATATATATATATATATATATATATATATATATACACACATACACACACACACACACACACACACACCTAATTACAGAAAATAGTTAGGATTAGAAAAAATAGCATTTAACACATAGAATGCTGATCACCAGGCAAAAAAAAAAAAACACATTTACGGCAATTTCACTTTAATTATTCCTAACACTAGTTTATTGCATTTGGCTGGCTTGCTTCTTCAGCCCACGTTTTACAGGTTAAAATAATGTTAGTGGGAAACAGAAAAAATACATTTCAGATATTTTGAACCACAATTTCTGGGAGCATGAATTCAAGGTTTGGCAGATGGCTTACTTTTCAAAAAATGATGTGTTCAAAAGTTCAGTTACATAAAAAAATAGCATGTCAATTTAGAATTGGGCAGATGGCATTTCTAAAGAAATTGATCCCAGGCCAAGGCCAATTAAGAGAGCAGTCTCTTTACCAAAAAAGGCTATGTATGTATACCATGAATGCAAAAAACAACATTAAGGAAAAATTGTAAGCCCAAGACTAAAATTACATGCCAGGAAATAGAAATATTCTAAGAAATATGATCATTATTACAAGAAACACAAGTTTCAGTACTTATTTTCAATATGAAAAAAGGAAGCTAGCACACGTAAAAGTGCTAGAAATTAAAGGGGCGGTAAAAAAACCGACATAAGGCCAGTATCGAATGGTTATATTGTTACACATATAATTAGTCATTTTTGAGATTTGGGGAAACTAAATACTAGAAATTATACTATAAAATATATACATATAATAAAAATACTACAATTAAACAAGGGATTTTGCGCTTTTTAAACCGCATTGTCGATATTGGTTAAATAAATACCTTTTTATACAAGGTGTTATGATAATAAAGTTCCAGATTATTGATCTATATCACATATTGCTGCTCTTTGAAGTTAAAATGCCCAGGAAATATATATATATACACATATATATATATATCTATATATATATATATATATACACACATTTATAAATACTGCATATATATATATATATATATATATACACACATGTATATACACTTTATATGCTCATAATGTACATGCATACACACACTAGCGTTGAAACTTTTGGGGTAGCTTTGCTGTCTTCATGGAAAACAAGGAGATTTCTAGCTGTGTAACATAATTGCAAATGTTTTTCTAATGAACAATTAGCCTTTAACCCCTTGATGACAATTGCCGGTCCGGGCACGTCACCGAAATTCAAGTCGTTAACGACAATTGACGTGCCAGGACCGGCACGTCTTTAACCCCTTCGTGACAAAGGCTGATTTTACTTTTTGTACCCTTCGTGACAATGGCCGTTCTAACATTTCTGCGCTGCTCGTGTTTAGCTGTAATTTTCTTCTTTCCCGTTTACTGAACCCACATACATTAGATATTGTTTTTTTCAGGACAAAAAGGGCTTTCTTTAGATGACATTGTTTTGATTGTATCATATTATTTACTACTAAAAAAAGTATAAAATATGGTGGAAAATTTAGAAAAAAATCTCTTTTAGTTGAAAAATATTTTACTCGTCTATAAAAGGTAATAAAAAAACCTGCTAAATAGATTCTACTATTTGTCCTGAGTTTAGAAATACCCAATGTTTTTATGTTTTTATGTTTTATGTTATGGAGCAATAAGTACAGGTCGCGTTTTGCTATTTCAAAGCCATTTTTTCCAAATCTGGTAATTCTTCCCCCCCATGTGCCATTTCAGGTATCTTTGAGCCCGGCCAATTCAATTTACCCCATCAAGTCATATATTTTTGAAAACTAGACAGCCCAGGGTATTCCAAATGCTAGTATTTTAACCCTTTCCAAGCACTTATTCTACCATCAGCCTTTGTCAAACTTTATGGTAGTAATTTTTTTGCATTTGTTTTTTCACGCACATTTTACTTCAGGTATGAATAAACAGGTTCTCGTATATGTCACTATCATAAAACACCCCAATATGTGTTTAGCAACATCTTCTGAGTACAGCGATACCTCACATGAATGATTTTGCCTGGCTGTTTGGGGGCAAAAGGGCCACATTTGGGGCATGCACATTTTTCAATGTTGAACTTTGGCATTTGGGGATCCACTGCCCATTTGGTACATCTTTGAGCCGGGCCATTTCAGTGTGCCCAATAAACCCATATATTTTTTGAAAACTAGACACCCCAGGGTATTTCAAATGCTAGTATTTTAACTCTTTCCATGCACCATATATACCACCAGTCTTTGTCAAACTTTGTGGTAGTCATTTTTTAGCATTGTTTTGTTTACTTTGTATGGCGGCGGACGCCCGTTTTAAAAACGATCGCCTCCTAAACTTAAGTGGTGCCGCAGCTGCCGGTGATCTTCGCCATCAGCAAGGTGGCGTGTGACAGCGGCATATACCAGGAGCTGTAAATTCATACATAAAGTAGGTGTGTGTGGGAAAAATACACACAAAAATACTACTGCAAACTTTGAAAAAATGCTGGTGGTAAAATGTGTGCATGCAAAGAGTTAAAATACCAGCATTTAAAATACCCTGTGGTGTCTAGTTTTCAAAAATATATGGGTTTATTGGGCACACTGAAATGGCCCGGCTCAAAGATGTACCAAATGGGCAGTGGATCCCCAAATGCCAAAGTTCAACATTGAAAAATGTGCATGCCCCAAATGTGGCCCTTTTGCCCCCAAACAGCCAGGCAAAATCATTCATGTAAGGTATCACTGTACTCAGGAGATGTTGCTAAACACATATTGGGGTGTTTTATGATAGTGACATATACCAGAACCTGTTTATTCATAACTAAAGTAAAATGTGTGTGAAAAAACAAATGCAAAAAAATTACTACCATAAAGTTTGACAAAGGCTGATGGTAGAATAAGTGCATGGAAAGGGTTAAAATACTAGCATTTGGAATACCCCGGGGTGTCTAGTTTTCAAAAAATATATGACTTGATGGGGTAAATTGCATTGGCCGGGCTCAAAGATACCTGAAATGGCACATGGGGGGGAAGAATTACCAGATTTGGAACAAATGGCTTTGAAATAGCAAAACGCTACCTGTACTTATTGGTCCATAACGAAAAAAGCAAAAAACATAAAAACATTGGGTATTTCTAAACTCAGGACAAAAAGTAGAATCTATTTAGCAGGTTTTTTTATTATCTTTTATAGATGAGTAAAAGATTTTTCAACTAAAAGTTAGAAACAGTAATTTTTTTCTAAATGTTTCACCATATTTTATACTTTTTTTTTAATAGTAAGTAATATGATACAATCAAAAAAATGTCATCTAAAGAAAGCCCTTCTTGTCCTGAAAAAAAACAATATCTAATGTGTGTGGGTTCAGTAAACAGGAAAGAAGAAAATTACAGCTAAACACGAGCAGCGGAGAAATGTTAAAACGGCCATTGTCACGAAGGGTACAAAAAGTAAAATCAGCCTTTGTCACGAAGGGGTTAAACTTGGATTAGAGCACACGATGCCATTGGAACACAGGAGTGATTGGAGTTATAAAGGACCTCTGTACGTCTATGAAGATATTCCATTAAAAATCAGCCATTTGCAGCTACACTAGTCTTTTACAACATTAACAATGTCTACACTATATTTGTTATGCAATCAATGTTGTTTTAATGGACATTTGCTTTTCTATAGAATGGAAAATTTGATTCAAACTGCATTAAAAGTTGCAATGTAAAAATGTGATATGAATATGAATTGTGAATGTCATTCTTATTGCTATAGACATGGCCATGAATGATCAGGAAACATATCTAGATTTATAACTAGTGGGAGCAAACTAGCCTGCGTGTACTAACAATGGGGAAAGAAAGAAGATGTGAGCATGATGAGGACAAATGCATTGTCAGGGTTACATATATTAAAATGTTTTAAACCAGTATTAGCATTTCAGAAACCTTTCCAATAGCCCGGAAGGTCCCTGCACAGCAAACATTAATTATGAAATAAAAAGTACATTCAAGTAGAAGGTGACAAAGCTTAATCCACCATATGGAGCCCTGCAGGAGTAGGGACAGCAAATTGGGTAGCCCTTCAGCATAAATTTGTATAATGCAACTATCTTATTTTTTATATAGGATTAATACTAGTCAGAAACCATCAATATACACCTCATCAAAAATTCACAAAAAATGTATAGAAAAAAAGAATGTAGCGTATATTAAAGTCACTTGGGTCCAAAAACAGTTTATAGTCAAATTACCTATAACAGAATTAAAACTAAATAGAATGAACTAGCCAGGTAAGGCATTTTTGTTTATGAAACTTATCTGGGTGTCCTGCACAAAAAAAAAGTGAAGTGAAGAATTCCACACAAACATTCTAATTTTTACTATATGGACTTCCAGTAATGCATAAACAGCTGATGAAGTATTGTTCTAAACGGCATATGAAGTATTGTTCTACCTCAATGCTGTTACTTTGCTTAAATCAGACCCTGTGATTATACAGCATAAAAAAAAAATAAAAAAAAAAAAAAATGCTCCAATGATTTAATGATGGTTTGGCACTACCATGAAGTTTATTGGGCCAACAGATGACCCATAAGCATTACGAGCTTGGTTAAGCAGGAGCAATATAATTAAGGGTTTTACTCTTGATTACAGTCACAAATTTAACACTCAGGTGATAATGTAAGGACTGCGTTTCTGTTTATAACTCCAATTTTAAACAAGCATATCATGTCTCACAAAAAGAGAGAACTCGGTAGAAATATCACATTATGTAAAAAATTCATTGTATCAAACATTTAGTAGGAAAGTTAATGGAAAAGGGTAGGCTCAATATGATTTCATATGGGATTTACCCATAAAAATAAATAATGTGAGCTCCTGTCAGACTCTCGGCATCCTCTAATTGCCTTTTAAAATAGGACATTCACAGATTATTTACTGTAATAGATTACAACTGGAACAAGCTAGACTTCCGTCAAGGGGCGCTTGGAAAGATAATAACATGATCAAAAAGATAAATAAATAGGTGAATAATTTATTCTGGGACTATGCCCTTAAATCCTAAAAGTGTAATTGTAATTCATCAATATAGACGATCAATAAATATACCAGAAACAGGTGGATATTTAAAAGATCAGATAAAAACAACTGGATGAATAAAAATGGATAAAAAGTCAAATGTCCTGTAATTTAAAAAGGTCCTCTTTTAAATTATTTACCTATTTATTTATCTTTTTGATCATGTTATTATCTTTCCACTAATCATGAATTACACATAACACACACTTAATACTAACTATTCGTTGATTACTACCTGATTTCGAGTAGTATCTGCACCTGCACTTTAAAGAGATTCTGTTAACACAGTCAGCGGAACCCAGAGGACTTACCTCACTAGGACCTAAAGACCTTGAAGTTCAAGAAAATCCAGTTCCAGATTTGCAGGCAATATCAGCACCACTCCAGGACACACAACAGATAAGCGGGACTGATCTGCCTAAATGTGAGTGCATTCCACCCTTGCGTGTACATTATTATAGGAAGGTATCATTCTATGGTAGATTTCTGTTTTGCATGTTTCATGATACGGACGGATTGACACACACACCAAGGAGTTGATTCTGGAAGCTTTAAAGGTCATATATATTGTGAGTGCAAACACTGGAATATAGCCCTGGGATTCCACAATAGTTATAATATACTACACTATATATATTTTTTTCTTTTTTATCTGTTCTTTTTGAGTTATATAAGATCGCGAATTACAAGCGCCCCTTGACGGAAGTCTAGCTTGTTCCATATTTCAAACATTCCGTGGAGGATGTTTACAGGGTTGCTGCTGTAGTGTCCGATCGTGTTTAAAGGGAAGTATTTTTCGTTCCGATTATATTTATTCACTTTACATTAGTTGACATGTGGTTTCCTAACTTCTTTCTGTCCACATAGATTACAACTGACCGGAATTTTACATATAGGGTTCCTACCCATCATAGATTTCATGGGACAAAGAGGGGCAAACACGGTTCAAGTTAGACAATACTTAAATCATAATATCCACCAATTCAAGTGTATAACACTTCTTTATGGTGTGTTAGGGGAGGGCTTCAAGTCACAGTTAAAAGTTTCAGGACTCACCATAGGTCATCTGCACTGATTGTAGGGGACATTATGCAGTCACAGTGACCAAGTGGTGCCTCCCCTCATTATGGTTCCCTGAGTGATCACACACTCATGAATGACTGTCATCTGTGTGGCTCGTGTACGAGTGTCTTTGGTAATTTAGTGTGGTTCTTCTGACACATCAATAAGTCACAGCAAACATCAAGTATAAATAATAATGTCTATGAAAAATTCCATGTACCCATCCATCAATGTTTGGACAGGCAGCAGCATTTTAATAACAGACCCAATAACTGGACTAGATATGGGACGTTCTCCAGCCCAATTTTTTTTAATAAATGTTTAACCTCTTTAAATGTTTTACTTTGCTTACCTTTGCATTTAACATGCATATTCACCTACCCTCAATCCTTTGGATCTCTCCTACCTCTGCCCTCATGACCTAGAAGCCTCTTGGAGCTCAGGAACACTGCAGTGCTAGCATAACACCCAACATAGCATGCAATGTAATAGGGTAAATACAAAGGCTGCAAAGATATCCCATATGCAACAACATATTGTCAAAAATGCCTTATTTTCAGTGAGATTCAGCTTCATGCATTGGTCATCTGATACCATTAGAAGATACTGACTGTCCTGTATGGTTCCAAATTGTGGTGGGATATGTACCAACTAACTGCTTTACCTAATACCTACCTACTAAGAACACACTACTAGGTACTCTACTGACTACACAACTATACATAAAAAATAAAAAAAAAGCTAAAAGTGAGAGTTGTCCTCCAAGAAACAGGAGACAACCAAGTCAGGATGTAATAACTTTTTAAGACACTGTTAAAATGACAGACATGATGAGGACATTTTTAAGATATATATCGACTTTGCAATATTGATCCAGTTTTTTCTGCTAAAGGCAATGCTCTTACAAAATGCTGCTCATTAATGGCTCTACAAAGCATCGCTGGAGTACCATTTCCAGCCATCCCGGCCAGACCAAGCACCAGAGAAAGGCCCTAATGTGGTCCTGGTGTGTCCATGGGACCCAGGTGGCACTTTGACATGGCAACAATTTGTATTAGCATGGCTGGATCTGGGGGAGTGGCAACTGGCAAACCCCCCAAAAAGTGATCTCCTTACCTGGGATTTTTTTACCTTTCTTATCATCCGGTAGCACACAGGGAGATATAGCTTCCCCCTCTACCTAGGCAGGGCAGAAACAACACTTAAATACCCCTTACATTCCCTTTGAAATAACAAAGCCTGACAATTGCAAGGGAAAGTTTATTGCATGGGAACCCATTTATATATTTATGGTACCAGATGATAAGCAAGGACACATAGGTAGAAATATATAAAAGATTAGGGAGAGTGAGAAACAATCTGAATCTTCAGGAGGACAGGGATGACAACTGGTAATGTCTGGTTAAGGGCCTGAAACTATTCCACATTGCAGTGTTACAAATAGTAGTAGGCAGATGTCTGCCGATTCAGCCCAGGGAGTGGAAACAGGGGAGTGAGCCTTGAGACCAAGGAGAGGATCAAGACCAGCTGATATATACGCCTCTCTTATAGCAAAGACAATGGTAACTTTAGAGACCTGTAGACCTCTTCTGACAACCAAGAAAGAAACAAACAGGACAGAAGATCTACTCCAGGAATTGGATCTCTCTTGACATCCAAAAAACACAAACATTCTTCCTTACTTTTAGCCAGATGAGGGCAGAAGGTGAGCAAATAATTCTCTTGATTCAGGTCAAATGAAGACAACATCTTTGGTCTAATGCAGGGAAACACTATCATCATGAAACCCCAGAATTTGCTAGGACATTGAAAGAGCCGTCTCTACGGGTGGCGACCAAGAATGCCATCTTGAAGGTGAGGAAGCAAGGGAGACATCCTGGAGAGGTTTAAACAGAGCGAACATCATCTGGGACAAAACATACAGATCTCAAGCAACAAAGCTCAGCAACCTCTGAGGCCGAATACTCGTGACTAGAATAAATAGGCAATGCTTCTTAAATATACTCAGGTCAAGTCCTACCTCGGCAGTGGAGCCATTCCGGACACCATAAAGGAAAGATCTCTGGGTTCTTGGTGTACTTAATAGAAGTCAATCTTACATCTCTGTAGAAGGGTGTTAACTACACTGGAAGAAAAACTGACCAGTTAAGCAATCTCCACTCAGCATCCAAGCTGTCAATTTTAGGTACTTCGGATTGGAATGCAAAACTGGACCATGAAAGCGTAGATCTCTCCTAACTGGTAGTGTAAAGGGTTTGGCCACTGACATTCTTATCAGGTCAGAGCACCAGAGTTATCTGGGCCAATCTGGGGTAATAAGAAAGACCCAAGCCACTAGGTCTCCCACTGGAAGCAAGGAGATAAAACAAGGAACTTTGTTGGAGCTGGAAGCCACCAGGTCTGAACTGCTGAGTTATCAGAAGAAATAAAGACTTCCAGATTGAAATTCTGTGATGACTGATAAAACGTGCCTGGATGTTGAAAAAACTTTTTTCATCATTGTCACTTATGTACCTAAGGTAACATGCTAAGGAATCTGCTGGTGTTACCTATACACACATTTGTAAATTTGTACGGAATGGTAGAATTAGTAGGCAAGAGACTGAATATAAAAAAAGAAAAATAAAAGCGTTCACTGGGTTCCTCACATTGATGCCAGGTTCAGAATCAGACCCGGTGGATCTATAAAGTGCTCTGGGAGACTAATGAGTGCTTAGAGTAAACACAGTGGTACCTCTATATCATCATGGCACGTGTTCATGCCCACATTGTTTTTTGTTTTTTTTATATAGTGTCATGTTCTGCATCACTATACAATGCATATCAGTCTTTCAATTTGTAGCTTCCAACTCTAATTTTTGACAATGCAAATTTAAGTAGAAAAAAAAACAACACTGCTCTCCATACTATAAGTATGGTTCATTTGCATACTTAGAGCAGGATCTGGCATGCAAAACCAATTTTTTATGCATGAAAATTTTCCATGAAGAAACAGAAAAAATTATGCGAAATACACGGCAATCCAACTGCCCTGGAAGGCACTTGGCTGCAAACAAAAGAGGGCAATAACTCGACGAACCATGCAACCATAATCATATCAGTTAGAAACTCAAGCCCTTCACAACCAATGATGCACCAGGTACATCATAAAAAGATGATCATTCAGCATCTATGACGTACCTGGTATGTCATCCGTTAAAAAAACAGATACAATCGGATGGTAAAGGCTATGCATTGTCTGTTCTCTGCCTCTCTCCTGCTCACTGGGATTGTGAAAGAATGAGAGCAGCAAGAAAACAGTTTCCCTTGACTCGAAGGTTGGTTGTTTTTTTTTTATATTCTTTTTTTAAAGAGTTTTTTTAATATTTACAATTTTAGTTTGCGTGGTTAATGTTACCGAGGGATTAATAAGATCAGGTTTAGCGTTAAGGTGTGTGTGGGGGGGGGGGGGATTCGGTTTACAACAAAAAATACCTAAATAATGGTTGAAGAAAAAGACCATAGAAAATATTGCCCTGAAAGGCTGCATTTCCATGACTACACAACTCAACAATCATATGTACCAGTTCACAAAAAACACCAAAACAAAACTACAAAGAAAGGATTCTCAAAGTATTCTTTCTTTATTAATCAATTGCATTAGGGGCTGCAGAAACAGCTTTCTGTCCATATAAAGGCACAGGTCTGATAAAATATTGAAATGAAAACAAAATAATTTACATTACAAAAAGACAATGTTCCAGCACATACACATCCCCAAACTGGTCACTGAAAAGTATTCTGCAGAAACTATGTAAAACAACTAAAAAAAAAATGAATATATTTGCCTTATACAATAAACTAGACATAATTCTGGAGCAAGCCTGAACAAAATACTTATTGCTCTTCCATAAAAGTTTCTCCATATGTTCTGCTTTTATGCTTGAATGTACAGTATGGCATACAAATGGAATCCAGCAGGAGAGTTGTGGGGCTTGGAACAGTAATAAGAGCTGGCAGCGCTTCCTCTTCTGTGGTTTAGCCATCATAAAAAAAAAAGTCAAACCTGTTCAGAAAAGGAGCATGTAATTTCCAATCAACTCCTGTGATAAAACAAGACCTTCCAAGCATGATCACATTAGGAGACCAGACTTGCAATACATTTTGCAACAAGAATATTCAGCTGCACTTGCTTTCTTTTGGTTTAGTATATATTTTTTATTTCATCAAAAGAACACAGCTGTGATATTTCCAAAAGATTAATTGCCACAAAAACTGTGGCATGCAATACAAAAAGCTACCTGTTGCCACGGCAACTAATTTGACATCCTGCGTTGAAGGCTAATTAAGTCAATTAAAATGGTTAACCCCATTTTAGAGCTTAAAGATTTAAGCTTGTTGGCTCTTTGAGCACCATCCTGTTCACTGGAGCCTCTTGCATGCAACACACAAAAAAAAAACCGATAAGATGTCAAACAAAATGCGTGTGTGACTATTATGCGGCAATTAGAGCCATATACACTTCCCGCCTGATCACAAGACCTTGTTGTAAGAGCCTTATGATCGTTTTACATTTTTTCACGCAAAAAGCATAGATACGTAGAAAACCATGCTATAAAAATATATATAGCTTTAGATTTGTGAAAGCATGGTTTGTAGAATATCACAAAATCTTAGGAGGAACACAGTTTTTTGTTTTTTTTTTTTAATTTAGCAGCAAATATCAAAAGCTGGAAGTGAAAAAAGGTTTATTAGGAACATTTAACAAAGAGTATTATGTCAAATTGACCACCAGAAGAAAACAAAAAATGCTACATTAAAATGTAAATCTGAAGTATCAAGTACAATGTACTTTAAAAACCAGGCTATTGATATTGTATAGCATCACAGCTATCATAATTGTATAGCATGAATATGAGAATTATTGGTATCACACATACCAGGTTCATTTGTGCCCCCCTTCTGTTAAGGTGAAAATAAACCAAACACGTGATTTTGTAAGTGCCATGTTATCCTGATGAATGCTACTTTCATATTTTAACTAAACTATCCTTTAGCAGCTGGAAGGGGAACAACCACCATTTTTCTGTACGTGGCATATTATGCGCGTATTTATAGATTGCATTTTGCACCAAGTATGTTTTTGTTATTCGAGGCAGAAGTTCAGGAAAACTGACACAATTTTACAGCGGTTTCCTTGTAATTCCCAGTGTTACTCCAGTGCCTGTTACAGTTCAGGATCACCTTTCTAGTGTTTATCTTTAGCCACTAAGGGGTGGTACAAGCCTGAGCGGGCATGTTGCTTTGCAACAATACGTAGCTTGTGTAAGGATGATAAACGTCATCTGTGAAATAAATACACAACTGCAAACAATATAGTGTCATCGTATCACGGGATCACTGTGTTCCAATCTCCAAGGGGCTTCCATGCCACAAGAACTAGCTTCACATATAGCAGAGGACCATGGGTGGGAAAGTACTCATGTGAAACAGAGAAATAAGTTAGACACATAACTAGTTAATTAACCTAATCGGCAGCTGAATAATAGACGTTATTACTCAAGTGATAGTACCAATTTATAGACCTCTGAAGGATGAAGGGCTGAGTTGATCCTGCCAAGATTTGGACCAGAGACCCTGAGGTGTGATCTGGCTCTGCATGCATTTACCAACTGAGCTTTCTCACCGGCATAGTTATTTATGAGACTTTCCCCCCCACAGGTATTGCACATATTTCTCACAATCATCTGACAACATTAGGGGTATGGTGGGAGTTCCCCTTTAAGCCTGTCAGTAGTATTAACTAAGGCCAATAATATAACACGCTTTAAGACTAAATAGACATTGAAAATACTCCCCATAATGTGCATGTAGAGGGTAGAAGGAAAATACCCAGTTCCGCCTTTAAGAATTGTAGTCCGTATGCATTTTAGATGAACACTTCTGTATTTTGTACATTATTAATTATTAGTGTTTAAGCTTGACATGCAACAACAAAAAAAAGAAAAGAAAAATGGCTCTATGAACCATGTGGCTGTATGTCCTGATTGCAATAGCTCTCTCGCAGCCTCCACAGCTTATGCCAATGTGAATTTTATATGATGCCCTTCATATTTTGTTCTTCTTTGGTGTGTACTTTACTGCTGTAAACACAATCTTCCACATGAAAAGAAATAAAACTGCCTGCTGCTAAAGGAATTACATGTTAATGTAGTGTTCTAAAACAGGAAAGCATTGGTGATGGTGGGGGGCAGGCAAAAAACGCACTGGAGGCTAAATCAAATGAACACTTTGGATGATACCAAAAAATGATCAATATTTAATTGAAGTTTGGATAATTAAAAAGATATTTACAATGCATCAAGGTTTAGAACATGAGAGGAAATAAGAATTTCATATTCTTTTCAGCATCACTTAAGGGGTTACATATTTAGTGTTTTCTGTATGATGAACAAGAACAAAATAAAAAGAGACCCAAAATATATACCAAGATCCGAGAATTTTTATATATCAACATACAAATATGAAATGACTTATGAAAAAGAAAAAAGCCTTTAAAACAGGCCGGAGGTTGTAACTTGAACTTTCCAAGTAAAGGCATCAGCTTCACAAAAATTGTGATACTAATGTAAAGTCATGTCGACTACTATTGACACACGAAGAGTCTATTATGCCATCAAAGTCTATTTAATCACCAGACACCTGGAGATCCTCATCTGATCTACCTCTTAGGTAATCAGCGAGCAAAAGTAAATAGTTTCAGTAGTTTTAATTAGATCAGAACACGTACCCGGCATGATTGCAAAGGATCATATATCATCCTGTCAGTGCCATGTAAGCTCAACAACATGGCATCCACAAAGCATCTAGTTAAAACCTCAGCATATACACTGCAGTAGTATGTATAGTAAAAAAAAAATACGTACGTGCTCTAACTAATTAAACCTATAATTTGCTAAATGGATCCTTAGAAAGAAAAGGGGAGAAAAAAAAAAATAAAAAGACTGCGTGGACTACCTCACATTATCACTCAGCTGTGCAAGGTATTCTCTTAATTCTTTAGCAGCTTTGAATCTGCCATATCTTTTCTTTGGGTTAGCACATTCATCCAGCAATGCCTCGAGACGGCCATCTTTGGCGATTTCTGCTGGAGGGTCATGAAGAAGCCCTCCAGAAGTCCCACGCCAGGTGGCATGTCTGGATAAGAGGTTCTGACAAATAGCATAATAATTATGGTCCACAGTGACACGGGAGCAAAGGATCTCCTTTGAGAAAGACAGGCATGCTTCTTTGTCACAGTCATCAAACTTGCTTTCGTACCACACATCCCAATTTTCTGGTTTATCTGAAAAACATAAAAGTATACCTTAGTTAATCGGAAACCAGCCAGAACAACTATCTACTGTGAAGTTTTTTGGGTTTTTTTGCTTACTTCAGCATTGTTGTATTATCTACTTAAAAAAATATCAACTATCAATAATTGCTTTTCATCCTAACCACAGTAACATCACAGTCTATGTTGATGCGCCATTTTCCTGCCTACTACATTCTACACTCTCCATTGATCATACAATAGAATTCAGCTTAAATACAAGCTCCCTACAAAAGGACCTTATTTCAAATATCAATTATCAAGCTACTGGATTCTGCAGCTTCTCTGTAATGTAAGTGATATTTCCCCCTCTTATCTTAAATACTTCTGATATAAATGATTATACTTGTATATGCTTAATGTTAAGCAGTCACACATTTAACCTTCACCTACTTTCTCAGGAAATCTGAAACATTCAAGTTCTCTACAGACACAATATAGATTGTTTGAATGCCTTATATACCGCGTGGCTACAAAAATCTACAAAAATCATAGCAAGGGCAGGGCAGGAATAACGCCGTCATTTTACACTTACAATGTTTCAGCTTTTGCAACATCCACACTAATAAAATTACAATAGTTTGTATAATGTCTCAATTTATGTTGCAGCATTGGTTGGTTTTTTTTTTTCCTCCTCGGAGTTTCCCCCGAGATTGTTGTGGCAATGATTACAAGTAATGGAGACATTATATCATTCTTGACATATGGGATTATGATTGAGAGATTAATACGCTCAGTGGCACCAATCAATCACGTCTGCCTCACAAAGGAACAGATGTTGAACTTGCAGGACAAGATTAATACGGTTCCCCTGTAGCAGCAAGCCAACACTTTCAAGATATCTGCTTGGACATTTTCATACGTACAGAATGCAGTTTCACCCACATGGACCCAGCACATGTTCTTTATATATTAAAAAAAAAAAAAAAAGGGAGGGCACACACACGCAGTTCTGCATATTAACCTTACTACATTTTTTCCTACACTATCCAATAGCGATAAAAAAATTACATCTTTGTAAAGCGTTGCTGTTAAATAACTTGATCCAAATTTTTTTTGTTGTTGCAAGAATAAAACATTTTGCACCAACCTCATCTTAAATAGCAAGTTTGTTTATAAAATGTAAGGAGGTTTCAAGGCGGATATCAGAGGGTTTTATTTCATGTGACTTTGCCTCTAACTCCTTAATGACAAAGCCCCTTGTCCTTAAGGGGTTAAGAATTAATATATTTATAAGTTACTAAAGCTGTGCTCGAGCTGGGATATCCCAAAATATGTTGCTTTTTTGCAGCCTGGGGACTGATGTTGTAAAGTCCTGAAAGACCCCATTCCTCTAAAAAATACCAGATTACAAATATCCTTACGATATAGGTGAACCAGAGACTTTGTTGTTAGAGCAGCTTTTTAGTAGTGTTTCAGACAGACTTTCTAATAAACTATTGCAACAATTAAGAGGGCTGTATAGGAGGTGACTTACTTTGTTTTATCATCTTTTTATCCGCCACTAGCACATTCTCTGCATCAACTAATATTACTTTTCCATCCCGAGGTCCAACTGCAAAGTTGTCAAAGCTGACATCCAAGAGGTAAAGTGCAAATTCAAAGTCATTGTTCGTAAGCTGTTCTGCAATTTCCATCAATTGCCATGCAAGGTCCACACGTTTCTCCCATGGGGAGTTGAAGAAGCTCCAAAGTTCTTCGCCAACGTAGTTTACAGCCACCATCCTGCCACAAGCTCCCAGATATTTTGCAAAAGGCCAGCCTTCATCTGATGGGAAACTCTGTCAAAAGAAAAAGATGTATAGATTTATATAGCTTCACAATAGGTAAACAGCACGTAACAAGTAGTCCACCACATAACGGTTTGGTCTTGTAGGAAGAAAAGGTGAGGAAGGTCCTGCCCAAACAAGCTTACAAAAAATTGTAAAGATTTTATACACAGAAAACAGGGTCATTGGAGGCACATGTTGGGCAAAGATACATAAACAGGGTATGAGTATAGAAAGGAGCAAATGCTTCTGAACCAATCCATAACGTTATTGAATAGCAACAGAACGCAAATGTACTTTTTTTTTTTTCCTAATACTTTACACTGGTTAAGAGGGACGGGGGAAGTCATCTGAGCTGCTCCTTTTCTGCAGCATGCCGTGTGTTACGTATCAGTTATCACACCTCCCATACCTGGCTTTTTTGAGGCATGCTTATTGGAAACACAAGGTGGCTACCCCGGGAAAAACAAAGGACTGCAACTGCAATTATCAAAAAGCCTAATGGTACCACACTTTTTATTTTATTTGAAGGCTGTTTTATTTAATCAGATAAGCAATTTCTCGCCATGTCTTTTTTCATGTTCTGTTGGCTCCGGCTGCATAGGACAGTGGAAATCAAAAGTGCTTCATCAAGTCAGATAAGTAGACCATAATTAAGGCGTTTTCCCAAGATAATATTACTTGGAAATAATGTACCTTGTTACACATTTTTATTTCATCTAATGCAAGGGTCGGTAGTTTTGCTGGTATATTAAATAAATTCTTGCTCTCTGCAAACAGCAACCTGCCTCTTAAGGCATGTTAGCGACTGAAGCAGTGAGACAACTATTTTGTAAATGAACTAAAAAATGAATTATTCAGATCAAAAGCTGAACTTAATCTTGACCATTTTTATCCTTGCATTGTCAGTCTTCAGAAGGTGGGATTGTGAGCAAGAATATAAATATAGTCTATAGTGTATAAAGTAAAAGATCAGCTTTAATTTTGTATAATGTATGTATTAAAAACAATTTAACACGTTTGGAGGTAGCTAGTAAAAAGACATTTTGTACACATCTTCACCTGACAACCCCCCTCCATAATTTAGTGTGAGCACCATTTGGTTAAAAGTCTCAAACCACACAGATCCTGTGTCTTTAAAGTAGGTATTTATAATGGGTTTCAAGAGACATTAACTGTAACGTAAAAATGTGCTTGCAGTGTTACAACCGCACTTTTAAATTGTTTTGGGTCTTATTTTTAATAACACTTTTATATCATTTATGACCTTTTATTTTGTTTTTGGCTATTTTTAGTAATTTCTAGACGTTCGGTTTGCTTACTCTAAATGGAGCATAAACATTTATAAAGGAGTCAATGCATTTACAAACAATTTCAACACCTTTAATTTGGTTTGTATCATAGGACGGAAGTATCAGAATGCCAACGATACAAGCAAAACTGTTAATGAGTTTAAGGAATGGAATGAGAAGAGTACAAGCACACGCTAGGGGAAGCAGCTCTGCAGTTACAATTAAGGGTTATGAGCACACATGGTTACAAGAACAAGTCAGAATAGCCCCAGAACTGCTGTTAGAAAGATGTTTAAGAGATGCGGACGTGCTCAGAAGGAAGACCAAAGTCAGCAGCTGCACTCTGTCATGCTGCCTAATTCAACCAAACCAGTGAATTGTTAAATAATGAATAAATTAGATGCATAGGTACTTAAACAAAAATGGGGTAGGATTGCCAGTGGGGCACTCTCTCCACCGAAGTTTTTCAAGCTTGGCCAATCCGTTCTGGGAGGCGACACTAAACACAAGGTCACATAAAGATATAACTTCTCTTTGGTAGCCTTGTAGTTAGTACAGCGTATGAGCAATGGGAAGTGAGCCATGGCCATGCAGGTAATCCTGAAGAGAGCGAGTGGTTTTGTGTGTGATTTTTAACAGGCCAGGAGGCCACTTGTCTGTACCCCATGCCAAAATGTGCCACTCTTACCCTGAATAAAATGTTGTATTTGGAATTTTTCCCATTTACTTCCTCTGCCTCCAAATACACAATAAGTAAATAAATTAGTTTTGTTTCAATCTGTCTGCTTAAAGAGAGACTGTACCAGTAGCTGACACCGCTCTTGGTGTCTACACATGGAATGTGTCATCTCAAACTGTAAGAGCAACCAAATACCTTGGAAATCAGCTGGGGGTAACAGAACTGGCATCTACAGTTAAAAGAACATGAAGTCTGCTACCTTAGAAATGGGTATCATTTACTGGAAATAAACGAAAGAATCCAGAATAAAATACTTCTATGTTCTGTGAACGTTTGCGTAAACCTGTTTTTCATGAATCAATTTTAATGCTATAGCATTCCGAACAAAATGGTATGTCTGCATGGTTTTCATTGATTTTGGTAAGACGAGCTTGTAGGTTGTAATAATATATAAGAGGTCTGAGAGAACAAGAAACACTAATCATAGTTTGGGAATGCTTGGTGTATCAGGACCTTGAAAACCAGTTTTTGCTTTGTATTAAGGAATTGTACAAAAACAAGCAGGTCTACATCAAGATATAGGAGGAACAAGAATGTTTTGGAATAGCCTAGTTATGCCTAAGCTCCGCTGAGTTGCTGCACTAGCACACGCACAAATGTTAAAGCAGCTCAACTGCACTGTGAGAGACTGATCAACAACTACAGAATCATCTATTGCTGATAAGGTGAAGTAGTCCCACTCTTAGGATGCAATTACGTTTGCACATAGGGCGACTTGTTGAATATTATGTTTCGGTTATCCTAAAACATCTGGAAACCACTGTCTGCCTTGAAATTTCTGCTTAGGAGCACCTTACTGATAGTATAAATACCTTGTGTCTTGTTGCTGAGTTCAGTTTTGCCATGGTGTAAGACTTGACTTATTGTAAGGAGCTTGGCTTTTCCTCATCCAGTTTATTCCTCTTACACAGCTGTTTCAGATTGGGTTTCAATCTACATATTAAATTGATGATTATTAGCACCTGTTTGGTATAATTTTTAGTCATACACCTCACTATATGCCTACAAAATCCCTGGCTTTTTTATGCCGTTTTGAAGGCAAAAGGTGGTCACACCAAATATGGATTTGATTTACATGTTTCTTTTGTTCACTCACTTTGCATTTAGTTAAACAAAACCAAAATACTAACATGCAATGAAAGCATTCTTGCGTCACACTATTTTTCCACACTTGCCTAAATCTTTTGCACTGTACCAAAGTTCAACCATTTATACATTACTACAACACATACATACACACTGCCTTCTCATTGAATGATGGAAACTAATCAGCACTAAAGTGGGTAAATGGTAAAATGTGTGTGACTACAGTTTAAACCAGAGTTTCTATGGAATACAGCAATGTTACACACTAGTTATATGGATGTTTTTAATGTAAAAGGTTAAGGAAAAGGTTTTATACAAATGCACTTCAATAAAGACACTTAAAGCTCTTGCTTCAACAGGCATGAGCAGTAACAACATATGCGAGTACAAAATATTGTATATATGTCTGTTAACATACATCACTGGGCTTAGAAATGGATTTAAGTGGAGTCATGTTGAAATGGATAACCATAGCAGCTGTACTACAGACACTGAAAACAAGGTGCTATGGGACAG
The DNA here is from genome assembly GCA_029215755.1 of Spea hammondii. Taxonomy (NCBI): domain Eukaryota; kingdom Metazoa; phylum Chordata; class Amphibia; order Anura; family Pelobatidae; genus Spea; species Spea hammondii. Next base: position 104,633,468 of record JARDYJ010000003.1, on the reverse strand, counting down.
CCTAGAAATTACCCAAGCTTAAGAAGCTGCGCTACCAACAATAACACACATTCAAAAGTGTAATTTTAAGACTGAAGTACAGTGCTTTGGTGAAAATGTAAGGATGGGACCTGCTGTGCCATGCTCTTCAAGAAAGAGCCACAGAGGATAACAGAGTTCCCAACCTTCTTCTGAGGTTGCACTTGACCCAACTCCTTCACCTCCTATCTTTCAAATGTTAAAGAAAAATTGAATAGGATAAGTGGAGTAGACTGTATACAGACTGTCAGTTTACTTTTATGGTTATAGAAAGAACCCCATTGATTATTCTCCCAGTATCGCCTCACAGCAAGAGCCCATTCTACCACGAAAGAGAATGGCTACGTGCTTCCCTGCTGTGACTAAATGTACCCTAAGTAATAGGAGATGTGCATGTTTTTTCTGAATCCCTATTCAACAGCACACAGGCTGTGACCAAGCAGCAATGCAGGGTACTATAATCTCATTCAATGTTAATGGCCCTTGACTTAAATACCAAGTTTATTCCATTGCCCATAACAGTTTTATGGTATCATTGCGAAAGCCAAACAGTGTTTTATGTGCAATCAAGATTTATAGGTATAGTGGAGATATATAGATATGTATGTATGTATGTATGTATGTATGTATGTAGATAGATAGATCTATATATGATATATACACACACATACATACACCCATTAGTTGTGCAAAAGACGCATTTTGACTTGCTCATCATGAAGGAACTCCGCATTTGCACTGCATAGAGAGGAAAAAAAATGAAACAAAAAAACCTATGCAACACAGTGCTACTAAAATCGCAAGGTAATGGGCCATCTAAAAGGACCCACATATACACACGCTAAACATATTAGTACGGAGAGGTGATGGCTTGAAAATTAAAGACCCACTTATGTACAGATCTGATTTCAATTCCAGTATTACACTGTACATTTTTTTCAGTGCCCGCCCTTCACATGCTTTTTACCCTTTTAAGAGCATTATTAGCAAACTTGCTTGTGTGCCCCTTCGTTTGCATTTCCACAAAAGCCTGGGGACAGTATGTCAGAAAGCAGCTCAAATGCCTTTCCCTGAAGCATCAACCAACTTTCAAAGCTTGAAGCACTCAATAAATAAAATACTCTTTGCTCTTACTATAGTCACAGGATAGCTCATGGCATTAAAATGTTTTTTCTGCACTATTATCAGTGCAGAATAAAAAGGAAGAAATACTAGACGGAGCTTGCTTGCTTCAAGGCACAAAACATTGTTTACGTAACGTTCCAAAGAAGAGAAGAGACACTGAATGCCATAATTAGAATCACTGGTTGGAGCCACTTAAATCTTACAAATCTGCACATTGTAGAAAGGGGGCATTGATGATCACTACAGATTCTTCAAGCAACTCTGGGCTGTAACAATCAGACAGCCAGGAGGTGTGAGAGAAGACAGCCAGTGGAGAATCCAGAAGGTACAAATTTGGGGGGAAAACCTGTGAAACAGCATATAGGCAGCATAGTATATAGGTATAGTGCCAGATATATACCGTATTGGCTCGGATATAGGCCGCACCCTAAAAGTTTGGTGCCTTTTTAAAGAAAAAGTTTTTTTAATAGACATGCTGCCACTCTGCCCCCCCCCCGAAATATGCTGCCACTCTGCCCCCCCGAGATATCCTGCCACTCTGTCCTCCCCCTGAGATATCCTGCCACTCTGTCCCCCCCCCCGAGATATGCTGCCACTGTCCTCCCCCCCCGACATATGCTGTCACTGTCCTCCCCCCCCCCCGAGATATGCTGCCACTGTCCGCCTCCTCCCCCCCCCCCCCCCGAGATATGCTGCCACTCTGCCCGCTGCGGGGGATCTGTATACTAACCCTGCTGCCTGCCCGGCGCCCGGAACTGCATGTCCCGGGGGTCAGGCGCTAGACCCCGAATATAGGCCGAATTTAAAGACTTAAAGTGGGGGGGAAAGTGCGGCCTATATTCGAACCAATACGGTATATAAAATATACACAATATACGTCTAGTCTATATCTCACCATTTAACATCTTATTTATATATAGCGCCAGTAATTTACACAGTAATACATATATTGAAAAGGTGTGGTAAAACTAGAAGTGACAGACCAAGAAACATATACATTAGGGAAAGAGGCCACTGCTCGCAAGCTTACAACATTAAGCCCCATCACGTGTTCCGGGAAAGCTATGGCATTTACTTGAGACTCAAACCACATTAGATGCAGCTGTATATAAATGGAACACTAAAGGAGCATGATCAGTTACCAAGAGATCTGATTATTATATCAAAATGTGAGTCTCAGTGGTCTGGAACGAACAAGAAAACATTTTTGTTATGAGGGCTGAAAAAACAACCAAAGCCAGCCGCAAAGAATGGTATTGCTGGCACCAAACTAAATATTTATATATAATAGATGTATTGTTATACCAATTTGTAGCTCGGTAATGATACCAAAGGTTGTCCCTTATTTATATAGTATCAACAATGTATGTAGTGTGGTATTTCAGTTATTTCCAATTCAACGGCTGTGTTAACAAAATGACAATCCAGTTTGCAACATCTCCACCCTACCGGTCTCAAATCAAATCTTACCGTAGAATAAACTGTCAACAAATACCTTAATTCTAGAAATGTTAAAAAAAAAAAAATGAAAAAAAAAAATGTAAACATGGGAAACTAGGGGATTGCATGAAAACCATTGGCAATTGGCAAGAGATAACATTAAAAAGCTACCGTGTTTTAATCTTCCTGCAATGGAACACACATGGTTTATTTTAAATAACGTCTACAAGAAAACGATCTAGAAAACACTAGCTTTTCTAGCAGTCACGCATACAGTAATTTATGATCTCACAATCTAGACGGTTTCATTTTCATGTTGTTTGTGTTTAACTCACATTAATTTATGTGAACGTTTACCAATTAGGTCTATTTCTTCAACATCTATAGCAGTTTTCAGGGCCGACAAGTGCCTTGATTACCAGTCTGGACACTGACGTCCATACATTAGGCAAGAGTCTTTCATTCTGTGCCTTACCTGGAAAATCCGCGTCAAACTTATTTTACGCAATGTAATTATTCCCATTCTCACATTTCAAGAAAATCCATACCCAATTTACATCTTATCCCTACGATATGGTATTTATCTGCTTGGATGATTTCCAACGCCAAGAAACATTTGTTCTAAAAGCTGTTCTCGCCATGGATATTCCCTGCTTAGTTTGATAGTATAATTAGGAAACACTACAGTGTGTTAACCTTTCAGAACATAGAAGTCTTGAGAAAGGCCTCATTACTACAATCATTGAGGACTAACCGGTATATAGATTATGCACAACACTACCGTACTTCATCAGAAACAATATAAATGAGACGTACCCAATAAACAGGAAATAACCCATTATTTCTATGTGGCTATGGCTACTGGCCACTACGATCATATGATAGTTGAGTGATGTTCGGATTCAGCAGAAATCCCCCACCCCATGCACTTGTCACTGGTATGTCCTTTTAATGGAACATCTTAATATGACACCAATTATGCTGCAAAACCAGTTAATAAATTGTATGCATAGCTTTGTCTCACGTAGTTGTTGCTGTAGGTAGCCAGTGCATTTGAAACGTTTTTGTTTTGTCGATACATTTTTTTTTTTGCAATGCTGCCCACTCAAGACGTTCTTATGATTTGGAGCCAAAAAGCTCATCTTCCTGATTTTACCTGCCAGCACCATAAATAGAGAAAAGCTCTTAACAGCTAATGGGAACACCTGCTGTTGACCAGCATTAAGCCGTTACGTTAGTTTATAATGGTTCCCTCACAGTAAAGTTCCAAGCTATTCAGGGAAAGGACAAAGATTCATTAAGGAAAGGTTCTAAGAAGAAGGGAAATGGCTTTATTCACAAAAAAGTGTTTGCAATTTCCAAATCAGTAACTTCACTATGCCTTAAGCAAACCTGACATATTCCTCCTGGATAATGGGGCTTGTTTAGTTTAATCAGGGCTGCCTTTAATATTGATTGGACCCTGGACAAGTATTTGCACAGTGCGAGAGCAACACAGAGGAGTGTGTTATTTTACTGTTCAAAAGACTGCTCATTTATTTTCTTGGAAGGTAATACTCTCCATAGAATTAAATATCCTAGTTTTCATTGTTGACCAACTTTGCTGCCATAAAATGCTCTAGTCTACTTCCAACATTGAGAGCTGCCAGTGTTACTGTATTTTGTGGGTTGGGATGACAAGAGTGAGAGATACCTTGCTGACTTTAAGAAGCTATAATGCAATCTCTATTAGGGTCAACAGTAAAGGGATACATTAATCAAGTAAAAACATCTAAAGAGATAAGTAATCAGTATGGTGTAAGAAAAAAATTATCAGAAAGGGTCTACAACTGAGATGCCTTGATGCAGACAGCATAGCGCAATGACCAGGTGTCCCAGTTTATTTAGTCCTGTAAGTTGTGAGGTGAGGCTTCCATTGATCAGAAGTCCAGCAACATCCCACAGATGCTGGGTTGGATTGAGATATGGGGAAGTTGGAGGCCAAGTCAACACCGTGAACTTGTTGTTGTGTTCCTCAAACAATTCCTGAACTATGAAAAAGGGTCAATGCCATCAGGGCATACCGTGTCCATGAAAGGCTGCAATAATGCTTTGGTAGGTGGTACATGTCAAAGTAACATCCACATAAATAGCAGGACCCAAGGTTTCCCAGCAGAACATTGACCAAAGCATCACACTGCATCCGCCTGGCTTTCCTTCTTCCCATAGTGCATCCTGGTGCCATGTGTTCTCCAGGTAAGCAGTGCACGGTGATCCCTGGTCAAGTTCTTAAGCTCACGTGCCCATTGAAGGCACCATGACTGATCCGCAGCTACACAGCCCCATAGGCAACAAACTGCAATGCACTGTATATTCTTACACCTTTCTATCAGAACCAGCATTAAAAGAAAAATTATAAGCCATGTTCTTTTAAGTGTGTGTGATTCAGTCAGGTTTAATAATATTTAATTAGAATCTTTGCCATAAGTGCACTCTTCTGATGCTTTTTTATTTAGACTTAAACTGCAATTAGCAGTTTTTAAATATGATGGAAACCTAAGAAAAACAGCTTGAAATTATTTATATTTTGTACAAGGGACTGTACCATTGAGAGATTCCCACTTTTTGTTTTATGTCAGTTTTCTGTGTTTTATTCCTGTTCATTTCTATACTGTTATCTATTGTGATTTATTAAAGGCCTTCTTTAACCATTTTTTGTATAATCACTGTGACTATTTTGCTCAGATTAAATATAAATGAATCTGTCCTGTCTGTGTGCTCTAATTTTGAACTGTTAGCTCTTGGAGTTAACATGCTATGGTTTTTTAGGGAGTTTTTTTTTTTTTTTTACTTAATCGTGTTTTTACAGCGTTTTAGCATTTCAGGGGGTTACCAAATCCTCCTTAGGTATTTTGAAAACCTTAAATAGAACTTGGTGGTGGCGGTAAATAACATTTGGGGGTAGTGGAGTGAACAGGTTTGGGATTAAGGTGTAGTTGCTCCAGGCCCTGCGGGGATAGCAGTGAGCAAACTTGCAGGATCCATTAACTCTCTCACGCTCACGTTCCCAATTAATGTCAAGGCTGAGAGCCAGAAGGCAAGAAGCGGCTTCTGCTGTTGTGTTCGGGCATCTGTGACAATGATTACACCCAAAACCTCTTAAATTCCCCCTGGATAAGTAAAATGTCCAAATTCTCCCAGATATTGAGCATGTATATACATTAGGGCTGCAACTAACGATTATTCTCATAATCGATTAGTTGGCCGATTATTTTTTCAATTAATCGGATTAAAAAAATTAATGTAAATTTTTCAATTATTTAAAATAATTTAATAAACAAATGATGTTAAATACAAACTACAGAATAAAAAAAAAAAAACTTTGATAAAATGCATTTCTTCTCTTTACTTCCCAACCAGCCCCAATTTATGCACATTTGAGCCCAGACATGCCACTGTGCCTGATACGCCTTATACCCCCTGATACACCACTCCATCCTCCCCAGTCATGCCACACTGCCTCCCAAACATGCCACTCTACTTTACCTCCAGATATGCCTTACACACCCTGATACTCCACTCCGTCCTCCCCAGACATGCCACACTGCCCTCCCCACATATGCCTTACATACCCTATATGCCTTTTACCCCCATATATGCCTTATACCCCCTAGATATCTCATAGTGCCCTCATAGAGTCACAGACCCGTTCACACCACACAGACACCATACTTTTATAAATAAGTACTGGGTTAATCTTCACTTCCCCCAGGATTTAGATTCCCCTTAGTTTGCCCCCCCCCTTTATCTCTAACTTGACCTTAAGTTAACTTTAGAAAATTAATTCAATTAACCCTCAGTCCTCATCATTAAATTAACCCTAAACACCCCATTAACCATAACTACCCCTAAATTAACTCTAAATACCCGATCAACCACAGCATCCCCTAAATTAACCCTAAAGACCCCATCAACAGCCCCTAAATTAACCCTAAACACACCATTAACCACAACTGCCTCAAATTAACCCCAAACACCCCATTAACTATAACTTCCCCTAAATTAACCCCCACTTCCCCTAACTTTCAGCAGCCCAAATATTCGTTTTATACTTACAGTTAGATGAGTGTCACAGCAATGCGGTTCTAGAAAAGGAAGGGGGCGGGGCCAGTTGTAACAGTGATTACAGGGAGGGACTGGTAAGTAGGAGCTGCTGCTGCGAGTCACTGAAACGCATTATATAATGAGGGGTATTTTTCAGAGCGTTTGCTCTGAAAATACCCTCATTTTATAATCAATAAAAATCGATTCAACTAATCGATAATGAAATTCGTTGGCAACGATTTTCATTATCGATTAGTTGTTGCAGCCCTAATATACATAACATACAGATCAAATATGAAATCTACAGATGTCAATAAATCTAACTATGAAATAGACAGCGTACCGGGTAAGGCGATAGAACACTGAAGATTTTTTGACTTTTTTCAATTCATGCTGCTAAGCAGGACTGCACGTCTTAGCTTTGTTGATTAAGCTCTTATAATCCTCATTAATTTCTGTAAAAGCCATGGTGGGTGAATATTGGGATTTTAGACTGAATAAACATTTTAATTATGCTCTCTATGCTCTCTGACCAGTGGGCAGCTAATTAGGTCAGAAACAAGGATAAAAAAGCCATAGAGGCTCTTCAAGGACGGGTCCAGAGAGCATAATAAATGCAAACCTAAAAATAAAGCATGGGTCAAAGACATAGAGAGGTCACGCTGCACTCTGCCGTAAAGTCTGGGTAATTATAAAATATATTGGTTTAAATTGGCTCCGATTTTCCTTAAATTTTTCACTATGGGGCCATGAACAGGAAAGCTAGCAATATACAACCCCCCCATCGCATCCACCAAGTAACGCAAATTAAATGGTTAGTTACTTTAGACCCAAGATCAATTTACCATTTTACTGCCAGAGTGGTCAGATCCATAAGTATTCAATGCAACAACCACAGATGGCCTCTGAGAAAGGTCAGAGGTTAGAAAAGTAATGTCTATTCCTTGGAAAAACATGATTCAGGTATAGAAGTGTATTCCCACTCAGACTTTGCAAGATCAATAGAGACGAGTTTACAGTGCAATACATTCATCAAAGCGGCTCATGAAACTTGTGTTACGCCTGAGACATGTATAAATATTTAAATGGGATTGTAAGAACTTTCATTTTACAGAGAATTTAAGAAGTTGAAAGTATCTAGAAGTAAATTAAAAACCCAATGGATTGATGCATTGATTATTTTTTTCTGTCTTAAAATCGAATTTCTAAATCTAAGTTTCATGGGGGGGGCTGAATAAAACGTACTTATCGCCTACTCGTGTTTGCTTGAATCCACGACTAAACTGAAGGTTTAATTTTAAAGCTAAATAGTGAAAGAGCAAGCGGGGATCACTTCCATACAAAGCAAAATATACTAGATTATAGTAATTTTACAATGTTAGTATCTGTGTACATGTTCCAATGTGAAAAATTTGAATCCCTTCATAACCAAGGCTGTAGAGGATACTGCACTTTAAAACTGGTCATATAGAAGGGGCAAAAATATGTGGCGCCGAGCCGTCAGATTGAATGTAACAGCGCTCTATGCAGTGTTATTTTCAATGTCCAAATGGAAAATCAGGCATCACCCTCTAGCAAAGTTATCAGGGGAACCCCTTGAATGATGTACAGGGGAACAGTAACAGGCGCTATGAGCATAGACATCACAGGGGCTCACCTGTGCCAACAAAGCTCCACAGAGAGCAGTTTAAAAAGTGTCAAATATGTCCTAGTAAAATACTCTTGGTACATATAATTTGTGTGGGTACACCAACTGAGAAAATGGGACATAGTTAAAAAATGGAAATTGCTGCTGTCCTGTAGTGTAAAAAAACAAAAAACCCTGGTCCTTAAAAGCTTAAATAGAAAGATTTTATTAATCTGATGCTAGTACCAAAACTAAACAGGACTTTTTTTTGGTAACGCTTCTAGTTTTAGTATAACTTAACCAATAAATGCATACTAGAGTTAGAACACATACAAACGATGCAACACAGTAACTCCCTTAACCCTGCTGTTGACCCAGAAGGCCACCCCATTAAACACTTCCATCTTGACTTCAAATGGAATCTGATTTCTCAGTAGAACACAATAATCATGTCCTTATAACCTGTTTAAATTGAAGATTATTCGTGTAAAAGAAGTATTCAGTCTATAGTGTTAAAAAAAAAAATAAAAAAAAAATTGTACAAGCAGGAGTTCGTTAGCATTGCCATTAAGAAGACTGCCAAGTTCAATGGTTGAGCAGCAAGTGTCATCCACGATAATACCAGACAACGGGAGCTTCTAGGCATGTAGATAAAGGAAGGTTTATTGGCGCAAAATGAGATAAGATATTTAGCTATATGTTTACAGAAACATAGTTTATTTTTTCCTGTAGACTGTGATAAATTCAATCCAAACCAAATTGTATTAGGAAATTAAAACTATGTTCCACTTAAACTGTTTAAATTAACGAAGCCCACAGATGGTTTGGAAATGTATTTTAAGGCTGAATCAAGCAAATCATACATTCTAGGTTTGCTCCTGTCACAATAGTTACTTTGTGATGAGCTGCCAGCTTTCATGCTGGAGTATTCTGGGTCTTTGTACAGCCCGGCAACAAGAAACGCATTGAAGAAAAAAAAAAAAAAAAAAAAACCAAACACACACACGCTTGTGTTTTCTTTAATGTTCACTAACACAGCTTTCTGCTTCACTACAAAAAGAAACTAAGATCAATTCTGAATTCATTTTTCGAATGTGAAAAAGCAAAAACCGAAATATTATAAATACGTAAATATTTACTTAATAGCAAAAATCTTTTGAGGTTATGAGAAAAAGATTAAAGATAAAGCAACTAAACCAACTTCCTGTAATTGCCTTGACTTGTGAATTATTGTGGCCGCTCAGAATTGTAGAGTAATGTATGGAGCATAGAAATATTTGCTATTCTTATAGCAGCCTATTCCCCATATATTGATCTCAATGATGGGAGTCCTTTGTTACCCACTGGTTATTTCACAAATATTGATTTATTTACCAAAGTGATTCGAGCCACTAAGTCTTTTTAACACCAACATAACATGGTTCAATATCACACCAAGGTCACCCCTAAAAGAAAAAAAAAAACACCCTAGCAGGAAACATTTCTTAACGTGCCCTTTTTGGTTATGTTGAAGAGATACAAAACAGGCATGCAAGGGTCATCATTGGAGTTGTTGACATAGATAAATACAATGAGACAAAGATATGGGGCTCCACCACAAAATCCATGAACATGCAGTGACTTTTCTACATTTTTGTAGCGAATAAGATACCTTTCATCTGACATTGAGGTAGACAGACGACAAAGAAAAAGTAGCAGCAAACGCAACTCGGTGATTGGCTGTGTGTATCTTTAAACAGTTAGGCTAATTTGTCTAGTACTTAGGAGCTGGATAAACTGTTGTAGGACCCCTGAGAGAATACACAGGGAATGATGTAATACAGAACAATACCCGGAAGACAGCTGGAACCTGTTAGGCTACATGGGAGCTACATTGCCGCTGTAAAGCTGCTGACAGATCTAAGAGACTAGCCTTTGACAGACCTACCAAAACCCACTTTTGTTACAGCACATAACACATAGCTGCCCTGTTAGACATTACAATGAGGGTCAGAGAGGCTTCCAAAGATTAATGACTGTTAATGTTATGATCTCAGTATTGTCAGTCCATGTCCCACATTCACCATGCATCATACAGATAACATGAATGCTATGGATTATCCAAATATGCTTACTGCAATCGTCTTATCCAAACTTTGTTTTTATTTATTATTTCACACGATATTTTATAAACAAACACATCAAAACTAACTTGCCTCCAAAGCCAATAGCTACTACAGGGGCCCGCAGTGGATTCAATATGCAGACTTCCTAAAGAAAAACAATGCCATATGTAGAGACTTGTAATCATCGCAGCTCCGAAGCCAGATGATATCAGTGTTTACACAATTAGCATATTTGCCAGCACATTCCAGCACCTGCAATATGGGGCTTTGTAAACTCATTAATAACCTTCATGATTCCAAATAAGAAAAGTAACATCAACCTGCGAACGAGTTCAACAGCAGGCATAGCGTTAAAAACCAAGACGGCTTAGCCTTTATTAGTAAGGCTAAGAAATAAATATTTAGCATGCGTGTTTTGAGCCGCACTTTGAGTTACGTTCTGAATTTAGCTTTACTGCAAAACCTTTTATACCAACACAAGCTCTTTCCGAATGCTTAGAGTTATAAGCAATTATAAAGGATTCCTAGAATGATGATAAATTCTACGTTGAAAATGCTCAAGTATGCTCAAAATTTGTCATTATGTTTTAGACACTGACAAAATTGCCTAAAGCGTTAAAATATGACATGAAGGTACAAATGGCATGTCTCCTTAACATGACATAATAGACAAACGCCATTTTAAGATTTTATTGCTTTGCACAGTCCCTTGGAAAATTAATGTTAATCCTGGCAAAATAAGATAACATACTAAAACAAAATTATACACAGAGAACCCATTTATTAATAGGAAAGGTCTTGTCATGTTTACAATTGTGTGAATGGTGGAGGGGGGGGGCACCTGTCTGTGGTGCCAGAGTGTTTCCATGAGAATCTAATCTCCTCTTAATTTTCCACAATAGCACCTTAGCGTGGCACTACCTGAAAGTTGCTGCCAAGGAATAATGCCCCCCTAGAAATAAGAATAGCACATGATTGACAGAAGAGACAGCTCTTGGCCAAGAAGAGCAACAACACTAAGTGGAATATTGTGGCAACTATCTTACAGTAGAGAGGGAAAAACGAATACTCACAAGTCTATTGAACTTGAATCCACCTGAACCACTGTCTGCTAAGCCGACAAGCTGCTTTCGCCTACCTGCCCCGAGAGAAGTCTTGCTGGTTTTGCACTACATATAACACTTCAGTTAAAGATAGATGTCTTGTGTCAAACCAACTCCCTCCACTGCAATTATTTTAAATCTGCATCCTCCCAATAAAAAGAGGAATTTTACAGCATTATTTTAAACAAACCACCTGAAAAAAATATTACTTATTAGTAATATCACAAATGAATTAAAAAAGTGTACAAACAAGCCTTAATTAAAAAAGGCCTGCCAAAACAAGCTAAGCACATTGATGGTGCATCGTCCAACTTGTCATTAGTTTATTGCCTTTTTAACAAATAAGTAATGAAGTTTGTCATACCATGATCATAACTGCAATCAATTCACGTAACATCATTTGCGTAACAAGTAACGCAGGATATATTTAATCTTTAATCTCCGAAACATCTGATCAGTGTAAGTGGCGCTCTCATCATGCCGTTTGGTTGTTTGCCAACGTTCCAATGAGCTGCTGCTCTCCACTGCCTCCCATCATGTGCAGGAGGTGTCATGGGTCTCTTTAATAGACTACCTTAAATCTTCCTACATTAGATGTCGTTTAATTTGACCTCAAATGACTTTGAATAAAATTTCATTACCTTGTTATTTAGACTTAGTGGAGCAGCAGTTTATTACAAGAGATACATCTCAAACTAATCAGGTTAACTGAAGAGGAAATGAAACATCTTAGGTGAAAATTGCGATGGCATTTAACAAACCTGAACATCTCATTCTACCATGTTTAGAATGACAAACACATTAGGAGTGATTGGGGCTCATTAGATGGCTGCTTCCTTCCAGGAATGGATATTAGATTGGTTTCCCATTTAGCTACCTACTAACAAGAAATGTCCAAAACCCAGAAGTGCTTTCTGCTCATGGGGGTCTAAATAGACCCATGCCCGCAAAGCTAGCAGTGCTGCCGACTGAAGGTACCCATATCACGTACATGGAAATGCTTGGCTGGACACATTTGCACAGAAAAAACCTTGGAGTGGGGCAAACTCATATGGGGGAGTTCTGCAGAATCCTATACCATTTGCATGGAGGGACACCACAGAGTACATTTGATTGCTGGAGTAACAAAGTAAAAGAGGGGGAAACCCTCATTTTGAGCTTGGACCAAGTTGAACATCCCTAAGTTCAGAAGCCCAACTTTACTTTAAACAAGTTCCTACTTAAAAGGTAGGATCTGGACTTTCAAGACTTGAAACGTTTAGGACATCAGGGCTATTTATTCCTCGGTATGGAAACTAGTCAAGCACCAACTAAACATTGTTTGTTCTTCTCAGAAAAAAAATAATATTATGAGAGATAGATATATATATATATACACATACACATATATATACATACACACACACACACACATATACACACGGCTGAGTTTCAATCATTGTTGACACATTTTATGGACTACCTAAAGAAAACATGCAGTGCCAAAAATCTTTCAGTACAAAACTGATTTTGTATAACTATTTCCTTCTTTAGGGCTGTGAACAGCAAATTCAGTAGGCAAATTACTTATTTTTGCCGGATAGGGAAGGAGATTCAAATTCACTAGAGATCTATCTCCCTTCAGCAGGAATCTGGCATTTACACGCAGAACAGTGCGAGAAGCTTCTAAAGGTTATTTAAGCCCAGAGGGGATAAATTGCAAAGTAACTTAATTTGCTGAATAGTAACATTTAGGACATTATAAAGACAACTACCTATCACCTCAGCAATCGTTGCTTTGAGTTTACAGATGCCACAGTTCCAATTAGATGTGTGTGTGTTTATATACATACACATTTTAATATTTAAGTCTAATGATGTGATTACACTATTGTGTGTATAACTATTACTAGGGAAAATATCATGGGGGGGAGCTTATACTGGGCATGACTAAACTGCATGAAAACTCCCTTGTCTCAACAAAAAAAACTAAATTACTTTGTGATATTCCTTTTGGATCAATGTAGTTCCCCCAATCAATTCTGAACACCTCTGTCAGACCAATGTATTACCCCACTGCACCAGTTACTCAACACTGTGACCCAATATCTTTGCTCTTATCTCCAAATATGCTCCAAAACTTGGCTCTTTCCTCAACTTGCTTTTCTTCTCAGCCATTACCCAGGACTTTCCGTAATGACCCTAATCTCTGGAATTTCCTTCCTCTTTTTGCGAAACTCTCCCACATATTCCAGCTTTAAACACTAATGGCCAACCTATTCAAAGAAGCATACAACGTGTCTCTATACCTGAAATCGTTACTACTCTACCATGAACATGAGAGAGCCAACAGCCAGATTTTGTACAAGATGCAAACATAAGGTCGGCAAAAGTTACTCTACGTGAGATGGAAAAATTCTTAAAATGTACATTACTTGGACAGAATGGGTTCATGTTCATCGTGTTGAGCAGAGCATGAGAGATCTTTATCTCTACGGCGTGTTTAGCATGGAGACATGCGTGCAGTGACTTAATTAGGAATTTGAAAAGGTTATCAGAAAGTCCCAGTTTAAAAACCATCTTCATATCAGACGCTGTATTTGCCTGACAAGCATGTAGCATCGTCTTTACACATTATTTAACAGATGCTTAAAGCCCAGCGAGCAGACATAGCAGCTTGTTCTCCTCTTGTGAAAGTAAAGCCCTGACTGCAGTAGTATCTGACCTCGCCACTTTGTTAATATATCCAGTAGGAGTATTCATGACTTTAATGGCAGAATTAAGCTAGCTGGCATGCATAAACCGTAGGCTGACAGGCTGCTGCATAAAACGGTTATAACGCTTGGATTTCTTTAACTGCTCAGATTAAAAGCACGATGATCACTTTGTTTTAGTCACACTTTGAAGTCTAGCGCAAAATAACCCCACCTTATGTCAGCAGAACTGTCTGTCTATTTAGAATGAGAAACTCATCTAGTAACTGCCAGGAACTGGCTTCTCTCCAGAACAACCAGAATCTATTTTTCATTAAAATGAACTAAAATACAAACATTTGTATGATATACATTATATACACACACATACAAATTCCAATATATATAAGAAGATATACATTCAGAAGCAAATAAAAATGCTAATTATGCAACAAATCCCGCTGCAAACGTTGTCTACATATGAGACAGTAACACAGCCAGTCACAACAAAACATACATCAAGGATTCATACTCATGTACATGGGGTATGCATAATACAGTGTTCAGCATGTGACAAAGGGGGGCTACATTGGAGAAACGGGACTTAAGCTGCACCTCAGAATGAACCTACACAGACGCTTCATCACAAAACATGTAGAAGACAAATATTGCACCCCGGTAGGACATCAAGACCAGTAACCTGTATAATTGTACAAGTGCTTTAGCACTTGAGCTGGTCTCACTGCCAATTGTTTGTTTAGTCGATAATAAATTGTATTCTGATTTTTAACTTTGAAACACTATACGGGAGTCTTTTCTGCTCTTCTTCCATATATCCAGCTGATTCTTATGAAGACTATCAGTCCTACCATCCAATAGCATTGTGGATAACTTCCGTTTTCTACTACATTGTGCTCAGTTTCTTTCCCCCCTCATAGATCTCTGAAAATATTTAGCATTCTTCTAAAGGTGCATATAATGAAGAACGACCTGGTTCACAGATATAAGGCCAGGAATAAGATGATGCATGGCACGGTGAAACACAGAGGACTATTCTGTCAGCAAAGCAGATGTGACCCAATAAACCTGTCTGAGCTGCTCACTTCTCAAAGACTCCCTATTCACAGCACAGACACTTCACTTAAATTATTAGGTGTTTGTTCTGGAGACGTGTTGACAGTCTTCTTCCAAGCAGTCTCACACCTCAAAGCTCTGCTAAGACGCAGCTTTCCACCCATGCTGTTTTGTTTATGTGAAACTTTGTCTCATGCATCGAGCATAACACATACAAAAGCAATGACATTTTAAGCAATTTCCTTAGCAACAGTTTAAAAATACAAAGCAACTCACATGCCTTGTCTTAGCTGGGTCAGTTGTAATGGAGGCCGAGTTAAAATGAGACACATTACAAAGCTTTATTTACTTAGTCGCTAAATGCAAAGCGCCCTTCAGGGTTACATTGGATAGGAATTTAAATTAAAAAAAAATAAAATAAATAAAACAAGTCAACAACTGCATGTGAAAACAGGAACCTATATCAGGGAGTTAATTAGCCTAGAACTTGTTACCAATCTAATAATAAATAAAGTTTTAATAGATGTGTGTTATAATAAATCAAACAGTACAAGAACCTCTCTTAACCAGAATTTGGTTAAAATCAGTAATACCTGAAAGAACCCAAATATTTATCATGCATGTTTAACAAAAGGATTAAAAGGAGAATGTTCGGAAAATCACCGCATTACAGAAAGAAGCCCTTAAATTAGCAATGTACGCACTGAATTACGGAAGGGGTGAAGCTCCCTTTGGAAAGTCTCTTGAAATAATCTAGTGCAAGAGTACGCCAAATCAAACAAAAATTAGTACATTGACTTTTGGGATATATTTTAAGTCTTGGCCAATGATAGTCCAATAAGATAACTGCCACTGCACCATATGCTGTAGTGAAATCTTGAAAGTGTTAAAACGGTATCGAGATCAGTTTTTTTGTGTTTAAGATATTATAAATCACTTTAAGGGGTTCACAAGAATCACATAAGCCTTTAGGTACCTCAAAAAGGTTCATCACATTTGCAGGTACTCATGAAGAATGGCCTGCTTCACAGAGAAGTAAAAAGACGTGCACACACGGGTACATGCAGGTACGCGCACAACAACATAACATGCCACACCATCCCAGCACCTTATAGGCCATGCATAGTGCCAGACTTAGGTAGTGAACTGTTGACAGTAAAACAAACGATCATGTTAAACAAACGGGGCTGGATAAACAATCCGAGTGCCTCATGATACTGGGTGATTTTTATTTTTACTCTCTCTCTCTCTCAAGGCTGGAGCTGGAGACACATCCAGTGTCTAAACATCAGCTATGCCTTGCAAGATGTGATTGGTCATCACACTGATCATAGATCATGACGCCAAACGGATGGGTACCTATCGGGTACGTCCGTTATGGCAAATTGCTGAAGACATTTCCGGTCAAAATTCATATATTTCCAACTCATCCTCCAGCAAAGCTCGCTGCCACTTTATATACCATGTGAGCGCTGCTGGGCAGTTTTGGAGGGCCTATCAGGTCATTTTATGTTGTGCAAATATGAAAACCCGCATGTGTCGTCCTAATTTTAAATAAAACTTTTACCTTATCATGAATGCGCTGCTATGGCTTTAAGAGGAATGAAGTCACAGCCTAGACCAGACCTGGGCAAAGCACGGCCCGCGGGCCACATCCGGCCCGCTGAATAGCTCGGACCGGCCCGCAAAGAGTGTCCTGGTGACTCACCAATGAGTCCGGTGTCCCCCCCCCGCCCCGGTCACTTACCTTAAACTCCTGTGTTGGAAGCGTTTGTCTCGGGTGCCGGCGCTTTACGCTGGGCGCCGGCATATGACGTCAGACGCCGGCGATCAGCAGTGAAGCGCCGGCACCCGAGACAAACGCCTCACGCTTCCAACACAGGAGTTTAAGGTAAGTGACCGGGGCGGGGGGGGAGATCCTGAGAAGGGGGGGTTAGGGAGTTAGAGGGGAGATACTGAGAAGGGGGGTTAGGGAGGGAGGTCTTACTGTGTGTGTGTGTCTTACTGTGTTTGTGTGTGTGTGTCTTACTGTGTGTGTGTGTGTCTTACTGTGTCTGTGTGTGTCTTACTGTGTCTGTGTGTGTCTTACTGTGTCTGTGTGTGTCTTACTGTGTCTGTGTGTGTCTCACTGTGTCTGTGTGTGTCTCACTGTGTCTGTGTGTGTCTTACTGTGTCTGTGTCTCACTGTGTCTGTGTGTGTCTCACTGTGTCTGTGTGTGTCTCACTGTGTCTGTGTGTGTCTCACTGTGTCTGTGTGTGTCTCACTGTGTCTGTGTGTGTCTCACTGTGTGTGTGTCTCACTGTGTCTGTGTGTGTCTCACTGTGTCTGTGTGTGTCTCACTGTGTCTGTGTGTGTCTTACTGTGTCTGTGTGTGTCTTACTGTGTCTGTGTGTGTCTTACTGCGTGTGTCTTACTGCGTGTGTCTTACTGCGTGTGTCTTACTGTGTTCATAGCTTATTCAGTTATTGTAATAAATATTTTAGCCCATTTTTTAGCTCAAAATATTTTTTCCTTTTTTTTCTCCTCTAAAATATAGGTGCGTCTTATCAGCAGGTGCGTCTTATAGAGCGAAAAATACGGTATGCACTCCGAAGCCTTGTTCATTTTGTTCACTTCTGTGCTGTGCTAATAGTTATTCAGGCCTTACTTATTCAAGCACCTCTACCAATGACGTAGGCTTGAATAACTTTATTAAACAGCACATAAGTTAACAAAATGGACAAGGCTTCGGAGTTTGTAGTTTGCAGAGGTCTGGCCCTCTAAAACCATTCCAATTTCTCATGTGGCCCCATGGGAAAATTAATTGCCCACCCCTGGCCTAGACTGTATGTATAATTCTTTGTACAATGACATCAAGGTATTCCTAACATGTGCTGCAGAACAAATAAAGGCTTGCACATACCAGAGCTCAGGTTGTAACATGTCTTATAATTCACCAGAATGGTATGAAGGCACAGTAAAAAGGAGGGGGGGGTTAAGCGTTGAAATAGATTTGCATTATCCTTGTGCCATCAAACCTTGCTGTGTTTCTTAGACCTTTTTGGAAGCAGCGGCAAGAATCATACCCCTCTGCCAGAACGGGCTGATGACTTTATGCAAGCCATATGACAAATTATTATTACTATATTAGATCTATATATATGTAGACAGAGAAAAAAAAAACAAACAAAAAAAAAAACACAATGTAAAATCCCTCACACTACATATACACTGTGAACAGAAAGAAAAAGCTTTATAACTAGCAAGAAAACCAAAAAAAAATAAATAAAAAACAAGCAACGCTGAATGAGAACGGCAGTAATAAAAAAAACTGGACACAAGCTGCCTAACCCTCTACTGAAGGCACATGAGATGGTCACTGAGCAGATGATATCATCATTCAAATGAAAAGTAACATCTTCCATAACCATTGTGCAGCCCTTCGTATTAACCCTTTAATGAAGTCCTGGTGAAAAAAGCCGAGAGGCTGCTGTGTTTGTAATCTCATGTCACGAGAGACGCAGAGCTCTAATTTACTTAACACAACAGAAAAAATACCTTTGACAGCTGTGTTTAGTTAGAGCTTCCGTGAAACAATGTAATGCGAATGCAATCTGCATCCCTTCACCGCCAGGATACTAGAAGAATGGGTATTGCAGATGCGCGAGCCTCTTCGACTCTGAAAGGAGCAGGTTCTACAGACAGAGAAGGGCGCGCCTGGATCACACGGCCCGAAACCGGCATCCCGTCTGCAGGAGTGAAGCCCTGCCACCATGCTATGTTTAAATATTTCCTTGCGCTTAGCAGAACCCCAAACGGGGAGAGTCATACAACTGGAACTCTCCTGAAAACCTAGCTTGTGTTCAGCTCAACACACCTATCTATGGCTGGAAAAAAGAACAAAGCTGTATCTACCAAATACATGACTAAGACTGTAAAACTATGCATTCAGAACATAAAAAATGCATAGCACATACAATAATATGGAAAAAAGGAAAGAAAAAACATATAAAACATAAGAGATTGTGCTCCAGTCCCAAGATTTAATTAAAACAGCAGATATAGGTCTATCATGATGATATTAACAGCTACGCAGAATCAAGCCATGCTTTCAAAAGACAAAGAATATACATATATTTTAAGTATCAGTTTTTAGAACGTGGAGAACTTTTAAAGCTGAAAAAAATGTATATTCAGCGACGGGGTCCTCGTGAGAAATAGGTTAATGAATTGCCTCCTGTAGATTAGCACAGACAGATGTACAGTAGAGTACAGAGGTTAGCAAGTAAACCAAAGGCAGGGCACCATGCTTTAATTATTTCAGTCTGTCAAATATATGGAGGATAATCTCTTCTTAGGATGGGAGAACTCAGACAGCAGATGTCAAAGATTTGTACATTAGCCATAAAAGCTGAATCAATCATTTCCTCATGCTGCAGAATTGTCAAGTGCTAACAATTATAGGCAATAAACTTCACGAAATTATGCAGATTGGAGATATTTAAATATCAGGGTATACAAGATGGAAAAATATTTTACCAGATTATTTTTTTTTTCTTGTTTCAAACAGAAGCAAAATATATAGATATATATATTTATTTATTTATTTTTTAACATGGAGATCACTCTCAGCAATTTATTGCATCATATTATGTAACCTTAAATTTCAGCTATGCTAATAATTCTAAAGAAAGAAAAAAATCAAACAGCAACTTTTAAAATGTTCAAACTAACACACTTTGATAAAGGATTTAAAAGGCAGATAAGTTTTTCAACAAATTATCCCTGCATGGATTTTGTACAATTAGATTTAACAGCTTTGCAAACAGATTAGAACTAAAAGAGGAAGAAAAAAAGACCGAGATGATTATTTGTTAATATAGCGGAATGTGGAAACTCATCCGATCTCCAATTTATCCTCAGCACTGACCAAGAAGCTTACACTTCCATGCAGGTACAGAGTCATACCGTGTTTGCCATAGAAAGAGAGAAAGCAAATTTGGTAAAGATGATACATTTATTGGCAAACTCACGTATAATGGATGAGCAACGTCTGTTTCAAACGCCTGAAGAAGAGACCTAGATGGTCTGGAAAAGTAGGAATCCATTACGCGTCATACTATGGCATTAATTCCCCCCTTCTTGCTAAAGATGTTACTGTTTCCCTTCGAGAATCCATCACGTGACCTTATTTTACGGCTTTGCACGTGCAAAGCCTCCACACAGGTCAATTAGTTGATGACCAACAACATAATGCATTAGATAGCAGTCACTTGTTAAAGCAACGTATAGCCAACCATGAACAAGCCTATAACGCCTACAGCTGCAGTACTAATCCAGTGACCTCTGCTCGATATCCCAACAGGGCCAACCACCCTCCAGAGGGATTAACTTAACCGACAATCATTAGTGATTGGGACAGTTTTATTAGAAATGCTGCTTTACAGTAATCCACACGACAAATAACCTCCAAGATCAGATTCAAATCCCTAAATATCGTAATCCAAACACTGCATTTAGTTACCACCGCATTCCGACACCAATAAAAAAGGATCGAGCCTGTAAAAGGGGCTAAAAACGTAACCGCTAATGCATTCTGCTATTTCCACACGCCGTTTTCATTAGATCAACAATGAGGTATGAAAGTAAAAGCTACTCAGTTGTGTTACGAGGCTGCCCAAGTGAAAGATTTATTTTCATTCAGTGTCAGTAGTCAGAGCCACATAGCTTGCTGCACCGCTCCAATTTCTGGGTAATTCTGGATATGGATTAACATATAAATGCAGAGAGGAACAACTCCCGGGAGGTCGGCTCCTAAAACGCTACTACTGGAGAAGAGTTTTGTTCCATTTTACACTGATCTCTGGGCACGCATCCATCCTGGGCTCCTAAATTATTCATTCATTTGTCACAAAAAAGCTGCATGTTGCCTTCCCCCCCTGTAATATACCAATCGCATTCATGAGAACGGAAAACCACATGAGAGAAAGCAGAAACGCCATGGAAAACACACAGTGCCAGAGCAGTGTCTTGTTGGGCCTGGAGGCTACTGGGAGGAATAGCCACCTTGCTCCAACCACGATTACTAAGAAGTGTTTAAGTAACTGGGCTGAGAGGGACGCTGAAGAGCTGATTTACTGCAGGGTGAGGTGGCCTCAGAGTCGCCGCTTCAACTGTTTTGCATCATATTGGAAGCGCTTATCAGTATCAGCACTTTATGATGCATAGTGAAGGGCTGACCTGGCCTTGTATGATGCATAATTCTATGGGCGAGGAGACTGAAATGTCACAGGGCTAGTCAAGCTCTCACTGAAGCAGAAGCTTTCTGTGGTAGGCCCTTCCTAATGAATAGTAAAGCTGTGTAGTTGAAACACCCCCATAGTGAATAGACCCCTACGATGAACCTAGCTCAAATGGTTTAAATATCAGGGGTCGTCAGGGTTCTAACCTAGCAGATAAATCACACATAAAATAGCAGGACCGAGCATATACAGGCACCAAATGAGTTTATAAAATTAAAAGGAAAGGTCAAGTGACATCATTTATTTCTCATAACTGTATGCAGTCATAAAAGCTAACAGGCTCTAAACTCGCAAGTAGTTTATACTACGACACCTGAACGTGTGCAACGCTTGCCAAGTTTAGTTATCGTGACTTTTAGGGTTATTGCTTATCTTGATTATCCCTATTGTATTAGCGCCACAGAATCTGCTGGTGCTCTATAAAAACAAACAATGTTTCTAGTAATAGAAAGTAAATATTACTAAGCCTGGCTACTATTGTTCCAAAGCAAGCAGTGTGTTGGGTTGTATAGCCGGTGGCATTAGTAGCAGGAAGAGGGACGTCTCGCCTAGACTATTGTGTACAGTTCTGGAGACCTCCTATTGAGAAGGATATTGACACATTGAAGAGAGTGGGGGGGGGGGGCTGCCAAAATGGTAAATGGTCTGCTAGATACAAAATCATCAGGAAAGACTAGGGGATCTAAATATGTATTGCTCGGAGGAGATGAGAGAGGGAGGTGATAAACCCCTTAAAATACTTCAATGTTTCCAACTAAGTACAGGAGTGAAGCTAATTTGAAAGGAGGTGAAACGTTAGAACGAGACGTCATAATCAAAAACTAGAGGGTAAGAAGTCTAGATGTAATGTAAGGAAGTTTTACTTCACCAAGACGGCAAAGGTTATTACAGTGATGGAATTGAAACATGCACGGGATAGGCATACGGCTATCCGGTATCTAAGACCTAGGATTGGTTAAGACTTTACATCAGGAAAAAAGGGCAGAGCAGACGGGTTGATCGGTTCTCATCGGCTGTGAAGTTCTATGTTTTTATCAATGCAGATCCACACAATCTTCAGGGGGCAAACTAAGTAATCCAGAGATAGTGATTTTTTGGTTAATTAAACTTATAAAGCATCATTTTCCGCCGCACTGTACGTTTAGTGGATATAAATAGTCATGCATTGGATTGAAACGAACATTTTGCACCCTGCAATATGTATGATACAAAGGGTAAGATAGGACAGCTACATTTAAGATAAATCAGACACATAAGAAATAAAATCTATAGTAAAAAGTCTACTTCTTTCAGATAGAGAAAGCAGCAACTCCAGCTCTCAGAAGAGCGGCACAGAAAATATTCTTTAAACTGAAGCAAAGATTAACAAAATAAATTGTAAAAATATTTTCTTAAAAAAGTACACATAAAATGGGGTTTAATTGTGAAAGAAAGACATAAATAGCCATTACTGGACAATTTATTTTTTATTTATCATTCAAGAAAAACCTGGCCAAATGGCTTTTTGCTCTTACTGTGAGAACAAAATCATATTATGGCTCTCTTTTAACCCAATAATTATAGGTCTGTTTGAAATCAAAGAATTTAATTTAGCAATTATGCTATAAAATCATCATTCCGTACCAAGCTTTATACCACCCATTCCTGGATGCTCAACGGTCGTTCATGAAAAGTATGACCCATCAAG
The DNA here is from genome assembly GCA_029215755.1 of Spea hammondii. Classification (NCBI taxonomy): domain Eukaryota; kingdom Metazoa; phylum Chordata; class Amphibia; order Anura; family Pelobatidae; genus Spea; species Spea hammondii. The sequence continues at coordinate 104,610,252 of JARDYJ010000003.1, read as the reverse complement.
TGGCACGAGTGTGCATTGAGCATGTAAGAGCGCAGACTACATACATCATTCAGCACGGAAAAGCTTCCAAGTGTCATAAATGATTCACAGTTCACAGAAACAACTTGCACCGCGTTAAGTAATAACATTCGCTGTCAATTTGAACTGCAGGCAGAAGATGGAACCTGACATAACAAGTAGTAAGGATTTGCGAGTTGTGGCATTAATCTGCTGCAGAGAGAAACCGGTGCCTATAATAGAGTTTGACCACAAGAAATACGTATGCCGTGGTCACTGCCGCCCAGCACATTTTTTTGATAATAAACCACTACCCGGTTTTCTTCCAATGAGAAAATGTTAATACATTTTTATATATTCAAAGAAATATATAAAAAATATGGTCATTCAACGGAGCCTTACACATATTGGCATAATTGGTATAGGATCCCCGACTTCTTATTACTTATTTTTAGCTTGGCCCGTGCCATCAGCAGTAAGAGTGCAAGGCTGGGACAGTGAAGTAATCGGCTTGAATGTCCCTTTAAACATTCGCCTCCAGAAAATTTTAGAAAACGTTTACAGTACAAAAAAAAACAAAACAGGTGAGAGCTTTACAAGGCTTCATAAGAACAAAAGCTAAAAATACTTCTAAGAAGCCATGAGCTACAAAGCGGCTCACAATACCTTTCCGGATTAAATCTCAACCTGCGACAAGGTGTGTTGAACAGGTACTTTGTTTCTGCTCGGTTAAGGCGTTTTAAGGGGAGACGTATTTAGCTATAAAAACGCATAGCTAGATCGAGCACAAGGGTTAAAGAACCCATAAAGAGTTTAGATGAGTAGTAAACAGCTGGAAAGGGATCTGGAAGCAGAAGAACCAGGCTGTGCTTTATCATGCAACAGATCTTCTGGAAACCAAAGCACCAACTGCTCTGTGTGTGTGTGTGTGTGTGTGTGTGTGTGTGTGTGTGTGTGTGTGTGTGTGTGTGTGTCACAGTCAACATACAAGAGCAGCTTCTAGAAACAATGCATCAAGTGTCCGGTTTACCAACAGCCTTTACACATTGTGACGGATTTACACCAGAAAGTCTCCCGTATAAAATCAGGTGACCGTTCTGTACAGACACCTCTGTAGACTCATTTGTAACCGCTAGGCTTACGCGTGAAAAAAATGCGTGCCATTAACGTTCAATGTTTTTGGAGCAAACATACCTTCCAGCTACTTTCGGTATATATTTTATAGAAGGCATTGAGTGGCATCACTGCCACAGAATCTTCGGAAAAACAGTTTTCCTCCAGCGCATCCCGGCGTTAGGATTTTGAGTTAAGATGTATGAACACACACGGGACTTTCTACAAATCACCGCGTTGGTTTTATATCGACATTCAGGTCCGACATCAAAGTATTGTAAAGGGCAGCTAAACACACAAGATGCACAACACGATGCGGACAGAAACATCGCACGCTACAAGTTCTCAGGGCACCTGGAAACCACAAGGAGTCCCGCTATCTGAACAGCCGCAGACGGGCATCTGGTGGCCACATTCTTGCTCTTCTTCAATAATCTTCTAGCTCGATTACTCTGTATTAGATCAGAGAAATATATCTACAGAGGTAAAGACAATCTTTCATCCTAATAACCTAAAGGACCAGGACTGCCCCCGTAAATCGAATGCCACCAGGTTATCATAAGGCGCGGATTGTACAATAAAAAAATAAAACAGCAGCATTGCCGGCACTGCCATCTACAGCACTCACTCCACACATTTCTTTCACAGACAAGAAATTCAGAGTTCCTGCACGCCGAGCGATGTTAAAATAAGCAACCGGCGACAAAATTACGCAACCCGACAAATATTAACAACAAAGCATCAATGGATCTTATTCTTCAGAAACAGACAAACGTTCTATTATGTCGCCCCCACGTTTCGCTTGCCTGACGGCTCATCCACAAACTACATGAGCAACTACTTGATTGCGCGACTAAACGTGTACTTTATATGTAAAAGCGGCGGAGCGCCCGGCTCCAGCTCAGTTACTCACAAACATGACTCAACACCGGCGACCAGAAAAGAAACTGAACCCCCCTTTAGAATCGAACACGTAATTCTCTCGCGTTACGCAGGGACTTAAAGCCCCCAACATTTACAGTTTGATTACCTGTCAATCAACCAGTCGTAGGCTTCTGTAGAATAAGTATTGATGGCCAACTAGTCTCCTATAAGAAATACCAAGTCATGGCAGCACCGAGCAGCTGTTACCAACATGCGCCAACAAGCACTGCCTACACAAGGGATGAACTGAACATCTACATTCATATACCAATAAAAACAGCTACAAACACCAAAAGGAGAAAACAATAAGAAAACTCTGCTGGTTAAAGATAATCTGGAACAGAAACTACAGTCAGTAGTGATCCATCCAGAAGTTATATCAGGAAGGGTGTGAATGGAATACAAACTTATAGAGGGTGCACGATTGTTAAAAATCATTCGCCCGTCTGTTCTGCCCGCTTTTCCAGATGTAAAGACCCAAACCTTAATCAGTAGTTGGTCTGGTCTTAGATTCAGGACAGCTTTATGGCAACCATATGCATGGTTAAATTCCTTCACTGCATTAGCCCTTCTCAGTTCTGACGGGAGGCCGTTCCATTTAGCTACCACCCTCTCACTAAAATAAAACATTACATGGGAATTTAACACCCGGATTTACCAGCTATGTTACTATGAAGCATACAAAACCATACAGAATCATTAGATGGGACACACAGATGCCGTTAGCAGGCTGATTGTCTTCTTCTCTGGATCTCAGACAAACACTAGACATGGTATAAACTCCTAGCCCAGAGAGCAAAGAATGTGCCCAGAGACAGAGCGGACCAGGGGCGACTCTTAACAGTAAATTGCAACAAGAGGACAGGAGAAGAACACACGGAAGCCACCTGCTGCCACCTCAACCATCAAGGGAAGAGCAGCTGGGCTCGTCCAACACACCGAGAGGATTCATCCCACCCCCGCCTCGTGTTTACCCCGAGCATCGCTTCCACACTCACCCAGAGCCACGGAACTTCTGCCGACTACAATCCCCAGCATGCGCAAAAGCATTAAGGGGATTGCAGACCACAGCAGGTTATTGCGGGAAGAGCAGGGATCGGCTCATCAGGAGCCCCAAATACCCCGTGCGGGTACAGCAGGCGTTACAGGTGCCAAGAGGTGGACAGGTAGTTGAATTAGAGTTACCAACACAGCCTGACCTCCAGCTTGGTAATGGCTGAGAGTGATGAGAGTTGGCAGGGGCAGAGGGGCCATTGGGTGACTCACCTGCAGCACCAGCGGCTCGGGGTTGAATGCCAGGGTGAGCAGCAGCTGCATGCGCTCCGTGTCCTTGAGGTTCTTGAGTAAGAAGCTGCCGGAGTCCTTGATCTCGGCGTATCTCCGGACCACTCTGTCCAGCAGTCGCTGCGAGGGGCAGTGCACCAGGTCCGACCAGCCCTCCACCACGTCCGGGGTCAGCAGCCTGACATCCCCGTTTAGGCGGGCGAAGTTCGTTTTGTACATGGCCTGGATGAGATCGCAGCGTGGCCGACCAGTGGCTCTCTTACAGATCCGCTGGTCCAACTCGGCCAGCTCTTGGTTGGAGCCCAGGCGCTTGAGCACCACCCGGCGGCTACCCTCCCGGGGCTCCCCGTACTGGGCGAAGTGCACGTTCTTGACGTTGAAGAAGTCGAGGAGCCGGAGCCTGGCCCAGCCTTCGAAGCTCAGCTGCCCGTTCATGAACTTCCGGCACCAGCTGGTCCCGAAGCACGCCGGGCACTTATTGAAACTGAGGAAGCGGCGGTCGGTGAGCTCGTTCCGCTGGAAAGAGGCGAACAGCGAGTGCGTGTTGAGCAGCATCACCACCAGCAGGCTGGCCACAAACAACAGCTTTACGTAGCGGTATAAGCGGCCGAACTTCAGCGAAACGAGGCGCAACATGGTCCCGCTCTCACCTCAGCCACCCTCCCTGGGAAGGGGAGCGGCGGGTTCGCCTCCCCACGGCGGCTGCTGGATCGTCGGCGGGGCCAGCGCGTACCCCCGGTCCGATAGCGGGTTGCGCTCAGATTGAGTTTCCCTCTGTCCCCGTCGTACTCTCTGCAGACCCCACTCTCGGACAGATATGAACTTACTGAGAGGCGGCTTAGGAGCTCCGAATCCAACTGCCGGGGGGCGTGGCCAGAATCTGGGGGCGCTACACCTACCCAGGCTTGTTGTGTCACCTGACGCTACAAAAGGGGGCGGGACGAGATGACGTGCGGTTTCATGTCGCCATCTTTGCACAGGCGAGGTATGGTATTAAAGGATGTGGTGATGCTGGCAGCGCGAGTTTTGCGCGCTTGGGTTTCCACGTGAATTCGCGACGGTGTTGGCTTTGATTGGCGCTCAGGGACTTTATACTTATTGCTCCGCGTAACCGTTTCAGGAGGCTGCCGGGGCGCATTAACGGGACTGGCATCTGTTTGAGTAAATAAAATAATCTGTGTTAGTACATGTAGTGGCGGGATGTGCAGAAGAACGAGAGGTCACCCATTCAGGATTGGAAGTAGTTTTCCGTTAAAGCAGCTGAAAGGGCTCTTTACAGTTGGAACAATAAAGATGGGGAATTCGAAATCTGCAGACAGTGCTGTCAAATCCAATTGATGCTCATAAACATGGGGTTGTTACTTGTTAGTATAAAATAATATACAGGTATATGACTGGCTATAAGGACAGGAATAGTGATGGTTTCCTGTCATTTTTATGCATTCTTATGTATTGTAATAGCATTAGTGATTCTGCTGATGTTGTAAAATGGGGGTGTTTTCCACGTTGCCATAGCTATTTGAAGTTCCACACACATACTGGGGTGGGGCACTGACAAGTTTCTCCCCAGGGGGCCGAGCCTGGCCAAAAAAGAAAAGCAGCAAACACAGGTAAATCCTTGCAGATGCTCTGCTGTAAGGGTGTTCTAGTTTACGAAGAGAGTGGTAGAGAAATGGAACAGCCTCCCAGGAGCAGTGCTAGATGTGAATACAGTGAGGGAATTTAAACATGCATGGGATAAATATCCTAAGGAGTGAGTAAGGTCTAAGTCGCTACATCAGGTAAACCGGCAGACCAGATGAGCCGAATGGTTATGTGCTGTCTCTGTTTCTCTGCCTCCTTGCTGGCTCTCCTTTTCATGCCGCTGTGTCTGATCCCCCATCTCCAGCCCCTTTTTTTTTTTTTGTAAAAATAAAATAAAAATTGAAACACAATCAGTGAAACGAAACCGATTTTTGATAACATGCACGCAGATACAGTGTCAGAATATGGCCTATTCACCAACGTCGTCTCCCTAAACATTACAACTGTATCCGGTTTACTTTAGCTGGACCTCGGGTACAAGGATAGTGTGAACAATGAAGACGTGAATCATGTTTGCGTTTAGCTGCTTCCAGTACCGTTTATTGTACGCGTCTGTTTTTGCTCAGACATTGACCTATCGACAGGGAAATTATATTTGGATCTCTTCATGTGAAAGCATCAACACATTGCCTGTAATTGATTAGTAAGATAAAGTTTATTGTCTATGACCTTAAATACTTCCACAGGCTCATCAGTCATTAGAACTGAGAGCATTTTATGCAATGTAACTATATCGGCCCCCACTTTAGCATAGTAGTCAATTTCATTTATGTCTCTGAGCAATTTTCCTGCTTAACTTACAAGTGCGTTTTAAAGCTGCAGTTCTATCTAGGGGCCTCTTAAACACATCTGTATTATGTAGAGAAAAAGAAAAGCTGTCTTTGTTTTTCTCTTTAATGCTTCCTGTCTCTTAAAAACTGTGTTTAAAAGTTTAATGAAAAACTGCAGTTGCCTAGCAACAGAGTCCTATCATTCTTTCAAGGCCCTTCCCTATGTATTATATCACAATCTGACCACCTGCAATTTCACACTCATGCATGTGAAACAGCAAAGCTTTACAGGTCCACCTTTACACAGCGATGGCCAGTCAGCGTGATTGAGTTAGATGTTCTGTGTGATGCGTTATTAGAAGAGCAGACTGTGACATCTGTGATGTCAGATATGGGCAGGCTTAACAGTGAAGACAGACAGGATTCAGAGCCACAGCTGAAATGTTTTCAACAGAAAATACAGCAAAATGGGATGTTTCGAAAAAAGGAATAAGCTTATTTAAATGCATTCGATATTAGTACATAATGTAAATATCTAGGAAGGTTGGGGGAAAGTCTGGAACAGCACCTTCAAAATATCTACGCAGGCTGCTGTTCATGTTACAATCCAAAAAGTAGGCTTTAATTATTAAAATTTGTTTAACTGTTTTCAAAACGTTTGGATTCAATGGAGTTGATATTTTGTGTTGCGAATTGTGACTTACTGGGTAATATACCAAAAACAATTGGGTCACCATATAAGTTTGAATTATGATTGTATATATATAAATACATTTTAAACAAAGAATGTGAGCATATCCAAAACCAAGGTTTTTCTTGTAACAATAGCAGAGGTGCACAAATAGCTTCTTTGTTATTTCTCCCAGCCCAACTTAAGTAGAAAAGGGCTCTTGTCATATTAATGTATACATAATGTTTCAGCAAACTAAATACTGCGTCTGTCATCTGAATTTAGTTGTAAGACCAAATTCTCATTACTAATTGTTGCTGTTGAAGATAAATTAGATGAGATACAATCATATATAGATATAATATTTAGATTTATGCTGCAGATCCAAGTTCCATGTAGTGCATAAGGGCCAGTTATATTAAAGGTCCCTTTTTATGGCTCTTTTAAATATATTCAAGACTTGTATCATACCTTGACCTTGGCAATCCAATGAACCACCTCCATAGTATAATTGTGATACCAAAAGTGCATCTCTCGCCACATTGGCTTTTCCAGCTGATGCACAAATGAGCAGCGTGACTTCCATGAATAAAAATGCAAAGTCTCAATGATTTATGAACAAGGCTTTGGATAGATCTTTTTATTATCCCCAAAGCAACTCTTCAAGACTGAATGTATTGAAACCATTAACCAGAGAATATGGGACTATATGAAATATATTTTAAGGAAATGTGGATATAAGATGCACTGGTATGCCACATGTGGGTATAAAAAAATGTTTGGGTAAAAAACAAAAACAGGATTAGTTATATCCTGAGATGCAGGCAACTATGCCCTTTTTTTTTTTTAATTGTATTTTGTAAAATGAACGCATCAGCAAGGCACTGCTTTTGCCACAATTCCTTGTCTCTTACATTTGTTTTTGCTACATGTACTAATGAAATAAAATATAATACAAGCATTTTTTTTTTTAAATATGGAATTATAAATTACAAAAAAGTGCTTTGTTTGGATTACCCAGACATCAATCTATTGTGAGCGTAAAACGGTTTCGCTGCTGCATTGGTTTAATTTCACTAACGCTGCTAATTAATCGACAGATTATTTACAGCGACTTCATTCACTATATGCGTTTCATCTCTTAACAACTGGCAATTAACACAAGTTTCAGCCAAGAAAACTACATTTCTTGGCAAACAGTCCTCACCATGGATTCGCTTACACATTTACAAGTAAAATATGTTTTTTTCATAGCATAGATGTCGGCTAACGTTTTCCTGTTTGTATCTGTATGTATATAAAGAACAAATGGCCAGCCCAGTTTTTTATTTTCTGCTTGGCAATCGATCCTTGTCCAAGTGACAAACTTAAGCTTGACCGAGCGTACATGATACAAACGCTTAGAAAGCCTTCCCAGTGCAGCTCGAAATGATATGATTTCATTAACAGAGATTTCCACAGTCCACATTACTGGCTGGCCTACATAACCAAGAGATCAGATAGTTTTAGTTACAGGATATGCCAAATGTTAGTTACACTTGTCAAATGAATCAAGTCCACAAGGAAAGACATGTATATTGTAGATTTTCTTTAAAATAAATAAATAAATAAATAAACCTTTTAAAGAAACCATGTTGCACTTCCCTGAACGAAGATTTGTTGGGATGAAAGGGACCCCCACATCATGTGCCCACAAAGGCAACTGAAGAAATATCTACTATGTATGCATCACATTTTTTATTAATTGTCAAGGTTATATCCCCTGATGACACCATAGTGATGGCTAAGGGGAAACGTGCGTTGGAAGTACTTTGATTTATTATCGTATTTGCTCGATTATAAGACGACCCTGATTATAAGACGACCCCCCAAAATCTGAATATTAACTTAGGAAAAAAAGAAAAAGCCTGAATATAAGACGACCCTATAGGAAAAAAGTTTTACCAGTAAATGTTAATTCATGTCAACTATTTTTTTTAAATAAAATCTATGATTGAGAAAAATATTTTTTTTGTTTTTATTTCCTTGTATTTTCCAACCTGTCCCCCCAGTTACGCACATCTGCCCCCAGGCTTGCCACACCACTATGGCACTGTGGCCCATGATATGCCTTTTAACCCCCTATGTGCCACTCTGCCTCCAGAAATGCCTTATACCCCTATATCCCATTCTGGCATTTAGGGGGTTAAAATGCATATTATGGGGCAGATTGGCATATAGGGAGGTATAAGGCATTCCAGGAGGCAGAGTGGCATTAAGGGAGTTAAAAGGCATTGTATAGAGCACTCTGCCTCCAGAAATGCCAGAATGGCATATAGGGGGTTAAAAGGCATATTATGGGGCAGAGTGGCATATAGGGAGGTATAAGGCATTTCAGGAGGCAGAGTGCTCTATTAAATGCCCCCTTAACGCCACTCTGCCTCCTGAAATGCCTTATACCTCCCTATATGCCACTCTGCCCCATAATATGCCTTTTAACCCCCTAAGTGCCAGAGTGGCATATAGGGGTATAAGGCATTCCAGAAATGCCCTATGCCCCCATTTAACACACACACACACTTCCAATTTCCTGCTGTATTGCCGGGGCAGCGGGTTGACGTCTCCTTCCGCTGCAGCCGGAAGGAGGTGGAGTTGGCAGCGGGGGTTGTCTGCGTCCGTCGCGCATACCTTCCCCGGCTGTCAGAGATCAGAGTGCGGCATCGGTGCGGGGAACTCTGATCTCTGACAGTCGGGGAAGGTATCCGCGACGGACGCAGACAACCCCCGCTGCTAGCCACACCTCCTTCCGGCTGCAGCGGACGTTGTCTTCGCGGATCGCGTAGACGTCAACCCGCTGCCCCGGCAATACAGCAGGAAGCACCGGTAAGTGTGTGTGGGGGGGAGACAGGAGGATCCAGGTCCCATGCAGCGGTGCGGGGGATCTGGATCTTAGTCTCCTAATCAGACTCTATTTGAGGTCTGATTAGAAGACGACCCCGATTAGAAGACGAGGGGTATTTTTCAGAGCATTTGCTCTGAAAAAAACCTTGTCTTATAATCGAGCAAATACGGTATTTTATGAAGATTCTACGGTCAAGTTTTGATATTTAGGTAGGGCATAGTGATCGCTGCTATTTAGTCTTATGCAAACACACAGATATATTTTCTATTTAAGATTTACAGGGCATCGTGAGTTATATCCTATTAATCCTGTCTGCTGTGTGAGATATAGTTGGGGACTGCTCTAGATTATGTTGATGCTATATTAGGTTTTTAGTGTACTATTGTAAAAGGTTAAGTCTTATGGGATAGGGTTTCATCTTGAGTTATTGTATTAAAAACTAGTAAAATGTTAAAATTAGCCAATACTTATTTTTCGGGAATACATTATTTAACATTTACACAAAATCAATTTTGTAATCAATTCTTTATCTCTGAGAGTGTGGTAAATAAATGGAACAGCCTTATAGCAGAAGTGGTAGAGGCTAAAACAATAAGGACGTCTAAACATTTATGTGATAGACACAAAGCTATCCTGAATCTTAGTCAAGACCAAGGATTAATAAAGGTATGAGTCTTTGCGTCAGGAAACATGGGCAGAGTAAAAGGGCCTTTAATGCTGCAGGCCCATATTAGATACAGTGCCATCAAATTGAGTGTTTATAAATTTTTGTTAAAGCGTTATGTAAAATTGCCACCTATATGAATATCCTCTTTACACACCATTTGCGTCTAAATTTTTCAAAACTGTTTCAAGAGCGCTATACAACCCCACGCTGAAGACATTTTCTGTAACAAAATCCATTTCATCCAAAGCAAGACCCGGGAGACCTAAAGTGGCCACACCATCAGGAGACCAGTGTATCAAGCCGACATCATTAGGTTATAGAATAGCATCTGCATTAACAATTCAGGAAGAAGATTCATTTTCCAGCAGGGCAATAATCCTAAATACACATTATTTGACTAAAGTACACTATATGGACAAAAAGTACTCGGACAATTGGTGATTCTAGTAACAGGGACGTTGATGGCATTGCATTCTAAATACAAAGACATTAATATGTAGTTGTCCCCCCTTTGCAGCTATAACAGCTTCCACTCTAATGGGATTTTGGGGTGTTTCTCTGAGAAACCAAGCACATGGTTGGATAAGTTTGGTGCAGAAAAACTTAACTGGTCGCACAGAGCTTTGACCTCAAAACCATCGAACACCTTTGGGATGAACTGGAACAGAGATTGCGAGCCAGGCCTTCTCATCCAACATCGGTGCCTGACAAATGCTCACATAAATTTCTACAGAAACTCTCCAAAATCTCGTGAAAAGCCTTCCCAGAGAAGTGGAACTGTTATAGCTGCAAAGGGGGACCAACTACATATTAATTAAAGTTCCCGTTGGTGGATCCCTGCAGGTATTGACGATCACCAGAGATCCCCACTTACTTAAATCATAACATTTTATGCTGATATGGTGGATGTAATGTAGCCTGAGAAACATGATGGTTTTGGACATAAGTAAAAGAGGTATTGCATGTGTTTTCATTATTAAAATAGAGACCCTAGTATTGTGTGTTAGGAACCTTCCAGTTATTCTGAGTGGCCAGGAGAGGCAGCCATTTTTAAAACTGCTGCAAAGCTGGGCTGTAGTGTTCTGCAAATTTCTTAAATGCTACATGTGACATGACTTGATCCTGTTATTATGTGTTTGTTAATGTTGGATTTGTTTCACGCTATGTATAGTGCCAGTGGCAAATGTATACTTGTACACTTTTCCCCTATATCCGGTGTCTAGCCCTGACTGTTAAATTCAACTCTTAGGCACCTTTTTGATTGGTCATTCTCAAAGTACCTTATCCTCTTTATGTGAAGTTATTGGCTGTTCCAGTTTGAGTGTCTGTGCCCCTCCTCAGTGTGCCGTTTCTATTGGATGCTGTTCCACACTGAGTTTGAACTGATTGGTCACCCCGTCCTATGTACTTGGCCCCATAGGCCTGAGATAACGGATAACATTGTTTTGCTACATATATGCATTTGAAGTTGTGGTGGTTTTCACTTTAGGACAAGTAAATGAAATATTTTGGATAATTGTCTTTAGCTGCATTAGTTGTGCAGGAAATAATTATTTGCAAAACACTAACAAATATATAGTTTAAAAAAAAAAAAAAAAAAGTTTGTGTTTTTGAAGCCAGCAATCACAAAGCCCTCTGTTGCAATTTTATAATGTGACTGAAAAACTCTTACTGCTTTTAATCTTTAGCGCTCGCAAGTGGGGACTCGACAGTGACAATGGAAAGGAGATAGAGGTGAAATTATCAAAGCGGTGACGGAGCAATGAACAAAGAGTACTCACATGACTGTGCAATGTCAAAAGGCCATTAATCTATAATAAAGACACGTAGGCATGCTGGATAATAATGGCCAGTGTTTACGAAAACACCACGGCAACTGTATTATATTTTTAACCACAAAATATAACATTAAGTCTTAACCCCTTCAATCCTAGGGGTTTTTGGTACCTCAAGTCCTGGAGCATTTTTGCCCAAATGTCGGTTCACCAATTATTCTCTTTTCCTGTGAATAGTGTACCCATGTAAACTATATATTGTTTTTTCAAGGAGAGATAGAGCTTTCTTTGATACCATAGTTGGATGATTAGGTGAAAATTTTGAATGAGAAATTTAGTAAAATCACTTAGTGATGGAAAATCCCCTCCAAGTTCATCAATTCAGGTGTCCTGATTTCAGAAATACCTAATTTATATAGATTTTCCATACTTTCCCAGAACATACTATAAAGTGTACATTATTTGTAGAATTTTTATGTTTATGGCTTAATGGGTTTGGGGGTTGTGAATGGGGGCAGGAGGGTTATACTGGGTAGGTGTTGTGTTAGGACAATGGGATGTAAGGTTTTTTTATTTTACTATTATTATTATTATCTTTTTATATATTTAAAAATTTTTGTATTTTTTTATATATTTTCAAAAAATGATTAGAGGTCCTCTTAGGGACCTCTTGAACATCTTATTAATGCCAGTGATGTCACAATGACATCACTTAGCTCACTTTGTTTTTTTTATTATTATTATTTATTGTATTATTTTGGTGATTTATTTATTTATTTTTAAATCACTAACGTGTTTTTTTTTCTTCGTTTCGGGTTTCAGCATGGGAGAAGAGTGAGAAACATGGTTTCTCAATCTCCCCACAGACTTGCATAGAGATCACAGTGCCTGTGCCTCATCGGAGCGATCGGATATCCTTTCCTCCGATGACCTTCTGGGTGATGTCAGCAGTGACGCGATTACGTTTAAAAATGTAACAGTTTTCCGGCATTCGTGCCGGAAGCTGTTACATCAGATCGAGCAGCAGAAAGCCAGTGATGCTGGCTTCTGCTGTCAGGGGTTAGTCCAGGCTGTCAAACTGCCGCTGCAACAAGGGCAGGACTTACCGGCACGTCCATAGGGGATTCTTGAGATGTGTTTTTTTGGACTACCCGTACGTCCATAGGGGACTGAAGGGGTTAAGTATATAATTCCTGGACTATGTATATTTTAATCCCTTTCCCATGCTCAGTCATGTAGCTTGTTCATTAATGCTTAATTCCAGGGCTTTGATGGGTTACAAATGGGCTACTGATTTCATATTAGAGGATCCTGAAAGCCTGCAAGGATATTACTTAAAGCTTGTGTTGACAGAATTTGGTATTAAAAATTCTTGTGCTCCGTAAAAAGTGCCTCAGAGCCAGCGACACTGTGCTAAATGGCATTTAACAATTTCTACAGAAATCATTTGTAATACGTCTAATTTTAATTATAGTCTGGCACAGTTGTAATCAATATTTACGTTGGTTATGAGAAACATAAAAGGTGAACTGCATTTGTTTAAGGCTTGTAGTTCATCTATCAAAGTCTGTGAAAATTGTGTTAAATTACTTTGCTGCTGGATTTAATATTTTTATGGTAGATTAGAGCAACAACAGCCTTGCCAATAGCACTTTCAACACCAGACTATCAAGTCACTTACAAAGTCCAGAGAGTAGCTGCTTTTATGGCCTGAAGAAAAATCTATGTTCCAATGCTTTGGAAGAAAAAGCAATTTGAAATTCTTCTCTACCAGATGGGAATTAAAACCAAAACAAATCATAGTAAAACTGTTCCATAGAAAAAAGGATTTCAAAACCAATGGGTGCAAATATATGCACCATATTTGCTCGATTATAAGACAACCCCCCCAAATTTGAATATTAACTTAGAAAAAAAAGCTTTAATATAGGTGTACCCTGTAGGAAAAAAGTTTTACTAGTAAATATTAAGTCATATATAAACTATTTCGCCATATTTTAAAAAACTGATTGAGAAAAATGCATTTCTTGTTTTTATTTCCTTTTATGTGCCAACCTGCCCCCAGTTATGCCTTATACCCCCCTATATGCCACTCTGCCTACCTAATATGCCACTTCCTCCCTCAGATATGCTTTATACCCAACTATATGCCACTCTACCCCCCTGATATGCCTTATACCCCCCTGATATGCCACTCAGCCCCTCCTGATATACCACCCTGCCCACCCCCCCTAGACTTACCAATGCATTCCCAGACTTGTCCACTTTAGACTCCCTGGTGTCTAGTGGGGGCAGCTGGTGGACGTCTGCGCAATGTGCATTGACAACCTCCGCTGCTACTGGCACTTACCCGGGGCTTCTATGACTGAGCACAGGAAGGTTATGTCACACTGGTGCTCCATCACAGAAGCCCGGGCAGAAGTGTCGGACAGCAGCAGAGGTGGTCTGGATGCCAGAGAGGAGGATCCATTCTAATAATATTGGATCACTACTGGATCACTGAAATATTTCAGTAGAGATATTTCCCAGGATATGCGCAAGTACAGAAACAACTGATAATTTGTAGCCAGCAGCACCGGTAAAATATAGAAATATCCCACATGCATAGGCAGGGCATGCGTTTTGAATGTTACAGGTTCAAAATTGGAACATGTGCATTACGGTTTTCAAACTTGGAAGTTTGACAGATTGCTTTGCTGCACAGCTAAAAAAAAGGCACAGAGGTCTAGAATAGAATAATGACCAATACATACACAAAACAAAGCAATTCAGCACATGCCCTGTGAATAACTTTCAAAAAACACCTACCTAAAGCATAAATATTGGGGATTCTATCACTCTATATGGCCATATATTGCTTAACCCTCCACTACTGGCGTTGTTTTTTGAGATTACCTTAGTAGGTCAATGTCTCCTTTGAGACACAGTAGAGGTCCCATATTTTAATTTAATTCCATAAAACTATATATTTAGAAAAAACTATATTTAGAAACAAGATCCCCGGCCCACCGACTTCACCAGCAACATGTTCCACAGTGCCATCTTTGCCCCCAGAAGAGTTGAGTGCCATTCTTTTCTCCCAAACAGCTTGTCTGTGCCATCTTTGCAGCAAGCAGCTTGTCTGTACTGTCTTTGCCCCAAAGCAAATTGTGTGTGCTATCTTTGTCCCCAAACAGCTTGTCTGTTCCATCATTTATTTCCCAAACATCTTGACTGTGCCATCTTATCTCCCCCAAACAGCTTGTCTGTGCCCCCAAACAGCCTGCTGGTGCCACTTTCACCCCCAAACACCCTGACTGTATTATTTTTGCCCCAAATACATCTATGTTAACACATATATTCATTAATTTGAGGGCATGTGTGTGGCAAAGCATTGGTTTCCAGGACTCCTAGAGTGGTGGACCCAGTCACAGCTGTGACCCCTGCGACACCACTTGGACCGACAATAATAAGATTAGGTAGCCATTGGGCCACATAGTTCTGCTTCACCAGCCCGTGGACAAGAAATCTCTTGGTTTCCCCGTAGGGTAGTGCAGCCCTGGGTGCCCCCCACAATTGCCATTGTGGCAACATTTGTTTATCAGAATGTACCAGGCAAGTCATTCATTCTCAAAGGGGCATTTTGTGATGACGTACTTGTCTTCTGTCTCGAAAGCGGTTAATTTACTAATGCATTTTTCTGCTGCTATTTATACATAGATATATACATAGTGATGGAAGAAAAGTTGTGCATCTGCCTGTTTTGAATAACTTAATTAATGATAGATTTATGCCAAGTTGTCAGGTATGTTTAGAATACTGTGGTACACTCATACTCAGTATGTTGTACAGAGTTGCAGACTATGATGGTGCTTTATAAAACAATAAGTAGTAATAATAATAAATAGAAAAGAAGGACACAGGGATTTGAGTGTTAAAGAGGGGCGCTTGTGAGTTGTGATGTATACTTCATGTGAGCTGAAGACTAAATTAAACATGAGCAAGTCCTGTCATGGCACAGTTTTTCTTTAACATGGTTCAACTCTGATGCTCCCTTTCATCCGGCTAAGCTCCTCTACCACATGCAGTTTTTCTATATTGCAGTAATTCTGTGTACATTGAATACCAGTTGTATACACTTTATGTGGAAAACAGCATTCTTTTATTGTAAACATGTCTACTGTGCAAATACGCCTGATCCATGCACGTAATTTATAGAAGTAGGCTGAATGTGAGAGTGTTGGCTAACCGTGAGGTATATTAGAATAGCTTGTGTAGGCAAGAGAAGGAACAGAAGCATATGTGCCAATATGATAAGTATGTAAATCAGCCGGCAATATAGGTCCAAGGCAATTATACTTCTGTGCGGTTTAAAAATAGCAGTAACAGACATTTTTCAACATAAAAAGTAACAGTAATGCGGAGGCGTCTTTCTTTGACATTGATCAGTTTTGCTCTGTTTCTTTCTGCAACGTCTGAATCACTTTAATTTAAAAAAAAAAATAACAGCTTTAAAATTGGTTAGATCACAGCAGTTCAATAAACTGTTTTGTGGTTGGTAACTGTACCAAGAAGCTGTATTTATAAACTTTTAGGTAGGTTCTAGAACAAGATATAAGGGCTTCTGACGGTTACATAAAAAACATGATTACCCTTTTCAGCTACCTGCATGTGCACCTAATTTAGGAAAAGGCACAGAGCGAGGTAAAAACTATCTAGAATATTCACATAAATATGGAATGTGATCCTTTGAGCAGGACCCTTCTTACATTTTGTTTCTGCAATAATGGTGCAAGTATCTGAAACAAAACTGCATAGAGCATTATAGTAACAATCATCCTTATTATTAAAAAGGGGTGAGAATTTAGCATTTCTAGCTGCATGTTAAAGGCAGGGGGATCAAAGGGGCAAATGCAATATCAGGACACCATTAAAATGCAATAAAGTGCATGTAATGGCGTGAGTGCTCCTTTAATGATTTATTGCAGTCATTTGCAACCTAAAATCGTACTGTAAAATACACATACATGCAGGCTGGAAATGCACTATACATTTACTAATTCATAAATCACACAAGTTTAAAGATTATTTTTTGCAGTTTCTAATTGTCAGTGTTGTTGAGCCTGCCTAACGATACAATCTGTTAAATATGTTCCTTTAACGTTACTCGCCACCTAGGATCTTGAGTTTATATATGTCATGCTTAAGAATTTGTAACACATTTTATTTATATAATTTTACCACATACAAAATCCCCCCAAAATCTACAAATATTTCCCTTTATGTCCGCAAACCCTGCAAGTGACAAAAACATAAAACATTTCAAAGCAGGGTGTAAGCTGACGGAAAATACCTTACACCAATAAAGTAGTTCAGATCCCAAAATAATAAAATAATACCAAAATATGCTCTAAAAGAACAGAAATAGTTTATTGCATCAAAGACAACAAAACAGCATATTCTTAGCTTTGGGTTACTTCAGAAACCAGGGGCGGAACTAGAAACCACCGGGCCCTGTGCAAAATATTGCCCTGGGCCCCCCAACTTCAACAGCTAGTCTATGCTATCTTTCCCTCCACACAACTGGTCTGTGCCTTCTTTGCCTCCCCCTTCCAACACACTTACACAAATTACACACATTTACTCATACTCACTAACACACAGTCCATCTTACCCCACTTACACAATTACACACCCATGCTCTCACATGCATGCTCACACACGCAAGCACATACGCAAGCACACATGCATGCTCACACACGCATACATGCTCACACACGCACACATGCATGCTCACACACACACAAGCACACATGCATGCTCACGCACACACAAGCACACACGCATGCTCACGCACACACACGCATGCTTATGCACACAAGTACACATGCATGCTCACACACACAAGTACACACAAGTACCCATGCATGCTCACACCTCTCACACACATGCACGCACTCATCCAAATATATATATATATATTTATATGCAAATACATAAATCCTGCCCCCACTTACCTCTCACCGCTCCTGCAGCTTTCCCTCTGGCTGCTTGCGCACACTGCGACCCCGATATGTTCCTGTCTCCCCGTGCCAGGAGACAACTCTCAGCACACAGGGGTTGTGCACTTAACACATAATAGGGTTTTGTATGCCTGCTCTTTATAGGAGGCACACATGGATACTTGGGAGGCTGCTTCCGATATGCCTTGCCAACATTGTGTGCTTAAGTGTTTTTGATGTCTTTTCTATGTGTCCCCAAATGGAAACAGAGATCGGGACTTCACTGCACTAAGCTCCCTAATAATCTTTGGAGTAGATACCATATATGTCTTTAATTTATTTAGATTTCCTCCAACTTCATTTTAGCCAAATATTTTCAAATGGTGGGATTGTCTTTTAAAAGAAAATACTTGCTTTAGCATTATCTTCTCCTCTCTTCTAATCAGCATGGATCAATGTGCAGGATGTATCTACATTAGTTTGTCTCGGCGCATTCAGTATTATGTGAAGATGTAGCCAACAACTATAGGATAGAGTTCCTATTCACTTTAGCAGCCACTCTTATTTACAGCTTGACTTGTCAGCAAAAATGTTAGTGGCCAGTTCCTGCTGCATTTTTATTAATCCCTTGTTACATAGTTACTTTGTTTTCTTTGAATGGAGTAAAACAAATCTTGAAGATGGTAACAAAAAACTAGGATTAAAAAGACATCAGTTTATATTTAATTACCTTACATAATTCTGTCCCCAATATGCTAGAGGATACTGGATGTGCCCATAGAGTTGTAGTTGAGTTCCTTTCAGGCCCAAACTAGCTGTCAGCCACATGCTTCAGATACTGGTCCAGCTCTACCACCAACAGAGAGGGTCGGCAACCTATTATTATTTCTAAGCATATGAGTAGTCTGTGCTGCATTTGCGGCGGTTCTTTAGCCACATAGACAAAGTCGAGCCAGCGGGTAATGAGGAGGTGATGTTATGATGTTCCCAGAGTAACAAGATGCCAGAGATATTACTGACTGCTAAACTGTTATGGTAAATAATATAAAGGCAGTGGTAATTGTATATGCTGTTATTTTTATATGATTAAGTTTTAAATTGTATTATTTTGGTTTGCATTACCCATGTTGCCTTGGCAGTGTTTTCTTTGGACAGGTTAAATTGTGTAGAATAAAGGTTAAAGATGTTAACAAAAAACAAAGCAAGTTTACATTTGTCAACTGAGTTTAGCAGGAAATTTGTTTGTCTGCAGGTCATATAAGCTCATTTAGAGAATTGATTCTCAAGCAAGCTGCCATCCTAAACGATTGTAGCTCAAATAAACACTTATAAATGCGTTCGGCTACAAGCTTTGTTAACTAGTTTTATTTTATAGTCCCTAAAAAACCTGTTTAGCTAGTTAATATTTTACATAGTGGAGTTATGTATAATATGGAATTCTAGGTCCTCCACGTATACTGTTCCACATGGGTGTGTTTCAAAATAAAGAGGAGTTGTGATTTGAGGCAATAATTTCAGTGGAAAAACTGATTTTGATGGCAACTTAGCATTTTTCACCTTAGCAGCCAATGGAATGGTCCTGATGTTTCTTTGCTATATTGGTTTACAGCAAATTTAAAATATGTATAAAAAGTGAAGTCATGATTTCTACCGTGATAAGACCACTTTTGAAACATTGTCCTAAACAATACATAGGTGACGTGAAAAGAATATTGTCTTTCTTAGTCTTGCCAAACCACAGTTTAGCGACCAGTCCACCCTGCATTCTTAAAGCCAACCAAAGATTGTACCTTTCTTACTCTGATGACCTCATTGTTTACGATAATGTTCTAACACTACCAAAATTAAGCTCTATCATTTAGCGTACATTACAATGTCACCTTACACAAAAGGCTTATAGTAACACAAAATGCTAGCTATGATGCTGAGCAACTGTCATAAAGAAACAGAGGTAAAGCGCTTACTATACAAGACATAGTGTTAGGACTCCTAAGGTAGTCGTCACTGTGGGTTATGAAGTCTTGACAAGCCTACTGCTGAATTAGCATTCAAATTATAATTGTGTCTTGATTAAAGCCAATCTTGAAACTTGCAGTGTTCGGTCCCACTGTGTTACCGCAGTTTGATGAATTAAAGGCTCCGGG
Organism: Spea hammondii; assembly: GCA_029215755.1. Taxonomy (NCBI): domain Eukaryota; kingdom Metazoa; phylum Chordata; class Amphibia; order Anura; family Pelobatidae; genus Spea; species Spea hammondii. The sequence continues at coordinate 104,590,462 of JARDYJ010000003.1, read as the reverse complement.
CTAAAAAATCAATTACACAGTAAGAAACGACTGTTTCTTCATTATTGTAATTACTGACCCTTTTCGTACATTCTAAAAGTACTCCACTACTTTTACGAAATCACCGGGGACCCTTTCATGAATTATATACAGTACCAGTACTGCAGACTTTTAAACAACAAAATGAAAAACACATGATATTTCCAGCAGTTTTTTGACCTCTAGGTGGAAAACAATTTATTCTTTCATTTTATGTTAGTCTAAAAATACTTGTTTTGCAAATCAAACCTGTTGAGATTATAAACTTTTTCAGGGATTGCAATTGTAAATTAAAACCTTGATGAACTAAATAGAAAGGTTTAATCTAAATCAGAAAAAAAAAAAATGTGTCTTTTGCGTGAAATAACATTGTCGGATGTTACAATATAAAAATATGTTAAGCTGAATAATAATATAAAACAGAGCATAAAAAAACAGAAAAAATAATGCAATAAGTAATTTCAAATACTACTGCAAGTGATGTAAATAATTTAATAATGTAATTTCTAAACATTCTATAAAAAATCCCTTAGTTGCGTTATGTTCCAGAAAGGGGAGCGCACAACCCAAAAAGGGGTTTGCTGCTAGAATAACCAATTATGACCAATAAGTACACAAAACAAAAGAGAGAATTCCACGCAAAGCCAGCAATACCATTAAAAAAAGACTTATCTAAGGGAAAGATATTGGGGATTCTATTACACTATATAGCCATACTGTATATTGCTTAGCCCACCACTGGTGTCCAGGTAAGGCTTCCAGTTGCATTGGTCTCATTGGGTTAAACATGCAGTCCCACTGATTCAGCTCCTTGGTCGATGGTAAACATTCTTGAATGTGTTTTGGGCACGGGGCAGATGCAGGTGGAAAGCTATGTATCCTATTTTTAGTGGTTACAGGTGTTAAGTAAGCATCTCCTGTTATATGAAGCAGGCACAGACCAAGTCATTAACCTGAAAATATCCACCAAGTGCTAGTTTCATGCACAATATTCTATTATGATATGATGGAGAATACTTCTAAAATAAAACCTTCCATTAGAAAGCATCCATGCTTCACTATTGTTCCTCTGACTGTTAAGTTTCCTTTATTTTCAATACTGTCAGTGGTTTGTATATTTTATAAACTAGAAAAAAGGAAAAGAAAAAAGAAACCATTGAATGCAAGTAAATAATGTGTTTTATGATATGAGCTAAAAAGCACTGCAATAATCTAGAACTTGGAGTTTCTCTTTATGAGCTAACTACTGGTCTGTGTGCGTTAAGCTGTTTCCCGGATCTGTACTCTGCTTTACATAGCTCAAGGCTTCACGTAGACGGTATCTGGCGTGTTTTCTGTTTCATCTCCTGTCTAAAAATGTAATTATTTGTCTGTGTCCCATAAATCATTTATGCTTCAAGCAGCCAACCAGCGGCAGGAAAGTGTTCTCATTGAAATCATCGTGTTCTGCCTGACACAAGCAAGCCGAGGAGCTGTGGGCAGGGAAAGGGGCAATTGCATAAAGGGGTATTCTGCAGAATCCCTGATTATATTTGTACATTTAAAAGGATCACTCTGCTATCATATGAGTGTCCCTTTAATATGCCGTTTACAGTATTACTAGACTTGTGCATTCGTCTTCGGGCGAACATGAAAACGAGCACGAAGAGGCCGTTTTTTTGTTCGTTCCGAAGGAACGTAGAACAGAATACAGTGCCGGCAAACCGTAGGCGAAGACGAAGACTCACAATCACGAAGAATCACGTCTTCGTTTTTGCCGCGCAACCGCCAAAATTTCAAACAGGAGTGAGCTGATCCTTGTCTGTCCAATCAGCTCACTCTTGTGACGTAACGCTAAGGGTCTCGTCCAATGCCTGTGCTGCTGTTTTTTGAATTCTGAAGGCGCCTTTATAAGACCAGAGCTTGCCTGAGAGATCCATTCATTTTTCACTGTGACTGCTTTGGCAACACTGCTGTGCTGCATCCGAGCGTTACAGAGAGAGATTGTTCTGTTCTGTGTGAGACTGGTAAGCCTTAGCCTGCCATTTCTCACTGTGTACTTCATCCTCACTTCAGTGCTACTTAATTAATATATTTAATAATAATAATTTGATTAATTTAATTTTTTTTAAATTAATTTGTCATCAACTTTAGTGTAAGTGCTGTTGAGTTGACAGTGCACCCAGTGCCTCAGTGGCACTGGGGTGCCCTTGCCCTGGGCTGGCACTAGTGCCTATTGCCTGTCCTGCTTAAATAAATTAAATAGAATTTATAAATTACAATTTAATAGAATCTATAATTTAATAGTTCATTATAATATTATATATATATATATATTTGTCAGTCATATATATATATACTATAGTATACTAGTGTAGAGTGTACTGTAGACATTCATCTACTAGTGTCTAATTTAAAATCAGTAATATTAATTAATATAATTAATAATTGAATTCATTATAAAATTATATATATATTTGTCAGTTATAGTTAGTAATAGTATACTAGTGTAGAGTGTACTGTAGACATTCAGAACATCTACTAGTGTCTAATCTAAAATCAGTAATATCAATAATTCTCTAATTCTTTCTTATCTTAATAGTTAATTAAATTAGCTATAAATAAAAGTAATAATATTAATTAATTACTACTAGCGTATAGTTCAGCTAATCTTATTAGTACTGGTGCTGCAGCTCTATAGTTTGTGCTTTGTTTTAGCAACAGTAAGAGACCAAGTCAATTTTTCTTAATTAATCTTTCATTTTATTTCATTTGTTTTGCTCACCTCAGTCCATCAGTGAAGTGAACTTGTTGGGCTAGTGAGTGCAGCCGCATAAGTGCTGTGTTTTTTTTTGATCAGCAAGCAGTGACGTTAACTGTTTTGCAGAGATTTTCTCATTTATTTTACATTTTATTTCAATTTTATTAAAAGTACCCTTAGTGTTTTGCTCACCTCAGTCCATCAGTGAAGTGAACTTGTTGGGCTAGTGAGTGCAGCAAGCAGTGAAGATAACTGTTTTGCTGTGACATTTTATTTTATTTCTAATTCTTTTCAAGAAAAATTGACTGTGACGAGCTGTACTAAGCAAAGCTTCAAGCTACTAGCTGTAGTACTAAAATAATTCTAATCTTCTTTAATCTTAATCTATAATATATTATAAATAATAATATTCTAATTCATAATCTATAATATAAGTAATTCTAATTCTAAATTCTAATTCATAATCTATATTCTTCTATCTATAATACATAATATATAAGTAAATTAGTTCTAATCTATTAATATTATATAACTTAATATTAATTAATAAATCATATACTGAATCTGATTTAACCTCACTTTAGCTTAGTGGGTTTGAGAGCGTCTGCCTAGAGGTAGACTTATAGTAAGGAAATATAGCTTTAGGCTAGCATAGTGGTAGGCTAAGCTCTTAGGCCCGTGTAAATTCAAATTAAAAATAAAATACTGCTAGTTATTAAATAGTTAATCTTGAGTTAATAATTTCAATAACTTTAGGATTTTGGCAGATTGCACACAGCACAGTGCAGTAGTGCATAGTTTTACTTTTTAAGCAGTAGCACTGAAGAGAACTTCCTCTAATTTTTTTGTCTTTAATTCGTTTTTCCTTTTTTTTATTTTTATTTTTTTATTTTTTTTTTTATAGTTTTTTAAACACTACACTACACTACACTACACACACAACACAAAATTTGAAATGGATCCTCCTTTTGGGACTAAGGAGGGACAAGCTCCATCTACCACCACCACCACCACCACCAGCACCACCACCAGCTCTAAGATGCAGCCTTTGCGTCAGTCTAGTCGGCCAAGTAGGCCAAGCTCTCGCTTATCATTTGGGGAAGCATTGCTTGAAGGATCATCAAGTAAAGGAAAGGCACCAAAAGCAGGCAGTAGTAGTGCGGCTAGGCCCACAAGCTCTATGGTTTTTTACGGAAAGCCTAAAGCACCAGAAGCACGTTCAAAGTTAAAGGGTAGCACAAGTAGTACCAGCCCAGTGACTAAAAAGAAGTGCCTTTTGCCCCAAGCAGCATCTTCCCCATCCACCAGCAGCATGCAAGGTACCAAGCAGAGCCAAATTAGCAGCAAGACTCAGAGGGGTCCCAAACCAAAGCGATCTCATTCCTTTGTAGGGAAAACCACCACCACCACCACCCCCGCCTCTACCACCACTAGTGCTGCGCCTACTGTTCCCACTGGTACCGCCACGCCATGTCCTCCTAGTACCTCTAGCAAGCCACCAAGTCCTTACAAAATTTTTGTAAAGACAGTTAGAGAGAGGGCTACACATAGTGGAACTCCACCTAGCGAGGTAGCAGAGGAGCCTGAGACTGAGAGGCCAAGTGCAGAGTCTATTCTTCCTGCTCGCACTACTACTAGTCACGAGTCTCACGACGATATCAGTCTTAGCTCCAGCCTAGCAGGAATTCCATTCGATCTGGCTAATGAAGAGCTAGACTATGAGCCAGAGGAAGTAGAGGAGATGAGTGGTCAGGAATCAGATTCCTCAGGGAGCAGTGTCCAAATGACTAGTGCACAATTTTCCCCTGAGCCTCCACCTTCTCCGCTACGATCATCACCATCACCACCACCAGCAGCAGCAGCAAAACCTAGCAAATCTAAAGCAATTAGCAGTCCCACTATGGCCAGTACTGTTACCACCAGTCCCACCACCACTAGTTCTGCCTCTGTTCATCCACCCCGAGCAGTAAGAGCAGCACCCAAGGCACACTCCAAGGCTATGCGCGCCCCAATTTGGGAGCACTTTGAAAATGTTGAAGAAGGGCGCTATGGAAAGTGCAAACATTGTGGGAAGCTAATAAGCAGAGGGAAAGTGTCTGGCCATTTTACCAGTGCTAGCATGAAGCATCACCTCAGCACTCAACACAACGCTGTGCTATTGGGGAAAGATGCAGAGGTAAAACTTAGTGCAGGCAGCATAGCTGGTGGCCGTGGAAAAACCCCAACAGCTTCTTCTTCTGAGCCAATAGCAGCAGCAGCAGCAGCAGCAGCAACTAGTGCTGGCAGCCAGAGACCAAGGCAGGTTGGAGCACTGCATGCCCAGCCCACCCTGGAAGAATTTGGGGCATTCCACTCCAAGAGAACGATGCCCAAACAGCAGGCCAATAAAGTAACGCGACTTATTGGTCAGTTCATTGCTGTTGGAGGGGCATCCTTCTCCATGATTGAAGGGGAGCCTTTCAAACAATTGATGGCGGCTGTGGCTCCACAATACACAGTTCCGTCACGTTCCACTTTCAGCAGGAACATTGTCCCCTCGCTGTATCGGTCCTGTGTTGCAGCAGTGAAAGAGGAGCTTTCCAAGGCTGCTGGTCAGTGTGTTCATTTCACTACAGATTTGTGGAGTGCACCTAGCGCCCAGCATGCCTTTCTTTCTTTGACAGCACACTGGTGGCAGCCCGGTGTGTCTAAGGAAGTTGCTGCAGCAGGCTACCGATCATTCCTTCTCCATGCAGAAGTGATGGATGAAAAGCACACTTCCCAAAATATTCTGCATGCGATTAGGAAAATGTTTAGCCTTTGGGTGGGAGCAGAGGCAGGCACCAATGTTGAAGTTGGTTTTGTGGTAACTGACGGAGGTGCCAATATGGTGAAAGCGCTGCGAGATGGTCATATTGTTGGTGTGCGCTGTGCAGCCCACATCATCCATCTTGTAGTGAAGGCAGCAATGTCAGAAGGAACTAATGTGGCAGCAGTAGTTCTGTCCCGCTGCAGAAAGATCGCTGGGCACTTTCACCATAGTGTTAAGGCTAGCCAACTTTTGAGGGAAGAGCAAGAGAGGTCAGGTCTTCCCGTACACTGCCTACGTCAGGATGTCAGTACACGGTGGAACTCCACGTTAGACATGCTAGAGAGGATTTTGGAGCAGCAGAGGGCAATCCATAATCTTGCCTCAGAGCACAATATTGGGATTACCTCTCCATTGAATAGGGAGGATTGGACAGTGATCGCCCAGCTAGTGGCAGTCCTTAAACCATTCAGGGATGCCACAGAAAATTTAAGCTCAAACACTGCCAGTCTGGCCCAGGTAATCCCAGTGTTCTCCCATCTAGGCAGCAAGATGGATGTGTTCCTTGGAAACCGTGAGGCTGTTCAAGGTGGCACTCTACATCCTGACGTAGCAGCCATAGTCAGGAAGCTGAAGGATCTGCTAAAAGTACACCTTCGCAAGCGAATGGAAGAGAGTCCCGAAATGATGCTAGCGTGCCTTTGTGATCCAAGAATTAAGGGAAAGCTAGCTTTGAAATTCAATGTTCTTAGTAGCTACCGGGAGCAATTGGTCAACAAGGTGCGTGACTGGCAGCGTAAAATGGGAATGCTGTCCGAGGAGGGTGAGGTGCAGGAGGAGGAAGAGATGATGTGGTCTGCTACCCCTAGCAGCAGCATCAGCAGCAGTGCCACAAGCAGCACAACACAGCTGAGTGGAGCAGCTGCGTTTTGGGAAGAGGCACTTGGCAGTATAGTTGGACCATCTGACAGAGCTAGCAGCAGAAAGGAGAGTAGTGCTGCTGAAATGGTCAAACTTTACCTCTGTGAAGTTCCTTCTGCTCCTAATGTTGATCCTCTTAGCTACTGGGATGAAAAGAAGAGTGTGTGGCCTGCACTCTCATGGGTTGCGCAGCAGCTTCTATCATGTCCGCCAACCACTGTTCAAAGTGAGCGCGTGTTTTCTATGACTGGAAACATACTGAGTCCACAGCGCTCACGCATGGCACCTCATCTGATGGAGCAGATTGCCTTTCTTAAATTCAATCTGCCCAAATTGGGTTACCCAGCTCTTAGCTTGGAAAGTTAAATTTTTTCTCTCTAATGTTTAAGGTAGTTTCTCCCCCTGGTTGCACTTGCTGCGGTGTGGCAATGCCTGCTACCTCCGCTGGTGTAGCCAATTTACGCTAGGGCCTAGTGTCTGAGCTCTGTAAGTCCGCTCCCAAACGCCTAGGACTGACAGTCTTTGGATGCTTTGCCCTGGGGTGAAACAGGTGAGTGGGTCGTCAATTGCCCACTCATTCACCTTTTTCCGTTTCCAACGCTGCTGCTGGTGGTGGTGCCAGTATCTTTTGCCAGTTCGCTTCCTGGCTGAAATCATGCCTCAGATGTCCCTAATGGAAAGGGTAGTTTCTCCCCCCTGGTTGCACTTGCTGCGGTGTGGCAACGCCTGCTACCTCCGCCGGTGTAGCTAGCTTATGCTAGGGCCTTGTGTCTGAGTTCTGTAGGTCTGCTCCCAAACGCCAAGGACTGACAGTGCTTGGATGCTTTGCCCTGGGGTGAAACAGGTGAGCGGGTCGTCAATTGCCCACTCATTCGCCTTTCCCAATTCTGCTGCTGCTGGTGGTGGTGCCAGTGTCTCTCTTCAATGCCAGTTCGCTTCCTGGCTAGTGTCATGCCTCGAATGTCCCTGATGGTAAGGGTAGTTTCTCCCCCCTGGTTGCACTTGCTGCGGTGTGGCAACGCCTGCTACCTCCGCCGGTGTAGCCAGCTTACGCTAGGGCCTTGTGTCTGAGTTCTGTAGGTCTGCTCCCAAACGCCAAGGACTGACAGTGCTTGGATGCTTTGCCCTGGGGTGAAACAGGTGAGCGGGTCGTCAATTGCCCACTCATTCGCCTTTCCCAATTCTGCTGCTGCTGGTGGTGGTGCCAGTGTCTCTCTTCAATGCCAGTTCGCTTCCTGGCTAGTGTCATGCCTCGAATGTCCCTGATGGTAAGGGTAGTTTCTCCCCCCTGGTTGCACTTGTTGCGGTGTGGCAACGCCTGCTACCTCCGCCGGTGTAGCCAGCTTACGCTAGGGCCTTGTGTCTGAGTTCTGGAAGTCCGCTCCCAAACGCCAAGGACTGACAGTTTTTGGATGCTTTGCCCTGGGGTGAAACAGGTGAGCGGGTCGTCAATTGCCCACTCATTCGCCTTTTCCAATGCTGCTGCTGCTGCTGCTGGTGGTGGTGCCAGTGTCTCTTCTCTGCCAGTTCGCTTCCTGGCTAGTGTCATGCCTCAAATGTCCCTTATGGTAAGGGCAGTTTCTCCCCCCTGGTTGCACTTGCTGCGGTGTGGCAACGCCTGCTACCTCCGCCAATGTAGCCAGCTTACGCTAGGGCCTTGTGTCTGAGCTCTGGAAGTCCGCTCCCAAACGCCAAGGACTGACAGTGTTTGGATGCTTTGCTCTGGGGTGAAACAGGTGAGTGGGTCGCCAATTGCCCACTCATTCGCCTTTCCCAATTCTGCTGCTGCTGCTGCTGGTGGTGGTGCCAGTGTCTCTTCGATGCCAGTTCGCTTCCTGGCTAGTGTCATGAATCAAATGTCCCTAATGGTAAGGGCAGTTTCTCCCCCCTGGCTGCCTCTGTCTGCGGTGTGGCAACGCCTGCTACCGCCGCCGGAGTGGCCAGCTTACGCTAGGGCCTTGTGTCTGAGCTCTGGAAGTCTGCTGCCAAACGTCTAAGACTGACAGTGTTTGGGTGCTTTGCCCTGGGGTGAAACAGGTGAGCGGGTCGCCAATTGCCCTCTCATTCGCCTTTCCAATTTTTCAATGCTGCTGGTGGTGGTGGTGGTGGTGGTGGTGGTGCCAGCATCTCTTCTCTGCCAGTTCGCTTCCTGGCTAGAGTCATGCCCAAAATGTCCCTAATTGTAAGGGCAGTTTCTCCCCCCTGGCTGCCTCTGTCTGCGGTGTGGCAACGCCTGCTACCTCCGCCGGAGTGGCCAGCTTACGCTAGGGCCTTGTGTCTGAGCTCTGGAAGTCTGCTGCCAAACGTCTAAGACTGACAGTGTTTGGGTGCTTTGCCCTGGGGTGAAACAGGTGAGTGGGTCGCCAATTGCCCACTCATTCGCCTTTTCAATGCTGCTGCTGGTGGTGGTGCCAGCATCTCTTCTCTGCCAGTTCGCTTCCTGGCTAGAGTCATGCCCAAAATGTCCCTAATGGTAAGGGCAGTTTCTCCCCCCTGGCTGCCTCTGTTTGCGGTGTGGCAACGCCTGCTACCTCCGCCGGAGTGGCCAGCTTACGCTAGGGCCTTGTGTCTGAGCTCTGGAAGTCTGCTGCCAAACGTCTAAGACTGACAGTGTTTGGGTGCTTTGCCCTGGGGTGAAACAGGTGAGCGGGTCGCCAATTGCCCACTCATTTGCCTTTCCCATTTCCTTTTCCATTTCATTATTTTCCTTCTGATACACAACCAACCAAACATAACACACACAATAACACATATAACACATATAACACACAGTGACATCACACATAACACACATACACACACACTTACAATGCACAAAACACAAGGACCTTTTCCTTGTTATTTGCCCTGGCCTTCACTCACTAATAGCATTACATTAACACTATAACTCACACTTCACCCTATAACATTTTTCCATCCACATACCTGCCAACAGACCCAACTTTTTCAGGGACAGTCCTGCTTTTTTCCAGTCCTGTCCCATCTAATTTAGCTAAACTAGGTATGCAAAATGCAAATACACATAGGTAGTTATAGCTCGGTAGGTAACGCTACTATAAACATTTAATAAATATAATCAAGTACTAAATAATAAATCTAACTTTAAAATACATTTAAATAAACCCCTATTTTTTTTTAAAAAAAAACATTAAAATTAAATTATTATTATTTAGACATAATCCATCTTTAACCAAACCAGTGCACTGCTACTAATCTTAAACATAACCGTACATTAACCCTAAGCTATTTTTTAGTTCTTGTCCAACATTTTTCCATCAGCATACCTGCCAACACACCCAAGATTTTGGTGGACAGTCCTGCTATTTTCCAGTCCTGTCCAATAAGTAAGTTGGGTTGTTGCAAAGTATGCCATTGTAAATAGGTAGCAAATGTTAGGCATGTAAAGTGGTCCAAAATCAATTTAAAAATGTAAAATATTCCCTATTCTTTTATTAAACATCTATGGACAGTACACCTCGGTATGTGTGTGCAACTCTATTGGTCGTTTCGGCAGGGGGCTCGCCTGCCATCAACGAATGAAGTGCATTCTGCAGTTCTGCAATTCACTCGTTGATGCCAGACCAGCCCCCTGCCGAAACGACCAATAGAGCTGCACACACGTACCTTCACGGCAGCTGCTGCTGCTGTGATGTGTTATTAACCCCGTATTAACCCCTGCTAGGCAACCAGGAGGAAAACGAAGATTAAACGAGCACGAAGAATGTCCGCGAATATTCGCCCGAAGAGAAGACAAGAACGGGCGAATATTCGCGGAATACGAAGATTTTTTTTTCCCCGAAGACGAGCACGAAGACGAACACGAAGAGCCCCCTGGTGCCCAAGTCTAAGTATTACTGCAACTACAATTCTATATTGAGAATACTGGTGCAAGTATGAAAAATTCTAGGTAAATCAATCCATGTGCTAAATTACATTTTGCAAGTAATATACGTAACATTTTATGTGCACCTGACTAAACGTAATCAGTAGGTAGCTTTGCAGTCTAGAAGAAGAATAGACAGAAATAATATACCATTTTCATAGGATTTCTTACTGCAAGATGACTGTTATCAAACCTGAAAGCTGAGAACAATATACTCTAAAATATATCAAACATGAGCGGTTTAAAATGTCATTTAAGATCTGCTACAAATTTCTCCGCGTAAGGGATTAATTTTTCAGCTATACCAGCATGATATTCATACTGGTCGGATTATGGGTACATTTTTTTGTCAAACACTTATTCAAACACCATTACAATTCCAATAAGTCAGTGCTTGTTATTTCAATTTATGGAACTCTTTCAGTGCCATAGCATTGAATAATACCACCCAAGCTCCTTAAAGCAAAGGATGAAGAGGAACGCTTGGTAAATATAAATAATTAAAGGAGAATTGATTCTAAGTCTCTAGCAAAGTATATTTACCCTGTTGCATATTCTGGTCTAGGCCTAAAACTAAGAGAGCAGTTCCAACAGCCTCTCTGCTGCGAAAACCTGGGCAGATTGCCGTATTGACATTTCAGGCTTGCTTCCTTGGGCTGATTAGAGAGATCAGAGATTTTCTTTTATGACCTGCCGATATATATTGTGGAGCACTGTGCCTAAGATTTCCCAGCAGAACATTGCCCAAAGCATCACACTGAGTCTGCCAGCTTGCCGTCTTCCCGTAGGCCGTCCTAGTACCATGATTTCTCCAGGTAAGCGACGCAAATGCACCTGGTCATCCACGCAATGTAAAAGAAAACTTGATTCATCAGGCCACCTTCTTCCATTACTTCATGGTTTAGTTCTTTTGCTCACATGCCCATTGTAGGCGCTGTCGTCAGTGGACAGGGGTAAGCATGGGCACCCTGACCGGTCTGCGGCTACTCAGCACTGTGTGTTCTGACACCTTTCTATCAGAACCAGTATTAACTTTTTCAGCAATTGAGCTACAGTATCTTGTCAAACCATAACATGTATATCCCATGGTAGCAATCATCTGAGCTTCTTGTTCTTCTCATTTTCATGACTATTCCTTTTCATGCTGATGCACACCTTTTATGAATGTGACAGTTTTTGTTAAACTGCCTCTAAAGACTAACCACAAGGTGAGTGAATGAGTGTGTGTGTCAGCATATGGTGCCAGAGTGAGTTGTTTTTTTTAAAATATGCTGCTAGAGTGAACATGTGTTAATGTATGATGTTAGAGTTAGTGTGTCTTTTAGAGCGAGTTTGTATGTTTGTGCATATTATGGGAGCACCAAAGGAATCCTGCACCCAGGTGCCAGTGACCCTTGGTTCAACCATGGTTATCATCACCAGGCTGATGCTCCATGCCCATCCTTGTAACCTCTATCAACTCTTTGTTTTATTAATGAATTAATTAATTAAATGTACTTGTCATTCTTCTGCCACTGGTTATGGGTATAAATGTATGTATATTGTGACAAACCCTGTTGCATGAGGACCATATATGTCACATTTAGGGGTCCTAAGCACAGTCCTCTAGGGCAATCAGAATCGGGAACACCAGCTTTGAACAAAACAGCACTTTATTTTAATTGCTTAAACCCCAAAAAACCAAATCATAAAAAGAAAACCTAGCTCCCAATTGGAGCCCTCTCTAACTGAACTATGCTGGTCCAGACTGACCAGCCTAATCACCCACTAACTCAACCTCCCAACCAGGCCCAGCTACGCCACGCTCTCGAAAACCTCCCCCAGGCAGCACACAAAATGTCCAGGCAGGTATTGCCTCACTTGGCTCAGGGATGGTCTTCTTGTTCAGGGCCTCTCCTTGCCCTGGGAGCTCAGGGAAACTTCCTCTTCCCCTACAGTCTCTCTACGTATCAGGCTCCAGGGGTTTTTAATGCCCAGCACCTGTGCCTGACGCCGGCCTCATAGAAATACCGGACCGGATCCTGCAGACTTCCAGCCTCCTGGAAAAGCTGGCATGGATTTTCCACAGAATGGGGGAAAGGAGCATTGGCCCACCCTGCTCTCCAATTGCTCCACCCCAGGGACCCATATTTACATTCTGGATAGCACCTGTACCCAAATGCCAAAATAGGCATCTCCCTGGGGTTTACACTGTCACAATATGAACATACCATAGTTGATGAAAGAAAGGTGACTCAATGACTAGACATAACTCAGACACATACCAAATGATAACTGAAGGCTATTTTCTTTAGATCAATCTTCTCAAAGCATTTAAATAAAACCATATTAGTGATCACATGCCTTAACCACCTACAGGTTATGGACAAAGCCTAATGGTCTCATATATGGTTACATGAATTGCTGAATAGATAATAGCAGCTATTTTGCAGAACACAATATAATACACATTTTACTTTTGTAAATTAAACATCCCAAGACTTCTGTCAAAAGGAGCTTAGCACAACATACATGGAACTATCATTAGGTAAATAATACCTTTCATTTACAATATGCGATTTGTTGACGCATGACTAGGATGGATTTGTAAATGTCTAAATTCTACATCCAACCTTGAAGCCAACAATGAGTGATAGGAATGGCAAAAAATAATGATATCTTCAAGTGCCACATTCTCCAGTAGTATTTTAACCACACAGCACCGAGAACTGAAATCTGAAACGGCATTAATATGGAGATTGTTAGCATTTTAAATAGACCATAATATTTAACGACAAAATAATCTATGGGTTTGTGGTATGTTTTACATGGTTAAATAAGGCTTACTGCTATTTAATAAAAAAAAGACAATTGTTTTTCTTTCCATCAGGAATTAACTAGTTGATCCTTATATAAACATTAACATGTTGATGCATTACTCCCTTTAAAAACCAGATGCGTTTGATTTCACATTGTTGTTAGTACATGTCCCAGTTAATTGTATGGATATAACTAGCTATTTCCTTTAATACTATTTACTTTTAAAGTAAAATAAACTTTTGAGAGTTTGTACGAATGAATGAATAATGAATAGATGTGTCCCGATTCCAGTAAATATCTCACATTGCAAATAGCAGGCAAGTAGACATTATGTATATACCGTATGTGCTTGCATATAAGACAACATTTTTCAAATGCTCTGAAAAATACCTCTCGTCTTATATTCAAGGTTGTTTTATAATCCGACCTCAAATAGAGGTGTGACTATAAGACTAAGATCCTGATCCTCCTCTCTGGTTGCTCTGTCATAGAAGCCCTGCCGGAAGTGAGAGGGCAGCAGCAGAGGCTGTCTATGCGCATTGCGCAGACGTCCACCGGCTGCCTCCACTAGACACCAGTGAGTCTCTCTGGCCATGTGCCCTGCCAGAGGGCTTCCAAGCCATGTGCCCTGCCTGAGGTCTTCCAAGCCGTGTGATAAAGAAAACAAGAAAAAACTGGAGTTCCACGTGTGAAATCTAAAATAATAATGATAATGATAATAATAATAATACTCCCCAATGTTAGCAGCTGCAGACAACCTCAAAGTGTTTTAAACAAACAAACGATACACCATGGCGCGCGTAAACATGGGGGGGGAATAATAAAAACAATAGTGTAGTATGTAAACACTAAATAATAATATACTGTGGTGTCTGATCCACTCACAAGCGGGCTGGACAGAACGAGCTCATCACAGATGTCAGTAGAAAATTCTGTTTAATATCTTCTAAAATCTCTAAAAAACAAATGGACCGGCAATAGTGCAATATTTCCACAGCAATGATCTTAAGTAAGGCAAAGAATGCACTCACAGTTAAACGTGGCACTACTAAACAAATAGAGTGCACAAACGTTTCAGGATGGAATGGTCAGGATCAGCAAATGTTCCAATGTGGATCGGCAGGTATTCCAGTGTATTTATCCTATATGTCTCTGCTTTCTCAACGCGTTTCTCCGATTGTACGTCGGCTTCCTCAGGAGAAAAATCAATGAAGAACAGAAAAATTATGCCCAAGCCCTGTGCCCTGCCCTCACTGTGCGCACAATGTTATACAAGCCGCTGCGGCATTCCCGCGGCAACTCGCTCATTTACATGTGAGTATAACATTGTGCGCACGCCATGTGATAGTAGTTAGTGTTCAGTCGTGCCAAGTCCATGACGCTCGCGGGTGTAGCACACACAGACACTGCCTGTCTATGGTATGACGTGCACGACAACTCTGTCTGTTTGTTTAGTTATATCCCTTACAATCACATGTTAACTTCCTTTTCTCAGGATTTTCGTGATTATTCTCTACAGTTACTTATCCCTGTCCTGTGGTCAAGTTGCTGATTGTTGCCGATTAGATCAGGCAGCCTTTGTATGGACCAACAAGGAGAAAAGAGAGTGCAGGAAATTGATAACTATGGCTCTGCCGGTTACTGTTGTGTAATAAATTTGTGTAAATAGAAATGTTAGCACAAAATATATATATATATATATATATATATATATACATATATATATATTCATTTTGTGAGAATTGTTTCAGTGAGAATATTGCCGGAATTGATGTCTTATTTCAATCAAGAGGGTGCTGATCTGTCAGGTATGCCAATTTTTGCCATAGTTGGACACCTCCTTTTTAGTGTTTAATGGGTTCATTTTGTAGGCTTGTTAGAAAGCAGTTATTTCAAGGTTATCAGGAGGAGGATGAGTAGTTGCTGGAATGCTGAAGATGGCAGGTCACTGATGACTGACACTTATATGAGTATTACAAAGATGGTACTAATTCAATTTAACTGTTGAACACTGCCAGATTTTGAGCTTGTACAGACATGCTGGATGATGCTGTGGAATGCAATGCTTATCAGTTATTATCAGGTATTCCTAGCAGAAAGACTCTTCCTATTCTTCCCTGTCCTAGAAACTGGCTTGTTGACCTATGCCTTAATTGTGTATGTAATGTTAACGCTTAAGGATTACTTAGGTATCATCTTAGTGTATTACCTTAGTTTTTTTAGGCATTTGTCTTTTCTTTTACTTAATTCTAGGAGTATTTCCATTTTTCCATCTCATGTAGTAGTTGGTCCTACCTACAAAATTGGCAAGCAGCATACACACTAACAGTGGGTCAGCCACTAATAGGGTGGGGTAAAATATGTATGCAGTCCCACAATATTTCCCTTTGTGTGTTTAGTGTGAAACCTAAGGAAATACCCTAGTGGCATCTGTGTGTATACCATTGTTTTTGATTGTCATGCCTTTTGGGGATTACTTATTTGGTAAAAGGTACAAGGCTTGACAAAAAAATGCATCTATTCATTTCCAACACTTTTTTCCCATATGCCAATTTTTACTAATACGGTGTTTGCGTAAAGGGCATTGGATGTAATTTGCATGGCCGTAGGAACCCCTAAAAATCTGGGGGGGCAGCATTTCCCCCATCAGATCCCCACTTTCTCCCCATCTCTCACACTATCTACCCCCTCTCCCCCATCTCACACTTTCTTACTATCTACCCCCTCCCTACCCTCCCTTCTCACACTATCTACCCCCTCCCTACCCTCCTTTCTCACACTATCTACCCCCTCCCTACCTTCCCTTCTCACACTATCTACCCTCTCCCTACCCCCTTCTCACTAGCTACCTTCCCTTCTCACTAGCTACCCTCTCCTTATCGCCCCCTTCTCACTAGTTACCCTCTCCCTACCGCCCCCTTCACACTAGCTACACTCTCCCTACCCCCCCTTCTCACCAGCTACCCTCTCCCTACCCCCCTTCTCACTAGCTACCCTCTCCCTACCCCCCCTTCTCACTGTCTACCCCAGGGGTGTCCAAGTTTTTTCTGCAGTGGACCACTTCATCAGAATTGTATACGTGTGCGGGCCGCACTAATTTTTCACTGTGAGAAAATATGGCCTTTAATAAAATATGCAGATTAAAATAAAGTAAATGACACAAAACCTTTACTTTTCCTCTCACTGATTAATGGGCCTAGAAAGTTTTGTGACTACAAATTCACGACTCAGGATAAATAAAAATGAAATAGTTCTATTTATTCTAGGGATGCCCCAAAATGAAAATTCTGGACCAAAACATTCACAGTTCACTAAGCCAAAACCGAAAATGACCCCCCCACCTTTAAAAATAATAATAAAAACTCACATTTTTAATAAAAGTAGGTAACACACCACAATTGGACAAAAAAAATTAGCAATATGACTTGGCATGATAGGAGTGTGATTGCTAACAGCAATCACACTCCTATCATACCCAGGCAACCAGTACATGCTGGTACAGGGTGGCTGTAAGTGATGTGCAGACCCCATATTGCTGGCAGCATCAATACACAAGGGGGCATGCCAAGCTGGCTGACTTGGCATGATAGGAGTGTGATTGCTAACAACAATCACAGTTCCATCATGCCTAGGTTCCAGCACTTACACATCCAACCAGTAAGTGCTGGAACCTAGGCATGATGGGACTGTGTTTGCTGTTAGCAATCACACTCCTATCATGCCAAGTCAGCCAGTACATGCTGGTACAGGGTGGCTGTAAGTGATGTGCAGACCCCATACTGCTGGCAGCATCAATACACAAGGGAGGCAGCTAGCTAGGTTTCAGCATGTACTGGCTGACTTGGCATGATAGGAGTGTGAGTGCTAACAGCAATCACAGTCCCATCATGCCTAGGTTCCAGCACTTACACATCCATGCTATCACACACACACTCATTCATTCATATACTCATTCATTCACAGATTAATTCCCTCAATCAAGCATACTCATTCAAACACCCTCCCCACCCCCTTACTTGCACTGCACTGCAGCTCCTCGATGCCGCTCACAGACTTCAGCAGGGGGCGCGGCCTCCCTCTGCGTTCTCTGGTACTGCACAGAGGAAGCAGGATGTGAAAGGGTTAAAATAAAATTAGGCGTCTAGTTTTCAAACATATATGGTTTGATGGGGGTAAGTTGAACTGACTTGTTTTCCAAAATGTCCCAAATAGGACATTGGGCAGAATGACCATATTTGAAGAAAATGGTTTTGAAATGGCAATATGCTAATTTGTACTTATTGCCCTATATTGTGCCAAAAAAATGTGGTAGAATCTATTTAGCAGGTTTCATTTAACATCAAAGGATACCACTGCATGCATTATTTAAACATAAAAAATAGAAATACCGAAATCTCTGGTTAAGTTTTTGTAACCACTGTTAGCATCTTCGTTTTAGCCCTGGAACAATTCCATCTATTTGAATCCCTTAAAATGAATGTCTGCACAGAATACAATTTGTCAAACATTTTACTCAATTTCAAAACATTATAATGATTGATAAATGATTATATGTTACAAAAGGAAGGCAAACTAAGGGAAATTAATACAGGGAAACTATAATACTTTAACATATCACATTACTGCGGCAACCGATACGCACCAGAAGCAAAAAAAAAAAGAAAACTGATTCGGTGCTTTAAAATTTTCTAAATTCATTAAAATTTATAAGTGGACCTAAATTAAATCACCAGCGTGTTTGGAAGACTTGTGATCTTATTTTGTGAATAATAAATGAAAGGCATAATGAAGAGCTATATTCCCATTGGCTCAGTCTGCTCAGTCTGTAGCCAAAGAGAATGAAACAAATAGACAGACTAGAATCCGTTTCCAAAATCACAGTGTCTGTAACTTAACTTTTCTGTTGAGTGCAGTTCTGATCATTAACCCCAATGCTCATGCCAACTGTACTTGCTAATTTAGTATAATATATGAATAAAACATACACCAAATTGTGCAAGGATATACATTGCAAACAAATTTAATTAAATTAACCAAATGTAACTCCTCAGGTTTTGCTGAAGCACAACTGCTAGTTAGCTGGCACTAAAACATTGACTAATGAATATACCGATCATTCTTCAAGACGAAGTTTGTTGGTGGCAGCCACCTGCCAGTATTGCTGGCTTCCCACAGACTGACCAGAAGCAATCAATCCCTCACAGTCCTGAACCTTTACTTAGAGACCAAATTACAGGCATGCTGTCAAGGGCAATGTTACTAAACCTTTGGATGGCCCATTAAAATATTCTGATACATTTCCAATTACATCTGAAGATATTGTACATGATCTACAAAATGCTTAAGGGGACCAATAATGTTGACCATAACTGTACCTTAGTAGAGGCTGCAGCTCCAGATCTGCATAGGAATGCCTCCTCCATTGTCTGATGTTTTGAGGGACTGATAAGCACCCCTGGAAACTTTTAGGCACCGGCTACCCGGAGCATACCCTTGCAGGAAGCGGCCAGGACTACCTGCTAATGTCAGTAGGTGGTTCTGCTGACATTGCAGGATACCCCCATTCTCAGGACTGGGGACCCCGCTCCCGTGACCAGGAGGATTAGGGTGTCGATCTGAAGAACCAGCGCTTCTCCAGGAGTCGCTGGGCAAAACACGGAGAGTTCTTAGGTATGCTGATAAGTGGCAAGAAAGCACTCACATTGAAATCAAAGTGTGTGCACTTTCTAGACATGCGCACGTGGGGTCTTGTTACACTTGCGATATATATCATATGGCAACAGATGTTTCCGGCCAAACACTTCTCTTGAATTGCACCATAGAAATTTAAAGGGAACACTCAGTTATCGTATGCATTAAAGTGTGTAAAATGGCTGGAGTGTCCCCTTTAAGTTTTACTAAGTTTTAGTTAGAATCAGTGATTTTTGTTATTAGATTTGATTAATTTAAGAGTTTCATCCACTGCCTAAATGGAAAAATATGAAATTACCATAGCATCAGAATTGCTCTTTATACATAGACCTCCGAGTGTTTGCCAAGCAGACAAGGCCAGTTGCAAAACTGAAGAAAGTACAGATCTATAGTTTAATCTGGCAGCCTCGCAGCATGTATTTTTCTTAACAATTCAAATTAAAGCAGAAATCTGGCAACACCAAGTATATAGATAAAGGGATTGATAGCTTGGTTTCTTTCGTTTAGTGTATGCATTCCAGCTATGTAGTTATTCAACACTAGGAGCTACTTAAAAACATCAAACTTGGGAAAACGATTCTTGATGAAAGTAGAGATACAAAATTGCTGTCATTATTAATCTTGTTCATGAAGCATAAAAAAAATAAAACACGTGCACATAAGCCTTTCCCGCATAAACTGGTCTAAAACATAGCAAATAAACACAAACTGTGCATCAAGTCGCCGGCCCCTACAGCACCGCAGGGATTAATCACTGCGCGAAGCATTGTCACAGCTCGGGTACAAGATCTTCATGTCTTGATAATGTTTTCCTCAAGCTATGGAAGAAATAACAATTTGATGCAAATGAGGAAAGTGAGCTCCAGACTTTTTCCTACTTTAACTGTTTGTTACCCTTTTGAGCACCCAAAGAACACTCCATTGCTTACCCATCTTTGTCTGAGATTTAAACATGAGCTCAGCATAGGCAAACTAGGCAGTGACCTACTGGATGATCAGCTGGTTGGAGGTGTCTCCATGAGGTTCAAGCAAGTATGTATAGGAGATGGGTTCCAGAATATAGTTGACTAGGGACTAGAAATCCAAGGCTAGCCATGTATAGGGTATTTTGTCATACCTTCATTATTTCAAAGCTCTCAGAATTATGGTGCTGCATATCTCTCTGACAATCATGCTTAACATTTTCACAATTTAAATAGACAACCTACTGCCCCAAACAGCCTCATTAACAATGAACGCACATCAAACTAAAATATAATGTGATATTCCGCTAACATTAATGTTCATCGGGGGATAGGGCTACACTAAATGTATGACTTCAGTGAAGGATTGTGTATTGGTGAACTACAAAAGCTCACCTGAAAATGTGTATCCTGATGCAGTAAGGCTTTTCCACTTTTAGGTACTTACACATCGCTTGCATTTTAGTAATACTCCAAGACACACTGTCCCTCATTCCATCTGCAGAAGAGGCCTCCAAGGTCCCAAAACATTTTTGACTCAAAACCTTATTTTACATATATACACACTCAAGAATATACAAATAAACACAAAACATAATAAATCACTGACATGACATCATCACATGGTTTGCATAGTAGATCCTGTATTAGTGTTTTTACATTATAGGACACTGCATGTTGATAAAGGAGATAACCCAAGGCATGAGACTATAGAGGGTAATCCCAGTCACTTTATTTCAGTGCCCATAGGTGTGCAATAAATCACTTTGAAAAGCCAAATCTTCAAGCGTTGGAAAATCTAAAGAAGAGCCAACTTGATCTTCATTTTACTATTATAACGGTAGCGGCCATAGTTTGCTTTAATTAACAGGCTGCCTAGATTATTTTGATTGAAAGGGAAATGAGCATATTCTTATTTTAAACTGAATTCTAAAATCCATCAAATCTGAGAATTGAGCATGTGGCTTTGTACACCGTTCTTTTTGTATTGAGACTTGGTGCAATGATATTATAGACCTCCTGCTCAAGATGTGATCAATATTGTATAGACGACTGTGAAATCTAATTTCAGGACTCAATAGGCGATAAACACTTTTCCTTTTTATGTCACTGGACATCTGAAGAAAATACCGTTGTTGTTTTTTTAATTTTGTGTCTTGAAAATTCTGGAAGTAGTTTTACTCCTTCACAAAGATCACAGCTTGGTTGTTTTGTATGGTGTGCAGCCAAGAAACTATTGACAAGAGGCAATAGTTCATTCAATGTCACAAAAATGGATGTTTTTCACGCAAAAATAAAATAATCTGTTCTGCTGGAAGATGTAATTTTACAATCCGTAAAAATCCATACATTGTCTATAAACATATTTATATATTTTCACTACATCTTCAACAGGTGCATTTAAGGAAATGTGAAACTGGCAGATGTAGGGCATACCTAAGAATTTCCAGGCTCTGTCTATCCGGAAGCCGATGGTGGCTTTTCAAGGGGGACAAATTTAATACCTTAAGTAGGTGGCATAGGACAGGGAATGGTGCACCTAAACGCTGCTCCCACAACCCAGAGATTGAGCTCCGTGACCATGATAACCAGAGAAGCCAGGCTTCCCAGGGATGATGTAGGGAATCATAATAGTTGGGAGCTATGTTCCCTCATTCTTCCTTATGGAAGGCTGAAGACAAGGTCAAGTAATTGACGCAGGACTGGAAGCCCTGGAGGACAGTCAGTGACACAGAAGTATCTCTTAGAAGAAGTTTAGTTGGGGCTTAGATGCTTGTGCAGAAAATCATATTTTGACCATCCAAGGCTAAATTTATGTACAAGGGACTTCTGAAAGAAATTGGACCACGTTGACTTGGTTTTAATTCAATTTCTTAGTTTTAGTCTCCCCTTGAAAACAGGTGACCTATGTCCATCTTCTGCTTCTTAACGATAACTGACGTACCAGGCACATCACAGAAAAATGCAGTTAACGACATTGCATTGCAGCCAATGTTGCAATGAATGCATTACGCAAAGCGGAAATGTTGCCGGAGTGCTGTGTGGTCACTCTCTGGAGCGATCACATTCAATATATTGAAAGGGCTAAACCCTCCCATGGCAACCTGACTGTGTCAGCATAGCAAAATGCTGCTCTGCATACTGTGGGTGTGTTTCCAGAGCGAGGTTGCATCGGCCATCTTGATTGTTGGTAAGAGCGGCATTTTTTAGGCTGAGGAGCCCATCAGGACTCACATCTCCCCAACCTTGACTGAGGTAAGGCAGCTGGGGAAGATTGCATCTTAGAGTCAAGGACCGGTATGAGCTGATTCTTCATTAGAACTCCTGGGCAAAATGCCCAAACACATTATAACTAGTCATTGTTCAGACACACACTAATACCATGTAACAAACTAATTTCTTGGGATATGAGCCTAATCATATATAGAACATGGGGGTGGTTTGAAGACACTTGGCTATGTCTTAAAATTGAATTTCACATTTTGAATATTTTGTTAATGCCAGGTTTTTTCTTATAATGTTTTACAGTTCATTTAAAACGAATGAGGGGAAGAACTACGCAGAAGATTCAACTTCTGGTTCTTTAATGGAGAACTTAGAAGCTGAGCTTATGAAATTGTCACTGTCAGGATTCCCCTGGAGCTGCTAGATTGAGACAATTTTAAACTTTTGCTAGACTGTGGAGTCTTTTCACATTTAAGCAAGAGTAAAAGAGATTAGCTGTGAAATGTTAGGTGTAATATTCACTTATTAACACAATGCAGGGGTACTTCTACACCAAATTTTGCCAGAACATTTAGAACTCACAGCCTATAACTGTGCTGTAGGGTAATTTCTTCATTACCATCAGCACCAGCATCAATGTCACTGACTAACCACATTAGGTCCTGTTTTTTTGTAAAGGTGATTCTGTAAAAGTCGTCTTCACCATACTAATTCACTTTATTACCACCATTATATTTTTTTCTCTACTGCACACCCAACCATAAAACATAGAGGTGTGATGGAAATGCAGCATTTATGAAGACCAATTCTGAATGATGGTGGGATCAAGCTCAATCTGTCCCGAGAGTAACCAGCGACATCAACAAGGGTGTTGCAATGGCAGTACAGGTGCGGTTACCCTCTGTAAGCCACAATGTTTAACTTTGACACTTTTGACACATTCATTGGTTGTTCACAGCAACACACACGGGCTGTAGCAAGCTGGTTGTGCTGACTGGGATCATTAAAAGGTCACTTGATTGACGGCATATGATCGCATCTCAGAGTCAAGGCCAGTATGTTCTAATTCTTCATTAGACCTCCTGGGCAAGATGCCCAAACACTTTATGACCAGTCATTGTTCAGACATTCATCCAGCCCGTTTGGCTGTACACTAATACAATGTAGCAAATTAATTCCTATCCAAAGTATCTTGGATATAAAGTAGTATAAAAGGTGGAGGTTTCCCACCATCTCCTGTACAGGAAAGCATACTGAGAGAGCATGTTGTTACATCCTATTTCTGGTAAACGTTTTGATGGTTGCAGGTCCTAAAATCTTATATCTATACAAGACTTATTTAAGAGTCAAGACCTGTTGCACTCTAGCACTGGCAACTTCTCTGATGAGAATACCACTTTATCTTTCATAATATTACTGCAGGTGCATTGTTCTTGTGTAGTCACTCAAATTAGTGTTTTACCAAGGAATAACTCAGAGAGCACCGATCTACATCTAGTTACCAACAGTTTGTTGTTCCTGCCAATTAATATGCTGTATGTAAATAAACAAATATAAAACATAACATATGTCATGACATGACATGCAGTCACATCAACTTTTTTGGCATGAGAAGTGCTCTAATAAACACATTGCGTAACTGTGGAAGCCCCTCTCTATGCACTCTCCTGCACCCCAGCCTGTCTCTTAATCGTGCTGAGCCCAGATGCTTGTGTATGCATAGCTTGCTATTGCTGCTGACTGACAGATGTTAATAAGCAGCTGCCAGTTTAGTAGATGCTGCTCAGATTTCTCAAATACCAATATAATGTGCATAACTACCCATTAAAATAAGATTACATTTTAAATGATTTGAAATTACAAATTAAAACAAATTTTAAAACAATAAAAAAAATTTCATAATGTTTTTTTTTTTACCAAAGAACCCCCCGGGCCCACACTCTATTAATATAATATTATCTAAAGCAATTTTATTGAAAAATTACAATAAAATATTGCGATGGGTACAAACCCTATAATTCCCCATGATTTATGTACACCAATAAGACTTGATTACTGTATAACCCCGGTATAATATTAATAACCCTCTTTCGAGTGGCAAAACAGGAGTACGTACTATACAATATATTTTATAATACTCCAGAAACAGAACCAGTAGGGCCACTACCAACTTGGAACAGACTCTAGTACCATATTTTGTACATCCCAGGAATTGTAAACTTCAAAATTATTTTATAGGAATTTTAAGCTTTTGATTTAATATTTCTTACACCAAATACTTTGAGCTTGTTGTAATATAATTCTCCAGGGGTGCTGAATCTTTTATATCATCTGACTATAGACCTTCAGCTTTACTTCTTTGCGTGGAAGCAAATATCTTTCTCTGTGAACCTTGTACACATTGGTTTAGCGATGGCCTTATGAAGGATATATACCAAGTACATATCCCACCAGGTTCCCCATGGAAACCAGATACATAACAATCAAAGTGACACATTTCAGAGCCCTATGATATCACCATAGTAACAAAATACACAAGGAAGAAAAGGCTCTATGTATTGAAGAGAAGAATAATAGGCTCATCTGTGCATTCCCATAAAATATATATGATTCTCTGTGTTTTGGACCTTCCAGTGAATTGCTTTTTTAAACATAGCTGCTTGTCACAGCCTAACATGATTTAATTAATATGGAGTCAAATTAGTAAAAAAAAATACTCCCATTGCTCATGAGCTACAGTATAGTATAGTTTAAATTATCACTACTTGCCTAAAGCAATGTGGTCTTGTGGTTAAGATACAATTGTGTGTGGTATTTTAACCCCTTAACGTCCATGGATGGGCCAAAAACGGTCAGGTGACGACCAATGACGTGCCTGGAACATAATTTCATTAAGCAAGCATAGAAAGTCATCTACGATCACTTTCTTCACTTAAAGGTTGTTGCTGTAGTCAGCAACACTGAGATTGGCATGTCTGGCCCCTGCCCTGGCATAAACATCTGCAATACACTGTATAGAGGCAGAGGCCCGTTTTAAAAGAGTTTCAATAACGAGTCATTCAGCAACACTGAACACTCCCCCCAGGACGCGCTGTGACCGTTCCACTCGCAAGACGGCAGCACCTTCTTTAAAACAAATAACAACTTTGGAAAAGTTCGCTAGAGGGTCTCCAGACCCTCTTGAGAACTCTGGCTCCACTTGCAGGTTGAATACAGGTACTGCACTCAACAATGAAAGTCAATGGAGCCCAGCTTTCTAATCACAATGTGATAAGTAAAATATTAACAAAAATAATAAAAAGTAAAAAAAAAAAAGTGGTAACATTTAAAAATAATTATGCATCAGAGGAACCATCTAGAAAAATGTAAAAAAAAGTCCAAAAAGATTAATATAAATAAAATTAAAAAATTAAGTTTATTATTATGAGCAAGTGCTAAAATTAGCGCTGTATCTTCACAAAAATCTTAACATGGAAAGAGTTAAAATAAAATCATTTAAAAAGCTGAATGGTTTGATGGGGTAAATTGGAGTGGCAGGCTCAAAGATAGGGCATAGGCACAGACTGACCAAAATATGGGGGGGAGCGCACTTCCCAAATGTGGCCTTTTAGCCCCCAAACACCAGACAAACCCATGCATGAGGTGGTATTACTGTACTCGGGAGATGTTGCTGAACACATATTGAGGTGTTGTTTGATAGTGACGTATACCTGGAGCTATAAATTTATACCTGAAGTACAATTAGTGTGAAAAAAAAAAAAAAAAAATTACTACCACAAACTTTGACAAAGGCTGGTGGTGGAATCTCATGCATGGAAAGGATTAAAATACTAGCATTTGAAATACATTGGGGTGTCTAGTTTTCAAAAATATATGGTTTGATGGGGTAAATTGAATTAGCTGCCTTCAAAGATGGCCCTATTAGGACATGGGGGCAGGAGGACCAGATGTAAAAGTTCCAAGTAAAAAAAAATGGGCACTCCCTAAATGTGGTGTTTTACCTCCCAAACAACCAGACAAACCCATGTATCACTGTACTTGGGAGATATTGCTGAACACATATTTCTTTTTTGAAAGTGACGTATACCAGGAACTGTAAAGCCATACCTGAAGCGCAATTTATGTGATAAAAAAAAAAACACAAAACAAATTATTACCACAAAGTTTGACAAAGGGTGGTAGTAGAATTAGTGCATAGAAAGGGTTAAAATACCAGCATTTGAAATACCTTGAGGTGTCTAGTTTGATGGGGTAAATTGCATTGGCCGGCTTTAAAGATACCCGAAATAGCACATGGGGCAGAATGACCAGATTTGGAAAAAAAAATTGTTTTGAAATAGCAAAACGCTACTTGTACTTATTGCCCAATAAGTTGCAGAAAAAAGCAAAAAAACTTAAAAACATTGGGTATTTCTAAATCAGGACAAATAGTAGAATCTATTAAGCAGGCTTTTTTTCAAAAGTGAGAAAAAGGTTTTTATTCAAATTTTCATCATATTTGATTAATTTTTTTTATAGGAAATTAGATAATATGATCAAAAATGATATCTGAAGAAAGCCCTTCTTCTCCTGAAAAAAACAACAAACAATATATAACTTGTGTGGGTACACTAAATAAGTGAGGAGAAAATTACATCTAAACACGAGCACCGCAAAAGTGTATTCCAAAGGGTACAAAAAGTAAAAAACAGCCTTGTCCTTAAGGGGTGTGTGGCTATATGATCCCGGTTAACAAAATATATATATATATATATATATATATATATATATATATATATATATATATATATATATATAAGGGGTAGTAGAAGTATTATTAAACACTCATCTACAGACACCAGACAAGCCAGAAGGCTTGCTTTTCCCTCAGAAATCTCATGGTGCTTTCACAACCACAAGGGATTCTGGGTAGGCACATGCAAATAAGGTTAACAATTATCACCTTTGCCTCTATATCCACTTTATACATGGATCCCTTGAAAGTAATTGCCTGCTGTACAAGACAGCCTTTAGACAAAACTCAGGAAGAGGTACAATAGCCAGATCACCACTCATGGACAGCTGTGTCGTCCTAACAGCTGTCCATGAGTGGTGATCTGGCTATTGTACCTCTTCCTGAGTTTTGTCTAAAGGCTGTCTTGTACAGCGGGCAATTACTTTCAAGGGATCCATGTATAAAGTGGATATAGAGGCAAAGGTGATAATTGTTAACCTTATTTGCATGTGCCTACCCAGAATCCCTTGTGGTTGTGAAAGCACCATGAGATTTCTGAGGGAAAAGCAAGCCTTCTGGCTTGTCTGGTGTCTGTAGATGAGTGTTTAATAATACTTCTACTACCCCTTAAATTTAAGTGGAAGGGTTTCCATCACCTTTTACCCACCATAACTTATGTAATGATATATATATATATAGATAGATAGATAGATAGATAGATAGACAGACAGATAGATAGATAGATATAGATATAGATATATATCTATATATATATATATATATTTTTTTTTTTTTTTCTCAATTGATAGGTTCTGTTCTTGTATAAAGATATAAAGAACCTGATTAACAGGGGCGTAATTAGAAACCACAGGGCTCTGGAATGAAAATTGCCCTGGGTCCCTCTAGGGCAGCTGCTCTGTGCCATTGTTGCCTCTTGTAACATACACTCTGGCACACATATATAAACACACTTACACAAATTATACACACTCATACTCACTAACACCCACGTACACATTATATACAAACACATATACATACATACGGCCCCCCACCCCTTAACTCTCACTTCTGCAGCAGCTTTATCTCATGCCTCTCACACACTGTATGAAAAGCCTCGGTTTCACTGCGGGGTGACTTACATTACTTGACCACGATAGGTTCCTGTCTCCCCATGTTGGTTCAAAATAGTTTAGGAGCGGTCCAGGTCAGAAGGGCCCTTTCTAAAAAATTTTTTAGAAAGAGAGGAGACAGGAACAAGGGTTACGCCCTTGCTGATCAACTTATCAAAAAGCCTACTTCATTGGATCTGCGATGAACATGATGGTCCATGACTCTCAATTATAATAAGTTAATTGCTGTGTTTTGCTTGCAGCGACTTTACTTTTCATTTCCTGTGAACTTCGAATATGTGCTTAAAAGGATGTGGATTATATACAAATGCAACATTTTATGGATAAACAGAGACCTCTGGTGGGCAGTTTATTTCAAACCATTATATGTTAAATACCATTTGATTTATCTGGAAACCATTTAAGTGATCCATTGAACACAAAAATATCATATTTTTTATCTTCACAATATTTTTTCGCTTTATAAACTCTCAGAATTACTCTTAGGGCACAAGCTTTAAGGGAAACAAGCACATAAGAATAATTCCGCCCATCTAGTTAGCCCATACTTTCTGCCTAAAACCAAGTCGCTGACCTCAAAGTGCCAGCATTGCCCCTGGTGTACTGCAGTGTGGCTTTCACCTTCCAGAAAAAAACACACACACATACCTATACAATACACATACATACTCACACACACTTACATACATCACACATCTTGGCAGATACAGTTTATTGTGGAAAGACATATACATATATATAATTCTGTTGGGGGGGATAAATGCAGCAATTTGAAGAATAATCTGCATTATGTTGAACCCTTCTTTTCTCATATCTTAATGAAGAAAAGGGCAGAGGCAGCAGCACATGTGTTCCAAATGAGAAGCTACCAAACATCTGACACCCATCCTATTTAGATTAAACAGGAGGAGTGCCTTCCCTCTGTCTCTCTCCCGTATCTTTCTCTATATATCTCCATTTTCTTACTGCGTGCCACAACAGAGGACTTGACTTGCCCTTTGTGGCATGCATGCTGTAGGTTTGCCGTCGCTGGTCTACAATGGCATCATTAGAGTAGCAATGCACAGTCATCAGAATGCCATTTGTAGCTATAAATCTCAACTGTAGTAGACAAAACAAGGAAAATGAAACATTTTGCAAGTTTTTTTTAAAAATCCCATTGAGATCTCTTGTGATTTAAGAAATACATTCCTACTTATAATGAGGCAGCTTCTACAAGAGTGGATTTCAAGAATGCATGCAAAAGGAAAAGACCTTTCTTCATTAGTGATATATAATGATTAAAATTATAATTTACATTAAACACCAAGGCATTACCATCTCCAGGTCAGAGGTCTTTACCATTTCTTGTCTGGCGCTCTCTCTGGAGGACACAAGATTTCTCTGGGCGACTCTACTCTACATATTGCCTGTCCTTATCAATGGTAGTCCTCAGGAATCTCTCCAGATGCTTTTGAACTGCAAAGCCAATGATTCTCAGCCTGACTTTGTAGCTAATGGCCAATAAGCAAAGGAGGCAGTATAGCAAGAGATCTACCAGTGGGATACCCCTGCTTGCACTAAATATTTCAAATCAGAGAAACCCAGGGGACAGCTATGGGTTTGCCCTGATCGTCAATCTAGACAAAGTGAAAATAGTAGGGATATCCCATGTCTAACCCTGTGCTTGGTATTGGAAGCAAACCTAAAAAATAAATAGAAATAATTTGTAATTATTTGTAAATAATTTGTAGAAATGCTACATGTTTAAAAAATCCATACATGAAAGGTACAAAAAATGTGTGTTGTCTCTTGCTTTTTTCTCCTGTGAGTGTTTTTATCTCAAACTGAAAGATAATACCACATTGTGATATAACACTTATGAAATGTGAGAAAAGGCTGCTAATCTCAACACCTTTTACATTTTGGCTTCTGCTAACTGGGAGATCAAAGTACTTCTAAAAGTTGATATTTTAGAATATTGTCTTATTCCTACCACACAAGCTTTTGGGTGAGAAGAAAGTTACTATACCAGTGGCTGAATATCCATTAGGTCCAACAGGTACATGCCTAGGGGTTCTCAATCTCTGAGGGCCCTGACACTCTGGTGGATAATCTCCACTGTGTAAATTTTTGGTGTGTACCTGGGAGAAATTCACAGAATTTTTTTCTCAGCACTATTACATTATATGATAACTCATTAACTTTTGCAGAGCATAATTGTGCAATACTTTAAGAAGAAGCAGATGGCTAGGACTCAAAGCCGATTGTCTGCCACTGATTAGTATTTTATCAGATCATTAGTACTTTATCAAGACATTGCAATGTGAAACATAAAATTAATAACTTTAGCTCTGTGTGTGTGTTAGACTTGGGCACCAGGGGGCTCTTCGTGTTCGTCTTCGTGCTCGTCTTCGGCAAAAAAAACCTTCGTATTCCGCGAATATTCGCCTGGTCCTGTCTTCTCTTCGGGCGAATATTCGCGGACATTCTTCGTGCTCGGGTTTTCTTCGTTTTCCCCGGTTAAGGGGTTAAAACGGGGTTAAAGCTGCTCTGGCGCCAGGAGTTTAAATGTCCGTATGAGCAACTCTATTGGTCGTCAGCAGGGGGCTCGTCTGCCATTGGTTGATGGCAGACGAGCCCCCTGCTGGCGACCAATAGGGTCGCTTGTACAGACTGTTATACTCCTGGTGCCGTAATTGTCCGGCAGATCCCGCTGGTCTCCCTGTTCTATAATTTATTAACTGATAGAACAGGGAGACCAGTGGGATCTGCCGGGTAAGTTACAGCATTGGGGTTTTAAAAGTCTGCACGAGCGACTCTGTTGGTCGCTCGTGCAGACTTTTAAAACCCCAATGCTACAACTTACCCGGCACATCCCACTGGTCTCCCTCCCTGTTCAATTAATTAAATGTCCGTACGAGCGAACAATAAAGTCGCTCGTACGGACATTTAACTCTGTACAGGGAGGGAGACCAGTGGCATCGGCAGGGTAAGTTGCAGCATTGGGGTTTTAAAACCCCAATGCTGCAACTTGCCCTGCCGATGCCACTGGTCTTTAACTAATTGAACAGGGAGGGAGACCGATGCCACTGGTCTCCCTCCCTGTTCAATTAGTTAGTCCGTGCCGGGTTAAATGTCCGTACGAGCGACCAATAAAGTCGCTCGTACGGACATTTAACTCTGTACAGGGAGGGAGACCAGTGGCATCGGCAGGGTAAGTTGCAGCATTGGGGTTTTAAAACCCCAATGCTGCAACTTGCCCTGCCGATGCCACTGGTCTTTAACTAATTGAACAGGGAGGGAGACCGATGCCACTGGTCTCCCTCCCTGTTCAATTAGTTAGTCCGTGCCGGGTTAAATGTCCGTACGAGCGACCAATAAAGTCGCTCGTACGGACATTTAACTCTGTACAGGGAGGGAGACCAGTGGCATCGGCAGGGTAAGTTGCAGCATTGGGGTTTTAAAACCCCAATGCTGCAACTTGCCCTGCCGATGCCACTGGTCTTTAACTAATTGAACAGGGAGGGAGACCGATGCCACTGGTCTCCCTCCCTGTTCAATTAGTTAGTCTGTGCCGGGTTAAATGTCCGTACGAGCGACCAATAAAGTCGCTCGTACGGACATTTAACTCTGTACAGGGAGGGAGACCAGTGGCATCGGCAGGGTAAGTTGCAGCATTGGGGTTTTAAAACCCCAATGCTGCAACTTGCCCTGCCGATGCCACTGGTCTTTAACTAATTGAACAGGGAGGGAGACCGATGCCACTGGTCTCCCTCCCTGTTCAATTAGTTAGTCCGTGCCGGGTTAAATGTCCGTACGAGCGACCAATAAAGTCGCTCGTACGGACATTTAACTCTGTACAGGGAGGGAGACCAGTGGCATCGGCAGGGTAAGTTGCAGCATTGGGGTTTTAAAACCCCAATGCTGCAACTTGCCCTGCCGATGCCACTGGTCTTTAACTAATTGAACAGGGAGGGAGACCGATGCCACTGGTCTCCCTCCCTGTTCAATTAGTTAGTCCGTGCCGGGTTAAATGTCCGTACGAGCGACCAATAAAGTCGCTCGTACGGACATTTAACTCTGTACAGGGAGGGAGACCAGTGGCATCGGCAGGGTAAGTTGCAGCATTGGGGTTTTAAAACCCCAATGCTGCAACTTGCCCTGCCGATGCCACTGGTCTTTAACTAATTGAACAGGGAGGGAGACCGATGCCACTGGTCTCCCTCCCTGTTCAATTAGTTAGTCTGTGCCGGGTTAAATGTCCGTACGAGCGACCAATAAAGTCGCTCGTACGGACATTTAACTAATTGAACAGGGAGGGAGACCAGTGGCATCGGCACTGCCGATGCCACTGGTCTCCATCCCTGTTCAATTAGTTAGGGGTTAACTTTTTTTTAAAGGGTTAAGGGGCCGTGCAAGTGAGCCTATTGGTCGCTTGCACGGCCCTTTAACCTATGGATTTCTGCTCCCGTTAACCCCTTCGATGCTGTGTTAACGCAGCATCGAAGGGGTTAACGGGAGCGGAAATCCATAGGTTCGCTGTCAGGGGCTACAAAGACCGTGCGAGTGAGCCTATTGGTCACCTGCAGGGTCTTTCTCTGGCATCAACCAATTGGTTGATGCCAGAGGAGGTCCCTGTAGGCGACCAATAGGCTCATTCGCACTGCCCTGTAACCCGTGACGGCGAACCTGCGGATTTCCACTTCCGGGAACTGCCGCGATGCCGCGAAGCCGCGAAGACAAGACAAGGTAAGATGAAGGGGGGGAATGGTACACGAAGACGAAGACAATCACGAAGATCTTCGTGGTGTGTGTCTTCGTCTTCGCCTACGTTTTACCGCCGCCGTCTTCTCTTCGGCGTGTCTTCGGAACGAACACGAAAACGCACTCTTCGTGTTCGTTTCCATGTTCGCCCGAAGACGAATGCACAAGTCTAGTGTGTGTACCTACTAGAATCACCTTTATAATATATTTGTACAAAGGAACATTTAATTAATGGACAATAATGCTATTTTTTATGAGTCAGTGAAACAAACTATTTTTGCTTCAGTTATATTTAGTCCCTTTTACCCTGTTTACTTACCTGGTGGCTGCCTTATGGCATCAGGCATATTCATATGTCCATTTCATTACATGGGCGTTCATGGGCCCCCAGTGCTTTCCCTGCATATAACTGTACAATCTGTACAATTGGCGCGTTAAACTTCTAGATGCTAAAATACTTTAATTTCCTTGTGATTTTCTGCAACTTCCTACTAACTAGCCATCCCCTCTCCTTCCTCTCAACTCTCCTATCCATTTTGAACACCTTTGCCGGACTAAGTTTGTTCTCTTGCCACCCTTTATCTTCTGCCCTTCTAAGTCCATCCACTGGTTCCTCATATCATCCAGAAATGAATTACAATTTCTGACCTCTCCTCTTTGCTCTGCCTATGACTTGTGTCTTTAACCATTATTACTTCCCACTCATGTCTACCAGAGTTGTACCAATTCTCTGGAATTCCGTACCCCATTCTGAAATTTCTGAAATACTCTCCCCTTCATATTCTAACTTTAAACACTCACCATAAGCATGCCTGTTCAACGAAGCATACAATCTATCCTCCTAATACCCATTATCTGCATTGTGAAAAATCTGTTCTTCCACCTTCAAGATCTCAAAGACACTGACTTATAAATTCTGCTGGAGCTCTATAAATAAAATGTAATGTAATTGGGGCTTCAATATTTTCATAAAAATAGAAATAAAACAATAATTGTTCCTTTAAAGTATACCATATGTATGTCTTCCATTTACATAAGTTAATTATTTATACATTTATTTTGAGCTAGACACTAAATTGTTATTTGTTAATCTTGTATAAACATACATAATCAAACATGCATACCAAACATATCCTGTTGAAAATAGTAATCACTGCAAAACATCTTTAAGACTTCTGAAAGTAATAACCGACCAATCACAGGGTAACTTCAACTGTAACTTTGTTTTGACTGTTATTGCATGTTATTAGATAGCCTTCAGTAGCCTGCCAGCCACACTATTAAATTAATTATAGGGAAACTCTATGCTTCACTGAAGTTCAGCTTTCTGGGGCTTCATTAATCATTTAGTTTAAAGTTTAGAGGTAATGATTTCTGTCTGGAAGACACTAGACAGCCTAAAAAGAAACATTGATGTTAACTAACAATAGACATTATAGTGCAACGTGATGGTTTAATGAATCAGGATTTGGAAGATTTTGAGATAAACACAAAGGAAGGCTGTGCACTGAAAAAAGCTTCACAGATGCCAAATATATGATCTGGAGCATGACTAAGAGAAAGAACTGTGACAATCTCAAATTCAAATGTTCCTGGATGACCTTTGTGAGCAGGCCTGACCCTAGAGTTTCTTGCCACCCTAGAACATTTTTGTGCCCAATGTTCTGCATGAAACCAAGTTGCAGACTATGTCAAAGTGCCAACACTGCATATTAGACATGGAAAGGAAGTTTGTTAGGTATAAAAGTACTGCGCACACCAAATGGCTGCATTTATCCCCCAACACAACGTGTGGCAGCAGCACATGGGTTTCATTTATATTACCTTGCACACTACCTTGCACACATCCTGTTTAATCTAAATATGCTTATATACACAGGGCTGCTATCAGGTGGGTACAACTGGTACTAGTGTAGCTGGCCAGTGTGCCTACTGGACTTTCTCAAATGCAAGATAAGGGAGGCCGGTGCCCCCTTCTTGGCTGCAAAGAAGTGCCCAGTTAATGTATGGCTGTTAGTGTATCTTGTTGGATGGTGTGTGCATGTTAATAAGAGTGTGATGTTAGCGTGTGTGTGTTCATATGGTTGTGTGTTACTGTATTGCATTAGCATGAGTGTGTATATCCGCATGTAGTGTTATAGTGTGTGTTGGTGTATGGGGTTAGCGTGCCTGTGCATGGGTGTATAATTTTAGCATGTGCGTGTGTGTTACTGTAAGGTGTTAATGTTTGTGAGCATATGATATTAGCATTTGTGTCTTTTACGGTATGGTGTAAGAGTGTGTAAGTGTATGGGTCTTTGTGTGTTAGTTTCTCTCCGCATTATATCACCCCTTCCTTCTCATCTCTCTTCTTATCTCCCCTTCTATATATCTCTCCCCCACATCATTCTCTTTATCTCACCACTTCTAACCTTTCTTAATTGAGGTTGCATGTCTGTTCCCACAGATCTCAGTGCACGGCTTCAGTGGTGAATTTTTTTTTTTAAATGGGCCCGAAATAAAGGGAGCACGACACCCTACACAAGATTATTTTTGTTCTATTCTTTTCGTTAACAAAAAAATGTTTGCTAAACCAAAGGGTACTTGGTGCACATGTCTGCTGGAAAGCCTATACCTTAAAACCACTGCAATATATATATTCCTCAGGCAGTTAGGCACAACTAGAAGCCAGGTAACATAATTTAATGTGCTACACAATGTATGCAATATTATCATAAATAATTGTGAAAATGTATGATATCTTCTTTACTTTATGGATGTGAATAGTTAAACCAACAGTGTGATCAAAAAATAAATGCTATTATTTATTTGCCTTCAAATATCAAGAACATGTTTAAGCTCAGGTTTTTAGGGTCCAAATAATTTCACCCAAAAGCAGCCTGTCTTATAGTTTCACCCAGTTTTGTGATAACAGTAATACTCCCCATACAGGTGCATACATTGTAATGTAAACATCACAACTCATGATGCAAACGGACGTGGACATTTTGCACAAATGCTTTCATCAGGAATTTCCATAGGGTTCTACTTTTTGGCAGAGTGTTTACTCACCTCTGATAGATTAGATTATTATCTTTTATTTTTATAGCGTCAACAATTTACACACCGCTTCTTACAATACGTATATTCAAAGGGTCTGGCAAAACTAGAATTAACAGACTAAGACAAACCCATAGGTTCCTCTGCCCGCAAATTTACAATCTAGAAGAAATGGAGCAAAGATGATTACGGAGGAGAGGACCTCTCAATGTCACGGTAGGGTCAGAAAGAGGGGAGACTGCACTGACTCTCACAGTCTTCTCCTAATCTGCAGTCAGTGTGGCAAATATATATATTTTTTTGGTGTGGGAGCAGAGGGAGTGAATGCATGCTAGGGAGCGTGGAGGGGGTGCAAAATAATTAATTTCCTAGGGTCCAATTTTTTCAATATTTAAAGGAAAAATGTTTTTGTTGCAAAGATAGTTTTTTTCCTATATTTAATGTATTTAATGTGCATGATTGCTACCAGTATTTCCAGTTATATATCATTGTACTTGTTTGCACTCGCACATAAAAAGTCTCTAATTAAAAATACTTGTTTGTTACCAGATTTTTTCTTTTTTGTCGAGGGGGGCGCCAGAGAAGTAGTCCGCACAGGGCGCCTGAACACCTAAGGCCGGCTCTGTTCCCAGGTATAGGAATAGACAGCAAGTTGGGGGTACTTGTTATACTTTGTTTAAATAAATGTCTCTGGTTTACTGACTTTGATTTTGTTTTCTTTTTAATGCAAGTATGTGATCTTTTTTTTTTTTTTTAACTGGGCCATTCATCTTAGCCTGTCCTTGTCTTAATGGCACAATCATTAGGATTTCAGTGTTCCTCCAAACAAGCTTATAAATGACTGCATAACATCCACCATAAATTATCTCTTGGGAAAAAAAGAGTGCTGCCATTTCCCAGAGCCTGACATGACTGAAGGGGAGGTTTGCCCTCAAATGCCAGGTAAACATCACCTTGTCTCTGAGCACCTGGTTGCTCCAGGATGAGAGTGTCAGCTGATACATGTGGACCTTGTAGTCCAGAGTCTTCCAGAGAGCCTACGTATTCTGCATTGTAAGCGAGCGAGAGAACTACATCTCCCAACATCCACCGCGCCCCTCTGCTGCGAGCAGCTTGCCAAGGATTGTGCAAGCAGATGCTGGCTCCTCCTCGGGTGCCGTTATGTGACACTTGGTAATTTGGGCACCGATTCCATTCAGCGTGTAATCACCGGAGGCTGTGGGATGAGAAGATGTCGACGTCATCGGGGGTTTCGGATTTGTTTCAGCATCAGGGAGCTTTGGAGCTGCTGGTCTTTAACTTTTTGCTCATCTTAACTATCTTGACTATCTGGCTCTTTAAAAACCGTCGCTTTAGGTTCCTACATGAGACCGGAGGAGCCATGGTGTACGGTGAGTGTGGGAACCCCGAAGTAGAACCAACCGTTATTAATCTTTTAACCCTTTCAGGAGTAGTATTTGCATGCAGTAATTGCCTGCGAGTTGTTGTAAAGCAGCGTACCCGATGCTACTTCCTATTTAATGGGTTAACCTGCGTGATGAAGACAAGCAGGAAGATGGATGTGCAATGCCCCATCCTGCTTTCTCTATGGTCCCATAAGTAGATTTTGCAACCGCAGCACAATTACAGCCACTTCCTATGCGATATCTCTTACAGCGCAGGAAAGGAAATTATTAACAGTTTGAGTGCCGGGGGTAGGTAATGCATTGCTCACCCTGTGACACTTTAAGAGTTAAGCTTGGCACCTTGCCTATGGTAGTGTGTTAACTTTTATATATCGGTAAATCTATCTATCTATCCATCACCTATCTATGTACCGTTTATGTGGTAAAAGTAACTATGTTGCAAAGTCTTTAAAAGGCTCTTATTGCCATAGCAATCTAAGGGATGTTACTGGTTGGAGCATTCCATTGGTTGCTATGATGAAAAGATTACTTTGTAAACTTTACACCAGATTAATTTCTGTTAACAGCCCTCAACTTTGTGGCAATCTGTGTTTTACTGATCGTTTTCTTTAAGCAGGCGTTGACCTTAATTATTTATACAGGAGAAGTATGTGGTTTTGAATGCATCTTCCAGTACAATTTACAAAACTGACACACAAAACCACTTCCTATGCTACGTGTTAGTACAGAGATGGTGAACCTATCCTGGCACACGGACAGGTTGCGGCCAGTTACTGATGGTGAGCGCCAGGATATCACATCAGCTCTAAAGCCGCACACTGCCATGAAACACTGAAAGCAAGGCCTGTAGGAACCTTTTGGGGC
This sequence comes from Spea hammondii, assembly GCA_029215755.1. NCBI lineage: Eukaryota > Metazoa > Chordata > Amphibia > Anura > Pelobatidae > Spea > Spea hammondii. The sequence continues at coordinate 104,552,532 of JARDYJ010000003.1, read as the reverse complement.
ACGTAATTGGGTGTCCAGGTGATGGTGGTGCTGGGACCTGGCACTGGGTTTAGGCTGGCAACTGACTAGGTTACTAGGGTATAACCCAATTGTCTGATTCATGGTTCACTATTGAGTAGGCTTTCTTTTTATATGTGAACGCTTATTTCCCCATGCCGCCATTTTTCCATATCAGACCTCTATTTTCAACTGCCCTCCATGCTATAACTCTGTTTATTCCATATCATCTTTACATTTCAGCAATATGGTCCACAGTGCGCTCTTGTTTCCCATGTCTGGTTTCTGCCACATTAATGGAGGTTCCATGTGAAAGTCACCGTATATGTAGCATGGTGACAATGCTCTTCACAGTCGTTTCACCCTAATGGTGATGGCATTGAATGCTCATAATCAGTGGTACAACTGGCATCATTTCAATATCAAAAAATATCAGTAGAGAAAACCATCTTGGACAGCCTGGCACTGAATAACATGTGCTAGGTTGTAGTCTTGCAAGCAGGACCCTCTTCTGTTTATTGGTTTAAGTGCTGCGTAACTGTCGGCGTTGTATAAATAAAATAAAAATAATAACATGCTGAGTCAATGAGCATCAGTTCTCACTAAAAAAAATCCTTGGGTTTAATTGAAATAGGGATATTATGACATAGGGATATTGTGACATCACTGCAGTGGTAATTATATATGAATAGTGATGTAAATACTTTTACAGAGAATCCCCCCCAATTCATTTAATTTCCATCATTCTTCATTTGTTGAGATTATGTTAAAAAAAAACACCAAAAAAAAAACAAAAAAAAAACTTCGCTTTATGCAGTATACAGGGCCAGTTAAGCCCAGTCTTGTAGGAGAAACTTCACAGGGATGGCCTTTCATCATGTGTGTGATAAATTCAGTAGGTTGAGACCACAACCCTCATGCCAAAGCCCACTTTAGTGAATAAACCTCATTATATTGACAGCAACAAAGAACAGGGCACAAGAGGGGAAGAGTAGCTGGGACCTGGAGCTTGGTCAGAACTTCAGTGCAGTGCCTAAGCCTGCTTCGCTGCTGCATCTTCACAGCCAGCATTGGACATATATGTATAATAAATGTTTTTATTTGTAGCGTTATTATTGATTGATCTTTATAGCGTCTTCATATTCCAAAGAGGTATATAATGGACAAATAGGACATAACAAGTAGCACAACATAACAATTTGGAAAAAACGTTGAGGAAGCCCTGCTCAAGTGACCTTATCATGTTATAAAAATAGTTGAAACTTGGAGTAGAAGTTCTAACTAACTTCAGGCCTTTGTTACGACTAGCGCAGTAACACAACTTGCTTTGGACAAAACAGCGAGTGTCGACAAAGAAGTGATTGTTCGCATTTCAGTTCTCCTCGTTAAAAAAACATTAAACTCTAAAGGACAGAAACCCACAACAACCAGATTATATAATTAATATACTTTTGTATTTTATATTCTGTTGAGTGTTGTTTTTTTCTGAGTAGGATAAGGGGAAGACATAGAGTGTCGAGGCGCGTTTTCAGCTGCTTCCTGTTATTTATAACCTTTTCACAGATAACGAATTCTGTGATGTACGTTTACCCAGGCTATGTTCAGAAAGTATATTACCGGAGAAAAACATTTATTCAGCCACCTTAAGGTATAAAGTCTGGATACCTGTCTGAGCCTTAAATCTCCAGAGCACTCAGCATCTTATTGTCAAATTGCCATTTTGAAAGGTTTGGAGCTGAGCCAACATCTTTCAGATTACTGCAAGAACTGTTTCACCAAGCATAGGGATAAATCTTCAGCTGAGCTAAGTGGTTTTGTCAGCATTCTTGCTCCTTTCTTGTCAATTATCACTTGACTGTGTCATATCTCATTTGTGACCACTTTGAAATAGAATGCAGCATGAGGAACATGGTCTTATTTCCTAACAGACAGAGAAAACACAAATTATTAACATTTCACTCCTTGGCGACACATTGCAGAAACAAGCAGTGTGACTTCAGCTAACGGGAATAGCTTTTTTGATTATTCCAATCAGTTATTATATTGGATAAATGTTATATTGGATAGGATTGTGGTCCCCCCCCCCCCCCCCAGGAGTGGACAAATTCTAGGACCAAGATGAGATTTGGGGACCTGCACCTAGGTGAAAAAACATTTTTTGTGGCATACATAGGTGGCTGTAGGTATACTAACCGCATGACTGCCTGCCCTACCACTTACCACACACCATATGCTCTATCCATGATGTGTAATATATAATATACATTATCCATAGCTATATAGTTTCTGTGTGTGTGAGACATACTTAAGAACCTTATCTACCCTAATATGGAGGTCAGTGTAGACTGAGCCACAGACATATTTTTCTAGCCTTTTCAAACTAATTGTGAGTTTGTTCCAGGGAGATTTCTGATCTCCCAGCTGGGCCCACTCTGCCACCTTATGGCACCTTGGTGCAGGACCCGCTTTGCCCAGGACCCAGGTAACCATGACTCCTAAAATGGTTGTGTTATCTTTTTATTGATCTTTCAGAAACTAAAAAGTGCCCAGGGATGTCTTAGAGTATGTTTATATGTTTAATTTTGGATACTTTACAAGGCAAATTTACTGATACATTGTATATTCTATAATGCAAACATTAACATTATACATATTTCTAATGGCTATTTAGCTTTGTATTGCCAGAGATGCCTGTATTTATGTATCATACATATACATTAAGGTTTCAAGTTATATGTCTTATTATGAACACCTAATAATGCTGTTGATATTTAATTGAATTTACTTAACATTATTTTATCATAGATATCATGCTTGTTTTGAAAGTGAATGGATTAGTATTATAAAGGTATAGGCCATTGACCAGATTATATACCGTATATAGCGGTATTTACAATAGTTTTATGGCACCGATCAGCCATAACATTATGACCGCCTGCCTAATATTGTGTATTGGAAGAATGCATATTAAAGGACTCACAGAAATCAATGTCACTGATGGCAGCCAATAGGATGCATGCAAGCAGAATGATACAATTCCTTTTTTTTAATTCAATTTATATATCTAAGCGCACTTTCTGCTTGCGTGTATGTATACACTAATGTATGTGCTATAAAAGGCACTGGTTTCCATGTAAAATTGACTTCAATATACATTTAGGTTAAATACATGATTACATGGTATTTACCTTTAACCCATTAAGGACCGGTGATGTAGGGGATACGTCACAACAAAAATGGTCCTAGGCTCTCCCCTGACAGTTGGGGCCAAAATTTGTGTAGGCTTTTCCGTTCAGGCATTTCCTTCTGGCAATGCCATCCCTGGCAGGTACTCCCGATCGGTCCCCTTCCACTGTATGATCTCACACAAACACCGCACAAATGTTTAAACAGCCACAGTCACCAGGTTACAAAAAGTTTAAAAAAAACTATGTTCTTAAGAGGTTAAAGGATCTCTCTTTATTTTTTGGAGTCTTCACTCGGTTTAAGACCCAGGATATAAAGGATGTGATGCCAGTAAACTAGAGGAGAACAAAATAAAAGTAGGTTACATTTCCTAGTTGAATAATTTAATATAGATGCTTGTGAATATCAAATCTATAATTATTCTGTATGTATAAATGTAGTCTTTTTCTACTTATGTATTACATATGCCTGTAATATTCTGAGTGTTCAGAACTCCCAACAGTGTTAAAAAAAACCCCCAAAAACAATTCCAGCAGTCCATCTGTGTTTATTTTGATGCATTTCCATCTGCAGGCCTGGTGATGGGGCTGATTGTACGCTATGCTACAAAACCATCTGAACTGGAAAACGGAACTGTTTATGGCTGTGAAAACCTGAAAAGCAACCCTTCACTGCTTCTCATTAATGTCACCAGCAAAGTCTACGAGTACGAGTACAGGGGCGAAGTCAACAAAAACAATGTCAACAGTCACCAGGGCAATGCCATGCTACAAAAGGTCAGACACATGTCAACGTGCTGCGTATAAATACTGCTCAGAAACCACTCACCACTGTTACTAAAATAAACAAGTTAATTGGGTTAAAAAATCATCTGAATCAGGCTTGTCCAACTCTCTTATTCAAGCCACAAACAGCACGGTTCATATTGACTCTCTACCCTTTATACCTGGGAACACAATGGTTAAATCTGGAGTCTCCATGTAAAGCCTTGCCTCTCGGGTCACTGTCCTCTTTCTTGGGGCAGGGGAGTCTTGTTTGGTCATGCTCATGTCCCACCATGTTTCAAATAACAAGGAATTCACATGATTGGAATATCCAAAAATGTGTTTGCTGCCCTCAAAGCGTTTGCACTACTGTTCTCCATGCTTGATTGCCTCTGAAAGGACAGTACATAAGAAAAGTTCCTTTAATGTTGTGGAACCTCCAGTTGTATCCTCAGCATGCAGCTCTTTATGGGTTAAAGAATAGTTATGGCACCAAAAGTCTCCTTATTGTTAATGTGTTAGTGGTTGTGACAGATGTATCATTGATGTATCATTTCATTTTCTCTGATATCCTTCCTCAGAACACTAGAGGTCATTTTGAGCTCCATCAGTTAGATAAAACGCGTAATCAGCAAATTCATACCATCCTCACTGACAAGCAGAATTGAGACACATCATGTGATGATATTTGTCACAAAGAAGGAAATGGACTGTGTAAACTACAGTACAGATGAGAGGGGAAAAGTTTACTTCTCTTCATTGGTTTAAACAGTTTTTTTTTTAAATAAAGAATGTACACTTAGCAGCAATTAACAAATTGAGTTTGGACAACAATATTAAATACAAATATACAATAACTCTAAGAAGTATTCTGACCCCAAGAGGTTACAGATACATTCTACTGTGTAGGTCGGTCAAGGTTAACAACAAGACCCCTTAACATGTTATCTCGTTGTATATTCCGAAACCGTGTGAGATTTATCTGGCCTGAGTAGTTCAGTTTGAAGAAACAAAACACTTTAGTTGACATTGAAGTTCTCCAGTAGCTTGCATTTCATAATCTCTTCAGTTGGGAACAAACCATACCTGGTTCTTGGAACTGTAACTTATGATGGTAGGTCTGAGAAAGTGAGCTCCCAAGTCACAGCAATAAAAAAACAAAACCTGTTATTTGTGCAATTTATATAAGTGATTCTGGTGCCCAATGAGAAAAGGGTTGTCATCACATCAATCAAAAGGATCGATCCAGTCCATGGGAAGATTCTATTGATATAGTAGTTGTATCAATTAAAACCGTGTAAAGTCATTTTGTAACCCCAAATGTGTTGCTCACTGTAGTGCGAGATCCATTAATGCTTATAGCATTGTCTGTAGATGAGTGTTTAATAATGCTTCTACATACCCCTAAATTATAGTGGAAGGGTTTTCCATCACCTTTACCCACCATAACTTATGTAATGGTATTTCTTGGTTACCCCAAGCCTCAAGTTTTAAGCCAGTGTCACAACCTCATGCTGACGAGTGTTTAATAATGTTTCTACATAGCATTGGCTTAGGAACAACTGAAAAGGTCATATTGGCATTAACCCTTTCAGTAGCAGCAATGCGCACGGACAGTAAAGTGGGCCTGGGAGGCCTTCAAGTACTTATTATGTATTTAGCGTCCTTGTACTTCCCATTAACAATGGGAAGTAAATTTTTGTAATGTAGACGGTCAATTGGCGGACATCTCTTGCCTCCTCCCCTGGAAGTCTTGCATGTTAAATGGTACGTGCTAGACTTCGGTTAAAGACATGCGCCTTGTTTTTACAATTTAATTCAGAGGATCTGTGGAAAAGCAGTCGATGCCGGTGATAAGTCGGGGACTGACCTGGCTTCCTATAGGTAAGAAAATATGTCCCGATTCCCGTAACCTGTAACTCATAAGTGGTTATCTGCCGGTAAACATTCTTAAATAAACTAGTAATAAGTAAACATCGTCTGCAGTTTTGTAAATATAAGCTAAATTCATAAGGTATTGGAAAGGTAAGTTCTGGCATGTTTGTGTTGAGTAACCAATACTTTGTCGTAACGTACTTCATTATAAACCTCAGTGATTATGTTCTGTTGCATCTCATCAATAGCTGTGTGTTTTTTTACCAGATGACTTTTGACCCAGAGGTTTTCTTCAATGTGCTTCTGCCTCCTATAATATTCCACGCTGGGTACAGTTTAAAGAAGGTACAAGCGACTTTTCGAAAGATGTAATTTTTATATTTATTAAGAATTATGCAGGGTCAATTCAGCCCTTCTTTTTATGAGAAACTTGCTGGATTTGGTTCTTCATAATAAATATGTAATTTGTTCAGATGACATGTTCTCTTTGCTCATCTGATGATCTTTAGATGTTCTCTACATCTCGCTCTTATACTAGACTTCTCAAGGACTGCCTCTGTCCTACCTTCACTTATCAGACTCTCTGCTTCTCTCCAGACCTTAAAAAAATCCAGTAAAACCCACTTTAGAGAAGCCTATCAACTGATAGGTTAACTCCCCATCTCCAACCTTACATGGCCTCACCTTTCGTAGCTAACATTTTTTTCGTTGAGAGTGGTCAGTAGGATTGGCCAGTGGGATGATGTTTTCGGCACTGCGACAGAGTGGTCACTACATGTATCTATGTGGCTGAGAGCAATCAGTGTGAACATACAGAAACCATAAAAATATATATAATTGATCACCCTACAGAAATACAAAATATTTTTTTATTAAATGTAAAAAATCCTTCCAGCCATAAAGCTGGACCATTTTGTGTTAGAGTGATATTTCTGCACATCATGAAGAGTATGATATGATTCTGCCATTAACGTGTTTTCATTATTAACATGGATTCATTATATTACTGACATTACTGAGCAATGCCACACAGGTGGCTGCAGTGTGATTAATGTATGATGCCACAATTAACTTGTGTGATGTCAGAAACGGTCTGTGTAACAGCAGCTCACGTCTTAACTGGTGGCCGCTGTCAAGCTTTGCCCTCTTTTTTTTGGTGCAAGGCAGCAAACTGGTAACATCTCATTATAGTATTTATTCTTTAAAAACATCATATATTACTATATTAATTTGTCTGGACCTATTAAAATATTTGTATGTATCATTTGTTCATCCAGAGACATTTCTTCCGAAACTTGGGAACTATTCTGACATATGCTTTTTTGGGGACTGCTATCTCTTGCTTTGTGATTGGGTAAGTTAAAAAATGCTGTTCTTTCGATATTAACAATAAAAGAGGCTGACTAAATTCTGTTTGCTTAAACTTTTTTTTCCGGGGGATTTTTTGGAAAAGTTGAAAATGATGGATGTTTTACAACTTTACTAACTATGTAAGACTGACTAAAAAATGTAGATTGTGTACATTGATGTCGTATCACATTATTGCTGCGTGAAAACATGTACAGCTTTTCACATTTAGCTAGAGATATTTTTATACATATGATTTTGTGCAGCTTAAATAATCAGTGTCTTCCGATTAAAATGCTTCTGGGCTGCTGGACCATAAGTGTCCTCTTCTGTGCATATCCTTATTCTTTAAAAACTGTATTGAAGACATTGTATCGCTATGATGCCTTGCCCAGCGGACAAAGTATATTGATGGATTAATAAACTGATGTTTTATATTTAAGATAGTATTCTGCGGGATAATTTAATTGGCAGTCTATATATTACAAACGTGGGGCCGTTTGGTGTACCCTAGTAAAATTGTTTAGCTCTATGTAGTCTTGCTAATAATGGATGAACCTTGAACTTTTTGTCAAACATCCGAGCTGATTGCTGTAATACCAATAAACCAACATTTAATTATATTTGAGTCGGGCATTAAAAAGAACATATCTTAGGTTTTAGTTTGTTTATAATGAAACAAAAGGGGTTAAGTATAAAGGGCAATATTGGTATTGGATATTGGTAAAAGACTGATTGAGCAGTTATGCCAGTGTAATGTGGATGTAGAATGCCAAATGGATCAATAAACTGCTCTGCACCATGATTAAAAAAATAGTATTTAGCAAGTAGTATTTCTGCTTGCCCTTTCTTTACTTGTTAATGAAATAATCTGTTTAGAATAACTCTGTTTCTTAAAAGTTGTATGCAAAGTAGGCTAAAGTTCTATTTCTCACTTCACTTACTTCAGAATTTAGCATATGGCATGGTAGTTGCTCAATTATAAGACGAAAATCCCCTCGTCTTATAATCGGGGTCGTCTTATAATCAGACCTCAAATAGGTCTGACTATGAGACTAAGATCCAGATCCCCTGCAGCGATGCATGGGACCTGGATCCTCCTGTGTTATGCTCCCCCCAAACTTACCAGTGCTTCTGGGTACCCACTGCTTAGTCCGGGCTCAAGCGAAAGTTGTGAACGCGAATCGCGTAGAACTCTACACGCTGCCCAGACTAAGCACCGGGTACTCAGAAGCACCGGTAAGTTTGGAGGAGGGAGTGTTAAATGGGGGCATAAGGCATTTCTGGAGGCAGAGTGCTCTGTGAAATGCCTTTTAACCCCCTTAATGCCACCCCACTCTGCCTCCAGAAATGCCTTTTAACCCTCTATACGCCACTCTGCCTCCTGAAATGCCTTAAACCTCCCTATATGCCACTCTGCCCCACAATATGCTTTTTAACCTTTTTAACCCCCTAAATGCCAGAGTGGCATATAGGGGTATAAGGCAATTCTAGAGGTAGAGTGGCACATAGGGGGTCAAAAGGCATATCAAGGGGCACAGTGGCATATAGAGGGTTAAAAGGCATATCATGGGGCACAGTGGCATTTAGAGGGAGGGTTAAAAGGCATATCATGGGGCACAGTGGCATATATGGGGTATAAGGCATTTCTGGGGCAGAGTGACAAGCCTAGGGGCAGATGTGCATTAATGGGGGGGCAGGTTGGGAAAAAAAGGAAATAAAAACAAAATATTTTTCTCAGTCATAGCTTTTATTAACAAACAATTGTTCACATAGTTTACATGAATTAACATTTACTGGTAAAACTTTTTTCCTATAGGGTCGTCTTATATTCAGGGTTTTTCTTTTTTTCATAAATTAATATTCAGATTTTGGGGGGTCGTCTTATAATCGAGCAAATACGGTATTAACAGGCAGGGTCTGGCCTCCCACCTTAATAATATTTATGCTCCTGTCATTGAAATGGTGTTACCTCATTGATATTCTAGATATTATAATTCGTGCTACATGAAAAATATACTAGGTTCTTCTCAGTGGTGTATTTACCTTGGATTGGGTCTAGGGCAGTGCCCCCCTCTGCAGTCGCCATCCTGAATGAATTAAAAGGCAGTGTACACCTTTAAGATCATGTGCCAAAATATGATGTCCTGTGCTTTAATGCAGTCTATAGAGTCTGTGTTGAGCCGACACAGTCTCCATGGCAGGGACGTCCAACATGCAGGCCAAATGCGGTCCAGCAGACATCGATGGGTGGCCCATATGAGATCTGCAGGGGGGAATGGGTCCATCCCCTCCCGTGAAAGACTGAGGCATGCTCCATGACTAGGGATAAAGAGGTGAGTCCTGACACCCGGACGTACCTCTTTATTTCCCAAACTTCCAGGAGGAGACAGGGTTGAGAAGGGTCATTCAACATTGCGTTGCGTGACCCGTCAGAGGAGCACGACAACTTGCGATGTCGAAAGGTCTGAGAATGTTCGTGTGTGACTAGATATGTGTGTGTATGTCTGGGTGTATTAGTGTGTGTGAGTATGTTGGTATGTGAACATGTGACATTAGGTACATTAGCATGCGTTTCTAAATATGTTAGTATGTGCTTGTGGGGATACGTCACTGTGTGAACATGTTTCTTGGTATGTATTGTGTGGGTATGTTAGTGTATGTGGATGTCTTAGTGTGTAAACATGTGTCTTTGTCTATGTTAGTGTGTGTCTGGGTATGTGTGTGAACACATGTCTGAGTATGTTAGTGAAAGTGTGTGGTCTGGGTTGATCTATAGTGTAAGTAAGTGGTGCAACTAGACATCATGGGGTTGATCGCCCAAGAGGGTGATCTTCCTTGGTTTTGTAGTTGGCCAAGGCCTGGACAAGTCACTGCTTCTGTTTCATTATCTTGTGATTATATGATCATCTACATTATTCATTATTTACTGTACATTTTTAAAAAACTATTTTACAAATAAGTATATTTTGCCAAATACAAGCTGAACTGTTTTATTTTACGCCATACTGCTTTACAATAAAAAAGGCACTATTCATGACTTTATAAGGCAAGTCATAGAAATTAAGTAATTATTTTAATGAAGGTATTTAATAAAGATGAACATTGACAGCTAAATTATTGTCCTCCCAGCATGACTGAAGCCAAATAATTTGCCTGTGAGCAGGGAGCGTGAAATGTACTTTGGAAGGGGTTTCAAAATGTGATTCTGAATTTCTCTTTAGAAATGCAAATCGTGTCACACGTCTGAATGGATGGCTCTGTCTCCCCACTGCTCACAGATGGAACGTTTTCCTCAACGAGCTCTTCTTGTAAGAGTGTTTAAAACCGAAGGAAACATTAAATTTTTGGTCCTGGACAGGAATTAACATCCAGAGCGAGAAATAAAAAGGCAGCCAATGCCATTTCCCTCCGCAACACTTCTAATCTGCTTAACATGTGTTCCTGTTAACCCTCACTATCTTTCTCATATGGGTATGCCTTAAAAGTCTTAGAGGTTTATTCACTAAACATAGTGTAGGCAGGAGTGTTGTGTTTCAGCTTTCTCACTTCACTAAATTTTATATATAACCAACCCTAGTGAGCTTCTGTTTAGTGCATTCTTTGTTCAGTTTCTTCTAACATATTGAAGTATTCATTATACAGGGCCAGCTAATTTAGGTGACTTTAGGTGGCATTTAGAGACTCTGTGTTTCTTTAGACCTCCTATACAGTTTCCTTTGCTGAACCGGGCATACATTGAGATTCATTTTGGGTATGATACCATTGGTAGGACCTGAAAGTATATCCTCATTTCTGTAGAAAGTACTGTGGTGAAAAATAGAGTTCCTGGTCATCTTGTCCTAGTTTACCCAACCAAAAGGTCTTTAAAGTCTGTTTAAACAGACATTATTACATAAATCATAAATCACAATTTAATATTAAATTCTCGCATTTCCAAGGAAACGCTGTATAGTGCCTGGGATCTCATCTATAATTATAAATCCAAATAAATAGCTAGCACCACAGACAATAAGGTATGGCCACTAAACTCGGCTTTAATGAGGTAAAAGAACAATTGAAATGAAAGCACTCAATTTGAAGATGTTGTTCTAGAAGAAGAAAAAATATCCTAATTGCCTTTTCTAGTATGCTTAGCAAATACATTTTAGCGACCTTTGAAGGAGCCGTTTCAGTTTTTATGCGACAGCCTATCAGTGACGTCATTATTATTTATTGTTTTGCATAATGCCATCATATTCCGCAGTGCTGTACAATGGGTAAACAGGACAAAACAAGTGGTGTATAACATAACCATTCAGCTTACAGAAACAACAGGTGAGAAGGGCCATAATTAAAGAATTATTTCATGGAAAGGCTATGGACATTGAGCAGTACCATGACTGATGTCTCTATTGGTGCATTTCATTACAAAAGTGTTAAATTTGAGTGGCTGGAACTCCCGTTGATGTCGGTGGGCGGCCCCTCAGATGTTGGTGGGTAGGCCCATTGACATCACAGGAAACACCCACATTTAAAGGGGAAATGGCCGGGGTGTGGGGCATGTCAAGACCCCGCTCTCACGACCTGAAGGATTAGAGTGTTGTCACACAGAGAAGCGGTGCTTCTCCCAGGAGAGTTCCCAGGTATGTATATTAGTCAGTATTGTAATTTTGTGGAGTACATTATATATTTATACTACAGAAAAAAATATACAATCATTATTGCAAAGCAAGAGAACTTGCCATCTAGTGGTCAAAAGAGTGAACAATGCTTCTAAATCTTCCCTGTCCTTTAGTATGAGTCCAACATCTTCGTGGAGTGATTTTATCACAACGTGCCCTACAGATCTTAGCTTGCGTGGGGCAATTTAGGTATATTTTCCTGGCATACAGTGGCAGTACCAGTGGGGTAATGTTCTTTCCTAGGGACAAGTAGAATCTAAAGAGAGTAAAGAGTTAAATTGCCCAGAGCCCCTCCTCCTTACCCATAAAACCCGGGACCTCTCGAAGAGAATCAGTTCTTTTCTTGTCCCTTTCAGGGACGGACAGGTGGAATCGTCAGGTCCGGACATTTTCGGCAAGCTGGTGAGGCGCACGGGTTGCTGCCTGGGGGTTTCGTTGCCTCCGATTGCTCCCCGGGTGGTGAGCAGAGAGGGGTCGTCCCTCCGTAGCGGTTCGCGTTACGGAGGATGTGGTGAGTCTTCCTTTTGATGTTCAGGAAGCGGGAGCATGCGCAGTTTGGTGGAACGCACGCCCGGGTGTCGTTGCGTTCCACCGAAGATCCGATCATGCTACTGAGCATGCGCGAGTCGGATCTTCCGGAGGGCGGCAATTTTAAATTGCTTATAATGCGCTTTGCCTGTCTGACTGCTGGAGCTTTCGTCAGTACAGTGCAACCGTGTCACCAGCCCCCCCACACGGTTCAGAGGAGGTTAGGGTAAGATATTTATTTATCTTTGCTCTTTCTTTTCCTCTTCCCTCCAAAAAAAAACAAAAAAAAAAAACATTTCTTTTATACTTGCTTTTGTTTTATCAGATGTCTAGTCCGGTGCCGTCAGAAAATCCGGATAAGGATAAGAGACCTGCTCCAGCTCCCAAAAAAGCCACTGCTAAAGCTAAGCATTTTACATGTGCTGAATGTGCTACTCCGCTTCCCGATGGCTGCAGGAAAAAATTATGTAACTCCTGCTCTGCTGAACAGCTTGCTTCTGAGAAGCGTAAAGACCTGCAATCGTTCCTTGGGTGGTTCCAGGAAAATTTGGCGCAGACATTTGAGGCGTTTCAGTTCTCCGCGGCTCAGACCCAGGAGAAAGTTAAGAGTGGGTCAGCTCACAAGCGCAAGAGGTCCAGGTCTTCCTCTCCATCTGACCTTTCCTTGGGTGAGATCTCCCGGTCCTCTAAGTCCTCATCAAGTGACAGTTCGGAGGATGAGATGGTTTTTCCTCCCCACGACCTCCGTAAGTTCACCAAGGAGGTGTCTCGCCTACTCCTGGAGGATGATATAGGAAGAATTAAGGGTTTCCCTGTCCTGCCTAAAGTGGATGACCTTATTGCCAGGGAATGGAAGCACCCTGGGAAGCGAGCTTTCATTTCAAAACAGTTTAAGCAGCTGTTCAGGCTTCAAGGGGAATATTCCTGGGATGAGCCCCCCAAAGTGGACGTACAAGTGGCCCAGCTCTCTAAAAAGACTACTCTCCCTATTGGTGAGGCGTCCGGGCTTAAAGACCCCATGGACAGGAGAGCTTAAACTTCGTGCAGGCGTATTTTTCAGGCTGCAGGAGCTCAATGTAAGGTGGCGGTATCCAGTGCAGCGGTGGCTAGAGCCCAGCACATGTGGATTCAGATTTTGCAGGATCGTCTTGCGGATGATTCCGACTCGGAGATTTCTAGGCTTTTAAAGAACTTAAAGCTCTCTAACAGTTTTTTTGTGGATTCGGCGCATGAATCTCTGAAGTTATCAGCCAAGAACATGGCTTTGTCTTCTGTGTCGCGCAGAGCCCTGTGGTTACGGTCTTGGACGGCTGATTCCGCCTCAAAAGCGGCTCTCTGTGACTTACCTTTGGAAAAGAAGAAGTTGTTTGGTGCACCTTTGGAAGACCTTATAAAACAGATTTCTGATACTAAGAGAGCCTTACCACAGGATAGAAGACCTAGGTGGAGTCGTAGATATCCATATAGGAACCTGAGGCCTTTTCTCCAATCCGCTAGATCTCAGAATTTTCGTGGGCCCTTTGGAGATAAGAAATTCCAAGACCGGCCGAGAAAGCAGGACAAAAGGAAATTCTGACAAAGTAGGAGGTCGCCTGCAGCATTTCAGTCTCTCCTGGGAACAGACCACGCAAAATCCGTGGATTCGACGCATTATTTCTCATGGTTACAGGATAGAGTTCTTTCGTCCTCCGGTCCGCCATTTCCAGATTTCATCTTACCCCTTGGTAACAAAGAATTTGATGCTGTTCTCAGAAAGCATGAAGCTTTTGGAAAAGGGAGTTATAGAGCAGGTCCCTGTTCTCCACAGGTTTCAAGGAGTCTATTCCAGGTTATTTCTGGTGCCGAAGCCGGACGGCTCCCTTCGTCCGGTTTTGGACCTAAAGACTGTCAACCGCTGCATTCCCTATCAGCATTTTCGGATGGAGAGTATCGCCTCAGTCACTCAGGTCTTAAAGGAGGGAGATTTGATGGTCACCTTAGACCTAAAGGACGCTTATCTTCATGTCCCCATAGCCGAGGCATCCAGGAAGTTTCTGAGATTTGCTCTACGGGTCAATCAGAGGGTGCATCATTATCAATTCAAGGCCCTTCCATTCGGTCTGGCATCTGCCCCACGAGTTTTTACAAAGATTCTTTGTCCGTTGACTTCGCACCTCAGGGAACAGAATATTTCCATCATTCCTTACCTGGACGACTGGCTGATCATGGCAGCTTCCCGGGAAAAATTGTTACTAGATCTGTCCACAACAATTAACTTTTTGGAACAACACGGCTGGTTGATAAACAAGCAAAAATCTTACCTTATCCCTTCTTCCAAGATTCTGTTCCTGGGTTTTTTGGTGGACTCAAGGTCCCTTTGCGTCTATCTTCCACGTCCCAAGCAGATAAAGATAAGACGGGAAATTGCAGCACTTCAAAGGTGTCCAACTTGCTCGGTCAGGAAGGCTATGAGCGTCTTGGGTCTGCTAACTGCTTCCATCCCGGCAGTACCTTGGGCAAGGTGTCAGCTTCGTCCCTTGCAGTGGCAGATTCTCTCAAGCTGGTCCAAGCAAGAAGAGGACCTGGATTCGTCCTTCACAATAAGTGGCCAGGTCCTGTCCCACTTAAATTGGTGGAAACAGTCGACCCATCTCACAAGAGGTCTCTCTTTCCGTCCCAGAAGTTGGATCATTCTCACTACAGATGCCTCCGGCCGCGGATGGGGAGCCCATTTAGGTTCCCTTTTTCGAAGAGGAGATTGGGCTCCAGTGGATGCGGCCCGCTCTTCAAATTTCCGAGAGCTCAAGGCTGTTCTTCAGGCACTCCTGGCCTTCAGGCCCTTCATAGAGGGGCAGGCGGTAAAGATCCAATCGGACAACGCATCGGCCGTCGCCTATGTCAACAAACAAGGTGGGACGCGGATACGGAGTCTTCAGATTCTGTGTGCAGTGATTATGGAATGGGCCCAGCTTCATTTGTCGGATATTTCGGCGACTCATATCAGAGGCCGCTACAATTTAATCGCAGACGATTTAAGCAGGTCAAAATGGTCTCAGACGGAGTGGTCCTTGACCCCAGAAACATTCTGCACGTTGGTGGCACGTTTCGGTCTTCCGGAAGTGGATTTGATGGCGACTCGTCTAAACCGCAAGGTTCCGGTGTTCGCGTCTCTCAACAGATGGGATTCGCCGCATGTCTTGGACGGTCTGTCCATGGTGTGGAATTTCCGGTTGGCCTACGTCTTCCCGCCGGTGGCTCTGATTCCTCGCGTGCTGCAGAAGATTCGTTTCGACAAAGCCAGGGTTTTGGCCATCCTTCCGTACTGGCCCAACAGGAGTTGGTTTGTCCTCCTCAGGCAGTTGACCGTCTCCTATTGGGAACTGCCGATTTCGTCCCAGCTTCTGGAGAACGTCGTCCTTCCGGATCTTCTTCAGGTCTTCCGTCTGACAGCCTGGCTGTTGCAAGGCTGATTTTGAGTTACCAGGGTCTGGACGAAGATATGTCTAATTTTCTTCTGTCTTCAGTCAGGTCTTCTACTTCCAGAATTTATTTGCGGGTGTGGACCAAGTTCCTCCTGTGGTGCTCCGACAAGAATCGTTCGATTTTCACTCTGTCCATCAACTCCATCCTTCAGTTTTTGCAAGAGGGTCTGGCTTTGGGCCTTAGTGTCTCGACCCTTAAGGGGCAGATTTCGGCCCTTAGTCATTTTTTTCTCTCGGATTTGGCATCTCACGTGCTTATTAGACGTTTTTTTAAGGCCGCCCTTATTCGTCGTCCTCCTAGGAGGTCTGTTTTTCCATCATGGGATCTTTCCCTTGTTCTTCATGCTCTCTGTTCAGCGCCTTTCGAACCTCTGGAGGAAGTGTCCCTTAAGCTGCTTTCGCTGAAGACGATTTTTCTGGTGGCTATTACCTCGGCTAGGAGAATTGGAGAAATCCAAGCTCTTTCTTCCTCTCCTGAGTTCACCATTTTTCATGAGGATAAGGTTGTTCTACATGTCAAACCCTCATTTCTCCCTAAGGTGATTTCCAGGTCCAGTCTCAATCAGCCCTTGATTCTGCCCACTTTTTTCCCGTCTCCTTCCTCTCCTGAAGAGTCTGCATGGCACACGTTGGATGTAAAACGGGCTTTAGAGATTTATATTGCTCGTACCTCCTCCATCCGTACCTCGGACCAGCTGTTTGTGAATTTTTTCGGGCGCTCGGCCGGGAGAGCGGCTTCGAAATCATCCATTTCCAGGTGGTTGGTGGACGCCATCCGGATGGCATACCAGTCCAATAACCTCACTCTGCAATGGCCCATCAGGGCCCATTCCACGAGGGCCATGGCAACCTCCTGGGCAGAAAAGGCCGCAGCTTCCCCTGAGGACATCTGTAAGGCTGCTACCTGGTCCTCATTCTCCACCTTCGTTCATCATTATCGGCTAGACATCTTCTCCTCCTCTGCGGCGGATTTTGGGCGTAAGGTGCTCCAGGCGGTGGTTTCCTGATGCGTTTTCCCTCCCAATTCCGGGATCTTGCTACATCCCACTGGTACTGCCACTGTATGCCAGGAAAAATGGAAATTTTTTTACTTACCGTAAATTCCTTTTTCCTTAATACAGTGGCAGTACAGGTTTCCCTCCCCTGTTTTGGTGGAATAAACTTATATTTTGTCAAGCATCTTTCTGTGTGTGTCTTGTTACTTACTAACATAGTTCATAAGGTTGAAAAAAGACCAAAGTCCATCAAGTTCAACCTATATACATATTGTGTCCCTACTGTGTTGATCCAGAGGAAGGCAAAAAACCCTTATGAAGCAGATGCCAATTGCCCCATACCAGGGGGAAAATTCCTTCCCGACTCCAAATATGGCAATCAGAATAAATCCCTGGATCAACGTTCTGTCCCTATTAATCTAATATCCATAACTTGTAATATTATTGCTTTCAAGAAACACGTCCAGGCTCCTTTTGAACTCTTTTATTGAGTTTACCATCACCACTTCCTCTGGCAGAGAGTTCCATAATCTCACCGCTCTTACTGTAAAGAACCCCCGTCTGTGCTGGTGTAGAAACCTTCTTTCCTCCAGCCGTAGAGGATGTCCCCTTGTTATAGATACAGTCCTGGGTATAAATAGGTCCTGGGAGTGATCTCTGTACTGTCCCCTTATATATTTATACATAGTTATTAAGTCCCCCCTAAGCCGTCTTTTTTCCAAACTAAATAACCCCAATTCTGATAATCTTTCTGGGTACTGTAGTCCTCCCATTCCCCTTATTACTCTGGTTGCCCGTCTTTGAACCCTCTCCAGCTCCACTATATCTTTCTTGTACACTGGTGCCCAGTACTGTACACAGTATTCCATGTGTGGTCTGACTAGTGACTTGTACAGGGGTAGAATTATTTCCTTGTCGTGGGCATCTATGCCCCTTTTGATGCACCCCATGATTTTATTTGCCTTAGCAGCAGCTGCCTGACACTGGTCGCTACAGGTAAATTTACTGTTAACTAAAACTCCTAAGTCCTTTTCCATGTCAGTCGTCCCCAGTGTTTTCCCATTTAATACATATTCCCAGCCTGGATTTTTCTTCCCCATGTGCATAACCTTACATTTATCTGTGTTGAACCTCATCTGCCACATCCCAGCCCAAGCCTCCAACCTATGCAGATCCATTTGTAATCGTGCGCTGTCCTCTATTGTGTTAACCACGTTACAGAGCTTAGTATCGTCTGCAAAGATTGATACTTTACTATGCAATCCCTCTACAAGGTCATTAATAAATATATTAAAAATAATAGGACCCAAAACTGACCCCTGTGGTACCCCACTAGCAACAGTCACCCACTCAGAGTATGTACCATTAATAACCACCCTCTGTTTCCTATCACTGAGCCAGTTACTTACCCACATACACACATTCTCCCCCAGCCCAAGCATTCTCATTTTATGTACGAGCCTTTTATGTGGCACCGTATCAAATGCTTTGGAAAAATCAAGATATACGACATCCAGCGATTCACCCTGATCCAGTCTTGAGCTCACCTCCTCATAAAAGCTGATCAGGTTAGTTTGACAGGACCGATCCCTTGTAAACCCATGCTGATATGGAGTCATACACTTATTTTCATTGAGATACTCCAAAATAGCATCTCTTAGGAAACCCTCAAACAGTTTACACACAACAGAAGTTAAACTAACAGGCCTATAATTCCCCGGGTCACTTTTTGTCCCCTTTTTGAATATTGGCACAACATTTGCTATGCGCCAGTCCTGGGGAACAGACCCTGTCACTATAGAGTCCTTGAATATTAGAAATAGGGGTCTGTCTATTACATTACTTAACTCCCTTAGAACGCGGGGGTGAATGCCATCTGGACCTGGTGATTTGTCTATTTTGATTTTTTTTTAGGCGGCACTGCACTTCTTCCTGGGTTAGACAGGCGACATGTACTGGGGCATTTATCTCATCCTGCTGTATATTACCTGGCATTTCATTTTCCTCTGTGAATACAGCAGAGAAGAATATATTTAATAGATTAGCTTTTTCCTGATCCCCGTCTATAACTTCTCCCTCATTACTTTTTAAGGGGCCAACGCTTTCATTGTTAACCTTTTTACTATTTATATAGTTAAAGAACATTTTGGGGTTTGTTTTACTCTCTTTGGCAATGAGTCTTTCTGTCTCCAATTTTGCTGCTTTTATCTGATTTTTACATATTTTATTTTTTTCCCGATAGCTTTTTAGTGCTTCCTCACTGCCTTCCTGTTTTAGTAGCTTAAATGCCTTTTTTTTGCCATTTATTGCCCCCTTTACATTTTTATTTATCCACATTGGTTTTCTCTTGTTCCTGACTCTTTTATTCCCATACGGTATGTACCTTTCACAGTGAGAATTTAAGATATTCTTAAAAATCTCCCATTGAGCGTCTGTACTCTTGTTTTTGAGGACATTTTCCCAATTTACAGTGTTAAGGGCTTCTCTTAGTTGATCAAACTTTGCCCTCCTAAAGTGCATAGTTCTTGTGGCTCCTCTAAGAGTTCCCTTATTGAAGGACAAGTTATAATGCATCATATTGTGATCACTATTTCCTAGATGTCCCCTGACCTGCACATTAGTTACTCTGTCAGGTCTGTTGGTTAATATTAAGTCCAGTAGGGCGCCCCCTCTGGTCGGGTCCTGTACCATTTGGGACAGATAATTATCCTTACTTATAGTCAGAAACCGGTTTCCTTTATGAGATTCACAGGTCTCGGTTTCCCAGTTTATGTCGGGATAGTTAAAGTCCCCCATAATAACCACCTCATTGTGATTAGCTGCCTTGTTTATTTGCTTTAATAATTGATCTTCTGCTGCTTCCATTATATTTGGTGGCTTATAGCAAACCCCGATCAGTATTTTATTATTTTTCTTTCCATATATTTCTACCCATAATGACTCCACATTATCATTTCCCTCACATATATTCTCCCGCAGTGTGGCCTTTAGGCTGGACTTTACATAAAGGCAAACTCCTCCCCCTTTTCGTTTTTTCCGATCCTTCCTGAATAGACTATACCCCTGTATGTTAACCGCCCAGTCATAGCTATCATCCAACCATGTCTCTGTTATACCCACTATGTCATAATTTTCTTCAGACATTATTAACTCCAGTTCGTCAGTTTTATTGGTCAGACTTCTGGCATTAGTAAGCATACAATTTAGAGGTGTATGGTTTTTTTCCCTATGAAGCCTATCCCTATTAACTATTCTAACCCCTCCCTCTGCTCCACCCCCAGGTACATTTATAAGCCCCAGCTCTCTATCTACACTATCTTCCCCTTCTATATTGTAGTTTCCCTCCCCCCCTTTCCCTAGTTTAAACACTCCTCCACCCTTCTGACCATCTTCTCCCCAAGCACAGCTGCACCCTCCCCATTGAGGTGCAGCCCGTCCCTACCGTAGAGCCTGTATCCGACAGAGATACTGATTCTCTTCGAGAGGTCCCGGGTTTTATGGGTAAGGAGGAGGGGCTCTGGGCAATTTAACTCTTTACTCTCTTTAGATTCTACTTGTCCCTAGGAAAGAACATTACCCCACTGGTACTGCCACTGTATTAAGGAAAAAGGAATTTACGGTAAGTAAAAAAATCCCATTTTCCATTTTTTATATGATTGATTCTACTGAACCAATCAGTAGATTGCAGTAGACCTCCTGCACACAACATGCCTCCTGCTTTTCCAAGACTTCTGAGTGTAAAGTTTCATGTTTCAATTTTAATGTCATATGTTTTGGCATGAACACATGGCTCAGGTTGCCCAAGTGTATTAACCATAAGAGAAAAGTCTTGCCATGTAGTCAGAATGTGAGCTAAATTAGATGTTTTCCATCATGCGGGTCATCCTAAAAGGGTGGGGGATAGGGTAATAATAAATAAGAAAATAAATAAAAAACAAACAATGCATTCAGTTCATACATTACTTTTTCCTTATAACCATGCTGGCCTCCTGCCAAATTCCTAATGACCAGGAATTCTGTATAAGTATGTGCCAGGAGAAAGGGAAAAGAAACCAGAGAAGCGGAAAAATAAGAGAAATACTGTAGCCGTTACCAACACTGTACAATAGTGGTGCCTTAGAGGGAGCGCTCGTTTAACCCCTTAATGACAAAACCCATACATGTACGGGCTCAAAATGCATTGTTTTCAATGGGTTTAGGGACCGCCCACTGTCCTTAAGGGGTTAACTTATACAGCGTGGTAGTATAAAAACAATCATTTTAATATTTATTATTGTCAACCCTACACCCTATGACCATTGACTTTGCCGTTTGTAATATTTAGTTTAAAACCACAAGGTGGCGGACATGGACTGTGCTTTGTGTTATAAGCACTATGTCAATAACGCATATTGAATAGTACACATGATTAGGCATTAGAATCCCTCCTCTTACAGACCAAAACATTCTCTGCTTCTCTCGTTTGAAGAAGCATATACATTAATGTGCATAGGTGTTTTGTGTGTGTGTGAATATATGTACAGGGCTAGAGCTATAGAACACGGAACCCACTGAAGGAACACATTTACAGTGATGAATGTGTGTTTGGGGGGGGGGTATTGGTATCTTCAGGTCTGGGGTAGCTCCATTGGCTTATTGCCCAACCCGGTAATTAACATACGCACTGATGCACATAGTTACACACACTGTCACACTGATACACACTTATACTTATACACTCATACTACTACACCGTTACACATTCACACTCACAATAACTGGTACATACTCATGCTATCACTCACACAGTTCCACACTCATGCTAATATACACATTTCATCACTCCCTTACCTTGTTTGGAACCTCTTTTTAAAGCCTCACTTTTAATGCAGGGTGACGTTACATTGTCACCAAGTGTCCCCAGGACAGCCCACTCCTGCTTAAATTAGATTTACTTCCACCACATCTGGTAAGAATATGGTAAATATTCTATTAATACCTAGGTTTTTAATAATAACTTAATTGAGAATAAACTGCAGAGATAAATCCGCACCATGCAAGCTCAATGTATTTTAGCAGATAAAAATATTTCCTTAGATTTATTTATTGATGAATGGATAGATGGAAAAATTCCTAAGTAGTTGACCCGTGCAATATAACTGATTAACCAGGAGGGGGCGTGAGAGTCATGCTCAATGTATTTTTTTTCTGCAGTGGTTTGCCTGTTGTGTAATATAAAGTCATATACCCTGTCCTCTCCAATGAGATCTGGAACCATGCTTATTTACATTGTTAGGTCTTTGTAACCCTGCAGGCAGAGATAATGCAGAGTCTGTCACCTCTAGGTCATTGATAGCATCCATCAGTGTTATCCCAGAAAATAATTTTCCCTGGGTCAGCTATTTCTGCAAGAAGCTATGAGGCCTCATAATATTATTCATGGTGGAGTACTGGATACAGGCTTTCTCAAAATGTTTTTAAATGTTTGTGACAAGCTATTGTTACTAAATCTGCTGTTTGATTCAGATTCCAGCTTTATAATAGTAGTAGTACTCTGGAGATGGTGCATTATTTGTGCTTAACGTGAGACATGTAGCACACCAAGACTGTGTTCCCAAAAGCTGTGATATGACGTCAACTCTTCCATTTTCTGTTTGGTGATATCACTTCTGAGACTGGTGATGGCCGATGGCAATTAATTAGAATGTTCCAACATATTTGAATGGGCATTTTGCTTTTTTACCAATATGTAAATTTCCTTTGTTTTTTCCCAGTAGAGATTAATCGTAGTTTAGGAGCCAGACAGTTTTTTAGGAAGACTGTCCTTTCGCACTGGTCCTAGAAATACAACATGACGTTAATGATTAGCTTTGGCTTAATTAAAATCATCCTACCTTAAATCAGATGTATCTTGATTACAGAAATTACCGGCAATACGTTCTTAATTCATTTTGATGCACAGGCATATTGAGACTTTAGATTTTTGAAACTGAACGTTGGAGATTTAAATTCAGATCTAAAGACCTTCTATTTGAATTTAGGAAGTGCCAAGCTGTGTCACTTAATAAAGGTCCCGCTTTATAACAGAGGGCCAGACTGTCTGACACCGAGAGACAGAGGTTAATAGTGACATAAAAGTCTCATCTAAAAAGGTGAAGGATATAATCTGTGTCTGACAGTGTCTCCCATTGATATGATTCCGTTGTCTTGTGCAGGTCAGTCCTGATCAGAGGAAAACAAGTAGGAATCTTAGTTTTTTTTCTTATTTAATAAAATTCTATTTATGACCATTTACAAACACCCAGTGTGTGCATATTTTTTCTTGCGAATATGGAAGTTCTAAAATCCGATTGTCTTCTGAAGTACATTAAGGGTTTCAAAGAGCAATTTGGATAAACGTTGTTTAAAATGGTTTCTCTATTTTTACCTAAAAACATTGTAACTTCTTTTAGTTGGTCAATGTGAGTTTGGCCATGAGTCAACATTTGCCTCCTTTGAAAGATGCCACTTGCTTATAGATAGTTTCTTAGACATTTGGTTTTAGGTAATTGAGTATATATATATAATTGAGAATATACCCAAAAATAGACAAAATACACCAATGGCCTTTCACTTGGAAGTGTATATACATTTTAAATGCTAATGGGTATGGTGTAGATACTTAAGGTAAAGACTTATTAAAAGGCATCCTATGCCTTGCTCGAGCAAAACACTTCACATGGATTCTAAGCATGATTCAAGAGTGGAGCAGCACAGATAAAGAAACAGATGCCATTGTCTAAAGAACTTCGATGAGCGTAGAAATGGTAACATATTATACCTCGAGCTGCACTACCAATGCTTTTTATGTGAGATCTCTGCTACTTCTCACATGCTTATAGTATAAGGAGTTTCTAGCTGTGCTTTAAGAAATGGATTGGTGGCTGGAATTGTACCTCTTTTGTGAATCTCCAAAAGCCTCACTGAATTATGGGCCTTGAGATATCCTGACAAGTGCCATACCACAATATGAACATATACAATCAAGACAGGCTTCCTTAAGAGAGAGGATCTGCAGAAGCTTGGACTTGGGTCATGTGTTCTGGAGCTTCTGAGAACAGACATTCTTCTCTTTCCTGATCTTTTCTCAGCGGCTCTTCTTTTAAATCTGCCTCTTCATCCTTTATAGGATATTACATAGGGTAGTCAGAACTGACATACTTAGATGCATTTCTCAAATTATATACAGTCTATATATAAAAATGAAGGTGACCTTCACGATGCGTCGCTGATCTAACTAGGCAATATTCAGGGCCAACATGAGAAGCCTTCCTTTGTTGGGCTTTCCTCTCATCTCAAATGTTTTCTCTTGACTCCTCTAGAACCCATAGGTTATTTAATAATCTCTATTACATATCATGATCCCAGACAGATGCATGTGTCTGCAAAATCTATGTTTATTTAAATTACATTTGTGTATGATAATGTTGCAGCTTCATCATTCCATGTTAATTCCAAGATTAATATAAGCATCTGGTTACTCATTTCCATCCGTGTAGTATTTAGTCTTTACACAAAAAATGTGTATGTTACTATATCCAAGGGTATTGTATGAGTCATAAATAGCAGTGTCTTCATGGAATCCTTATTTGGGGGTAAATCACTAAAGACAGCTTTGGCACACAAATATTTTCACTATGCACTGTTCACCGTAGTAGTTGGCCCTTCTTTCAATCTCCTTGCCATGGGCTAGTCCTGTGGAAATTATTGAGCTTTCTCATGAGTTCTGCTTGGCATTCAGTCCTCATTAGGGTCAACTCTGATAAACCAGGAATTCGACATTTTAACATTGTACGAAACAGCATAGATTTATATAATCTGAATCTTAAGAGTCCTACTGCTAGAGTGATAAGCATGCATGATTACATTTATTAATACAGCACCAGGCAGCTTCAGTAGCACTATTACAGTAAAAATTGAAAATAATATTAGAATTGACAATAACCTTAACACATTAAGTTATACTGATGAAGAAGGCCCTATCCTTGCCAGCATGCAATCTATTAGAAGATTGAAAAGAGAGAAAAGAGAAACAGAGGGAGAATCATTTTAATCTATCAAGGGGAGGGGAAAAATGTTTTCTTTTCAAGATGCAAGTTGCAGGTATTCCAATGCATCCTAATTGTGACATAAAGGTGCATGGAATTCCAGAGAACATGTACACCATAGAAAAATTATTGGATACGCGAGAGCTAAGAAGTGATAAGTGGGGAGCCCATGGATGAATTGGTATAGTGGAGATGAAGAGTAATGGGATAATAAAAAAACGTTTTCACAATGGATTCAACCAATAGTTCAAGAAAGGGAGAGGACACTTATGAAGTTGGAATATTCTAAACAGGATATCACAAGGGAATATATTTTTTTTTTTAGTATTCTCTTACATAGCACATCCATGCAGGATGCTATTTCAAAGAGAACGTAAATGAGGTGCGTTAATAGAGAGGGTCAGGAACCAAGAAAGGTAGAAGTGGTAATGTACTCGAACAGAAGAATTGTTAGCATGTGTAAGTGTGTTTACAAATGTGTGCCAAAGTGTATGTTAAGGGAAAAGGGGCACAGACAAGCTGTTTGAGGGGCATAGATGGCCTACATAAGGTGTTGGGGGCACTGACAAGCTGGAGCAAAGATGACACAGGCAGGCTGTTTGGGGACACTGATATGCTGCTTGGGGCAAAGGTGGCACTCAGAAGCTGTTTGGGGTAAATGTGGCACTATGGGACACCAAGCAACATGCTTGGTGAAGTTGGGGAGCCCTGGGCCAGTTTTCGCACCGGGGCCCTGCGTTTTCTAGTTACGCCCCTGATACCAACTTCCTCTCTTTGTCTGTCTTCAGTTCAAATGGTGAAGGGTTGGCCAGGGCTGGCCCAAGATATTGTGCTGCCTGGGTCCAATGCTGCCCTCCAATAAAGCTCAGATTTCAATGTCATTCAGTTAATCAATAAAGCTTGGTATCTAATAAAGCTTGTATTTTAATGTAATTCATTTTGCCAATAAAGCTTGCACTCTAATTCAGTTGATGACAGTGTTCGGCGTGCATTTAGCGCACCAAGCTTGTGCACATGGACCAAAAACAACTTGGACAATTTTATGTTTTGTTTATGGTCCATTTGTTTTCTGACAACTAATTATATTTCCTGCTCATTCGATTTGGACAAAATTTGGAGGAATTTGATGTCACGCTCTCATGCTGTCTCCCTACCGTCTCTGCTGACCGTTTCTGCTCCTTTTCCGCAGATCTGCTTCTTCTGTTGCCTCTTCTTGTTTTCTTTCATCGTCTGCTTCTCCCCGCTATCCGCTCCGTTAATGAACCCTCCTGGAGCGCTACTGTAAAATGGTGGAGCCAAAACATAAAATCATTGATGTGGCAGAGACCCCACAAATAATGGCACTATTCCATTATGGATGACTTTTATTCCCAGTTTGGCCCATGCATACTTTTACTGTGTTGAACATGCAAGTTTTTGCAAGGCAAACTCCGTTCTATTTTCCTGCAAAAAGTGGAATAAAAACTTTGGAAGTTAGCCATGTTAAATAATGTGGTATAAAGGCTGAAACATCATATATCAATCTCCAAGCTAAGAATAATTCCGCCTTAAATTGTGCCTCGCAGAATCGGTATATGGCTAAGCCCCAGGCATTAGTATTGAAATCATCCAAGCAAAAGATGTGTTCTTTTTAAAGGATAATTGAACGAGACATAACAAAGCATTTACATAGGGAGAACGGAGGATACCAACCATAAAAAGCCCTGTTTATAGTCGCAAGTTATAACATTATTTTACATAATATTGGTTTTATGCCTGCCACAAAGAAGATGTAGTGTATCTGCTGGCTTGGTAGCATGTGGCAGAGATTAAAAGCTATTTTTGATGAAAAGCTGTAGTGCATAATATATCTATTGTTCATGAGATTTAAATGAATGAGTAGGGCATAGGAAGAGCAGATGAGACATATATCTACTGTCAGAGATGAGAAATATACGCAGTAATTATTGCATAAATAATATATGCAGAAATATATTCGCAAACCAACCACTTACTGACAAAGATATAAATAAGATTGCTCTAATCAGCTGCTGTGTATGAGCTTATCGCATTAGTGGAATTTTGATTTGCAGATAGTACGCCTTCTGCGGGTATGTGAGAAAAGATAATGGTGTGGTCTAATATAACACGCATAATTGCTAATTTATTAGGGGTGGGCAGTATAAAACGGTCGATGCCATTTATATTAGCGCCCACATCATTCATCCAACCCACCTGACCCCTTCTACACACTTTTGGAGATAAAACAAAGAATTGTGGAAGGGTAAAGTATCACAGGTCTCTCGATATTGAGGTATCTGCTGGGGCCACCCAAGAAGCACCGGAAAGATGGTTTTACTGGAGGCTGGTAATCATGGCTATAATGCATCCTAAAGAAAGTGGAGACATTGAAAGCCCAATCTCATTATTTTGCTTTTCATTCTATCAAAAAGCAAATTGGAGAATAAATGCTTTTTGTTGTGGAAACTGTACAGCCTCGCCAATAAAGACTCCTGTAACGGCGTGGACCTTGTTGGATGGAACACCAGCCGAATATATCTTTTCTGCTATCTTTTATTTTTTTATTGTATGGAGTTCCTGACTCCTCAGCATACAAAGTAATCAACACTGTTGCATTCACAGTGACATAAAATATACAGGTTACACATATAATATAACCTCACTGCCACTTAATTATCCCACCACTCAAGGGCGGAAAAAAAAGGCATCCAAACAACATAAATCCAGGCTGCTTAGTGTTGTCACTGCCTGCGTGAGATCCACAAACAAACAACCTGTTCAAGTGAAGGTTTGTTTCTTTTAAACCCCAGTAACTGCTACAGCCAGGGGCGGGCTGGGCAGGGGGGCAATTGCCCCAGGCCGCCCTAAATCCGGGCCGGTGGGCCGGACGGACGACCGGCAGACGAGCATTCAATGCAGCCGCAAAGTTAAAAACTAAGCGGCCGCGAGCAAGATTGAATGCGGCCGTCATGCCAGTAGCGTACCTGGCGGGGGAGGGTTTCGGTCCGCCCCGGCTGCCGCTCATCTGAGGGGTGCCACCATGCCGGCACGCCTTCAGAAACGATGTGCGCGGCAACTGTGGCTGTGCGCCGGGACTTGATGTCAAATCCCGGCGCACAACACTGAAGCCACGCCCACCGTCTTCCGCGCTCAGTACACCGGAAGGACAGAAAGAAGAAGAGGAGGAGGAAAAGTGAGAGTGAAAGAAGAAAAGGTAGGACAAGATTCAGGGAGAGTTGATTAGTAAGTGTGTGAGAGTGATGGGTGTTATGCTGAATGTTTGTGAATGAGGGTTTCAGATAGCATGGATGTGTAAGTGTTGGGAGATAGCTTGGCATAGGGAGTCCATAATCACATTCCTTTCATGCCCAGATTCCAGCATGTAGTGGCTGCCTAGGCATGATAGGAGTGTGATTGCTGTTATAAATAATTTTTTGGTCCAACTTTGGTGTGTTAACACTTTTATTGGACAGAATAATTCAATGACAGTATTAATATATATATATATATATATAATTGCAAACAGCAATCACACTCCTATCATGCTAAGTCAGCCAGCACATGCTAGAACCTGGGCATGATAGGATCGTGATTGTTGTTATATATATGTGTGTATATATATATATATATATATGTTAATATTGTTATTGATTTTTTTGTCTAATTTTGGTGTTACTTTTAATAAAGTATTTTAAAGTTGTTTTTTTTTTTTTTTTTTTGTTTTGGCCAAGTGAATGCTGAATTTTCAGTTTCAGTCCAGAATTTTCATTTTTGTGCATCCCTACTATATACTATGCCAGCCTACACCACATCAATGTTTGGCTTAGTATATAGTGATAGGGGTTGCCAGTGTCTGGCTCAATGTATAGGCACACATTGACGGTGGTACCGCATAATCCCTAAGTATATAATGATAACAATTTTATTGCAAGACAGGAGGCTCATATTTGCTTGACTTTCTTTACTGTCACCCTAGCAGCAAAGTAAAAATAGAACATTGGTAACCAATCATAAAAAAGTCCAACAGTATAAGCTTGGATGCAGCCCCTCCTACTTCCTCTTTCTTTGCTGCTCACCATGAAGTCAGGTCAGCCCTATTACATTGTAATTTCTGTGTTATGCGGATATATTGCATAATTATATATATTCCGTGTTTATTGCACTCTAATTGATATATATAGTTTTTTGTCTGTATATATTATTGTGTTTGGTCCTTTTGTACCCATTTTCTCATATTTTGTGAGGTACTTATATTTGTATATTTCCGTTATTTCTCCTTCGTTTTTTCTTTTCTTATTTGCCCCTCTCCGGTTCTTATTTACCTTTTTACTTAGCTGGGAGCTTGCCCTGGCTCCTCTGCATTGTGTTTTTTTTTTCCTCGTGCGTCTGCGTCTTTACCTTTTTTCTTCCGTTATTCCGTTTTGCCGTCTTCCTTATTGCGGCCGCCATCTTCTTCATCTCGTTCTCGCGAGACTTCGGGCGCCATTTTGTTTTTTCTCCGATACTCGGCAACGTTGCCGCGCAGTTGTGATTTAGTCTTCTAACAAGCAGGTTCTTCTACCTCGTGTCCAGTGCTTGAATTAAGCTCCTGCTCCTCGTTTCAGTTACCGGAGGAGTTATTTTCCCTCCGGACATTGCCTAGAGGCTACCATCTACAAAAAAAAAAAAAAAAAAACCAAAAAAAAAAAAAAAAAAACCGCTACTTTTAAAGAAATCTATATTTACTACGGTGAGCCATTGTTTTCTGTGCCTGGATCTACTGCAGTGTATCCCCTAATATATGGACATTGCTGGCAGACTCATCCTGTAACCCTTTCATTGCTCCTTTTTTATTTATCATAAAATATGTCTGAGGATCCTAGTCCTTCTCAGGACTTTATTTTATCCTGGTTGGAAGCTAAGTTCTCTTCCTCCATGGAATCTATCATGGCTAAAATGGCACATACGGTTCCTGCTC
Organism: Spea hammondii; assembly: GCA_029215755.1. Taxonomy (NCBI): domain Eukaryota; kingdom Metazoa; phylum Chordata; class Amphibia; order Anura; family Pelobatidae; genus Spea; species Spea hammondii. The sequence continues at coordinate 104,522,692 of JARDYJ010000003.1, read as the reverse complement.
CTGCTCCACTAGATCCCTCTCTACCGCAGGAAATATCTGATGGTGATTCAGAAAAATCTGAAGTATCCCATACATCAAAACGTCCCTGGAAAGGGAATAGTATAACTGCCGGCAAAGGCAAAGGTCCTGCAAAACGCCCCAAGTTGCTTCAGGACAGATCTCAATCATTAGAGCTCGAGGACGTTAATTCCGGGGGTGTTCTTCAACTCCTCGATGAATGGAAAGCGACATCTTCGGATGACTCGCAGCACTCAGATTTTCTGGCTACGTCCAGAGATCGTCACTCACAATATATACGTGAGTCGACTGTGGGTGAGCCCCAGCAGAAGTCTACTAATGAGACGTCTTTATTATGCCAAACCGCTTCTGCTGATACTCCAGTGCATGACCCTGCAGGGGTTCTTTTATTTGAGCCATCCAACATGCGCCATCCTAAGGCTACAGAATGGGCACCTCCAGAACACCTGAGTTTATACCTACAACGATGGCTACGCAAACCATTAGATAAGGAGGTGCGTAACAAATTAAGAGCAGAATGTCCTCGCCCGATCATTCCGGGAAAAGTAACGGTCACTCCTGAATTTGACCAGAATGTGGTTTCTCTCCTCTCCCAGAGAGGTCGTGACCCACGCAAAGGATTGGAACAAGGCCTGAAATCCACGCAGGATAAACTGTTGGATATAGTGGGTCCCATTACTCAAATTTTATCTTTGGCGGACCGTGCCCTTCTTCAAGATTCTATCCTAGATCCTCGACTTATCAGAGATTGGGCCCTCAGGGTCGTTTGCCTGCTAGGCAATGCAAATGTGGCTATTTCCACTGAACGAAGAAAGGCGGCACTGCTCAGAATGGATCCTCGCCTAGCGGAACTGGGCTCCAAAGAGTTGGGCTCTTCTGCCAATGGACTCTTATTTGGCGATACTTTCGTGAAAGAATTAAACAGATATGTTTCTGTCATGACATCATGGACAAAAGCCAAGTCTTCCATGCGCAAGGTCTTCAACCCAGACACCCGTTTTTCCGCCAGGGCTGGACGACAGAGGGGCCGTGTCTCCAGCCGCTTCACGCCCACAGGCTCCAGGAATTTCCAGCAACAAAATACCTCTTTCTACAGAGGATCATACCGTCCACGTGCTTCCTACACCCGTGGTGGCTACAGAGGGAGAGGTTCTACACCATCTTCCAGAGGCCGCTTCAATTCCGGTAAGTACTGTGTCTCATCATCATCATGCTTCCCTTCCACAGGTAGCAGGCAGAATATCCCGTTCCTACCATTATTGGCAGGAGATCACATCGGATCCTTGGGTTCTTCATACGGTAAGGGGTTATCTAATAGATTTTGTTTCTCCTCCCCTACAAGATCAGCCTCCTGCTCCGGTTTTCAGACCCACTTCTGCTTCCGACCTCATAGACAACGAGTTATCGTTGCTGCTAGACAAAGGGGCCATAGAACGAGTCTTCGGTCCTCCCGTTTTTGTCAGCTCAATTTTTCTGGTCAAGAAACGCACAGGCGATCTCCGCCCGGTTATCAACTTACGGGCTCTCAACAAGTTCGTGGCCTACCATCATTTCAAGATGGAGGGCATTCATCTATTGAGAGACCTCATGAAAAAAGACGACTGGTTCACTCGTCTCGATCTGAAGGATGCATATCTGTCGGTCCCCATTCATCCTCATCACCGCCAATTCCTTCAGTTCCATTGGAATCATCAATTATGGCAATTCAATTGCCTTCCTTTCGGCCTCAGTTCAGCCCCTTGGTGCTTTACCAAGCTCCTCAAGCCAGTAATGGCTTTCTTCAGATCCAGGGGCATAAGGTCCATAATCTATTTAGACGATATCCTCCTGTTTTCCCATCATCCAGGACTTCTCCATTCCCAAACCTCATTTGTCATAGAGACTCTTCATCTCTTGGGTTTCCTGGTCAACATGCAGAAATCAGAGTTGATTCCGACTCAAAAAATTTGTTTCCTAGGATTCGACATCGATTCTGTGTCCGCTCTTCTTTGCCTTCCAAAATCCAAGATCGCCAACATCAAGAAGGAGATTCGCGCTCTTTTGCGCATCGATTTTTGCCCCTTACGGAGACTTTCTCGTATGGTGGGCCTCCTCTCTTCTTCGATCCAAGCGATCTTCCCAGGTCCTTTGTACTACAGAGCGCTCCAACGACTGAAAGCATCCTACCTCAGACGGATACCATCTTACGACCAACCGGTTCATCTCACTACAGAGGTACGTCAAGAACTCCAGTGGTGGCTGCTCCACATGCAAGCCTGGAACGGCCGGGCGATTTTCGGCGCTCAACCGGATTTCGTTCTAGAATCCGACGCCAGCATGCTAGGTTGGGGAGCGAGATCATTCACGGAGGCCACGGGAGGTCGATGGTCTCGAGAGGAGAGTACTTTACACATAAATCATCTAGAACTGATCGCAGGATCCTTCGCCATTCGCAGTCTGGCAAAAGACCGCTCGGACTGCTGTCTTCTCTTACGTATGGACAATTTTTCAGCAGTCCGCTACATAAATCGTTTGGGAGGAACTCGTTCCAAAGGTCTGACGGAGATTACGAAACAAATTTATCAATTTTGTTTCGAAAGAAACATATCCCTGTTGGCAGAATATGTTCCGGGAGTGGAGAACCAAACCGCGGATTGGTTTTCCAGGAATTGGCGAGATGCCAGCGATTGGATGCTCCACAGAAGTGTCTTTCGTTCCCTCGATTCCCTCCGAGGTCCTCTTACGCTGGATCTATTTGCATCCCGCATAAACCATCAGACTCCAAATTTTTTCAGTTGGCTTCCAGATCCGGAGGCTCTAGCTACGGATGCTTTCTTACAAATTTGGCCACCATCGGGAGCTTATGCTTTCCCTCCTTTTTCTCTCATTCCCAGAGTCATCCAACACCTCCTCAGGACGCGAATATCTCTCGTCCTAGTGACTCCATTGTGGCGCTCCCAGCCTTGGTTTCCAGCTCTTCTGGAAATGTCGATCCAGGATCCTCTAGCTCTCCCTCTTTTCCCATCTCTTCTCAGGGGACCAGAAGGTCAATCCCATCCTCTGATTATCGAAGGCCGTCTCTCCTTGGTTGCTTGGACGATTTCCGGGGATTTCACCCTGTCCAGGGATTATCGCAGGACGCTAGAGACTTGCTCAGAGACTCTTGGGCTCCGGGTACACACCAGGCTTATAGAGCCGCATGGAAGTCCTGGTCTGCTTGGTGTGTGGGACGACAGACTGATCCCCATTCTGCCCCTGTAGCTTTCGTATTAAATTTTTTGGCAGACATGTTTTCTTCTGGTAAATCTTATAGTTCTATTAATTTGTCCCGTTCGGCCATTTCCAGTGGTCATGTCGGATCCAAGGAAGGGCCCATTGGAAAGGATCCTTTAGTTTGTCGTCTTCTCAGAGGTATTCGGTTACGACGACCTCCGACTGCTAAATACGATTCCTTCTGGGATGTTTCCATTCTCCTTGATTTTTTGCGTCAATGGCCCGATAATGATTCTTTGACTTTACGTCAATTATCGGCAAAACTTACCTTGTTACTTTGTTTACTCTCTTTTCGTCGTGTGTCAGATGTTAGGGCTTTGGAGGTTGGAGCAATTTCCTTTTCTCCTGAAGGAGTCATTTTTTCTATTCATAGACGTACGAAAACTTCTTCGACTTCTATTTCTTATCCTTACCTCTCCGAGGATCCCAAACTTTGTATCGCTAGATGTCTTCAGACTTACCTTGCTGTTACTCGTCCTCTGCGTCCAGTTTCAGCTTCTCAACTTTTAATTTCTTATTCTAATCCTTTTCTTCCGGTTTCTTCTCCTACTTTGGCGAGATGGATTCGTTGGCTTCTCACGCTAGCGGGTATTGATCTTCATTTTGGGGCTCATTCTGTCCGAGGTGCAGCGGCCTCGGGTGCTTTCTTCGCTGGAGCTTCTCTCTCCGACATTCTCCACACAGCTGATTGGTCACGCGCATCCACTTTTCGGTCCTTTTATTTTCGGCCCTTATCTTCGGCTGTATTGCCTTTATTGACCCGACGTTAAAAAAGCAAATATGAGCCTCCTGTCTTGCAATAAAATTACACAATTATTCTAGACTCGATGACCGAATAATTGGAATTTTAATAAAGACAGGAGGCGAATATTTCCCTCCCTCCCACCCTTTTTCTTATATATATTTTGCCTGTATTATTGCCTTTTGGTGAAAGGTTTCTACCTTCGCTATATCTATATATATATACATATATATTTTATTTTTCTTGGTATATTGATTATTTGATGCTTATGGCATTCAGATGCTGTCACGTGTCTCTCTTCTTTTTCAGTCTAAACATTTCTGTGGGATCTCCTGGTTCCAGTTTTACCTGATGTCCAGGGCTTCAATTTGATGCTCCGATCAAGTTTCTTCAGAGGTTTCTTAACTGTTTCGTCTTCCGTTCCATGGTTCGCAGATTGCAGAAAGAGGAAGTAGGAGGGGCTGCATCCAAGCTTATACTGTTGGACTTTTTTATGATTGGTTACCAATGTTCTATTTTTACTTTGCTGCTAGGGTGACAGTAAAGAAAGTCAAGCAAATATTCGCCTCCTGTCTTTATTAAAATTCCAATTATTCGGTCATCGAGTCTAGAATAATTGTGTAATTTTGCTGTACCCCTGTCAATGTTTGCCTAACCATAGAAACTATGCAGTTTTAAAGTGTGTGTGTGTGTGTGTGTGGGGGGTGCCACATACAGGATCTGCCACAGGTGCCAAATACTCTAGGCCATGCCTCAGTTCCTCTTCCCACGTCTTAAAAGGGGTGTGATGAAGAGCTGAGGCATGCGGTGCGTGCACACCGGCCACTTTAATTTCATTAGGCGCTGGTGGAGTGACTGCCACACGACGGCCGCTTTCAATGTCGCTCGCAGCCGCTTTGATGGTGCAATGGGCCAGTTGACTAGACTTGCCCCCCAGGCCTTAGGCTGCCAGCCCTCCCCTGGCTACAGCAGCAGATGCCAATCATCTAGATTGCGGTACTGGGCTTAGACTCAAGCAGTTAACCCTTCCTTCAAGGAGACACTTACACATACCATCACAACACCGTAGAAATCAAGTCAGATAGCTCTTCCATAGCTTCTAAGAGTAACGCCCTGACGGAAAACAACAAAGTCTCATATGCTATTATATCCAGGAACAGATAAGATACGCTTAATACTTTTAGATTAGGTGGCCCATCTGTCCAGACCTTTATGACCTTGATGCAAGGTTCTGTTGATGGGATACATATCTATGAGTTCTCATACTACCTGCATAGCTGTTGTCCCATGGAATGTCCAGGTGGCACATGAAGACTGCCAAAGAATCGCTCCCGCAAGAGAAAAGATGAGAGCTGCTTGCAGTAATTTAATTATAGGGGTAACTGAAGTGTACACACCAACGGGACAACAGGTTAACATGACAGGCAGATAGCAGTCCCTTTGCAAAACCAGGTCAAAGGATTGTCTCCATTTTATTAATGTTACACAGTGCTGTATAAAATCAAGACATTACCTTATATATCTTAATGTTTTGTAGTTTCTTTTATTAACTGCTAGAAAAAAAAATGCATAAAACCCTTTTCAGCAGTTTATATTTAGATTGTGATATTCTGAATTGTATGCTGTATATCTATAGATTTTACTAGCCGCTGTTTATACGGTATAGTCGATTGCCTGCTTGGATTCAGCTGTGATGTGAAAATGATTAAGAAGACTCGCTTTCCATTTCTTTGCTTATATATTTTATTCACAATATGCGCTTGCAAGGATTTACTGTAAACTATCTGTTCTGCATAACCACTGGCTGTTCTGGACTACAATTCACATGACTCCAAGAAAGCATGCTTGTCGGCTGAATGTCATTGTAGTTATTGTTCAGACTTGCTGACCTTTCTTGGTCCTTGAACTCTGTGTTTACAGTTTTTTCCTGTAAACCAGTTATGTTTTTCGAATCAAGCCAGTTTTTAAAATTAATGTTTAATACATTATGGGTTAAGTGCAGAGGCGTATCTACTGAAGCACTGAAATTGCGCCCCTGCCCAAATATCTAAAACCCATCTTTTAGATCACTTTCACACAAAAAAAAGTTGTGACTCTTGTATTACATTTTATACATCTGTATATTATTTGTATTATGCATATGTACATGTCCATTACTGCATGTGCATTATACTCATGTTTGTGCATCTATTATAAACAGTGGTGACTTTAGAAACAATATAATGGGGGGGCACATAAGAAACCACAGTCAAAACTGGGGGGGGGATTAATAATTTCCACCATTAAATCATATTACTGAAAAAACATATATTTATATATATATATATATATATATACATACATAATACTTGGACATTCAACATGGGAAGCCTGAAGCCACAATTTAGTGCGACTAATTATTGAAATAAATATTATAGAGTAAATAACACAATACCTTATCTTTTCCACTAAATGATTTCAGGGCCTTGAATGTTTTTCCCCCCTGAAGTCACTACAAATTCATAGGAGCCATATCTTAAATACGCCTCTGGTTAAGTGTTTTTTGTGCATAATTGGTGCAGTTATCATAGCAACAAATGGATTGTTCCTGCTTATGGATCTATTCTTATCACTTTGCATCAGAATTGCACTTTTGTTGAGGTCACACAATTCATTATAAGTTTAACCACATTTTGTTATTAGGGATCCATAGTGGTAGAAATGGTACCATTCTAATTAAATGCATACTATAAAGAGGGCAATATAAGTCATTTTAGGATGCAATATTGCCATAAACTTTGCACCTCATTCTAAGCCCAGTTGTGGCAAATGGTGGCTCTACAGATATTTGACTATTATTTGCTGTTCTTTTCATGGGTATTTTTTCAGATGTTCACTTGTTTAGCAAGTACATGATTCGGTGGGTATCCTACACACTACTATTTTATTTATTAAACTGAAGATTCATAGAGAATGGGTTCATAATGTACAGTGAAGTTGGAGACTTGAAATGTCAACTCACCCTCAACGTATCCACAAACCTATGGTGTAGTGAATAAACCTCTATGGTTAAAGGGATTAAAATACCAGAGATAATCCAAATATATTTTAACTCCGTACCCTTTTAGATGAGTCACTGAAATGATAATGGCTGTTTATTTTCTTGCTCTGGTTCTGATGCTGTCCCTTGTGTACTAGCCAAGGTTAATGATGTCACTTGGAATAGAAGTGCAACAAAGCCGATTATCCGACATACATTCTCCGTCTCCTCTGCGTATTTTTAACTGAAAGAGTTTCCTATCGGTTTTCCAGATCAGATGGCAATTATGAACATTTGTCACACATTATCTCTGTGTTAGGAACTTGATGAGTAGACTATGGCAAAACTAAAAGGCAAGACATAATATCATATATCATGCACAATGTTCAACCACCACTATGCCCAAGTACTTGCTCAGATCATAGCCTAACACATTTTATGTATGTGATAGCCTATTCCATTCTATCACTTCCCAGATTATTATTTTAATGGGAATATATATTTATGACACAGATACCCACATTTCAAGCTAGCTAAGAGTCAGATTTTCTTTTGTTGCTATGGCAATAGGACCATTTTCCAAACTTTAAATACCCAATATCCCATCTCAGGTAAACAGTTCACAATGCTTTATTATTTTGATAAATACATTTGTGAAACACCAACATATTTTCAAGTATTCACAAGGAGCACATACACTATGGAATTATCTGGCGATAAAAATACATAGGCTCTCAAACAAGTGAAGCGGTACTTTTCGGTGCCCAGACACTGCACATCTCATCATTATTAGCTCCTTTATCTGCCTTGAGGGGTATTGTCATTTTTATCCCATGATTGATAACCTCAGGCTGAAAGGAACAAGGACCTGAACTCTTATAAATCACTCTTGATGGTATTAAAAGTTGAGTTGCTCTATTTCAAGGTTTTCTGTTTTCAATACTTAGTAGAACTTCTAGTTTGTTAGATTTTTTGTGTGAAAAACACACATTTTCCTTAATATATTGAAGGTTCCTTGATAGTACAAGCAGGGACATTGTGGGCCTGCTGCTGAGATGTCACAGCTACCTCTTTAATACTCAGCAACAGATCAGAAGACGCCTAAACAGTTTCCGGCTCTCGGTTTGTGCAGTATGGTGCATAGTCATGTTCGCTATAGGCTAAGCAGAATTTCCAGTTTTGTCAAACTAATGTATGACATGTTACTACTTTTTGTACATATCTTTAGGTCTCTTGCAAAGAGATGGGAGATCTTGTAGCTCATTGCTATAAAAGTCGTACTTTACTGCACTCCAAGGTATTTTTTTAATGCATATCATTCAATTTGTAATCATGGAGGCTCGCTCAGTTGTGTTATACACAATAATAATTTTTACTTTAAATATGTTAGATTGTATTGTGCTAGTGCGCATGTATGAACGCTACTTTTTGCTTTGACTTGTAGCTACTTTAGAGTCCGTAACGCAGTGCTTGATGGATTGTATCCTATAACCACCTGAAGGTAGCTGCAAGTTCTAAAATATTCAAAATTCGTAACTTTTCCATTTTCCACAGTCAAAGCAATGAGAAAACAAACAGTGCTTTAGGTTTGACTCACAGCTGTAGGTGTTTCATTTAATTAAAATTCATTTTCTGCTCTGATGCCCCCTGCCTTTACTTTTTCTTGTACCACGCACGTACTAATCTCTTGGAAACCACATCAGCCATCAAACAGTAGGAGTATTGTTCTGCTTTACAGATTAAGAAAACAGAGCCTCATGCACCTCACAGAGGAAGTAATGTGGGTGGAACGGCAGGTTAAATACTCCGGGTGCATTTGAATTCCAAATTCTTAAGTGACGTGGTTAGTAAAATTCAGCACCTACTAAAAAAGCCAAATACTTATTTCCAACCTTTTATTGAAATATGTGATCAGGCCTTTTAGAGTTGTTAAAACAGATTTATATATGCTGCAGGGTAAAGGGGGTTGTGTAAACTAAAATTATCACAGTATGAGGTTTTTGGACGTATACAATGTGACATGTTAAAATTGAATGTTTCAGGAAAAAAATATACGGTACTTTCTTTTGTATTGAACGTTTAACCCCTTCAGTACCGGGACGTACCTGGTACTTCCTGGTTAACAGTCACTGGTAGACCGGGACGTACCAGGTACGTCTCCTCCAAAAAACGCCCCCACATCACCACAATCACGGTGATCGTGGGGGCGCTGCTGCTGCTGTCTGCCCAGGACTCCTGGGCAGACAGCACAGCCTGTCTAAGACCGCCCCCAAGCCTAAGATCGCTCCCACGGAGTGATTTTGTAGGCAGAGACAGCGATTGCAGAAAAATCTGCAATCGCGGTTTCAGCTGCCACAGGCAGCTTCAGGGAAGGGGGGGGTGTTGAATGGGTCACCACACAAGTGTGGGGACCTGATCCAACACCCCCCTGCTGCCTGATCGCTCCATGAGAGCGTCAGTGCAGCGTTAACCCCTTCAATGCCGCGATCGCGACATTGAATGCCGCAATCGCGGCATTGAAGGGGTTAATTCCCGTTTTGTAGGGGGCTCTGCTGCAACAGCAACAGCAAAAACGACCCCCCAGAAGTCCTCTGATCAGTCCTGTAGGACTGATCAGAGAGACTCCTCCCCTACAATCTCCAGTTTATTGGAGATTGTGTCCCAGCTGCCAGAGGCAGCTTCATGGACAGGGAGACAGGGTTCTTTGGTCTCATGTGGAGACCAGACCCCCCCACCCTTCCTCAGTTAACCCCTACCCCACCTCTTCCTCAATTAACCCCTTCAATGCTGCGATTGTGTATGACCCCCATCGCAGCATTGCAGGGGTTAATATTAGTCCCCACAAGCTTGTGGGGACTAAATATCAGTCAATGCTGTGCTTCAATGGAGCATCAGCATTGAAAGAGTTAAAAAAAAATGTAAAAAAAATTAATAATAATTAAAAAAATAAATTAAAAAAATTAATAAAATAATAATAATAATTAAAAAAATAAATAACAGCACTGACCTGAAAGTCCAGGGTGCTTCCAGGTCAAATGCTGGGCTGGGCTGATCAGATCGCTCCTGGCCAATAGGAGTGATCGGATCATTATGGCAGCCCACGGATGACCCTGCTCTACAAAGAGAGAGGGGTCATCTAGGGTAATAATGAAAAAACACAAATTATTAATAAATGAAATAATCATAATTATTATCTGATCACTTGTCGGTGACATTTTAAGTCGCTGATTATTGATCGGTCTCCCTGATTGATGTCAGCGGCCTAAACCTGTCACTTACAAGTAATCTGATGAAAAAAAATATTTAAAAAAATTTAAATGCACATGTTTTGCCCTGATAGCTTCCTCAAAAAGTGCATGAACCATGTATGTGAGGTCTTGTTGGAATCAGGGGATCTTTGGTGTTTTCTTCCACTGTTGCACTTATGGTGTGCAAGAAATTCAGTGCAACATTGAAATGTATGCGTTAAAAAAGCAGTAAAATAATTTCCCTGTGAAGTTTGGCAGACATAAGTGAAGAAATGGCTAGCTGAAAACTGTCAAAACTACCCTAGTTGAACACCTTGACTTGTCTACTGTTCATAAATATATACTTTTATGGGGTAATTTACAGTGGGGGGCTTCCAAAATGTCCCAAATGGGATATGGGCCCAGGAAACCAATTTCTAAAAATTCCAAATGTGAAAACGAAAATGCGCATGTTCCAGTTTTGCTCTCATAGCTTCCTCAAAAAATGCATGAACCATGCATGTGAGGCCTTGTTGGAACCGGGGGATGTTGGTGAAAACAATTTGGTGTTTTTTTATGCAGTTGCACATATTCTATACAAAATATAATATGAAATCTAAAGCAACATTGCAACATATGCAAAAAACCCAAAAAAATATAAAAATACCTCAAAATTTGGCAGCATATGGCGATAAAATCCCTGTTTGAAAAGTGTCAAAATGACCCTAGTTGTACACCTTGACTTATCTACTTTTCATAAACATATAATTTTGGGGGGATAATCAGTATCTGTGACAACTATTGCAGTTATTAGACCATGCCAAATTTGAAAAAAATTACATTTCAAAAACGTGATGCATGCCTTGCAATATTTGCCCTATACTGGTCAAAATAGATAAAAATCCTGGCCATGTTGGGTGGTTTCCAAATCAGGACAACTTAATGAATATATTTGGGATAATTTTTTCCCATTGGTTCAATGTGTGTACAATTATTTTTTTTTCATTTTTCCCCCACTTTTTCCAGTTTATTTCAAACAAAACAATGTACTACCCAGCTTAATATGGTTTCAAATGAAAGCCCTACTTGTGCTGAAAAAAACAATATATGATTTGTGTAGGTGCACCAATTGATAAGAGAGAAATTACAGTTGAAGAAAGACATGGCAAAAACACAAAAACGGCTCCGGTTCTTTAGCGACACGTTAGTATCAAAATCCCGGTCATGAAGGGGTTAAATAAAAAAAAATGTTTGTTTACAAATCCAAGAGCTTGGTAGCAATGGTCGTACACATGTATTGCTTCCATTGTGCACACTTTTGGCCAGCCCTGGTCATGTCGTAGTGTATTATATAAAGTGCCATTTATCGCTCTTTTAAATATGTTGCTCTGGAAAACCTAGATGGGAATGGGAAGCCATTGACTCTGCAAAAGCTATCCCTTGCCAGCACCGGGATCAAGTATTTAATTCTCAGCTGAATGTGACGTGTCTCTCAAGGGGGCGGAGTCACATCGAACAGGACACCGTGCGGCACTGGGCAGGCACGCTGGCCGCTTAATAGTTTTAAAGCGGCCAGCGTGTCTTACGGCCGCTTTAAGACTCGCAGCCACATCGGCTGCAATGGCATCTCGGTGTGCCAGCCAGTTCGGCCGGCCCACCGCTGATGCTGCGGGCATTAAAGACGGCCCTGGCGTGGCCGAATCGGCCACTTAAATGGGCGGCTGCGCGGCCGTTTAATGTAGATTCAGGGCGGCCTGGGGGGCAATTGCCCCCCGGCCCAGCCCGCCCCTGCCTCTCTACATGCCATGAATGAGGATTTGTACAGATTTCAGATGGCAGCTTCATGAACTGCGCCTGGTACTGTCTCGGCACCAGCCATGTTTGGCCCCTGGTTTTCCTTTGAAACATAGAAAGTGACTGCAGATAAAATAAACATTCAGCCCATCTAGTCTGCCAATTTTGAGCAACCTGCTGTAAGAACGCAAACCTTATTTTACCCATGGCCATAGCATTATACCTATTTCATACGTGGTTACTATGCCCACTGTATTGACCTCTACCAATGTTCTGGTAGAGTAGATTATAGCATTTTTAGAAGTGTAATTCTCTGATTTTGATTTACTTTTATTTAATTTATAGACAAAATACGTAACTCACTTTAGGTTCTAAAGGGTACTTGAAAAACACATCACTTCATTAAAAAACTGTTATGTTACAAACCCTGTAGGATGCCTTTGGTGTCCTTTGCAGGCTTTGGAACGATTATTGCTCGTGTTAATCCTTGAGTTAATGTCGAGGCGCCTTGAAGCAGATTGTAGACATATTCACTGCCGCCATGTTTTGGACACCATACATTTCTGGCTCATTTGCCTGAGTAATTATCAGATTGTGGTCATTAGTCATATTTGAAACCTTCTGTTTCATAACATTGAACCTGCTATCTTTGTCAGTAGAATTTCCCTCTTACCATCAATGACTATGGTTATTAAATGTAAAAATGTCACTTTATTACACATAACATACCCCTGGGAAGACTGTATAGATACTATAGATGTTTGTGTGTTTGCTTCTTTGGCTTTTGATACAATTTAATGTAACAAGCTGGTGCTTTAACCCCTTCATCTCTAATGCATCCCGATTATTAGGTTGCATAAAAACATCATGATGGCGTGGGACTTTACACCATCTGGTAAAGTGGGACTACGTCTCCACAAAGAACCCTCCCCAGCACACGCAATTAATTTAGAAAACTAATCATAGAATGAGAAACAAGGCAGATGTAGGAGACAGTGCGTTAATGTTAGAATTCATGAATTAAATAATTTTATTACTAAATAATCATCTTTCAAGAGAAGGGTGCTATTTTTGTTAATTAAATGTTCTAACCCAGTTGACCTGTTTTGCTATGGAATCAACCCCAGGTACCATTTTTGAGCCAAGTTTCATTTAATCTTAATAAAATCATTTAAATTACCTTTTGATTGGAACTAATATTTTGAAACATTCCTTTTTCTCTATTGTTCATGGGCATTCAACGCTGTTAAAATGCAGGCGGCATTTATTACTTTGCCGATGGTATATATTTGTTAGTATACAAAAAGGTAACAGCTGATAAAAATAAACAGAGCAGGCAGATGGCACATTAAGGTCTACGTTGTAAGGGGATTCTTCAAGGTCTTGATTCTGTTATACAGACCACCAGCAGTGACACAAATTGCAGTAATATAGGGAAGTCGATTAGCTGGCCTTACGATATGGAACGCTTTGCTTCTGAGAGAGGCTGACTCGGGGTGAGTAAGTACATGGACCATCGTCATTCTATCTTGGGAAACTTGTTTGGTATCGCAGCGGATCATTAAAAACTTCCCACAGCTCAGCTGTATGATAACGTACATTGTTACTCCAACTCCCAGGTAGAAAATGGACCTAATGTTCCATTTTTTTTTGGCCAATTTATTGGCTATTTCTTTCTGCAGGTGATACAGAGAGTGAGTGTTTCATACAAAATGATTGGAAAGTGCTCATCAGCTATCTTCATAAGAAAGCGGGCACATGTTAACTTTTTCTACATGAGATGAGCGTTACTATGCAGTGAAACCACGTTTTTCTAATTAAAGTAGGGTACGTTGGTTGGGAATGCTAAAAGTTGTAGTCAAGTTATTGGCTACATTAAAGTGGATTGCATTGAGTCTTATGTCTTCAAATGAACACATAAAACCTTACTTTATGTGCTCTTTAGCTTATGGTTTCTCGGATTAGATATCTTTCTGTCAGTGCACTTCCTGCATTATTCTCACTCACATGTAAATCAGCTTAACGTTAATTCTTGCAGTAAAATGAGATTTTGGGGAATTGAATTGGGGATGCCAGCTAATAGCTGTCACATCTAAAAGTTACAATTCATATAATTAAACGTGCTATTTCCTTTGGCTTGTGTACAAATGTAAATGGTAGCACATTGTTTAACTACTACATCTGTGTCACTCTGATATACGGCCTTATAAAACCATATCCTTTAGAACATTTTATTATTATTGTTTTGTTCATATTTATCAAGATCTAGTAATTTGGGACTTTTATCACTTCTCATTCATAGGCTTTTTGTAGTTTGTTTTTTTTATTTGACAAACACTCAGATATTTGCATTTTATCTTGTAAAAGTGTTCCCTGTACCACCCAAATAGCATCTAAATCAAATGGATTATTTAAACCCATGCAGAACAATTATTTTTATAGATGAGATACATGGCATATATTCCCCAAGTAGTGAATTTTTATGGGCCTTTTATGCATACATCTATCAGCATCTGTAGTTCTTCAATGCGTTTGCAACGGGGGTTCTTCCATACAGCTACTACCCAGTGATGTGATCCAGTTCGGCTCCATTTTTTGTTTTACGGTTTTAGCACCCTGAAATGGACATACCATTGAATTTTGAAGATGTCTAGGCTTGTAGCTTCTTGGGCATTGGTTGGGAAATTCAAAGCTACCCCATCACTATTGTGTGGCTGTGCCTATCCAGCCAGAGGGCGCACACTGCAGGACCCAATCTGCTGCTGTAAAAAAATATAAGACCCAATTGGCCACCGGCTGACTGGGCATTTTTCTGGAGTGCCATATGGACAGTCCGGGCCACCATGAATGAATGAGCAAACAATATAGATGTATATGCTCTTCTAAAGAACAGCCTCACACCGGAAATGTAATTATTCAGTCACAAAGCCACTCAGTGGTGCCCTATACATACCTATAATAGTCATATTGGACACAGCACCCATCAAGTGTAACATTGAGTAATAATACATCAGTAAATGTAAATGGGTTGTAAGCTCACAAGTGTAGGGCCCTCTTCTACTTCTGTATCAATGTATGTTTATCTTATTGTCATATTTGTATATTTTTATTGTTAATTTTCACTGTCCCCGTATAACAGAGCTACAGAACCTGTATAAAAAAAATGTAATACAAATATAGGCTATCGCACACTCATTACAGTTGCGTTCAGTGTCCCTATGATGTGGACTGAAGCAGAGAGGCATTCTTGTTTACTGACCTGTCCAGAATAATAATCATCGTATTTCAAAATCCTTTTTTGTTTTTTTTTGTTTTCAAACATATCTATGCCTTGAATGTTAGTTCCGTTCACTTTGAAGATTTGAGGCAATATTATGCAGAAGTTTAATTATTTCAGGCCTTAAGGCTCATGTGGAATATATGTATCATCAGCATGGCAGTGACTCAAGATAAATATGAATAAAGCATATTAAAACACTTTTTTTCTTGCAAACAAAAGCAGGGGTACATTTGTAAAGATGCTTTATTCAGTTCTAGGCGCTGTAATTTGTCTCCTAATGTTAACTGCTGCCGAAAATATCTCAGCTTAGTAATAAAAGAATATTTGAAAGGATAGAGGTAATAATGGGATTATGATAAAATAAATGGATGCATGCCCCGAAACGGCATTAATACCATATAAATAAAGACCTTAAGAGTATGCAGAACGAGTACAATATTTAATGAGCTTTTGGAAGATCTAATGCAGGAACTGGGCCGTCAGCAATTTTCCTGATGTGCATTTGCAGAAAGGAGCCCCAAGTTAATCAGTGGATTTAGCTCAACAAGAATACTCCTCTCTTAATGGTTTGTTGTACAGGAAATTCAGTAGCAAGAATCTTTTCGCTGGATTATTAACCTAAAGTACTTCTCTCTTGCAGCATGGTTTTGCACTTCACATACCCAGATGCCTGTAGCTTTGTATTCAATTCTTACAGGGAATCGCTAGATAAAAACATGGAGGTAACGGGTATTTAAATAAATTAAAATATTATTGCAAGGTCAGCCTAGGTGCCAGGAAATACATTGGCGTTTACTAACTAAACAGTGGATTGGAGGTGAGTTGTGCGGTTGAAAAATGTAATCTCACTGTATTAAATATGCATTATGCAGGGTTCACTGCAGTAAGTGTCTCCTACAGAAGGTTACAGGCTAACCTGTCATAATGCATAGTAAGTGCAGTATAATTTATCATAATGCGTTCTGCAAATCACTGTTAAGTGAATAAACCACAATAGCGGCACATATCTCCCTCTTCTTTTTCCCAGATTTTTGAGCGCTTTACATACAACTACAAGGATTTGGAGAAGTTCAAATAGAAAACAGTGTTGAGATTCTGTATATATTGTATATACTATATTCAGCCCAGTATCTGATGTATGCATTCCCTCATTGAAGTCCTAATTCACAAAGGTTAAGGTCTAGTCCCTATCTCCCCATATAAACAAGCAGACATTAAAATATGCTAGCAAGAAGTGAACTACCTTTTGAAGCTCAGTTAATGGAGCACTGAGAAAGGAGTCAAATTTCCCTCCTGGGCTGCTCTGATTTAAAGATTTGGGGCCACAACAGAATCTGTTTTCCCCTTTTACTTGCTATTCTACTCATGGCCACCATGTAAACATGTGTAAACATGTGTAAACATTTGAAAGGCACAATTAAAGATGCAGATTTATATATATATATATATATATATATATATATATATATATATATATACACCGGTATATATAATCGTCAGATGCTATATTTTCTTTATTTTAATATCTGAAACTTTAGGAGCCGACTACCTTCCAGAAACTCAGACACCCATCCTAGAACTTTTCCCATTTTACAGACGGATAACCTTTTAATAATCACTTTCTGTTTGCGAAGATGAAGATTAATGTGTTTGGTATACAGACTGTTCAAACAGCAGAGGTGCTCGGGATTTATAAAATAGGGGGAAATCTGTCAAATCTTACAGCGAAAGTAAAACATTTCAAGCCTGCTTTTCGAGTCAGTATGCTGTGAATGTCTGTTAGTTGCTTTGGCGTTTCTTGTAATTGGTTTAAATGTGAAAATACCGCGTAGCTTTTTGTAAATACTGGAACTGTAATCCACTTGATGTACGGAATGAGGTCTAAAAGTGGTTTATTCACTAAAGAGAGGAACTGCAGGGGAGTGGAATATTTTAACCCCCTCATATCACTATGCATTATCAAGGGCTACGTCTGCAGGAAGGTAACTGCACCTTAATGTACATAATTTTAAAGTGTTCCCCATTTATATATTAAAGGCCATCCTCTCCCTATAAAATGTTTATGTGATTCTTTGATATGTGAATGTCTGTTTCTCTGTTTGACAGGCTGGTGATGTACGGCTTTGTTAAGGCCATGATACAGTTGGGGCAAATTCAGCATGGCGACTTTCACTTCACAGACTGCTTGTGTTTTGGCTCGTTAATGTCAGCCACTGATCCAGGTAATACCCTTCCTTTGAATGGATTTTTTTTTAAACAGGTATCATTGGTCCGTTTTTCTTAAATGTACTTTTTTATATTAGAATTCCGTTTTTGGATTTGCTCTTATTTAAGAGAACGACCCCCAGATTTTTGTTGAAATAATGATTATATATTGAAATCTCCAACCCAGTTTCAGTGTCGCTGGCATGGATGGGACACAGTTGACTTCATTAATGCCCATTTTAAAGAAGAGTGCAGTGGCGATGCTCATGGTCTCATAATGGCCATGTAGACAAGCTCTCAAGATGTAGCTAATGGGCAAGTAATTTGCTAAAACTGCTATGGTGAGACCCCCATAATGGGCTTTACGGAGTCCTGATTAACACAAATAGACATGACTGCCTATTTCATCAAATCAACACAGAAGATGAGATGCTTTGGTGCCACAACAACAGAGAAAAGCTTCTGAAACATTTCTTTAATTGTTAGCCTTGCCCCATCCGTGAAGGAGATTATACTTTGATAATGTTGGAATGCAGATACACACTTAATATACTTTATGTAAGTGATAACAGGATTATGTCAATGTAGGTGCATGTTAGAAACATAGAATTTGATGGCAGATAAGAGCCATTAGACCCATCTAGTCTGCCTGATGGAAGGGATTTAAACCTCTATCAGGCCTTGGTTTTGTCCCATAGTTAGGATAGCTTATGTCTATCGCATGTCTGTTTTAATCCCCTCACGGTATTATCCGTCACCATTTATTCTCTTGGTAAAGTAGAACTTTCTTCCATTACATCCTCTGACCCCCTATTTTTAGGTTATGACCTCTTGTTCTAACATTCCTCCTTTCAAATAAGCTTCCCTCCTGTGCTTTTAGTCCATTTAAGTACTTAAATATTTCTATTGCACCCCTCACTCTTCTTTCCTCCTAGTTATACATATTACCGTATTTGCTCGATTAGAAGATGACCCTGATTATAAAACGACCCCCCAAAATCTGAATATTTCTTTAGGAAAAAAAAGAAAAAGCCTGAATATAAGACGACCCTATAGGAAAAAAGTTTTACCAGTAAATGTTAATTCATGTAAACTATTACATTTTTTAATAAAAGCTATGATTGAGAAAAATATTTTTTTGTTTTTATTTCCTTGTATTTTCCAACCTGCCCCCAAGTTACGCACATCTGCCCCCAGGCTTGCCACTCCAATATGGGACTGTGGCCCATGATATGCCTTTTAACCCTCTATATGCCACTGTGCCCCATGATATGCCTTTTAACCTCCTATGTGCCACTCTGCCTCCAGAAATGCCTTATACCCCTATATCCCATTCTGGCATTTAGGGGGTTAAAAGGCATATTATGGGGCAGAGTGGCATATAGGGAGGTATAAGGCATTTCAGGAGGCAGAGTGGCGTATAGAGGGTTAAAAGGCATTTCTGGAGGCAGAGTGGCATTTAGGAGGTTAAAAGGCATTGTATAGAGCACTCTGGCTCCAGAAATGCCTTATACCCCTATATGCCACTCTGGCATTTAGGGGGTTAAAAGGCATATTATGGGGCAGAGTGGCATATAGGGAGGTATAAGGCATTTCAGGAGGCAGAGTGGCGTTAAGGGGGTTAAAAGGCATTTCACAGAGCACTCTGCCCTCATTTAACCCCCCCACACACACACACACACACTTACCGGTGCTTCCAATTTCCTGTTGTATTGCCGGGGCAGCGGGTTGACGTCTACGCGATCCGCTGCAGCCGGAAGGAGGTGGAGTTTGCAGCGGGGGTTTGTCTGCGTCCATCGCGCAGACCTTCCCCGGCTGTCAGAGATCAGAGTTCCCCGCACCAGTGCGGCACCGGTGCGGGGAACTCTGATCTCTGACAGTCGGGGAAGGTCTGCACGATGGACGCAGACAACCCCCGCTGCTAGCCACACCTCCTTCCGGCTGCAGCGTAAGTTGTCTACACGGATCGCGTAGACGTCAACCCGCTGCCCCGGCAATACAGCAATACAGCAGGAAATTGGAAGCACCGGTAAGTGTGTGTGGGGTGGGGGGGGGGTGTTAAATGGGGGGGGGGACAGAAGGATCCAGGTCCCCTGCAGCGGTGCGGGGGATCTGGATCTTAGTCTCATAGTCAGACCTCTATTTGAGGTCTGATTATAAGACGACCCCGATTAGAAGACAAGGGGTATTTTTCAGAGCATTTGCTCTGAAAAAAACCTCGTCTTATAATCGAGCAAATACGGTATGATCCCTTAGTCTTTCCTGATCTGTCTCAAATCTGCCAGTACCTTTTTAGATCTTTTCTTGACATCAGTCTTTCCTTCATGTGAGTTTTATAATATAGAAAAGTATACGTTGTTTTATTTGTGCAATATACTGTCTGTTGTGAAGGTTTTCTCAAGTACAATAACATTAAGTTCAATTAGCTTCTTCTTTTACAACAGGTACAGTTCCTGCATTAATAACTAGAAGGTCCTTTGAAATTAAGGTTATTCATTATTATAGCTCCAGCACAGATGAGTGACTGTGCTAATACAAATAGATATAACCTAGCTCAAGACCGGATCCCCCTCAACTATAAGATAGTCAAGTCATCCGAATGTAAATGAAATACCTTGATGTAAAAGGCTTTTTAAAAAACAAATATTAATTTAGGAAGAGGCCAGGGCCGCCATCTGAAGTTTTACAGATTAAATGGTCTGGGCCCCCTCCCCAAATGACCCTCCCTCTACAGAACCAGGATTTTCTCTTCTGCTCATTTGTTTTGGTGGCAAAGATGGAGTAGACAAGCCCTTTGCGGGCACTGACAAGCCTTTTGAACCCAAAGATGGCACAGACAAGCTGTTTGGGGGCACGGATAAGATGTTTGGGCGCTAAGATAACATAGGCCGTTTGGGGAGGCGTTGCGGGAGACTTGTGATGCCTCTACCAGTAAGCACTGGGGGACATCATTTTATTTCTGTCATTCAGGGACACAGTATTGTGTGTGTATATATAACATGCACACTGATTCACATATGCACGACACATACAGATGAAGTATATTTTATATTATATAGATTATTAGGAAGCCTTGGGAACCACGCTGATTTCAGATTTAATATATTTATATTATAATATACATGCAGTCATTACCACACATGAGTAGTTTCAGTCAATTTTCCCCTCTATAACCAGACATGAGGAAATTTAGACATTTAACCCCCTCCATTACTAGACATGAGCGGTCTCAATTACCCCTCCATTACCAGACATGAGCAGTCTCAGACAATTAACCCCCTCCATTACTAGACATGAGCAATCTCAGAAAATTAACCCCCTTCATTACCAGACATAACACACACAGTCACAGAAACAGACAAACAGAGTCACACAGACACAGACATATCACACACACACAATACTTGCCGCCTGCAGCTTACACTGAGCTCTGTGTGGAGGGACTCGCCAATTAGGAGAGGCTTCTGAAATCTCAGCCACTTTAGAGAGTTAATTGGCTGAGACTTCCTTCACCCTAATGAGGGCTCCTCTTCCAGTCCCCTCTATTTTTTTTTTTACTGTAGACTTTTTTTTTTATGGTAGGAGACCCGAGTTGGAACCCCAGGACATCTGGGCCCCTTACAACTGTAATGGTCTGTAATGGGCCTCTAGGAGCACAGCTGTCTATTTAGTTCAAGCAGGTCCATAAAGATTGCAGCATATCTTCTACTATCTCCAATGTGAATTATAACCCATAGGGGTTGATTCATTTAATGTTGAGTTGTCAGTCTTACCAGAGTTGGCTATTTACGAGGAACAGGAGCAATGCAATTAGATGTAAAACTCTTTCAAACTCAATGTTAAGTAAATGTCTGCATGCATGGGCACCATGGTCTGCAGCATGCTGCTAGTGTAATGGGAAGACATTCTACTTAATGCTTTCTTAGTTGGCTTCTTTAAATAATGTGTGGTGATCGATCAGTTTGAGTGCCACAAGTGTGATTTGTGCATTAAGGGTAAACATGCTGGTGGCCCCCTTGACAGTCTAAGGAAAATACACATTGGTCTGTTAGCTAGCACCTTTACTTTAATCATTAGAACATATAAAATAATTATCAGATATTTTTAGTAAGCATTTTAAACTTGTTAAGGATTTTCATAAACTCTGTATCCTAAGATGGAACTCACGTTTAGGGCAAAGTTTTGATCTCCAAATGTCAGCTCTTCCAACTACCTATTTCATGCTGCCCACGTCCAACTTACTCTGCTCCTACCACCTCCCAGTTGTAGTTGTAAATGTCCTCCGGGGAAGAAGACTGATGAAGTTTCCAGGTATGATTATAAAAGGATTTAGAAGAAGGCATAAATCTAACCCCTGCCACCCTCTTGGTTTTTGAAAAGTTATAAAGTTACAGATATTTAAAGGTGCTGTTCCATTTAAATGTTTTTTTTCAAGGTTCAGCAAAGATCTGTCATTTTATTCCTTTTCTGAAGGTTCAATCACATAAAAACAACATAAACATTAAGAAATGCTGCAGTTTCCTTGGCAACAACCTAGCAATTCCTGGCAAAAAAGAGTTGCTTCTGAGAAGGGTCTGTCAATTATTGGGTTAGATGATGCTATAATGAAGGATTTTGGGAAAACTGTTAGTTATTCTAATCGTGTCCCTAAATTATTGTGCAATTCTGTTTATCAAGGGTTTAGCTTCATGTTGTGAAAACGGTTGGCAGTTTTCCATGTGCAATTATTGTAAATATTATTTGGTTACTTTGCTAGAGCTTGACCTTATCAGTAATGCCATTTTTCTGAAAATTATGGATACAGAGTTAATAATATCAAGTATTGTTTCAGTGACCGTGCTGGCAATTTTCCATGAACTTCATGTGGATACAGATCTGTACACCCTGTTGTTTGGTGAAAGTGTTCTCAATGATGCAGTTGCCATAGTCCTCACATAGTAAGTACCAGCTGTTTTAAACATTAGGTAAAATTACAAAATGTGTCAATTTATTGATGTTAACGATATATATGACCTTGTGAAAAAAATCAGCAAATTGCTTTTCTTCATCTAAGGATTTTGAATAAGAAGAATATGGATTCAGCTGACACTTTCTATTGCTTTCTACGGTGGTGGCTCCACGTTCCTCCATGTAAGATCTTTAGTTAGGGGCATGCGGAACACCCAAGTCTACGATATAGACTGTATAACTAGTGACTATATTGCAAAAATTATATTAGCCGTTAGAAATAAACTATTATTTTTGTAGTTCTAGCGATACCCAATATTTTTAGATTGTGAATTACTTCTTGAGCCGTGCTGTTCCAATACCCTCTAAAAAAACAGCATGTCCACAAGGATGCAGTTAGAATGTCTTTTATACAGCTTTTTCTCCAAAGGCGTAAAAAAAAAATACTGATATGAAGTGGTAAATTCTAAAACAAATAACCAATGTGAGTTTAGCAATCAGGGATGCCATCCATGTTCTACCTTTTCTTGATCAGTCCTCTCAAAGGAAGTTGTAATCACTTTGAGGTATGGGTTGGGGAAGGAGAAAGCGTAGATGGAATTTACAAAATGTAGTTATTTGCTCAATGTTTAGAAGGCAAAAACAACTGCTGTCTGATAGGTGGCGCTAATGCTTTGCATAACTCCGTTGGGTAGTATACATTTCTGCTTTCCTCCTGTAGATGGTATAATGCAAGGAAACCTAGCCAGTTGCTCTCAGGTTCCTATGGAATCCGCAGCTACTAGCCCCTGGGTCATATTTATAAGCAAATGGGGTTTATACTTAAAGTACCAATCTTGGGGGGAAAAAACCGTGATATCAGAAAATCAAGAAGAAGCCTTGAGTGTTTAAGAGCACAGACTTCTGTTAAAGACGTACGCGTCACTTTTGCTCCTAAAGGTGAAGCTCCAAACGAGGATAAGGGAAACCTCCTGATAGGTCTGTGGCAAATTGACAGTTTATCTCTGAGCCTTTAGGCAGTGGTAGGATCCATGGAGGGAATACGGCTGTTTTCTATTATGATAAAAATGAAGCTTAAAACATCTAAAAGCACCAGCATGCTGCCAGTTGATCTGTTATGAGATCAGCTGGCTGGTATGCTGGAAAAAGTAAGTAGGCTTGTTTAAGAAAATTGTTTTGTTTCCATCAATTTTACTATTTATTTTAGTTTTTTGGTGTAAATTATATTTGTGTTTTTTTTCTTAATTTTGTTTTTATTTGTGTTCTTACCATCATATACTGCTAGGGGATACTCATTTTGCCCTAAACTGTGTACTTATGAATAGCTTAAGTTGTGCTGAAAAGAAAAGAAAAATCACCAGAAAAAACTTGTCCTGACCAGCGGCACGCATATACTTTATAAATTGCCCTTTCACCTTGATGAGTCAATGAGTTGTCTCAGTATAAATTATTTGTGCAGGATCCTTTTTTGTGTAGTCTGTTTTGCAAATGCACCCCTCAGCTACAAACTCTCTCTGCACGTGATGTACACACCTTAAGTCAGCCCTGGCTGACATTAGACTATCCCTTTTAATATCCAGCCTTCATGGAACAGCCAGGTTTTTTTTTTTTCTAGAAAAAAAAAACCTGGCTATTCCCCCTCCATGATTTCATATGCTAGCCTATTACTGATGGATTGAAAGCTTTGAGAGGGCATAAATAAATGCTGCCCATTTTACTGGGCATACGTAAAACTATTTTCTATACTGCTCCATGGAAAGAATGGGCTCCCCATAAATCAGGCAACTAGGGTTCATATATATCATTATATAGATATTAATGATCTATGACATTATTACTACTTGCAGGGCCGGCCTTTGGGGTGTGCGACCTGTGCGACCGCACAGGGCGCCACACTCCAGGGGGCGCCGCTGCCGCCAGCAGCGTACCTAGCGGCGGGGGGGCGAGGGCATCAGGGGGGCCGGTCATCAGGGGGGCGAGCGGCACCCGGTGCCGCTCATCAGGGGGGCACCCGGCACCCCTCCAGAGACGGACAGTAATGTCCGCCGCTGGAGGAGCAGGCTCGCAAGGGAGCGATATCGGAGGTCTTTAACAGACCTCCGGCTCCCTTGAGTGACTTTAAGCCGGTTCAAGGATCTCCCTTGAACCCGGCTTAACATCACTCAAGGGAGCCGGAGGTCTGTTAAAGACCTCCGATACCGCTGCCTTGTGATCCGCGCGGCAACAGCTGCTGTGCGCCGGGGTTTGTTGTCAGATCCCGGCGCACAACACTGAAGCCGCGCCCACCGCTGTCCGTGCCCTCTGACCCGGAAGAAGACAGAAGACAGAAGAACTGAAGAAGAAGAACGAAGAGGAGGAAAAGGAGCTGTAAGGAGAAAAGAGGAAAGGTAGGAAAGCATTCAGTGAGAGTGGATTGGTATGTGTGTGGATTGGTATGTGTGTGGATTGGTATGCGTGTGGATTGGTATATATGTGTGGATTGGTATATATGTGTGGATTGGTGTATACGTGTGGATTGGTGTATACGTGTGGATTGGTGTATACGTGTGGATTGGTGTATACGTGTGGATTGGTGTATACGTGTGGATTGGTATATACGCGTGGATTGGTGTATACGTGTGGATTGGTGTATACGTGTGGATTGGTGTATACGTGTGGATTGGTGTATACGTGTGGATTGGTGTATACGTGTGGATTGGTATATACGTGTGGATTGGTATACGTGTGGATTGGTGTATACGTGTGGATTGGTATACGTGTGGATTGGTATACGTGTGGATTGGTATATATGTGTGGATTAGTGTATACGTGTGGATTGGTATGCGTGTGGATTGGTAAATGTGTGAGAGTGATGGGTGTTATGCTGTACCATTTCCAATGTCTTTTTCATGATCTAATTATGCTCTAAAAGTACATCATAACTCCCATCATTCTATACTGTTCCATACAGTGGCAGAGCTGGGAGGCAGAGGCCTTGCACCCCCACCGCAGGACTCCTGAAAGGTAAGTGAACTTCAAAGTGGGAGAGGGTAGATAGTTAGGAGGGCGTAGATAGGGAGAAGGGAGTGAGACAGGGGAAAGGGGGTAGATAGGGAGAAGGGAGTGAGAAGGGGTAGATAGGGCAAATCATACTCCTATCATGCCAAGTCTGCGAGTAAATCCTGGAATCTGGGTATGCCTGGGCATGATAGGAATGTGATTGCTGTTAATCATATATATATATGATATATATAGACTTGAAAACCGAAGTTGTGTTTGTGGTTATTTGGAAAGTCCCTGGAGTGCCGGTAACTATTTTTGGACTTTATATATATATATATATATATATATATATATATATATATATATATATATATATATAATATTATTTAATTGTTTTCTCCTATTTTGGTGTGTTACTTACTTTAAATAAAAGTGTTAGATTTTTTATGGTGTTGGGGGGGTCATATTCGGTTTTGGCCAGGTAAATGCTGCACTTTCGGTTTCAGTCCAGAATTCGTTGCGGTGCATCCCTACTACTAAGCCAGACAATTAAGTGGTAGGCCTAGACCACATCAATGTTTGGCGTAGTATATGGTGATTGGGGTTTTGTTACAAGTTTTGTTACAAGTTTTTATTCCTTTCTTTTTTTGGGATGGGGGGGCGCCAGAGGAGTAGTCCGCACAGGGCGCCAGAACACCTAAGGCCGGCTCTGACTACTTGGAGGTTTCATTTTGAACCATTTTAGCATAAAGTCAATGAAGGGGAAGTGAAAGTTTAGCAAAGGAAATGCTTTACAGTGACACATACTCCATGACACTTCAATTAAGGCAGTGAAGAAAACATTTTGATAAAAAAAAATGTGAGAATAAGCTACAGTCATTTTGCTATATGTGAACTGGGGATCACATTCTTGGGAGGGAAGGTGGCTGTTCCTTATTAATATGGATGGCAGGATGCACAGGATTATCCTTTCTTATTGCTTTCTCTTTCCAGACAAATACCCGGAGGATGAACTAACTGTTTGGAAGAATGATATATATTTTTTCAGTGATCCAATATGATTTGTCTTACTTTAGAAAACATTCATATCCTGTGTTTTTACTTTTAAACTAACAGTCTTTTATTAAGGTGGTTGTTGGCAGTCTTGGTTTTCTATCTGTCTGGTTTGATATTTCCTGCCTTGGCTAAAAATTCCTCTATAAATTGTGTTAATAAAATAGATTATAGTTCTGTTAAATTCCTTACTCATAAATGGTTATTAACAGGTCACAATTCCATCCACTACAGTCTTTATAAAATCTCACGTCTAACAAAGATTGGCCTTCTTTGGCCTTTTAAAATGTTTCAAGGTATGCCGTAAGTAGGTTGAATTAATTTAGTTAAAACCTGTGATTGCTAAGGCTCCCATTTAAATAATGGAGAAACCCTAGGGCCTGTTTGATTACCCTCTTCAGTTCTGCTACCTGCTATCTGGCCACATGCTACATATGCCCAGCCACATGCTTTATGAGCTTAAAAAAATGTAACATGTATTATGCTGTGCATATCCAGTTGTCAGCCACATGGCCTTAAAGTACCAGCCTCATCATTGCCAGTCTGCTAGCCCTTAAAAAAAATTTAATAGCGATTCAAATGAATGGTGAGTAGCCAAATATAAAAAAGTTTTATGCAGTAGAACCTCATCAACATGTTTGATTTTACGATGTATTGATTATATATAAATTAATAGAAAAAAAATATTTATCCACGGTAACCATGGTTGATGAAGTCCTTTTACATGCAAATCACATGCACCTCATTATGTGTGTGAAATGCCAAACAGAAATATATGTGGGTGAAACAGACCAAGCATTACACAAACAATTTAATTCCCACAGACATACTATCCACTAGAAAAAATATATAGACCTGTTGGAGAGCATTTCTGTCAACCTGGGCACAGCATCCGTGATGAAGTCAAAGTACTGATGGGATTGTTCTGCACAGAGAAGGAGAGACAAATATGGGAGGTCAAACTTTTATGCCTGTTTAATGACCTAATCACTGGAATCTATTTCCTGATATAGCTTTATGAAGTAATAATCCCTTTACAAACCTTGAATTACTACAACTAACTTATTTATGCTAACATTTGACTCCTTCATGCATCTTTCATGTGCCAAATAGTTTTATGGTCCCTCTAACTAGGGAGTAGATGAATCAAAGATGCTCTGACTTAACTATAGCTATCTATTAGATCTTACTTTACATTCAGTTATTTTGACAAAGGCTGGTAGTAGAATTAATTAATGGAAATGGTTAAAATACTGACCAGCTTCAAATATGTCCCAAATATGACATGGAAGCAGTATAACCAGATTTAAAAATAGCATTTTGAAATAGCAATATGCTACTTATTGCCCTATAACTTACACACAGAAAAAAAGCCGAAAAACTTTGCTTATTTTGTAAATTCAGGACAACTATTAGAATCTATTTAACAGTATTTTCATTAGCTTTTGTGAATGAGTAAAATATGTTTCAAATAAAAGTCAGAAAAGTTCCTTTTCCTAAATTTTTACCATATTTTATATATTTGATATGATCAAAGTAATGGTATCTAAAGAAAGCCATTCTTCTGAAAAAAAAAATTATAAGTTCACTAAATGAGAAAATTACAGCTAAACTTGAGCTTCGCAGAAATGTTAACAGCCATTCTCATGAAGGGTAGAACAAAAAAACAGCTCTGTACTTAAGGGGTTAAATATTTTCTGCTAGGTTTTTGTTTTCATCTTATTTAAATGTCACTAGCGTTGCACATTCACAGTGCCTAAACCATTTTCTTTTTTTTTTCTGAGCTTGCGCGTTAGAATTAAGCATTTCATGTATATGATGTTATAAGGCACCTTGTATTTTCTTTGAGGCTGTACAGTGCATTTATCTCATTTCCATAGCCGCATTCTACTCCATGTATAAGGGGCCAGATTATGATGTTGGAGAAAGCAGATACTGCATGTACCCTGGGGAACATATAGAAACGTGAGTTAATTTAATCCAAACAGGAATGTATTTATTTGTCAATTCAAATCCCATCAGAACAATAGCAGACTGGGCTGCTCTTTTATCTACACATGAGAAGGAAAAGACAAAAAGCAGATCGGAAATGAGACATTGTGCCTCTTGATGACTTGGGTGTCACCTTTCCAAGTAAATATATTGCTGGATTCTTAGTGGAGTGGCAGGTTCTGGCATCAAAGCCTCCTTACATCTGAAATTTATGCTAGAAACTCTTTCAAAGAACACAGTCCCACATGCCAGCATGCATTAAGTCTTACCAGATGGTTTTCTTAGTTTAAATAGACTTGTATTTCTTAACATTGTATGGTAAATTACATGGGGTTTTGTTTCCCAAAGCATCAACAATAGATCCCTGCAATTTGTTAAATGAAAATACATTGATTACATTATTCTTTAATAAACATTGGAGCCATTTGGAGAATAAAGAATAAATGTGTGTTTTTCTTGTTTGTTGTATGTTTGCAAGGTACGTTTGCTGTGCATTGTGAATAGTGTGTTCTCCTTGAGTATAAAATACAGTGCTGGACAGAGTAATGTAGTTTAGCATTGGAAAATTTAACTAAGTTTAATTTTGTTTGTTTCAATAAACTTACGTAGATCTGGAGATTGGTGTCATTGTTGCCAGTCATTGTGATATTTGGGTGACTTTATCTGCACAGTCACCACCCTGAGCTGATTCTTTATGGCAGTGCTAATGAAGTCCATTCCTCAGTAGACTTTCATTAGTTAAGAGTGTCTGGCTGGGTGATTCGCTCCTTATCAAACTGCTTGCGGTAAACTACAGTGGCTTGTTGTTAGTGTTTGTCTAGTTGACTGGATAAGATAACAGAGCTATTACACGTACAAATGTGGGGCATTAACTTGTACAGCACTGGCATTCTATGTGTTCAAGTAGTTTAAGTGGTTGATATGGTGGTTGTTCCACTTTGCACCAGAATTGTTTCTTGTACATAATTATACCCAGGACCTTCCAAGGGCTGACAACCCAAAGTTCCCCTTCTCTCCCTCCTTATAGGAATGGCTGTGAAATTGAGTGAGGCTAGCCCTAGTTGGATGTTTGACCAGACCTATTTTTCTTAAAGTGTTGCTGAAAGACCAGAGCTCTTTTTGACATTTTCGCTCCGTATGTGTTTAACTGTAACTTCACTTTCTCGTTTAGTGCAACCACACAAATTATATTTTCTTTTTCCTACCCACCTAAAATGTAAACCTGCCTAACTACCCACTAAGAAACCCACCCACCACCCAAGCCAATTGCCACCAACACGAAAGAAAATTAACCCCTTCAGTACACTACACTAAATTATGTACAGAGTACTGTAGCATTTAATTAAAAGGAGTATGTAGAATGTACCAATGTTTCTCTACCTGAGTAAGAGAGGGGCAAAGCCAACATTCAAAACATTATTTCTGTGTAAGCCCTGTGCTTACAAGGTCAGTCGTCAACAGCTTAAAGACACTTACTTGGAATTTCCATACCAGGGAATTATTTCTGTAGAATAGACGTGCCTGGTATTGAACTAGAGTCTCTGGGTGAAGCACTTCCTCAGGTCTCTGGTTCACCTTCCCCTGTCTCCAGACAGGGGAAGCTACATTTGGTCATGTCCACTACCTCTAAATTTATTTAACGGTATCTTGCCTAGCCCCACCCCCATGTGGGGATAGCCCCACCCGTTGTGCAACTGGTCTTGCCCCCATACACTTCCCCATAAAAGAGAGCTAAGGGTGGCCACTACCCTAGGTGGTTCCCAGTTATGATAAATATAACACTCTGTATATACTGCCACAGTGTACCCACAGAGTCAGGTCTCTATGAAGATGCCATCGCATCCCCCAAATAGATGTTTTAGTTGTAGTGACTCTGAAATTAACTGTATATTGTAATATTAGTACATTGTACATATTTTTTAACTGACTAAACAACCCCCTTTAACCACTAGCAAAATGGTAATTTGGCCTTCTTCACAACCTCTCTCATGCCATTCCAATTCGTTACAAATAACCCATTGTGCAGACAACATCTATTTTGTACTTATAGCACCGGAACCTACAAAACTTCAAGTAGAAGTGTTTGGAAGCAGAAAGCGAAGGGCATACAAATGACATATTGACTTCTTTTTGTTTTTGCATTTGTACTGACAGAGGTTGAGTGCCCTGCTTGCTATTGACTTTAATTAGGCTGGTGTAGATGACTTTGCTTGTTTGCATTCTTAATTTCAGTTTGTGCTCAGGGACATTAAACTTACAAGGACCATTAATCTGATAGAAGCTAGTGTTTGTCTTGAGTTTTTTTGGAAGGGCGGCCATAGAATCATAACAGTCTGACAGCAAGCTGAAGGCTTTCTGTCCAGCAGTTAACAGAAACACTCAGACGATATACAGGAACTGCTGTTCCAATTGGCACTGATCACACTTTATTAAAGCATTTTATTCCAAGAGTCATCTGCAGGAATTTTCATGTCTAGGTGATAGATGCTCTAATGCTGCTAGTTTGCAGGGTTCATGTCAATGGTTTCTTTTAGTTATCATGCATCCCTTACTTGTAAAGCAGGATTGTCACATTATATGATAGATCCTTATTCTTACAGCTATAAATAGGATACTTTATATATTTTTTCACTTTAGTATGAATAAAAATACTTCTTTTATGTGACAGCTGCCATCTTGCTGCTACATTTTATGTTTTAAGCTGCTGCCACTCCCTAAGGTATTTGTGAGAATAGCTTTTCAGGGAAAGTGGGCATTTGTAAGCAGTTTATTATGCTAGAGGACCAAACACAGTCTAAGCAGAGTCTAGGATAAAAACGCCATGCTGATGAGATAATTCCTATGCAGTCTTTTCTGAAGGATTAGGCGAAATGTGAACCAACTGCCCTGCATTGCTTTTGATTGCAGCAGATGTCATGTCAAATAATACAAATCTAATTTGCTTAAATGAGAAACGTATAACATACAAGTGACCATTTTTTGGCTTCTGTATAGGTAAAACTTTGTGCCATTTTCTTTGCAATAATTTGGGTTTGCCCTGGACTCTCTGGCTGTGACTGTTAATTCCAGAGCAGGAAGAGAAGAGGGTAGAATGTCACATCTGCCCCAGGGTCTCTACTGTTTGCATCAAACCTCGGGCCAAAACCTGCCACTGTTTCTGCAGCTCTGGGCATGTTCCATACTAATATGTCTTGTTAACCCAGTGGAGAATTATAATTATTATTATCATAATTAGGAGGTTAAATCATGTGACTTGGCACATTCCTACAAATGTTTCCAGAGGCATTCTTGTATAAAGAATAATTTTAGTGATTGTGAAGGAGGGTGCCTTGTCCTCCAGTCCTTGCCCCCTTTATCCGATCATTCCCTAATTTCCCCCTTAGTATGTCTGTCCACCGGTCCCCTCTGCAGCCTTCTCTCCCATGGCGTATTATGCGTTTTCATTCCATGTTTGCGGGTGACAGGCTCGTGTCGGCTGAGACCTTCTACGGTAAGCAATCCTTGTCTTCGGCAGAACTTTTGTTTTACATTCAGACTCGGCACTTTGTGCTGTCTATCCCCAGGACCCCCTCCTGTCCCGTCCGTTGTCCCCCTTTGAATTGCTATGTTCCTCTACCTCGGAGACTCCACATCTGTTATCAGTGCTCTATGCCCTGTTGTTGGATTCCGCATCCAGGTCGAAACCCTATTTTATGAGCATGTGGGAGGGGGATCTCTCCGTCTCGCCATCCCTCCAGGACTGGGATAAGGTTTTGTTTGCTATTCATCGGGGCTCCATCTCCAGCAGGATTCAGGAGTGCTCGTACAAGCTTTTGACGAGGTGGTACAGGACACCCGTGGATCTCCATAGGTTTTTTCTCTCAGTCTCCGATACTTGGAGGTGCGAGTCCGACAGGGGGACTTTGTACCACATATGGTGGCAATGTTCGGTAGTTCAGTCCTTCTGGCGAGTAGTTTTGCGGGTGGTGGAACGTGTGGGTGGCATGGATCTTTTGGATAAGCCAGAAGCAGTTTTGTTACACCTTACCTCACTTACACCACAGGCTTACAAGCGCACACTTACCATACACCTCCTCAATGCGGCCAAAGCCGTGATACCCAAGTTTTGGCGCACTTCCACTCCCCCGCCGATCTCTGTGTGGCTTCAGAAGGTAAATCTTATTGAACAAATGGAGGAGTTAGTCTGGACGTCCAGGGGCAAGGGTTACCAACATACCAGGCGCTGGTTCTGGTGGCATGAATTTGTTGCCTCAGCGGATTTTAGGGTCATTCTGGGTCAGTACCTCACGGCTACTACTCCCCCGCGCTCCCCTCCCTAAATATGCTCAGTCGCGACAGCTCACTACAATCCTCTGGTGACAGATAGGGATGGTTGACGCATTACGTTTTGGGTCCCTGGTTTCTTTTTTTTTTTTGGCCCTTCTCTATCCTCAGTGGCGACAGGTCCCTACTGTGTTGCATTTGTCCTCCTTATACATTCTTATTTTTACCGTCTCGCCTCTGATGTATTCATATTTATCCGGAGCAACTAATTGTGGAGCTGTTTTATGGTTCTGTTATTCATGTTAGTTTTCTTTCTTCGGCACCGTTTATTTGATGTATGCGGAACGCGTTGTCACCTTACCTCTGCTGGTTTTTCCACGACTCTCTGCCTCTTGTTGCTGAGCTGGATTGACCTGGTGGCATCTATTTTTCCTTTTTTTTGGTTTCACGCACTGGAGACTTCATGTAACAGTATCGTCCGCGACATTTATGTTATTTGATGGTCTGTTTTATTCTCATTTGGATCTGTGATTGATATGTTACCTGCTACCATCTACTTTTATACCTGCATATTGTTCATGGTCTCTGTATTTTACACTGTTCAATAAACGGAGAATTTAAAAAAATAAATAATAATTTTAGTGGTTGACCAGTAATGAAACTGTTACTGGTCAAAAAGTGATGGAATTCAAGACTTTCTGGTCCCCATAAATATCATTCTTTTAAAATGGTCAAAATTTTAGCATTGAAACGAAACAGCCTTGAAAATAATAAGGAATATCTAAAAATGTTCTCAATTTCTTAAGATATTCTTAAAATTGGAAATAAACATACCTGACAAAACCTAAGTAAGACATAGATATAACTTAATATTATTATAACTTAATATAACAAATATTATTCCTAGATCTTTTTTACACCCAACAGAATACATGTTCGGTACCTTTTGGAAAATAAAAAAAAAATTGCTAGACAGTTGCAATATAAAGGAGGAGCTTTAAGTGCAGTACAACAATATAAATGGCACTTGTTGATTGTTAGTTTAGTTAGGGTTTTTATTAAGATGCAAGTCCAAAGAGACATTACATCTTATCATAAAGACAAAAACTCATAGTAAACTATTCCGTTTTTATGATAGCAGTGGCACCTTAAGTTTTGATGGTGGATGAGGGGTGCATATATGATTCAGAAGGGAAGATTAAGGTACATAACAGTAGAAAATGAATATTCTGATACGGTGTAACCTGTGAGTTTCTCATGCTGGATGATGTCATACAGCCAGCCGACAATGTTTGGACCTAAACTTATTAAAAGAAAAGTTAGCCAAACTATTTTATGCAAAATAAGAAGTAAATAGATGGCAAGTTTCATGTTTTGAAAAAAATTATATAGAGTTTCAAAAATAAAAGCCCAAAAATAAATATAAATGGACATTCTAGCCATTATATGCACTTCAACACATATGATAACTATGAGGGCTTTTTTGCATTTGCATGGGGTTACTCTGCAAAATTCCCTCATATGCATTTTTCCCAGCTCTATTTTGGCCAAACACATCTCTAGGCACGTAACATACTCCAGCGCTGGTTTGGCGGGTGGTGTTGCTTCAAGCAACCAATTGCATGATTTTACTATTACCATGACGTAAAGTCATGATTTTATTAAAGACACGGAGGCGAGTATTGCTTAACTCTTTCTTTACTGTAACAAATAGCAGCAAAGAAATTTGAACAGAAAAAACAAAATACAATATGTGGCTCCAACAGCCAATCACCACACAGCATACATTATAATACAAGTCTCCAGCCGGAAATCATCCTCTTTCTTTGATAGACGAACTTGATCAGTCCCACCAACGAAGCGTCCAACATGAGAACAGACGAAAAACTCTTGAACATCCGTAGAAATCAGGATGGAAGCGAAAAAGACGGACGAACAGATCAAACTGCATGGAAACAAGAAAACAAAATCTACAGGTTAACTCCAGTGCATGTAAAGCAGGAAAAAGGGTGAAAACCAAACACACAAAATGGCATGAAATATTCGGAGAAATAAAGAAGTGTAGGAGATGAAAGACAAACCACAATATCACACAGCCTAACGTAGCACAGGAGGCAAATAATAATTAACGAAATAAATAAACGTGCACCCCATACAAACCATAAGCCATAGGGTGGGAATGAGTCCCACGCAGTGGAAGAAAGGGGGGGAAGCAATACTCACCTCCGTGTCTTTAATAAAATCATGACTTTACGTCATGGTAATAGTAAAATCATGCAATTTTATGACAAGACACGGAGGCTCCTATTGCAAGTTCAAAGCTGAGCAACAATAGGAGAGAAAATATGCGATGAAGGACGAAAATAAAACTCCTTAAAGGTAGAGGGCCTGGACCAGTCCGCAGCCTTCATCAAATCCTCCAAGCGGCCACCAAGACTGATGACTTTCGTGGCCACCGCACTCCTAGAAGAATGGGCTCCAAACACCGAGGTGTCCACCCCAGCAAGACCCAGAACCCTCTTCAACCAACGTGCCAGGGTCGTAGAGGAAACTGGACCGAACGGAGCCTTGAAGGATATAAAAAGATTGGGATGAGACGAGGATCGCAAATGTGCCATGCGTAGTTCATATTCCTTAAGACAAGCCACAGGACACAACGAAGGAGAAGAAGGAAAAGCCGGATAAGACACAGACCTAATAGAAGTCTTGGTACGCCTGGAGATATTAAAAGTAACCCCCGAAGGGTCAAAAGAACGACTATCAACATCCAAAGCGCGAACGTCCGCTACCCTCTTGCAGGACACCAAACACAGCAAGGTAAGTAATTTAGCCGACAAGTCCTTGAGAGGAAGGGACTCATTAGGAGACCAAGACGCTAAAAAGGAGAGAACACAAGAAACGTCCCAAGTGGACGAATACCTAGGACGGGGAGGTCTGGAAAGCCGGGCACCCTTCATCAAGCGACAAACCAGAGGGTGTTGTCCAATCGGACAGCCGTTGAGACCATCATGGGATGCCGAAATCGCCGATCGGTAGACGTTGATGGTGCGGTAAGCTCTGCCAGCCTCAAAGAGAGATGAGAGAAATTGGAGAACCGCATTTAAAGGTGCAGAAGAGGGATCCAAGTCCCTAGCCAAGCACCAACCAGACCAAACTCCCCAAGCTGATCCATAAGCCTTCCTGGTTCCCGGGGCCCATGACGCTGCCGCGAGGCGTGAAGTCGTGTCCGAAATTCCGTGGATTGCCCAAGGTCCCCCGAAAGCAGCCACGCCAGCAGGCGTAGCGACCCGTCCAGAATCAAAGGATGGGAATGACCCTCCGGACTGAGTAGGAGAAGAGGAGAGTGGGACAACAACCTGGGAGGATCGATCGACAGCTCCAACAACGGAGGAAACCACGGTTGTGACCTCCAAAGCGGGGTGATGAGGACCAACTGAACACCCTGACGCCGAACTTTAAGCAGGGTGCGCGGTATCATGGAAAACGGAGGGAAAGCATATTGGATCCCGCCGGTCCAATCCTGAGCGAACGCATCCACCGCCAGTGCGCCTGGATCCGGTCTCCAGCTGAAATACCGTGGAAGCTGTGCGTTGAGTCTGGAGGCGAACAGGTCCGTACAAAAAGGACCCCAAAGTGACACGATAGAACGGAACACCTCTGGATCCAACCTCCAATCGCTGGAATCCCGTAGATATCGAGAATACCAGTCGGCCACGGAGTTGTGCAATCCGGGAAGATATTCCGCTTGGACCACAATATTCCTGTTGAGACAGAAATCCCAGAAGTGATGAGCCAAATCCGTCAGGGTCTTGGAATGGGCCCCGCCGAAATGATTGACGTACCGTACCGCCGAAACATTGTCCATCCGGAGTCTGATGCAGACGTTGGCACGGTCTTTGGAGAAACTGCGGACAGCAAAGGACCCGGCCAGTAACTCTAGAGAGTTGATGTGAAGACCAGCCTCCTCTGGGGACCATCTGCCTCCCGTAGTGAGCCCGTCGCAATGAGCTCCCCAGCCATGCAGGCTGGCATCCGAATCGATGGTGAAATCCGGACGAGGACCCACGATGGCCTTGCCATTCCATGCTTCCAGATTTCGGATCCACCATTGCAACTCGGCCCTCGAATCCGTGTCCAAAGAAATGAGATCCGCATAGGACGCCCCTTCGCGAAGATGAGCAATCTTCAAGCGTTGGAGAGCCCGGTAATGAAGCGGAACCGGAAAAACCGCTTGGATGGAAGAGGTTAGCAGACCGACAATCCTGGCCAGGAAACGGATAGAGATGGACGGGCGTTGCAGAGCACGATTCAGTTCCTTGCGGATAGAACGAATCTTGGAAGACGGTAGACTGAGCATCTCCTGATCCGCATCCACCATGAAGCCGAGAAACTCCATCCTGTGGGAAGGTGCCATACAGGATTTCTCCTTGTTGATGAGGAAACCCAACTCCGAAAGGAACGATATTGACAGGTGCAGATGAGACAGCAGAGTGTGACGATCCTGAGCCATGATCAGAATATCGTCCAAGTAAATGATAAGTCTCACCCCTTGCGTGCGAAGCCATGACACCACAGGACGAAGCAACTTGGTGAAACACCATGGAGCCGATGAGAGCCCAAACGGAAGACCCGTGAAACGCCATTTCCGTGCTTTCCAAAAGAACTGCAGGAGATCCCGTGACTGTTCCGCCATGGGGACCGTGAGGTAGGCATCTTGCAGATCCAATTTCACCATCCAATCGTTCCGCAACAGTAGGTCGCGAAGCAGATGAATCCCCTCCATCTTGAAATGCCTGTAACGCACCAAAAGGTTCAGAGATCTTAAATTGATAACTGGGCGGAAACTGCCGCCCTTCTTTTGGACCAGAAATATGTTGCTGACATAACCTGGACTGTCGTCTGAGACCGCTTCTATAGCGCCTTTTTCGGTCAATTCGGTGTCTATAAGCATTTGGTCCTGATGAGAAAACATAATGGGAGAGGGGAGAATCCGTTGACACGGGTAAGAAATTAATTCGATCGTGTAGCCCCGGACACAATCTAGGACCCACGTGTCCGCTGTGAGATCTTCCCAAGACCGGAAAAAATGACGGAGACGTCCGCCCACCTGAAACGGGAAAGAAGGAATGGTTAGTAGTGTACTCACCATAGGGACGTCGATGACCTCGTCCGGAACCCCTGGCCCGCCATGGCCTGGCTCGTGACGGGAAGAATGGAGAAGGTTGCTTGAACTCCCGACGTGGAGGGAGTTGCGTGAAGGAGCCTCTGGAAGTTCGAGAAGAACTGAAGGCATTACGGCCGGCCAGACGGCCCCTGAATCTGCCGGCCCTGGTGGAAACCCGAGGATCAAACACACGTTTCATTGATGATTGGGCTTTGTCCAACGCGGTGAAAGCCCCAACAAATTGCCCTAGTTCTTTAATGAAAGAATCCCCAAACAGGAGACCTTGAGCATCCTTGCCCGCCTCCGATAAGGAGAGATTGGCTAATTTAGGCTCTACCTTTAGAAGGATGGCCTTGCGTCTCTCAATGCAGAAGGAAGTGTTTACATTTGCTGCGATACAGATTGCCCTCTGGATCCACCCCAAAAGGGTGTCTGGGTCAACAGATTCCCCTTTCTCCTTGGCATGGGACGCCAATTCAAACAATTTTGTCAGGGGGCCAAACACGTCCAGGTGTTTATCCTGGCAGGACTTAAGGGCAGACTCTAAACCCTTCCTAGGATTCCAGCCAGATTTGGCTAAATACTGGACCATTTTTGGGTCCACCGAAGGGGTCTCACAGACTTTATTTGGGACAATAGGGCGTGGGCATTCCGCTCGTAATTTATTCCTTGCGGATTTAGATAGGGGGCGTCTAACCCACTTTTCTAGATATTGGGCAATATGGGCGGATGGTACCCATTCGGATGAACGCGGATGGTGAAGACTTTCCGGGTCAAAAAGGGAGTCTCCCTGAGGATCAAGAATCCCTGGTGAGGGTGAAGTGTGAGAGACCCCTGGGTCCTCTTGTTTGGGGGAACCTGGTTCCGAGGAATCAAAAGGCTCCTCATCCAAATCCTCATCAACCTCAGAGGAATTTTCAACCGGCATGACCTCCTCAGTGGAGTCAGGCTCCGAATCTGAGTCCTCGGGGAGTGTTTTAGCACACTTCCACTGCCGCGCCCGTTCTGCCTGGCGCGGGTAGGCTCTTTTGCGTGCTAATGTCACGCTATCTAGGGCGGCATGGGCATCGCCGTGTTCAACAATTCTGGAGGTCGGGGCTTCAAGGTGTTTTTGTTTGGCCACTGCTTTTTTATGAGCCGTCACTTTAAGAGGTGCCGCAGCAGCTTGGAGAGAACAGGTATTGATTGCCTGGGCAATTGACTGTGACAAAGTAGATGTCATGGAACCCATAGCAGCTAGAATAGCATCAGATACAGACTTTTGGAAATCTAAGTGCGTCCCAGAAGTGGAAAGGAGACTACTACTCCCACTAGCCACAGGCAAAACTGGTTCAGCATCTAAATCCCCCAGGGGGAGAACATTGTCTGCCTGAGAAGGCATCTCTTTGACAGGCTTAGGCATGATGATAATCAGGAGCAATTATCCAAATAATAATCAGATCAGCCTGTTTATTTGCACTGTCGCAATAGAGAAAAAACGGGAGTTGAACAAATGAAAATATAAGTAGAAGCACCAGGTTGGGAGCTTACCCCTGCCTGGGCGTACAGAGAGTTGTCCGGAAGAATGGAGATGACAGAGAGCACCACCGAGCAGCCGATCCGCGTGGAGGAAAAACCGCGAAGAAGAAGTTGAGGAGAAACGGTCGCCGCGCATGCGCGGAAAGTCAATAGAGATCTACTCGCGGAGAGACGCGAGTAAAAGAAAAAATCACGGCAGCCACGCCGGTAGAAGTAAGAGGGGGAACACCAAAGCAGGACATACCGGAAAGAAAAGGTAGGTAAAGGAGAACGAAAACGGAACCCGAAACGGGAAAAAACAACACAAAATAACCCCTAAAGAAGGGGAAACCAACAAGAGAGGGCAAAGCCCAAAACCCAAAGAAATTAGGAATTACTAAACCTGAAATAAAAACATGAAAGCACACACAGAAAACGGTCAAAACGATAGAGCAGAATAATAATCAAACGGGAATATATATAATTATGAAATCACATATAGAGGAATGGAATACACTGGATAATACTTATCTGATCCAGTGAGCAGCAAAGAAAGAGGATGATTTCCGGCTGGAGACTTGTATTATAATGTATGCTGTGTGGTGATTGGCTGTTGGAGCCACATATTGTATTTTGTTTTTTCTGTTCAAATTTATTTGCTGCTATTTGTTACAGTAAAGAAAGAGTTAAGCAATAGGAGCCTCTGTGTCTTGTCATAAAATTATTGGCAACAATGGGTGGACCACAGAGGAGGACAGCCGCTGCAGAATTGCAGCTTCTATCTCAGGTTGAGCTGGCGGGGGGGGGGGGGGGCACATAAAAACCATACCCGAGAAGCATGACTATTTAGCTTTAGTTTACACATGCAAGTCCAGATAACTTTAATCAGTTAGGGTAGTTTTATGTCTGTCATGCATGAAACTTTGACATTAAAGTGCCTTTAAAATAGTGTGTGTGTATGTGTATGTATGGTTGTGTGAAAAAGAAAGTACCCCCATTTTAAATTCTATGGTTTTACATATCAGGACATAACAACAATCATATGTTCCTTAGAAGGTATAAAAATTAGGTAAATACAACCTTCGATGAACAGCAACACATGACATATTACACTGTGTTCACGATTTTTGTGAAAAAACTAAGTACAGCTTATGATTCAGTAGCTTGTAGAACCATCTTTAGCAGTAGTAACTTGAAGTAATTTTCTGTATGACTATTAGTCTCTCACTTTGTTGTGGAAGAATTTTGGCACAAGGTTGCTTTATTTCATTGATGTTTTGGGGCATTTGTTTATGTAAAGCTCTCATAAGGTCCCGCTACAGCATTTCAGTCAGGTTGAGGTCTGGATTTTGACTGGGTCATTGCAACACCTTGATGTTTTTTCTTTTTCAGCCATTCTGTTGTAGATTTCCTGGTGTGCTTGAGATCATTGTCCTGTTGCATGACCTGATTTCAGTCTAGCTGTAGCTGTCGGACAGATGGCTTCACATTTGACTCTAGAATACTTTGGCATACAGAGGAATTAATGGAAGACTGCAAGGTTCCCAGGTCGTATGGCTGTAAAACAAGCCCAAATGATTACTGCCCCAGTACCGTGATGACAGTTGGTATCAGGTGTTTATGCTGTGTTGGGTTTTCACCAAACCTGGTGGTGTGCATTATAGCTAAACATCTCCACTTTGATCTCATCTTACCAAAGGTCATGTTCTTTGTTTAGATGCAACTTTGCAAACCTAAGGTGTGCTGCCACATTCTTTTTAAAAAGAAAATACTTTCTCCTGGCAGCTCTTCTGAACAAACCATACTTGTATTGTTATCAACTTTAACATTTAACGTGCCAACTAAGGCCTGTAGTGTCTGAGATGTAACTCTAGGGTTTTTTGCAATTTCTCTGAGCATTGCACAGTCTGACCTAGAGGTAAATTTGCTGGGATGTCCACTCCTGGGAAGATTGACAACTGTCTTGAATGTTTTCCACTTTTGAATAATCTTTCTCACTGTAGAATGATGGACTTTAAATTGTTTGAAAATTACCTTATAACCCTTCCCTGATTGTTGGGCAGCAACAATTGCTTCCTTAAGATCATTGCTGATGTCTTTCTTCCTTGGCATTGTGTTAACACACACCTGAATGCTTCAGCTTTTATAGTGGTGGTCACACTTGCTGATTCAAGGGCATTTGATTATCAGAACCTGTCTGCTACTTAGCATCTTAATTCCTATGGAAGCAGTAAAGGGTTTTCACACATTGCTTCTCCATTTCGAATTTATTTTTGTTTTCTGGAAGTAGCTCAAACAGAGTTTATGCTGATGGTTAAAGTAATTTAGAATATACGGCAGCTGTGAGAAAAATATCTGGCTTCGTATTTACATTTATAATACAGTTTTAACTTCATATCCATTACATCAAACCCTTTCAGTGCTAATCAAATTATGTGATAAGTGATCGAGGGGGGGGGGACCAGATTGTAAACTACGTATCTTATATATGGTGCACATCAGGCTACCCCCTCCTTGATCATCGTTTTTCTGTAGAGTAGCTTCTGAGGTGATCGGCAGCAATTTCCTTCTCTCAAAAAGAAAGCCTTACATTGTAACGTTCACCCTTCGCTGCATGGACTTGTTTAAACTTGGTGCTACTCATTTTACGTTTCCAGCCACTAATGGCCGCCCTTGCCACTCAGAACCACTCAGACTGATTATCAGGTCCAGCTGCAGTTGATTACCTGATCAAGACAGCCTTTATAAACCTGCCTGTTTGGTTCCTGATCTGGTTCCTGAACTGGTTCCTGATCTGGTTCCTGATCTGGTTCCTGATCTGTTCCTGAGTTGCGACCAGCGCCCCACTAGTGGACTCCCAGGTCGAGTGCCCTGCATACGGGCTCCCTGGTTGAGTGCCCTGCAAGTGGGCAAACCTGCCGTGTGCCCTGCAAGTGGGCAAACCTGCCGTGTGCCCTGCAAGTGGGCAAACCTGCCGTGTGCCCTGCAAGTGGGCAACCTGCCGTGTGCCCTGCAAGTGGGCAACCTGCCGTGTGCCCTGCAAGTGGGCAACCTGCCGTGTGCCCTGCAAGTGGGCAACCTGCCGTGTGCCCTGCAAGTGGGCAACCTGCCGTGTGTGCCCCATCCCGAGGGCTTCCTGTCGTGTGTGCCCCATCCCGAGGGCTTCTTGCCGTGGGTGCCCCATCCCGAGGGCTTCCTGCCGTGTGTGCCCCATCCCGAGGGCTTCCTGCCGTGTGCGCCCCATCCCGAGGGCTTCCTGCCGTGTGTGCCCCATCCCGAGGGCTTCCTGCCGTGTGCGCCCCATCCCGAGGACTTCCTGCCGTGTGCGCCCCATCCAGAGGGCTTTCAGCCAAGAGACTTTCCTTGTTTGTATGTTGTACCATCATCTACAATACAACTCTTAATCCACATCTTCTGTCTGTGGTTATTTCCTGCGCCTGTCTGTAACAACTCCAGGCCATCATGCATCGTGGGGTACAGACAGAGCCCCTCGTATCCCCTGCACCTGGGCTCCTATCAGACCTGCTCACCCGGTTCGTGACATACATTTACTGAGGCTTCCTCTGTGGAGAGCAATCGGCAGACCTGCAGTGAGATCAGCTGCCTGGCATTCTGATCAAAAAGCCGTGCTATCATGCAGAGATCGGGCTGCATTATAACTCAGACACTCAAAGGGTAAAAGGAGATAACACGTTCTAAATATTGATTATT
The DNA here is from genome assembly GCA_029215755.1 of Spea hammondii. Lineage (NCBI taxonomy): Eukaryota > Metazoa > Chordata > Amphibia > Anura > Pelobatidae > Spea > Spea hammondii. The sequence goes on along the minus strand of JARDYJ010000003.1, from coordinate 104,479,546 downwards.
ATTTTTAGTGATTCGTACTTTCGAAACAAGAAAATCTTTTTAGCCTTGGCCCTTTCATATTCAATCAACTTTTTTTTCTTTTATCAGTAATAATCAGGATATTTACTGTCCAATACAAATAATATTAGTTTGAACATGAGTAGCTTTAAAAACTTTTGGTTTTTTCCATATTTTTGAAGTAACATACTGAATTTCATGGAATATAAACCTAAACTTTGTGTAAACCAGTAATCAGTAGGAACTTCCCATCACATACCGGTAATTATCAACTTTCCAGAGTTCCACAGCATCTGATGCCTTAGCTTTGCCCAAAACATGTAGCCAGCACCGGTTCATCATGCCATGCCCCGTTCTTGTTTTTGGAACACAGTTATGAGGCATTCTGCCTATAGAGCACTCGGTCTCATCAGTCTTGCTTGCACAGTGACCAGTTTGCATGCTAAGCTGCCGACCAAACAAACCAGACATTTTGCTATCATAGGGCTGGTTATTTTCGACAAATTTGGGACTCTTGGAAGTTGCAACATAGGTTTATATGTTGATTGCTTTATGTTTACCTCTGTCGAAAGCTTCCTTGGTCAAAGCATCAGGGAAATCCAAATCTCTCATCTACTACTTACCAGGTACAAAAATCAGTCTTTTCTGCCACGGTAGTTAAATTGCGATTGTTATGTCATTAACCCCTTTGTCAGGAGCTGCTGGATATTGAAGCATCTGTTGAACATTTTCCTTTATGCTTCCTTTGTTGCCTTTGTTTAAATCTTCTGAGACATTAAAAAATTTAATCTCCATGGCAACAAGTTCAACTTGTCATTAGAAGCCAGTGGGAATATAACTGATATGTGTCAAGAGAGGATCACAAAGCAAACCGTGAAGCATTCACAGAATACATTAGTGGCACATCATATATTAAGCTCAGTACAGCTACCTACCAGTTGTGTTTGGTTGGCTCGTGTTTGGTTTTCAGAACCTTCAAGCACATCCGCCAATTTTGTACAGAGCTTTGTTTCACATATTCCAGTGTGTATTCAGTTCTCTGCTCTTGGCTACTGTACTATTCACGGGCATTGCTTGAATTTAGCCCCAATATATATTTATCTGTAGCCAGGGGCAGATTGAGAACATCAAGGGCTCACAGCAACAAAAAGTCATGGACTCCCTGTGCCGATGCCCCTCTCTTAGCCATTACCCATGGCCAGGGTAAGCCCTTCACTTTTAAACAGTGTAAAAATCACATCACAAAAATCAAATTTTTATTTACTATATATATATATATATATATATATATATATAAATAATATGGGCAGCAGTTGAAAAATACAACGCCATGGCACAATCTTAAAAAAATATATAAATACAGAAACTCAATATGGAAAATATAAAAGTAAATATATTTACTATCACTGTAAACAAGAACTAACTACAAAGGCCCATGGAAAGCCAATTAAGATTTTGAAACAAAATAGGTCTTCTCAAATAGAAATGTTTTACCAAATATCAGGGGATTTCCGGAATGATTGCCCTTTAAGGGCACATAACTCCCCTGAGCTGTCATCCCATACTTGGGTGCCGATCCCTTCAACCCAGACTGTCTGGTGTGAAGGCAAGGGGCTGTAGGGTTTTGATGGCATCTCAGGGTGTCATAGGCCCTCAACGTGATGTCATTCTAGACACCCACTTGAAGACCCACAGATCACACTCCTAACTTTATCCCAGACCCCTCTTGAGTGCCAACCAAGGTTAGGCAGCTTTTGAGAAAGCGTGAGCCTATATGTTGGTTTAGTCCTCACTACATGTGAATGTTTTATATTAAGAATCGAATAAAGGAAATATATTTTTTACCAGCTATATATGAAGTTTTGATTAATTGTTTGGCGGGGAATGCCTATTTTTGGATTGCTTTAAGCATTTGAAGTCAGGAGTTCTCTCATATTTTAACACCTGAGCACCCATTAATAAGGTTTTGGTTTTGGTGCCCACTATGTAGGAGGTGAGCGTAGGTTCTCACCCTATTGAGAGTGTGCCTTGACGTGGCGGGTGAGCTTGATTATGCTTTGGCAAATTCATATAACCAAAACCTCTCATTTATATTATGTTTATATATTTGTTGCCAACTTTATTAGGGTAAGAAGCGCAGACAGTTTTTGATTTTTGTATACATTGTACAGCCAATACACTGTTTTTGCAGCATACTTACACCTGTTTGGTAGGCCTCGTATTATACATTTGTATTATTTGAGCCTGTGACTAGCTTAGCGCACGGACATTTTTTCTTCTTCCCTTTTTTTTGCCTGGAGTAATGAGATGGGTTCACAAGGGGGTGGTGGCAGCTTAGGGGAGTGATGGACCTATAAGGGAGTGTTTTGGATACATTTCAAGAGTAGAGGGTTTTTTCTGCTGCAATTTTCTCACCCCTGAGTGGTGTAAGGCCTTCATTTAGATAAAATGCTTCACTGCGTCATCACAGGCAGGAGGAGACTGTGAAAGGGAACTGCCTAGTGGCGGGAAGCCCACGTGACGGCTGCCCACTTATACAGTGCACACTTACCATACTGATTTAGCATACCTGTCCATTACTTGCACTTGCATACACAGTCCAAATATAGCCGCTCCACTTATCCTGGGCTAAGTTGCGCAATGTGCAATACTTGCGCACACTATGCAATAGTGCGCACACATGTGCTTTGGAGTTTCAGCTTCCCTGAGCATTGGAGAATCAGGGAAGCCCATTTAATCGGCTGGAGTGGGACCATTTAATAAAAGTAAGCCGTGGGAGCAGTGAAATAGTATTCAGAGGGGTTGCTGGCCCAGTGGGAACCACATTTAAGGGAAAAAGAAATCAGCTTGGTACAGGGATAGAAAGCACAGGGGTGTGTCTACAGTATTTGGCACACACACACCTCTTCTTCCTCTTGCTCTTCCACTTGCCTTCTGGTCCGGAAGAATATGATGTTTCAGAAACAATCTGGCAACCTAGCTTTTTACGAGTTTAATTTAATAATTAACAGATTGTGTCCAATGAATACATCACAAAGAATATATTGCAGAAGGTATATGAATATTTAAATGAGAACATAAGAATTATTGCTAAAAATATTCATTTACAGCCTGAATTCTAGATAGCCATACAATCAGTGGCAGCAATTATTGCCTAATAGGTATCTCTCACATTTGGGTATTAGTGTAATAGTTAAAGAACCGCTAAAATGACTTGTATTTTCTTCACTGTCTGCCCCAGGCTAAAATAGATTGAACAGGAAATAGAGCTACTTGCAGTTGGTTTGGAGATTAAAATATCATTAAAAAATATTGTTTTAATTTCTGTGTCATATTTCAGACTTTGCCATGACATACTTAAACTACTTTGTGGATTTCCGTATTGCTTTTCTTTTGTGTGTTTGACAAACATTGCGTTATTTAGGTTAACTCTCCCGACCAGTCCTCACTTTACGCTTTCCATACACGTTCCATGCAGTGTGTCTTGCTCTTTGTGGATTATTTATCTTTTTTCCCCCATCTCCCTGGTTTTTATTTACTTGTTTGTTCTCAGTCTTGTACTTTGCTTTGCCCCATCTCATGTTAATCTTCCCTTTTATAAAGTATTGATAGGAGGTTTCAAGTTTTACTTAAAGGCACACTTTGGTGTCCCTTTGTAGCCTCACAAAAGAATGTGTATTTAAGTATTTCTTAGTACTTTAATATGCATTCTTTAAAAACTAACAAAACAAATAAGACATACCTGAGGTAGAATCTGCAGTTCTAGAGCTGCAGCTACCCACCTCATCCATGGTCTGTTGATTCTTGCCACTGATTGGCTGCTTGAAGTAGCCAATCAGCGGCAGGAAAGTGTTCCCAATGAAATAAGTCTGCACATGGACACAAAGGGAGTCTCGTTATACTACCTTGCAGTATTCACCAAGTCGGTACTTGCGTTTGCTCTGAAAAAAACCTTGCCTTATAATCGAGCAAGACAAATGGGCAAATGCATGTGGGGATCCTGCTGATTACGCCCAGCCCTTTGCAAGGCGGCCATCATGAAACTTTAAAGAGACCTTTTGGCTAATGTGCATTTTAATTCATATTTAAAGCTGTCTTCAAAAAACAAATCACTCAAAAAGGCATCTGCTGCCTTGAAGAGATTCCCTCTGCAGAGATATCCTGAAATAAAGAAAATGTAACCCTGAAAAAAACCACACAAATAAATGACCAATCTATAATTCTAATGGAAAGGATGTTTGGTCAGGGAATAGCTGCAACATTTTCTCCCCTAAAAATAAAATTTTTGTAAGGGTCAGTTTGAGATAGGTCCCAAAAAAAAAATCCATTTAAAACTTTTAAAAAGCTTAACTACTTGAATTTCCTTCAAGTTGAAATCCTTAAAGGAGTCCTCACGAAAGTCAATGGAGATACAATAAATTAATTGAGATGCATAAATTCACTAAAGTACTTTTTTCCAAACCCTTATAAAGATTATCAGGGTCTAAATATTGGCTTTAGTCTAATTGGAAGGTATATCAAAATCAGATCCATGATATTTAAATTCTACAATAAAGAGCTACAGTTTCTACTTATATACTTTCTGACATCTACATATCACCTGAAGGGATACATCATTGTGACTGATTAAAGATCTAAAGCTCTGCTGCCAAGGGATATCCTGCATATTCATATACTATTTAAACATGTGTTCCTCACCCAGGGCTGGACACATTTATTAAAAGTAAAAAGAACCAGACGGGTAAAAAAAAAAATTATCGCTTAGGGATTGCCATGAAGTTGAACAAAAAAAACCAAATGTGAACTCCGAGTGTCAGTTTGTGACTTCTATGGTTTGGCGCTGTGCTTAGACATGCCATTTTCTACTTCTGCGTGGAAGGGCTTAATATATCCCACCTGTGTCCTGCCCATTTTTTCCAAGTTCCACCTACTTCATATAACATGACTTTGTTGCTCTTGCCTTACTCATATACCACATAGCACCTAACATGTAATACATACCTGTTAAAAAATGCTCTTGGCAGATACACACTGTTACTAAAACATATACTTATATAAACACAATAAAAACCATACTCGGTATGAAAATGAACATTCTGTAAACCTATGTTTTCTGCATCACACTGAAGCAGTTCCGACACGCTGACTTTACTCTTCCCTCGTGTATAAGGCATTTCACAAATTACAGTTAGCATGAAGTCAAATGTCATTGACTGCCAGGAGCACACGTTACCGCAATTGTCTCTCTTGAATTATTGTGCAATTAGGCCTACAAAACCAGTACGGACACACTAGCCCCTGCCTTTCCAGAAACACATTACAAATACCCTAGATGATTTACTAATATTTTACCGCAAAAGAGGTGGTGTCTGGGCTGTGTATATTATTTGCTTCTTTAGATTGGTAACCAAAGAGAGAGATGCATTTGTTTTAGGCAGGGAGTGGTTAGAGTTGCAGCTGGAGTCTTTACCAAGACTTTTCATGTGACTTTGTGACATAGAAGACAAATAATGTATTTTATTTACACATTTTAACTTATAAACACTGGAGTCAGCAGTTAGCAAACATGAAGTCCATTTTGAGTGTTGAGTTTGCTATTCTCAAAATGCCCCACAAAAAAAATCTTGAAAGTCCACAGTTAGACAAATTGTTTATTAATGTCTACTCTCCCTAAAACTAGCCATCCAGTAAAGCACTACATATAGCATAAAAAGGCACTGCATACCAACGAAGTACAGTGGGGGGAGCATTGTGATTTGGGGCTGCTTTGATGCCTCGGGGCCATGACAGCATGCGGTCATTGAAGGGACACGTTTATCAAGGTGTCATACAGGATAATGTTAGGATCGCTGACTGCCAGCTTAAGCTCAATAGAAGTTGGGTGATGCAGCAGGAGCATGACCCTGAACATTGAAGTAAATATGGTAGTGTCTTACAAAAATACCGTATTTGCTCGATTAAAAGACAATCTGAATAATAATTTAGGAAAACTGGTAAATATTAATTCATGTAAACTTTTTCATATTTAACGGCTATAATTGATTAAAAAAGTTTTTTTGTTTTCATTACCTTTTATTTGTCAACCTGCCTTATACCCCCTATATGCCAATCTGGAGGGATGTCCACATACTTTAGTTCGTATAGTATATGTATAATATAGTAGCAAAGTAATAGCGTTTCAGTATATGGCTACTTACATAAGATATATATAATATATATATATATAAAATAATAAACACATTGAAAATGAATACTTGTAATTACATTGGGAAAAAAAGTATCCATCAGCCTTGGTAAACAGCAGTAATCGGTGATTGACATGTAGATAATATGTGGCCCCCTTTTAGGATGGTCTTTGGTTCCAATGTGTAAGGAACACATTTTCTCCCAAGTTTCTGTAAAATGTTGGTGGGAAGAAATGACCTTCATAATGCTTCCTTACAACTAAAACTAATTATCATCTACAACGAACCTAATGGCAAAATCACTTAGGTGTAGGTGTATTTTTCATAGGTTTTTATTTTGATAAGACATTTATTTTCATACTGTATGTTTTTACTTTGATACCAGTCCATAAAACATGCACATTTTAACATTCTCTTGGTGCTACTTAAGAAGAACTGTTAAGTTTTCTTTTTTTATGGCATTAATGAACATGACATAGTTCAGAAAGGTTGTCACATTTTCATATGTTATAAAAAGCACCTCAATTTTCAAACGTGCTATTTTTATTTTAGTAGAACTGAGCTTTAGTGGAGCACAACTAGTATATTCAAACCTTAATGTATTCCTTAAGATTTTAGATACTTTTTGTAGATCTGGTTAAGTAGATAGTAGAATGGTCCTTACATTGTCCTAGTACATGTATTGGTTAAAATATGTTTCAACCACAGGATATTTAGCAGTGTGTGCAGCAAGTTATCTCGTACATACACAACAACACTACCTTCCCACAATGCACCACACGTATTTGTTGCCAAATGTTATTATTTGCTGAACTGTAAGTTGACCCATTTTAGCCCTCTGACTTTACTACACATCATGGAGGGCCAAAGACGCTTAATTATCCTGCAGGAGGGCTAATTTGGCCAACAGTGCTTTGTTAAAGAGACATACATACATCATAAAGAGAGTCCATAATTCCTAATGCAACTTGTCACTACAAGTAAGACGACCATTTAAAATTGGCAATTTGGAAGGCTTAGCTTCATTGTCAGTTAGAGGAGGGAGCCACACCAGCTAGCATTGTATTTTATCATTACATTGTATATAGTAAAGCTTTACATGACTATATTATTTTCCTGCAAGTGGTTTAAAGGAATTGAGTATCTTAACCTGTCGTGAAATGTACGCTGAAACCTTAGTATTAGTTGTAATAATATATTAAATAATACATAGGCTGATTCAAGCTCTTGTTAAGATGTAGCTGAAAATCATTCACCAGTCTCAGGTGCTCTTGCAAAAGATATCAGTATTCATGGGGTAATATTTTTAATAAGGCACATTGTCAGGAACCATTCACAACTGTACACAGACAAGTCCCCAAACACAAAATGCAAAGACTTTTTAAACGGGATCTTGTATAATATAATACAGAAGCTGGATCGTGACACACACAACATACAGTTTTCTGTGGTTTCATGGTTCAACTTGTTTTTTGGTACAGAATCATTGCAAGCGGCATCACAACTTTCTTGGAAGCCTCAGGACTGAGGCTTTTCAGGAAAAAGAGCTTAGAAAGCAATTAACGATGGCCCTTTTTAGCCCTTTTTTTGTTTATTTTGTATTGCTAAAATTAAGCTACTCTAATAATTCAACGTTAAAACGTGTAATTTAACTAATTATGAAAGGTAAATGTAGAGATATGTCTCTGTATTTTTTATCACTTTTTACACAAAAATGTATTGTAAGCTCTCGAGCAAGGACCTCAAAAGCCCACCATTCCTGACTGGAACTTTGTATAAAACTATAAGGCCTGATGGCAAGCTTATGGGCAGGGTACTTGACTGGTGTGTCCATATGTGTTAATGTATATTTGTTATGTGCTTTAACTGCCCCACTTACATTGTACAGCACTGGGTAATTTGTTGGCGCTTAATAAATAAAAGATAATAATGATAATAACAATTATATAATTATAAATGTCATTGTTTCTTTTAGTTTGTTTCTTCCAGCTTAATAAGCTAAACCAAATTGACTGTCTCTTTCTTAATGGTACTTGTTATGTTGCCATACAAGCAATTTTACCTGTCCTAATGGACATGCTACATGACAATGCACTTCTGCATTGATTGACATACCTGTTCTGTCACTCTACATCCATTACATTTAAAACCATCTATGCATCTTAAATATACCACTTCATGAAACACTTTGTCACCATGTTGCAAGTACAATGCCAGAGGGAAGACTGCATCTGATTTCTATATATATATGCTTTTGCATTTTCCTTGTGCATTTTGATAAATCAATGAAGGATGCAACCATTGGTCAGCAGTGTGTAACGTGATGGTCCTTTTTAGATGAAGCTTAAAAATAAAATCCTCCAACATTTTTAGTACAGACATAAAGATTAAACTATATGAACAAAAGTATTGGGACACACCTCTTAATTATTGAACTCAAGTGTTTCACCCATAGCCACAGATGTATAAAAGCAAGTACCTAGTCAGTCTGCATTGGAAAACATTTGTGAAGAGCTCATTGAATTAAAGTGTGGTACTTTGACAGGATGCCACCTTTGCATTAAGTCAGTTTGTGAAATTTCATCCCTGCTAAATATTTTGCGTTCAACTGTAAGTGGTATTATTGGAAGCAAGGAAAGTATTCAGAGTGTGGTTCTTATCTGCCGTCACTTTCTATGTTTATGAACAGCAGCATAGGAAGCAGAAGACCACGTAAGGTCACAGAGCAGAGTCACCAAGTGCTGAAGTGCATGGTATGTAGAAATTATAACCAAAAATAAGCAGCACAACAGCTGAGGATCATACATTTAACGCCACAAACTCAAAGAAAACCCTTGCCTGAAAGCTATTCAATAAGGTGCGCAGGGTGTCCGAGCACCTAAAATGGATACATTTTTGCCCGTACATTTCAGACCATCAAATTGTTCTTGTAATTTCCACTTGACCTGACTAAACTAAATGTACACACCATAGAAGAGCCAATTAAACACACATGCGCAGTCAAGCTAAAATAAACATCCACACGGACTGTTAACCCTTTTGGTGCGCCACATGCTATGTACCAATCAGTCCGGTCCTGGGCCTATTTTAAGGTAGGGGCCTGGAGCTGCAGCTCCATCAGCCCCTAAGTCAATCCGGCCCTGCCGCGGGCCCGGTCGCAGTTGCTGCTTGCTCCGGCAACAAGGTAAGTAGGGTGAGGGAGGGGGGTGCAGTGAGAAGGGGCAGAGGGGGGTTAGATAGTGAGAAAGGGGGAGAGGGGATAGATAGTGAGAGGGGGTACATATTGAGAAGTGGGGAAGGGGGTACATAGTGAAAAGGGGGAACATAGTGAGAAGTGGCAGATAAGATAAGATAGGGAGAGGGGGTAGTGTGAATGCGTATGAGAATGAATGAATAAATGTGTGGATGAATTGTGTGAATGTGTATAACAATTAATGAATTCATGTGTGGATGAATTGCTTGAATGATTTGTGAGACTGCATTAATGAATCTGTTAATGATTTTTGTGAATGAGTGAGTAAATGCAAAGATGGTGCATGAAGGGTGGGCTTTAACAATAAATAAATAAATAAAAATGGGCTGCTCAGGCTTAAATGCCCAGGCCTATTTTTTGTCCCAGTCCGGGCCTGCTTGGAAGCGAAGACGGTAGGGAGACATTGAGAGAGCATGATAGTGGACGAGAGAGTGTCGGAGAATATGAGTGAGAACGTGAATGAGGGTGAGTGACAACGAATTTCTTTTTTTTTTTTTTACGTATGTTCAGATCTATGATCTACCTGTATGAGCTACTTAAGTTGGAGTTCATCTGTATTATATTTTTATTTGTTATTAGACTTAGATTTTCACTAATTAAATGATATTTAGCAATCCAGTTCTCACTGATGGAACAATCTATCCAATGCAATTGTTTACCTTTCTTCTGATTGTAGTCTTTTTCTGACAGATTCTTGAAAACACTAACTGCCAGTAGAACAATGTTGTTCCATTAAGGTCATGGATCCTTTTGTTCCAAGTTATTGCTTGCAATTGATTAGCATCTCTTGCTTGATGTACTTTTCCAGTAGCTTGAGGCTTGTCTGGCCTTGCGAACTGTTAAAAAAAAAAAAAAAAAAAAAAAAAAAAAACATGAAGTAAAGAATATCCCAGACTTAACATTAAATATAAAGGTATTATTGTTTCAATTTTGAAAGCTTCCTGGTACTGTTTGTAGAAATAGGGTGTGTGGTACTCCAGGAATATTTTCAGAGCCGTTTCGTCAACACACAGAAGAGCATTGTATTACTGTTTTAATGCACCAATGCAAAGAAGAATCCCACTGAATGAAAAATTATACAATGTATATAACATGATACGATGTAATATATATATATATATATATATATATATATATATATATATATATATATATATATATAAAACAAAACTAGATTCTGGAGTGCATATCATAGAAGAGTGGATGTTATATGCCATTCTTGCAGACTACTCTTTCGGTGTAGAACATATTTTGTAATGCTGAGTTAATAAAGATACCATTAAACATGTAATATTACCAATTAGGGTCGTTTTATAATCTAGATCTTAGTCTCATAGTCAGACCTAGTTGAGGTCTGATTATAAGACGACCCGATTATGAGACGAGGGGTATTTTTCAGAGCATTTGCTCCGGAAAAAACCTTGTCTTATAATCGAGCAAATACGGTATATATAGTAATCTTGTTGATGTGGCTTTGAAGTGAGTAATATTTCCTACCTAGGTATTTTAATGAAAAGGTTTAACCAAAGGCAAAGGTATTTTTAGGTTTCATAGCTAACCGGGAGTTCTTGGCTAAACACACAGGTCAGGTTCGGAAGGTCTTGGGTAACCCTAGGGCCAAAAACCCCCAAACTGATTTCAACCTGACTGTATCTCAGCTGTATTCAACAGGTACTTTATAATACAGAAAGAGACCAATACTTGGCTTGTACAGGCGGGGAAAGATTTAGTAAAAAGGATATATAAGCAAAATACCAAATATACTTAAATAATGTCAAGGCTTGCAATTCAATGTTAATTCCAAGCCTTGATATTATTTAAGTATAGTTGGTATTTTTCTAATATATCCTTTTTACTACATTATGTTTAAAGTGGGATTTAGTCTTGCTGTCTGATTTATTTTTTTTATGATAATTTTGCTTCATGGGTTTATTAGTTACCCCTTTTTTGAGACAAACCGAATAGGCTATTTCTGCTTTTATCACTTTTCAGCCTCTGAATTTCTGATACACTAGATGGCTGTGGCTCCCTGGTGACATGAATTATACAATCTGATTTGACACATTACAGCCCAAAATGACACTGCCAGCTCAGAAAATTGTCTTCTTTTGAACATTGCTAGAGCAGTATTTCCCAGTTGGATTTTTTGGAAAATCTACTGGGACAGTAAATTCGGTCATTTCCCAGAAAGAAGCCATAGAAAATCTATAACGTTTCTAACTGCCAATAAGCTTTTTAAATAAATGCTCCCTTTTCCTGAATATTCCATATGCAGTTATGAAATCTGTTCACAAACCTATTAAGAAAGAACCCTGATCTCAGTATGTAATCTACAGTCAGGTCTAATTTTGTTTAGCGAAATTTTGTTTAGTGTGTAAACTGAATCAAAGTTTGGTTTGCTGGTTTTATTGAATATCACACAAATATTGAGGGCAAAATTCAGTGTATTCATTGATGACCACAAGTACCTGCACTATGAATTTGTGTGGGCCAACCAAATATTTCAATGCACCAAAAAGTCTCTAAAGATACTGTACAGTTTCATTTATACAAAACATTGATGGAATTCTATTAAGGAAGAAGCAAAATATTGGTAGAAGAGACCTCTGTGGTCCAAAAAGCTTATGTGACTGCATCTTACTCTGTTGGCCCAGAAAATTGTCCTAGTTAATAAACCTTAGCAGATCTGCAATTTAATTCTTCCCTTTGAAGATTTCTAAAACAACCCAAACTGAACAAAAACTGAACATCTTATAAATTTAAATAAAAGCATTTCAAATACCCAAGGGGTGTCTAATTTAAAAAAATGAATGGTTTGATGGGGTAAATTGAAGTGGCCGGGCTCAAAGATAGGGCATAGGCACAGACTGACCGAAATGGGGAAAAAAAAGCGCACTTCCAAAATGTGGCCTTTTAACCCCAAACACCAGTCAAACCCATACATGTGGGGTATGACTGTATTGGGGAGATGTTCCTGAACACACATTCGGGTGTTATTTGATAGTGACGTATACCTGGAGCTATAAATTTATACCCAAAGTACAATTTGTGTAAAAAAAATACCAAAAAAAATACTACCACAAAGTGTGGCAAAGGCTGGTGGTAGAATCTGATGCATGGAAAGGGTTAAATACTACCATTTTAAGTACCTTGGGGTGTCTAGTTTTCAAAAATATATGGTATGATGGGGTAAACTGAATTAGCTTCAAAGATGGTCCTATTAGGACATGGGGGCAGAATGACCAGATGTAAAAGTTCCAAGTTAAAAAATGTGCACTTCCTAAATGTGGCGTTTTACCTCCCAAACAACCTGACAAACCCATGCATGGGGGGTATGACTGTACTCGGGAGATGTTGCTGAACACATATTGGGGTGTTGTTTGAAAGTGTTGTATACCAGGAGCTGTAAATCCATACCTGAAGAGCAATTTTAGCGATAAAAAACACCAAATAAATTACTACCACAAAGTTTGACAAAGACTGGTGGTAGAATTAGTGCATGGAAAGAGTTAAAATTCTAGCATTTGAAATACCTTGGGGTGTCTAGTTTTCAAAAATATATGACTTGATGGGGTAAATTGCGTTGGCCGGCTTCAAAGATACCCGAAATGGCACATGGGGGGAAGAATTACCAGATTTGGAAAAAACGCTACTTGTACTTAATGCTCCATAACGTGCAGAAAAAAAGCAAAAAAACCATAAAAACATTGGGTATTTCTAAACTCAGGACAAATAGTAGAATATATTTAGTAGGTTTTTTCATTAGCTTTTTTGGATGAGTAAAAGATTTTTGGGGTAAAAGTCAGAAAATAGTTTTTTTTACATTTTTCATCATATTTTATTGGGAAATTAGATAATATGATCAAAACAATGGTATCTGAAGAAAGCCCTTCTTGTCCTGAAAAAAACAACATATAATGTGTTGGGTTCACTAAATGAGTGAGGAGAAAATTACATCTAAACATGAACACCGCAAAAGTGTTAAAACAGCCTCGGTCACAATGGTACAAAAGGTAAAACACAGCCTGGTCCTTAAGGGGTTAATGCCTAAACCTTGGCAACAAAAGTGAGTACACCCCTAAGTGGAAATGTCCAAATTTGGCCCAGAGTGTCAATATTTTGTGTTGTCACTAGGGCTGAAACAACGAATCGATAAAATCGATAATAATCGATAACGGAAATCGTTGTCGACGATTTCCGTTATCGATTAATCGAGTGATCGATTCGTTGTTGGAGCACTCGGCTCCATTTACTTACCTCCGCGAGCGTTCCCCGCTTCCGCTACACGCGCCTTCTTTTAGTTGCGGTTCGCTCTGTGCGAGTGGCTCCATTCGCACAGAGCGATTCGCGGGGGTGGGGGTGGGGTTTCAGGGGATGCAGGGCAGAGTGGGGGTGGGGGGGGCAGAGTGGGGGTGGGGGGGCAGGCCAGGGTAGGAGACTGAGTGCAGGGCAGGGTGGGGATGCAGGGCAGGGTGTGAGTGTGGGGGCAGGGCAGGAGACTGGGTGCAGGGCAGAGTGGGGGTGGGGGTGCAGGGCAGAGTTGGAGACTGGGTGCAGGGCAGAGTGTGAGTGTGGGTGCAGAGCAGAGTGGGTGCAGGGTGTGAGTGTGGGGGCAGGGCAGAATGTGGGGGCAGGGCTGGGTGCAGGGCAGAGTTGGAGACTGGGTGCAGGGGCACAGTGCAAAGTGCCAGGGCTGGGTGCAAAGTGCCAGGGCTGGGTGCAAAGTTCTGGGTGCAAAGTGCCAGGGCTGGGTGCAAAGTGCTGGGTGCAAAGTGCCAGGGCTGGGTGCAAAGTGCCAGGGCTGGGTGCAAAGTGCCAGGGCTGGGTGCAAAGTTCTGGGTGCAAAGTGCCAGGGCTGGGTGCAAAGTGCTGGGTGCAAAGTGCCAGGGCTGGGTGCAAAGTGCCGGGTGCAAAGTGCTGGGTGCAAAGTGCCAGGGCTGGGTGCAAAGTTCTGGGTGCAAAGTGCCAGGGCTGGGTGCAAAGTGCTGGGTGCAAAGTTCTGGGTGCAAAGTGCCAGGGGTGGGGCAAGGTGCTGGGTGCAAAGTGCCAGGGCTGGGTGCAAAGTGCCGGGTGCAAAGTGCTGGGTGCAAAGTTTCTTGAACAGTAATAGTCCACCTCTTTTCAGAATGTTTGGGGTTATTTTGTTTCATAAATATTGTGTTTGGGTTTTTGTACTTTGAAAATATTGTTTTTTTATTACATCATAACAAAATAAGAATGTTAATGTAAATTTTAAGTTGTTTTTTAACATCCAGTTCATTAAATTATTTTAAATAAACAAAAAATTTGCATATTGTTTTTTTTAATCCGATTAATCGATTAATCGAAAAAATAATCGGCCAACTAATCGATTATTAAAATAATCGTTAGTTGCAGCCCTAGTTGTCACCATTATTTTCCAGCACTGCCTTCACCCTCTTGGGCATGGAGTTCACCAGAGCTTCACAGGTTGCCACGTTTGTGAGAGGCTGTAAATGTTAATCTATAACAGAAAATGTTTGGTGGCTCTGCTTTGAACATATCGTTTTGCAGATTTCTCGGAGGTCATGTTTATTTCCAAAGCATTCCTTACGAGTCAACTCAGTTCAGTGACTGGCATGTACAAATAGCTGCCTCTTTAAGAAATAGAAATGTATTTGTGTTCATGGTTTGCCATAAATGGGACTTTTGCAAGACTGCACATCTCAGATGTATTATTATTACATAGATTTTCCAGCTACAAGCATTACTGCGACACTCATAATACATTCTAGCTCTGGTGCAGAACTGGAATAACAACGCGGCTGCAAAGTCAAAAATCTTGTTTGATTTATGATTCTACAGCTCAAGACTAAGGGACTGCTGATGTTTTGAATACTTAACATCTGAATTTTATTACAAATAAGAAACCGGGTGCCCCTTGTGAGTGCTGCAAAAAAAAAAAAAAACAACAGACAAGCTAATAAATTATGTTGAGTGGTTTTGTGGTTAATTGTCTTAATCAGTTAATGAAGGAAGTATTGCAAAGCTCAGTGCAAAAGGTAATTGCTCACTGTGTAACCTCCGATGCTCCTGGGTGCTCTGGGTCCCTGCAACCCCACCACAGCCGGTAGACTTTGTTGCATACTTTTGTTTATCTTAATGCCCTTAATACAAAGTCTTGGTACTGAAAGGGTTATTTGGGCTGGCGTCTTTGTTTTTAACTGTTTAGTATCAAAGTCACCACCCAGGCCAACCCATATAACTAATAACTGATAATTTAGTATCGCTTGAGAATATATTGTTTGGAGACATCCATGTACAGTATTTCTTGCAAATATATTATTTGTATTTTCATTGTAACAAGGCATGTGACTTGTCTATTTTTGGTTGTTTTACCAAATCCTGAAAACCACACTCTTTGAGGGCTGTGAGAAGAATGGACTATGATACTCCCAACCTACACGACCACCAGAAGAAAGGCTGCAGGGAATGTGGCCAGTTGCCAGTTGCAACTCCATTCTTATTCTGTTTTCTACATTGTTGCTAATGTCACAAAACCATTTGCAAAAAAAAGGGATTAACAATACTGAACTAGATCTTTAAAAGCGAGAGTGCATACCTGTGTTTACATCATTTTATCATATGTCAGTCTTACACCTAACCCTATATCTGTGACACTTTATGTCCTGGATAGATCTAACTGGCCCTTTGTATTTGCTGCTGGTGGTAACTAGGTGCCAGTTAGTAAATGAGATTATGCTTAGATTCTAATATAATAACTGGTCTTTATAAAAACACACTCTGACCTGTTCGTGTATTCATAAAAAACCCACAATCTCCGATAAGTATGAAGGACAGTATTGTCTGATCACGCAGCCTATCTGGCCGCTCTACAATTGGGTCATGGAGGATTTCTACCACATCTATACAGTAAGAGTTCATTTCTTCGTTTATTGTTGCATCTAAAACAACAAAAGTTTTTGAGATACTTTGACGTAGTAGCGAGTTAAGCAATATATACGGCTATATAGTGTGACAGAATCTCCAATATTTATGCCTTAGAAATGTGTTTTTTGAATGTTTTTCTCTGGGTAGGCGCTGAATTCTTGCTTTGTTTTCTGTACTTATTGGTCATTATTATTCTAGCACCAGCCCTGAAATTTTATTCTTCTATATATTTTGATTCTTCATCTACATGTTAATTAATGTGTTGATCCTTTAGATCAGGGGCGTCCAACATGCGGCCCGCGGGCCAAATGCGGCCCGCGGGACCTTGAGGTGCGGCCCGCGTGAGATCGGCAGCCAGGATCACAAGAGCCCTGCTGCTTACTTGTGGGAGGTCTTATTGTCCTGCACAGAGGAAGCGGGAGGCCACGCCCCCTGCTGAAGTCTGTGAGCGGCATCGAGAGCTGTAGTGCAGGTAAGGGGGTGGGTGTTTGAATGAGTATGCCTGATTGAGGGAATGAATCTGTGAATGAATGAATTTGTGTGTGTGTGTGTGTGTGTGTGTGTGATAGCATGGATGTGTAAGTGCTGGAATCTAGGCATGATGGGACTGTGATTGCTGTCAGCAATCACACTCCTATCATGCCAAGTCAGCCAATACATGCTGAAACCTGGCTAGCTGCCCCCTTGTGTATTGATGCTGCCAGCAGTAAGGGGTCTGCACATCACTTACAGCCACCCTGTACCAGCATGTCCTGGCTGATTTGGGATGATAGGAGTGTGATTGCTAACAGCTAACAGCAATCTGCTAACAGCAGTCACAGTCCCATCATGCCTAGGTTCTAGCATTTACTGGTTGCCTGGGTATAAAAAGAGTGTGTTTGCTGTTAGCAATCACACTCCTATCATGTGAGGTCAGCCAGTACATGCTGAAACCTGGCTAGCTGCCCCCCTTGTGTATTGATGCTGCCAGCAGTATGGGGTCTGCACTTACAGCCACCATGTACTGACTGACTTGGGATGGTAGGAGTGTGATTGCTAACAGCAATCTGCTAACAGCAGTCACAGTCCCATCATGCCTAGGTTCTAGCATTTACTGGTTGCCTGGTATAAAAAGAGTGTGTTTGCTGTTAGCAATCACACTCCTATCATGCCAAGTCATATATTTTTTATATTTTTTTGTCCAATTGTGGTGTTACTTTTAACAAGTGTGGTTAACGCACTAAAATTGGACAAAAAAATGCAATAACCATTAATTTATATATGATTGTTGACAGCAATCACACTCCTATCATGCCCAGCCAACCAGGTTTTGTGTCGTTTACTTTATTTTAATCTGCATATTTTATTAAAGGCCCTCGCACATATACAATTCTGATGAAGTGGCCCACTGCAGAAAAAACTTGGACACCCCTGCTTTAGATTATTTGCCTTATATACTTACTTAGGGATATATTTGAATTAAATAATAAATACCTGATAACCTGCCCGGACTTTTAGGTGAGTTTTACGGCATCCAATCCATCAGCAGCTCAGGTGCTGTAGCGTGCGTCCAGTGGCTGGATATGCCCGCACGCTACGTGAGCATAAAAGCAAAGTGTGTGTGGCTGACATTGGGTACATGGGAAAACTGAACTGCTTGGTGGATAATAAGACGGGTTCTATTTCATGAAAAGTATGCTTTGTTTTGCGTTATTTGTTGGGACTGCCTAAGGCAATGTAATAACAAGACCTTTTATAAGTTTGCAACAGCAGAGAAGACATATGGACAATCAATAATGCAAAGCTATCTGTTTTTGTTATGTTTTGCTTATGCATCTGCATTACCCAAGAAGCTTAGAAACAAGATTTCAGTAAATAAATATGTGATACTCGTCTAATCCTTACTGATATCATGGATGTTTCTTTTTTTCTTTATAGAAATCTGGCATTAAATGTTTGCTTGTTTATTTTTCTATAAATGCCTTGGAATTTATCACTTTCAGTCTCCCCAGATTTCCGGAAGCATTTCTAAATTGATTACAGGATAAGCATCCCTTTCCAGTAAATGCAATAAGCTTTATGGTTTTGTGGTGTTACATTTTCTCCTTGTATATTTGTTACATTGAAGACTCAGGATGTACAAGGATGTGGGGGTTGGGTTTTCTAGATCATACATTAGAATTTAGGAAAGAAACAATGTTATGTAAACTGTGACATACCCTGACCTGGACCGACAGGCCCAGGGCACGGCATTCCAGCTGGTACAAAACCGGGGTGCAGATTGCCCTCTTGGGCATGATGTCATATCCCGGCGCTCCGTCTATTAAAGGCGCGAAGCTCCTTTCAGTGTACCTGGGATGCCAGCCACTGAAGGGAAAGTGGCTGGGGGTCTGACCCCAATAGAAAATATATCACTGTATACAAAACTGATAAATGTTTCCAGCCTTGCATATGTCCTTATTTGTTTTATGGGGGTTTTGTGTGTATTTATTTTGCTGGTACTTCTACTGGTCCTTGATGCACTAATGCACACTTGATGTTATTTTCCTGAATAATAGCATGAAAGGATTCCTCAGCCTTACACAGAGAGTTGCAGACAATGGTAACTCACAATGTGTATGATTTTGTTAGTTGTTTACCAAATAATACTTGTCAGGTACCAATCTTATGGTCAAAACTTGAATATGGTTATATAGTGTCTCCATTTTCAGTGGGCAGTCCCCTAACTGAAGACTCTGCTCACGGAAATATCCCCTGCACCCTCATTAAGCCTAAAAATTAATTACATCCCTTTTTTCCGATAAATTCCTTAAAAAATATTTAGCATACCACTATAAAAACCCACATAACTCTTAGAAAACATTAGCTATTCCAAATCTGAAAAAAAAATATAAGTTAAATTAATGAATATAACTTGTACTTGTACTTGAAAAAAAAATGTACATCATTAAAAAGATCTCATTAGCTTTAAGTGAAGGTACTGGGGATCAGTGACTCTGCTCTTTTTAACTAAAGAGACCTGGTTAGGTCTCTTCTGTTTTGTCTGAGGGTATTCCTGAAAGGACATAGGAAAGGTAAGACTGGGATTCCTCATGAAGCTCAATAGATCACCTCTTCTTTTTAACCCTTTCAGGGCTGACTATGTATGACATACATGGCTGGCAAAGTGGACCCAGGATGCCAACCACATATATATGTGGAAGCACTGTAGTGTGCCTTCTCCACGATCACATTCTCTAGTGCTGTAGGGCTGAGATCTATTTTCATGTTAACTACAAGTCCATTTTACATTGACCCCAATTCATTTTATTGTATGCAAAATATCTTTTATGAAAGAAAATTAGATTTCTCTCCCATTTATCTCCTCACCTGTCTGCCTCAAAACTTCTCTGTAGACCACAAACAGTACTACAAAGTATGATTATTTTGTCTGTTTTGTATATATTTGTTGTTGTTGTTGTTGTTACATAAAGTGTTTGGTACACATGGAACCATAGTTTTTACAAATCACATTTCATTTTTTCTTTCTTTTTTTTCTTCTTCTTAGCTCCATATCAATATACAGACCAAAGGAGAATCCAAACGTATTTGATGCAGCTGCTTTTTTCCAAAGTGTGGGCAACTTCCTGGGGATCTTTGCTGGTTCATTTGCAATGGGCTCAGCTTACGCCGTAGTCACAGCTTTGATATCCTTTGAATTCTATTTTTTGTTTTCTGCTCAGGAATGAATGAGACAAATGTTTACATGAATGAAGAGGTATCTTTTTTGGAAGGGTTGAATATTCAGCAGTACCAAGACTGATGTGTCTAATGCTGCATTTAGTAACAAAAGTGTTGAATTCAGCAGAGTAGGCAGAACAACACCTTTAGTATAATAATTTGCATATAGTCCTATGAAGTCACAAAGAAGGTAACAGTGTTTGTCCTAATCTTTTCATTTGCTTGCATTTCTGCTATTGTTTAGATTAACTATTTGTTAATTTAGGAAAACGTAAGAAGTTTATTGTAAGTCATTTAATATATAATAATTCTAATTTATCTTTATACTTAATGTCGGAGGCTTTTCATCATCAAACATTCCATGAATACATGATTTAATAGATGATTTAATTTAAATTGATTTAATTTATTAAAACTAGCTCGTGCCTTTTGTTTGTATGTCTTTGTGTATGCTGGCTTTTAATACCCATATGTTACGTATTTTGTTAATATGTACTCATATTACATAGGATAGAATTACTTAGGGTAGAATTATAAAACTTACAAAAAAGTAACAGATCCACTTTATAATGAACAGTAAGATGGAGTGTACCTGGGGGCACAAGGCACTAAAATTAATTTAGGTCTATCATTACTCATAGTTTTGTGTAAGTGGTACTGAATTAGGATTTCACTCAGACGTGAGCCCTGTCCCTGATAAGGAAGACTAGTCGTTGTTGCTGGACATCATTTACATTCACTATAAAAAGTACAGAACAAGTGACATTTCAGTTAATAGCCTTTTATTTACCACAGCCATTAACTTTATCACTTGCTATAAACTTTTCACGAACATGGTTCAAAAGGTTGTGCATAAAATTCCTCCGGAAAATCAATTTTGGGATTTCAAGGCTGTACTCACAGGAGGGTTTTTTAAGCTAGCAGGGCAGAATACTTACTGTAACATCTCACATATAAAAGGTATGTATTAAGTATGAACATTTAAACACTGAAGTATTAGAATGTACAGTTGCAATCAAAATTATTCAACTCCCATTGCAAACCAGGTTTATTGTCAAACTTTACAGGCTTTCGGCTGTTTGCAATGAATAAATCAAACAAAAGCAAATGAAATAGCTCCACACAACAAATGCTTCAATGGGATTACCAGCATCTCTGTCCTTCTTTACATAGTAATACATTATGATGTCCTATTTGCCCAGAACCCTGAATATTGCATACAACGACCAACCAGTGGAACTGATCACTATCTTGACCCCAATGGGACACTTGGTGCATATCTGAATTAGTATTATGGGATTTGCTGGCAGCTGCAGCTGGTATTTCAGGTACTAACTATCCATCGACTGCAGGAGTTAGATGAAGCATGTTTGTGCAAACATACAGTGAATTTCATGAAAATGTTTAATATTATTTAACATATCTTAACAACTATCCAGACAAAAACATTTAGGAAATTATAACCAATCTGTGTTTGTTGACAGGAGAGCTTGAGGAGTTTTGTAATTCAGCTTATTCACTTCACTATATATTATGAAAGCCCAACCACAGTGATCTTCTCCAGGAAAAGCCTTCTTAGTAGGGTATGAGCTCAGGAGGACATCTCATTAAAAGATAACACAGAGATAGTGTAACACAATATTGAAAATGAGCAATACGTGGGAGTATACACTGATCAGCCATAACATTATGACCACCTGCCTAATATTGTGTAGGTCCCCCTTTTGCCACCAAAACAGCCCTGACCTATCAAGGCATCGAGTCCTCTGAAGGTGTGCTGGGGTATCTGACACCAAGGGGTTAACAGCAGATCCTTTAAATCCTGTAAGTCGTGAGGTGGGGCCTCCATGGATCGGACTTTTTTGTCTAGCACATCCCATAGACCTGGGGAATTTGGAGGCCCCCAAGTCAACACCTTGAACCATTTCTGAACCATTTTTGCTTTATGGCATGAAAGAGCGTACATGGTCTGCAACAATGCTTAGATAGGTGGTACACGTCAAAGTAAAATCCACATGAATGGCAGGACCCATGAAAGATGCCATGATAACAAGATTATCAGTGTTATTCACTTCACAGTTAGTGGTTATGTTATGGCTGATTGGTGTGTGTATTTATGTATACACTTACAAAAAGTATTTAACCCCTTAAGGACAATGGGCGGGCTTTGTCATTAAGGGGTTAATAAAGCAGGATCATCAGATATAAAACACCATATTTCTACAATTCCTAAAACAAATAAAAATGGCACAGTATCATCATCCAAATGTGTTAATAAACGGAGATACACTTTAAAGAAGTAATGGAGGAGTACTTTTAAGGGTTGCTGCAAGTGTTTATTTTGAAAAATTTCACCATTGATTTTGATTATTAAGGTTGGCTTTCTAGTTGGGGGAACTGTCTAGTGTTGGCTTTTCATAAGGAATAGCAAACTCTTCTGCCATTTGTCTTGCCAATGCTCCATGTAGTGAATAAACCCCAAAAGCGCACATTGCAAGCAATTTTCTCTGCAATATACGGTATGTGCACGAATATAGGCCGCACTTTTTTCCCCTATAATCGCGGTTTAGCCCAGGAATGCGCCGGGCAGGCAGCAGGGTTAGGATACAGATCCCCCGCAGCGCTGCAGGGGACCTGCATCCTATACTCCGATACGCTGAGACAGCCTCCCTGCCAGCACTTTCCACTGGGGGAGTGCCGGCATGGGAGATTGTCTAAGCGCATCCCGCAAACGTTAACCGGCTGCGGCGATGCGCGTAAACTACTTCCTCTGTCGGCACGTCTGCTTTAACAATATCCCTTGCCGGCACTTCCCACGGCGGAAGTGCCAGCACCAGAAGTTGTCTAGGCGTATTGCGCAGATGTCCCCGCTAGCCCTACTAGACCCCCGTGACTCTGCATTGGTAAATCTAGGTGGGGGCATATCCCAGGGGGGGCAGTGTGGCAGCATATCTGGGGGGGGCAGAGTGGCAGCATATCTAATCCATTAAGTTGTTTTTTTTCTAAGAATTAAAATTTTTCTTTAAAAAAGCACCTAACTTTTAGGGTGCGGCCTATAAACGAGCCAATGCGGTATTTTTTTTAGTCCCAAGTGAGTTTATTAGGGAGTAATAGACAATGCTGAATTATTCCTATGACAGCCATGTGTTTTCCTTAATAGCTATTGGTCACTTGACAAAATTTACTAAGCTATGCGAGTTTCCGATGCTGGAGACCGGACTGTTTTTTCTGCTGTCGTGGAGTGCTTTCTTATCTGCAGAAGCAGCAGGACTCACAGGTAAGACTCAAATTGTCACAGTTTATGAAGAAAACTTGTATATGTGTATTGTTTGTGGACTAATGCAGAATACACATTTCTTACTAGCAAATAGTTTTATTCCATAAACCTTTTCATTTTCGAGAGACTAATCGTGAAGGCATCATGCTGTTTCTTACGTCAGTAGTCTCACCAGGTTGTGGTGTCCCAATAAACACTGTTCATGTTTCCATTAGAAATACACTCAAAATCAAGATAAATATATGACTTAAAATTTCATAGAAAACATAAATTTGTCCTATATATCTGTCTACCTTTCTAGCCTCATAGGCAGGCATATATTTATCAGTATAAATGAGATGTCCTGCAGTAATACTATTTTCAGTTATTATTTGAAGTATAATATTATTTCTTAATTGATTAATATATATATATAACATATAAAATCCTATTAGTAAATACTTTAGTTGTTGATAATTGTTAATTTAATTTACGTGTCAGAAATGAAGATCTGTTATGTTAGAACTGAACAGATGCTTCACATCAGAATACCTTAAATTGTTTTGAAGGGATTTTTGTTATTTCCAGCAGCTATGCTATGCTTTAACTCGATGGATGGTAGGAAACCAAACCTTCTTTTGAGCATTTTTTTGCTGAGATCTCTGAAGGTCTCTCAAATGTTACTCTGTAGGCTGTATGGCTTCCAGGGATTCCTCGGAATGTACACATTTACATTTGATAGTGGGTACAAAATGCTGGTCTGGACCCACAGAGCATTTAGCATTGTGCTTAAAGGGGAAGTCCCATGAGGGGAAAAAAATACACTTGTCCGTAAATACAGTCCTACATACAGTAATATAGATGAGAATTGCAGATAACTTTTTACTTAATTGTGCTCCAAAAAACTAAATGTATCTGCAGGCTGCCGTTGTTGTCAGTAATGTAATATGTTGAGAGACTATTCCTGTTCAGACATCATGCTTTTTTACCACAGACAGAAAGAGAAGTCTGAGTATTGGTCTCATTGGGCTAAGATAATAAAGCTAGAACACATACAAATGGCTAATAAACTGTTGTTTGAAACATATATTATGCAAAAAGTTGAACTGGTTTAAAAATAATCAGCACAATAATGGCAGAAGTTTTCTTTTAAGACAAAACCAGCTCTATTTCTGTAGGTGCTGTAGGTAGATGTATTCTGATGTTTGCATACTCTTTCGTACTTATACGCTGATAGCGGCTTTTAGTGTATTGGATCTGTAGTAAGAACACAAGTAAGACCACAAATGGGACCATTCAATTAGACTGTAAGCTCTATGGGGCAAGGAATTCCTTTCCTTATATATCAGTACCTATTGGACTTTAAACGAATAATCTGCCCTAATATACAATATTAATAAAATAATAGATTATGAATAGTTAGCCTTTTTGACGCAGTAGAAAATGTTGTTTGATTTTTCTTGCTACAACAGAATTTAAAAAAACCAGAAAGCAATCAGATAAAAGTGAATTCACTGCGTAGATTGCAGTACAGCATGATCATCTGTGTTTAGGACGCTCAGAAGTGGCTGCGGATGTAATAAATCACAGTGCGATGTAAAGCCACCGCCTGTAAGTCACGGATTAGGGTCCTTATTCCAAAAGCCTTGACTTTGCTTGAGGCTGCTGTGAAGATTTTAATAACCGCAGCATACACTTGGATTACCCCGGCTCGCAGGGAACAGTTAATATATGGCAAGTCTAGACTACAGTGAAGCAATCGTCGCAAAGGGACCCTCTGATTAACAGCTTGAGATTCTGTTTGATTTGTGCTCCGCTCTTCGACTAAAGTATACTTGCCAATGCAGGTTTGGAGAACTTTTTATTAAAATCTATGAGGAAAGTAATATTCAGTAATTCAGTGTAATGGCTTCTGTGTTATTTGTCTGCGACTCCTTCTTTTGTCTCTCTTGAAATTCCTCTCTTATGGGTTTCCTGTGTCTTCTTCAACCTACTTTTTTTTTTACTCTTTGTCTTCTTCCCTTGACTTGAGAATTGCAAGGCCAAATGTAAACGAAGGTTACCCAGACTTTGCTATTATTAATTATTTCTCAAAGAATTAGCAATAACGTTGTTCTTTAAAACATAACTTATTATTTATTCATTGATTTATATATTGCCATCATATTCCGCAGTGCTGTAGTGGGTAAACTGAGCATAACACATAAAGCACTACATAATTGTTTTACAGGAATTATTAAATCACTTTAGAAGAAGGGAAGATAGGTGTGCAGCCTGGAGAACTGAGGGGGATAAACATGTTTAGTCCCCTGGAGAATGGCGCATAATGCTCATGTTTTAGCTCCCTATCATGCAGCCATGTAATAGTAAGAGCAACGTGCCTCTGATCTCTTCTTTTTTTTATTTTTATTTTTTTTTTGTAGCAGGCACATCTCGACTCATAACTGAACAATGCAATGCCAGCCATGGAGTGACCTCATAATGTTCAACACCTTGACTTTCTTCAGACTAAGACGAAGTGATTTAATAAATGTTATGATTCAGGGAATATTATTATCCCTGATTATTTTTGAAACAATATACTTTTTTGAAAATCCCTTGGAATTCTTTGGCAAGTAATTGAGTTATGGATGTTCCCCTTTGGGAAGAAATTCTTGGAAAACTTTGTGTAGTTGAAAGCACACATTTAGACCTTCTCTTTGCACTACTTTTTTATGTTTTGCTGTGTTTTTCCTATCCCTGTTGGGTAAGGAAGGATTATCTGACCAGTGCAAGGAAAAAGCAGCAAATATGTGTAAATATGGAATTCAAGAAGCCAGGGGCTCAAATATATCATATGTTAGTTCTCTTGTCTCACATACTATCCCAAGACAACACCTGGTAATCACATGCTGAGGATTCCAGATGAGTAGACATGGTGCTCTCATGATATTGCATACACACAGGGTAGACCCGACAGCTAATTTGCATTGAATGTCACATAGAGAGGTGAACATTGGCTGAATTTGTTTTAGAATCTCACAAAATGCAGTGAACCAATGCCCCAGCTGTTTCAGCTCAGCTCTGTGAATAACAATACTGAATTTCCTTATTTTTAATTAACAAAAATGTATTTGCTGCCTAGAGTGATTTGAAAACAAGCACAGGGAGAAAGGAATTTGAATGCTACACTGATCCTGTTTTAAAATGACAGCAGGCTATACATTAGATTCCGATATTGATTGTTTTGGTATTAAAAGAGCCATTTGGAAAATGTGTCTCACATCATCAATATGTCACAGTACATTGCTTGGGTTTTGATATGGATAATGGCCGTTTGAATTAATGGAAGGAGGTTTTTTCATGAACAGATGTTAATGTGACTCATCAATTTTAGATTGCCAGTCTATCATTTTTTTCCCCCTCTTCATTCATGCATTAGTTACGCAGCTAACCATGAGCCATTATTAACCTCTGTAACATTCAAAATGCAGTTTGTTTGATTTCGTACCTAAGGACCAAATAATACATTACTGATACATACCATGCAATTCATGACATTGTTCTTTGTGCATATGAATATTACCGTATTTGCTCGATTATAAGACGACCCCCCCAAATCCGAATATTAACTTAGGAAAAAAGAAAAAGCCTGAATATAAGACGACCCTAAAGGAAAAAAGTTTTACCAGTAAATGTTAATTCATGTAAACTATTTTTTTTAATAAAAGCTATGATTGAGAAAAATATTTTTTTTGTTTTTATTTCCTTGTATTTTCCAACCTGTCCCCCAGTAACGCACATCTGCCCCCAGGCTTGCCACACCAATATGGCAATGTGGCCCATGATATGCCTTTTAACCCTCTATATGCCACTGTGCCCCATGGTATGCCTTTTGACCCCCTATGTGCCACTCTGCCTCCAGAAATGCCTTATACCCCTATATCCCATTCTGGCATTTAGGGGGTTAAAATGCATATTATGGGGCAGAGTGGCATATAGGGAGGTATAAGGCATTTCAGGAGGCAGAGTGCTCTATTAAATGCCCCCTTAACGCCACTCTGCCTCCTGAAATGCCTTATACCTCCCTATATGCCACACTGCCCCATAATATGCCTTTTAACCCCCTAAGTGCCAGAGTGGCATATAGGGGTATAAGGCATTCCAGAAATGCCCTATGCCCCCATTTAACACACACACGCACACACACACACACACACACACTTACCGGTGCTTCCAATTTCCTGCTGTATTGCCGGGGCAGCGGGTTGACGTCTCCTTCCGCTGCAGCCGGAAGGAGGTGGAGTTGGCAGCGGGGGTTTGTCTGCGTCCGTCGCGCATACCTTCCCCGGCTGTCAGAGATCAGAGTTCCTGGCACCGGTGCGGGGAACTCTGATCTCTGACAGTCGGAGAAGGTATCCGCGACGGACACAGACAAACCCCGCTGCTAGCCACACGTGCTTCCGGCTGCAGCGGACGTTGTTTACGCGGATCGCGTAGACGTCAACCCGCTGCCCCAGCAATACAGCAGGAAGCACCAGTAAGTGTGTGTGGGGGGGAGACAGGAGGATCCAGGTCCCCTGCAGCGGTGCGGGGATCTGGATCTTAGTCTCATAATCAGACCTCTATTTGATAATCAGACCCCGATTAGAAGACGAGGGGTATTTTTCAGAACATCTTATAATCGAGCAAATACGGTAATTATCAAATCCACGTACAAGATCTAGAGTTGAATGGGTAACAAGGCCTAAAGGATAATAAAGATTACTATAACCTTCCAAAGCTATGTTTAGCCTATTGAGAAGAGTATTAACGGAACTTCCTTTTACATCATTGCAGATATCAAGTGGTTCTCTGAATGGCCAAGTCACTATTGTCGAAGGAGTTTATAAAACTATAATTGATCTACTGCATGTGAACCTTCAAAAGAGATATCTTTAACATTAATTGTGCCCCAAACTTGTGTTCAGTTCTAGATATAGTACACTGGGGACACAGCCACCAAATAATCTTTACAAGTAAACTGCATTTGGAAGTGGTCTTCAGTCAAATATTAAGCAGAAAAGAGCCACAAACTTGGATAAAGATACCTGGATAGGTGTATATAGGTCTAAATGAGATATCTAAATTGATTTTTATATATCTAAATGTTTAATGTAAAATGTATGTTAAAAATGACACCAGACATTGTAAAAACACATTTTAGCTTCTTCATTTAGAAAAGTAATAAAACTTTAGAAATCAAAATCAAAAGTCAACCGTTCCTGCCCGATATGCCAAAAGGCCAGTCCATATGATAATATAAGGTATTTATTATTTATAATGAATTTATGGTGATGTCAGCCAGATGCCCACTGGTCATTTTCCCTTTGTGCAAGATGGCCAGTGTGGGCCTGGCTACATTAAACACCCGACATAAATGTATTTACATGAAATGTATAAAAGGAGTTTTTTGTGGAGATTTTTTTTTTAAAATATTACCATTTCTTACTTTTTAAGCATATTAAGTTTAGATTTGAGTTTTTATTATAGTGAATAAAAATTGTCTATAATAACGATGTTCTAGTCCCCCTAAAAAAAAAATCCAGTTATGGAGAATGAGACCATCAATATACCTGACACTGCATGTAGTATTTTTGCATTTTAATTATTTATACTCCCGGTTTGGCAGTAGAATAAAAATTTTCTTTTTTGTTTAACATGTTTCTTATTTGTATGGACAGCAACCACTACTTTTTCAACTAAATGCAGACAAACCTTTTTTTTTATTATTATTATTATTATTTTTATTTTTAAAACAAAAGCAATTCTGTAACATGGCTCCCATTACTCAAAGCCTCTCCAAGGTTAATCCTCAGCCGCTAATTATGAACCAAACAGGAGAAGACTTATTTTGAGGCAGCTGGTAAAAAGTAACGATTGATGGTGAGCTAAGCAGATGACCTTTCAAACGCTTTTATCGGCTTCCTTTAATTTGCTCAAACTGTATTCATTTAGCAATAATCAGTCATGCGGTACACTTCATTTTCAAACTAAAAAGTGATGCCGATCCTGTCCGCTGATATGTCTACAGACGCAGCAGCATTTCTAAATTTCATAGGAGTTCATTAGGAACTTTCCTAAAATGTTATCTGAAATTACTGCTCATGTAGTCTCATAGAGCTGCCGCAAGAAAGATATAGTAATGGATATATCGGTACAATCCATACTTTTTTTTTGTAGCTAGAATATTCTATTCTATATTGTGTATCCTTAGAATAGTCATATGTTAAATAAAATGATAAAAAGATTGCTTCCTCATAGCATCCTATTAGCTTCCTGTTGGCAGAACAGGTCCTCTAAATGACATACATGCGTTAAAGGGAGTTTGAAGGCCAATTAGGGCCGTAGGAAGGGTGAGGCAAGAGATACAGCTGCGAGGGAGTGCACAGCCACCCAATCAGCAGCTGCAGCCTCCAGGACTGGTTGGGGAGGACACGGATCTCTCTAACCAACTCAATGGCCCTGTGATTCACCATAAAGCCCCTAAAAAACAGTAACGTATCTATAGGGGAGGGGCGAGCAGAGAGGCCACCTCCCCAGGGACGGTCTTCTGGGGACTGCCGAGGCAGCTGCACGACTGTGCTCTCCCCAACCAGCCCTGCTCCCCAGGCGCCCCCGTGATCAGCACTGGTTTGGGTATGAGGTGTCCGATGAGTAGGGCTGGTTGAGGAGATCACAATAGGGAGAGCAAGGTCTGTCAATTCAGACCTCAGCTTCCGTGCTCCCTAATCACTACGTGCCACAAATGATGCAGAGCGCCGGGATATGGCGTCACGCTCTGCATCAATAGCCAGCGCATAGTGATGAGAGAGCACTAAAGCAGAGGCCTGGAGTGACAGACCTCACACTCTCACCACAGGATGGAAGATAGAAAATGATGGATGCTGATTGAAGGTACAACAAGAGGAGAACTGATTTATTTTAGACACAGATGGCTGGATATATCCAGCAGAACACACATTAACATAAAACAAGATACTGGGATACACACCGCCCCCTTAATCTGCATCCCAGAGACAACAGGGGCAATAATGGGATTAACAATACAAAAGGACACAGACACCACTAAAATAAGGAATACACATTGTCTTGATTAGATTATCTCCTAGACCTTAGTGTGCTGTGTGTAAACGGTTAGGAAATAAGGCAATATTAAAATACATTTTTATTAACCCCTTAAGGACAATGGGCGGTCCCTAAACCCATTGAAAACAATGCATTTTGAGCCCGTACATGTACAGGCTTTGTTATTAAGGGGTTAATAACACACAAAAGGGCTTCATGTCACTGGATAACATTAATTGAGGGGTGACTCTACAAAACCTCACAGTCCCAAAATGCAAGAACCCCAAATCTGTTTCCGAGCTCCACAGCCTTTAGAGTCTCTTATGATTTGGATAACGTGGCACTCCTTACCAGGGCCCATAGTCTGTAGGAAGGAGGCTGGCACTCAGTGCCCTCCAGGAGCCCATGGCACGGAGGCTTCCGTGACAACAGTCATGTGTGAGGGCAGTGTATGTGTTTTAATGGGCAGCTGTGTGTAAAAGCAGTGTGTATGTGTATATGTGTTTATGGACAAGTGCGTGTAAGGGCAGTTTAAATAAAATAACCTCTGTAAAAAAAAATAGCTGGGGGGGACAATTTTTCATTCTTGCCTCTGGCGCACAAAAAGAGCTAGCTACGCCTCTGAGGCCAATTGTTACTTAACATACAGTATATGCAACATAATGGAATGACAAAAACAACTTTTGTTGCCCCATAATGCAATTACACCTGCTTTTTCACAAGCACTCAAAGGTTTGTGATTGTTCTCTTGATCGTTTGTAAATGGTATATGAATCCACTACACTAGTTAGGCATAAAAAACCCAGAATATAATTGCTTTGAATAAAGTGTACTGTCATTTTAGCATGCCTCAAGCTGATGTGCCACAAAGGACCAGCCTGGGACACATAATTTGAAACCATGCATCTGCCGATAGTATTGTAAGTTAGCCAGCTGCAGAGAGCTAGATAGATAGGAGCAATCTTTTCAGATGATGTCATCAACTACTGTAATTACCCACAGACCCTTCAGAGAGAACTAAAGCTTGCAAAATGAACTCTAATGGTAAAGATGGGCCACTTATCTTGTTGAAATTCATATTTAAAGACACCTTAGACAATGCTCAAACCTCATAAGCCGCAAAGCTTGCCCGGCTGATCTGTCAGCTCCCTGCTTGTTTATGGCAGTACAGCAGCAATTTAACATCTGTTGTTATAGAAGTGTGAATCAGACGTTACCATCATGCGGATTGAGCTATGAACCTGCGACTGCGTATGCGTGTTTTAGTGTTGCCTGTAGTTGTTTATCTTTCTTACGCTGAGTGACAGTAAATGATGCTACAGATTTATTTATTCTGACAAGATGATCTCCATAACTAATGCATTGCTCATGAAATGAGATATAATGCTCAGCCCTTAAAATGTAATCATTTAATCGTTATTGGGATTGTGTTATGTTTCATTTATTACCGAATATATACTGGCTAAGTAAGAACTAGACCTGTTAAAATGAGAATCAGACTTGAAGATTGAGTTAAAAAAACCCACAAATATAAAAATACTTTCTAGAAAAATGTAAACAGTATGTAAATATTTTTTTTACTTTGTGGTTATACTTCACAAACTCAAGAAAAGTACACTCACAGCAAGTTGTCTAAAAAAAAGTTGCTTGTTCATAGAAAATACATTTATCGCAGTTACTTGTATAGACACAGGATAAAATCTACAAAAGGTGAAGCTCTAACTGCAAAACAGCATGAAAATAAGAGTATATATATATATATATATAGTATCCAAATGCCTCTAGAATGTATGAGAAAATAGAACTTTGTTAAAATATTGTCAACTAAAGTTGAAGAATTGTAGTATAAACATAAAAACATAATACCACTGGTACTATACGCTTGATGTAATGTAATAGCTAAGTGTATGATTGATCCTAGGTGAGGCTGTCCGAAACCTATGAACAAATAACCAAGTAGGGCCTGACATGTTAAACTATACCCAGCTCTAATAGAGCTTATACCCTGTTGACGTTTGACCCGCAGATGTAGCAGTTAGTGAGGCCGCAGTGATTGTCCTAAATGGCTTCCGGGTAGGCTGTTATGTCACCTCTGGTTCAGTGGTGAAACCAAAAATATGTACGTCAGTTTGAGGATAGCGAGGGCGCTGGTTATAACCAGCGTCGCTCCCACAACTACAGGTCAACTGCATACTGACCTTAGGATTTATATTTAACATCCACAAACTGTGACTCATTGATGTCCTAGTATACTTTGTACGGTTCCATTGCTCAAGGCTTCGGGAAAAGAAATACGTGTACAGTAGCCATTATAGAGTTACCATGTGCCAGACATTATTACATTAGATAAAAGCCCAATGTAATGGCTGCTTAATTTCATCATTCCAAGGCGCTTCAAGCACGATGAATCCCAACAGTGTGATATTGTATGCAAACGTTATGATTCCCTGTGCTGTCAATAGCTCTTTAACAGCTGTGTGAAGTTAATGATCTTGAAAAACACTTCATTAGATGTAGTTCTTTGGCTTTGGATGTATGGCGGTTCATTGGCACATTGCGCTGTGAGTGCTGAGAATCCTGTTTTCTCCCACACTGCCACCACAGGCAGAATTTCTAGAGCTCAGCATTCATTTCCTTTAGTTGAAAACATAAATGTTAATCTTCTGGTTAAAGAAGAAAAAACATTGGGAGTAATGAGTGAAAATTGATCTTGGGGCAGAGGTTACCAGGGGTCTTATAAGCTTAGCAATCGATGGAAAGGTCCTGCTGAAAAACTTTTTAAAGTTTTTCACTAAAATCATGTTTATACAAAAGCCTCCAGTGTTTTCTATACTGTAAATATGTAAAGCTATCTGAATAATGCCTGTTATGGTGCAGAATGTATGAATGGGTGCCACATAGACTCCAGGGCCTAATTCTGCTTAAGTTTAGCAAAGACCACCATTTTGGTAGGAAATTGATGCCAAAAGAAGTCTTTAAAAGGAAAACATATATGTGATCTTTGGTCATAGGGTAGACATACACTAACGTCAGCATTATGACATTTTATGATGAACTTGAATATCATATGTTCATTTCACACATGTTGTCAAACTCATGTGATGAGATGCAGGTGGAACCGGGGCCGGATTAACGTAGGGCTGATGGAGCTGAAGCTTCAGGCTCCTACTTGAAAATAGGCCCAGTCAGGGCCAGACTGACTGGGCCTATGCGTGGCCGATGTGGGCCGCAGGCCGGCAGACCAGCATTCAAAGCTGCCGCCCGGCCGCAAAGTTCAAAGCAGCCGTTGTACGGCTGTAACACGGTCTTACAGCCACACGACGGCTGCTTTGAACTACGTGGCCAGGCTGCTGCTTTGAAGACGTGTTCCTCGTGACAAGGAGAGGATCTTCACGTCGGAGGAGAGCAGGAAAAAAGAAAAAAACTAAAATGTAATGGCATGGCAGTGGGGGCATCACATTAACCAATACAAAACGGGGGGGGCATCAACACACAAGGGAGGGGGTTGGCTGAGGCATCACATAAATCAATACACAAGGATGTGCGGGCATAAATGCACAAAGGGGGACAAAACACAAGGTTATGGGGGGCACATTAATCAATAGTAAAGGGAGCCTGTCTGGGGCATCAATACACAAGGGGCCAAAATAAGGGACAGTTAATGATAGAGCAGTGTAGAAAATACATTTTTATGCTTCAGTGTGGCAGAGCCTGACCTGATGTGTGTGTGTGAGTGTTTGGAGTCGGTGCGACAGAGCCTGTCCTGGTGTGTGTCTGGGTGCTGGTGTGGCAGAGCCTGTCCTGGTATGTGTGTCTGGGTGTCGGTGTGACAGAGCCTGTCCTGGTGTGTGTGTGTTTGGTAGGCAGTGTAGCAGAGCCTGTCTTGGTGTGTGTTTGGGTGTCAGTGTGGCAGAGCCTGTCCTGGTGTGTGTTTGGGTGTCAGTGAGTCAGAGCCTGTCCTGGTGTGTGTGTGTTTGGGTGTCGGTGTGGCAGAGCCTGTCCTGATGTGTGTGTGTGTGTGTTCGGTATTCTGTTATCGTAAAGGAACAATTTAATATAGTTTGAAAAAGAATAATTTATAGCTATTTGGATGGAAAATAGTGCGGCTCAGTAAGGGGTGTGGGGTGTGGGCACAAGAGCTCAACCACACAATACAATACATGGGGCTGCTTTTCATTCTCAGTCCGGCCTTGCCGCCAGGGCCGTCTTTAATGGAGGGAAAAAGGGTCAACTGCCCCTTGAGGAGCCGAGGAGTTAAGATTCGGTCTGTTCTGCCTCTTTTATTTATTTCCATAAAAAGTCCCACCAAAATCCTAAGCACCAGGCCCATGATGCTCTTACTCCGGCCGTGGGTGGAACAATAATAATGTTTCATACATCATCTGAACAGTTCCTTGTGTTATTAGATTGTACTTTCCACCTTCTTTCTTTAGGTCACATTAGTTATTACTAACCCTCTGATATTATGTGTTTTTAACCAATGCATTCTTTCTGCTGCAGGCATCGTTGCTGTTCTGTTTTGTGGCGTCACACAGGCTCATTACACCTACAACAATCTGTCAGAAGAGTCTAAACTGAGAACCAAGCAGGTAGGATTACAATTCTCCATAAATTGTAGCGACCCATGATAAAAACATATATGTGCCACCAAAGGGATTCTGTGTAGTGTCTATATCTTATTAAAGGCAAATTCCGGGTTATTACATTATGACCACTGACAGTTGAAGTGAATAACACGGATAATAGTATCATGGCACCTGTCAGTGGATGGGATATCTTAGGCAGCAAATTAAAATGTAATCCTCAAAGTTGATGTGTTAGAAGCAGGAAAGATTTGCAAACGTACAGATGTGAGCAACTTAGACAAGGGCCAAATTGTGAAGGCTAGATGCATGGGTCAGAGCATCTCCAAAACCGCAGGGAACACTCAGCCAACTACAGACCAGTAAATCTTATGTGAGCAGTTGGCAAATTAATTGAAGCCATGCTATAGGATTCTGAAATATCTGAAAGTAAATGGTTTGCATGATCAGAAACAGGACTGTTTACTACAGGAATATCCCCTTAACCCCTTAATGACAATTGCCGGTTCTGGCACGGCACGGAAAAACAAGTGGTTTACGACAAATGACGTGCCAGGACCGGCACGTCTTTAAACGGGTGCAGAAAGCGATCTACGTTCGCTTTCTACACCCAAACGGAGTTGCTGTAATGCCTCGACCTGTCTGGCCCCTCCCCGGGGGATCAGTTTAGACTCTTCTGACAGATTGTTGTAGGTGTAAACGGACGCCCGTTTTAAAAGCGTTTAGGAGGCGATCAACGATCACCTCCTAAACTTAAATGGTGTCGCTGGAATGCCTCGATCAGGAGACATCCAGCGACACCAAACACTTACCTCTTGATGGACTGTGACCACTCCGGAGAGCGGTCACAGCCGCAGCTGCCGGTGATCTTCGCCATCAGCAAGATGAAATAAAGATGAAAAAGTTCGCTACACTGTCTCCAGACCCTCTAGAGAACTCTGGCTCCACATGCAGGTTGAATACAGGTACTGCATTCAACCATGCAAGTCAATGGAGCCCAGCTTTCTAATCACAGTGTGATTAGTAAAAATAAATTAAAAAATAAAATAAAATTAATAATAATTAGAAAAAAATAGTAAAAAAACTGTTAAATGTAAAAATAATTTCCCTCTGATGTCAAGTTGAAAAAAAATGTAAAATTTTTTAAAAAGGCAAAAAAATATTAAAATATATATATAAAAAATATATTTTTGTGAGCAAGTCCTAAAATTAGCACATTAGCTTAAAACAATTCTCGCATGGAAAGAGTTAAAATACTGGCATATTAAATGCCCATGTCTACTTTGATGGGGTAAATTGAATTGGCCGGGTTCAACAAGGTCCCAATTAACACGGGGGGAAGGATGGCCACACATCTAATTTACAATTAGAAAAATGCACACATACCAAATGTGGCCTTTTAGTTCCCCCCAAAAATGACAAACCCATGCATGTGGGGTATTACTGCGCTCAAGGGATGTTGCTGAACACATATTGGGGTGTCGTGTGACAGCGGCATATACCAGGAGCTGTAAATTCATACAAAACATAGGTGTGTGGGGGAAAAATACACACAAAAGAATACTACTGCAAACTTTGAAAAAATTCTGGTGGTAAAATGTGTGCATGCAAAGAGTTAAAATACCAGCATTTAAAATACCCTGGTGTGTCTAGTTTTCAAAAATATATGGTTTTGTTGGGCATACTGAAATGGCCCGGCTCAAAGATGTACCAAATAGGACATGGGCAGTGGATCCCCAAATGCCAAAGTTCAACATTGAAAAATGCGCATGTCCCAAATGTGGCCCTTTTGCCCTCAAACAGCCAGGCAAAATCATTCATGTGAGGTATCGCTGTACTCAGGAGATGTTGCTAAACACATATTGGGGTGTTTTATGATAGTGACTTATACCAGAACCTGTTTATTCATACCTGAAGTAAAATGTGTGTGAAAAAACAAATGCAAAAAAAATTACTACCATAAAGTTTGACAAAGGCTGATGGTAGAATTAGTGCTTGGAAAGGGTTAAAATACTAGCATTTGGAATACCCTGGGCTGTCTAGTTTTCAAAAATATATGACTTGATGGGGTAAATTGCATTGGCCGGCTTCAAAGATACCCGAAATGGCACATGGGGGGAAGAATTACCAGATTTGGAAAAAATGGCTTTGAAATAGCAAAACGCTACCTGTACTTATTGCCCCATAATGTGTAGAAAAAAGCAAAAAAACATAAAAACATTGGGTATTTCTAAACTCAGGACAAATAGTAGAATCTATTTAGCAGGTTTTTTCATTACCTTTTATAGATGAGTAAAAGATTTTTCCACTAAAAGTTAGAAACAGTCATTTTTTCTAAATGTTTCACCATATTTTATACTTTTTTTAATAGTAAATAATATGATACAATCAAAACAATGTAATCTAAAGAAAGCCCTTCTTGTCCTGAAAAAAACAATATCTAATGTGTGTGGGTTCAGTAAACGGGAAAGAAGAAAATTACAGCTAAACACGAGCAGCGCAGAAATTTTAAAACGGCCATTGTCACGAAGGGTACAAAAAGTAAAATCAGCCTTTGTCACGAAGGGGTTAAACTAACTTAATTTATTTTATTGACTGGGTGACTAAGATAATAGCAGAGGTGTTGTTCATTAAGCCTATGTAGATATCGGTAAGGCATTCGACACTGTCTCCCATAGAAGACATACATAAAATGCAGTATTTGTCAAAATACTTGAATGGATAAGGCAATGCTTGCGTGACATGAGACGGTTGTAGTTAATGGTGTATATTCAGAAGAAGGACTTGTTATTATTGGGTTACCTCAAGTTTCAGGAAACATACATTTTAATATTTTTATTGGTGATATTACAGAAGGTCTTAATGATAAGGTGTGTCTTGTTACAGGTGATAGAAATGCCTGCAACAGGGCAGACCTTCCAGGTAGAATATGGCATAAATTAGAAAACTGGTCATGAGTGTAATGTAAAATAATGTACTTGGGATGTAAAAATCCCTGTTCTGTCAGAGACCATGGTTGAAGATATGAGCTAGTTTGAGGACAAGAGTAGATGAGATAAACTGGGTAAAAAGGCTATTTGTACAAGATGAGTGTAGATACAGAAACAACAAAGTTTGATGTTCATATGGATATAGTCACAATTTTAATGTTCCCACTATTGCATCTCCATGTCTCTGCAAGTGCATTACTCTCCATTAAGTGAAATATACCAAACGTTATTGCCTTTTGACGTAACCGAAAAATAGCAAGAAGGTGTGTAATAGGTATGTTCATTAAATGCATGGGCCCCTTTTGTTAAATTTACTATTATGAAATGATGTACTTTTCAGTTTTGGCTAAACACCATTTACATTGCAAGAATTTGTTAATGGCAAAAAAATCTAAAAATGTGATGTTTTCATGTAAACAAAAGGTTTTTATGTATTATTTTTAGTATATGTTGTCATATTCTTAGCGTGATCCTTCAATTTTGAAACAAAGAAGAAAGTCATTTAGCTAACAGGCTCTTTTTATATCACTCTATAGTGGGTAATGAACAAAGTGGTTGATATTTTAACTAAAGCATGCGTAATGACAAAAATGGAACACTTAATGTTTAATTTATACATTTACAGAAACAGTCTGTGGATACTTATGGTTTCATTTTAAACTGTTGCCTTTCCTTAGAAGTAATTGAAGTTAATGTTTGTGAGATTGGTTAAGTGTAAGATACCGTTGCCCTTGGGTTTTATTTTTTCTAGGTATCAGTTAATATTGCAGAAGGACTTCCATTGCTTTCTTCCTGACCTGCTTGTCATAGGTAAAGTCATCTCAGAAAGTTCTGCGAGTCTGTAGCTGTTTATTGGATGTTGTCACTTGACAATTCACATCAAATGATAAAATACCAACCGCGTATAAAATGACTAATCGCAAAATAGTTCTCATTAAATGCCAGCATTGTTTTTCTGTGTCATGAACATTTTAATATTAATACATTTAGGTAAAGAGAGGAAGGATACACTAAATCACGGAAAGTATATTCACTTAATTGGGACTTTGCTGATTACTCAGGTATTAGAGTTCGCTGACTTTTCTAAATGTTATGAAGGACAAAACCCAGTGAGCTTCTCCTGCAGGAATGACTAAGCTGGTCATGATGAACGCATATTTAAATCTATAAGATATATTATTTGTCTCTATGAACTAAGCAATATGAAGGGCTAACTCTGGTTGGCCTGCGGTTGATTACATGTGGCATCAGGAGATGCCAGGCTGTTATTAAGCAGTGCAGTGAAAGAAAAAACAATTTTCACATAAAAGGTGTAATAAATAAATAAAAAATACTTCCCCCGGAAGCACTGCGGCTGCCCAAAAAACACTCCTCAGGATGTATGGAAAAGCTTGTCAACAAACAATGGGGCGCATGTGCATAGGGGATAAAAAAAATAATAAAATAATAAACAATAAAATAAATAAAGAAACAACAATAGTGCAATATTGTTAAATGATACTCAGTGGTTTTTAATGTGAATATAACTCACAAACAAATTAAGTAAAATCTTTGAAGAGTATATAAAGAGAAAGAAAAAAAGAAATGCACTTACAAATAACTTTGGCACAACAGCAATGTTATGCAAACTCGCTCATTAAATAACAAAATTTTACAAATGATATCTGTAAATGTCCAACGATTCTGTAGTTCTTCTTAACACGTTTCGTCAATCAATCTATGGCTTCCTCGGGAGAATCAAATAGGAGCTGTGTATGCTTCCATGTGGTATCCGCTTTGATGTGTTTGAAGCTTCATGGTGCGTTGTTATGACATACGACGTCCAAGGAGAGGGGCTAAGTCGCATGATGATGATCGCGTGGAGACATTATGATATGAAATAAGTATAAATGGGGACATCCAAGAGATGTATATGTATAAATATAGAATTAAGATATACCTACTTATAGAGATGGGATAATATGTATAATATGTATTTTTTTCTCCCCCATTGTTTGTTGACTGTTATAAAGCAGTACACCTGCTATATTTTGTATTCTCCCCTATTTTAGTAATGCTGCAAAATCTGCTGGTGTTTTATACATTAAATCTAATGTTAAAAGGTGGAGCCAGCTAATGGGGTAAATGCAGGAATTGACCAGATAATACACTTGCATAGGCAGAACTAGGTAGGGAGTCAGCAGATCTAAGCCTCATTTCCCCGAACTATGAGACAAGAGTGCACCCCTGTCCAGAACCTGGGGATCTGAGGCAACATAGAAGAATTCCCAGGAAGGGATATAAAAAAGGTAAACATGTGTCTGCGTCCATTAAGGTTACCAGAGTTAAGGGGCATTCTCCTCTGAATGGGGAAAATGATTTTATGTTAATGCTTTACCATGGATAAAAGATTATTTGTTTGAAAGCTGTTGAAATGCATTTCGCTTTCCTCTGCAATAGAACATATGCTGTGCAGCGCTGCTACTTATAACTTCTTTTCATACTTTCAGAAATACTTTGACAAAATCAATGGCACAATAGACTTTGCTCTTCAGATCAGATTCTGGCTTTATTGTTATGGGATGAAAATGAGGTCCTGTTAAATTGTACTACTCTCAGTCCAAGTTAATAGACAAAAAATGCCCAATCTACTTTCCGGCACTCTTAGAATAGGATCCTTGGTGAAAGTCTGCATTGAAAGGCTGTTAAATAAGAGTTTCAAAGGATAAAGCCATTTTTGATATGTAATCATCCTAATTTAAAAGAGAAGCCACAGCACAGGACTGAAGACGGATAGGGTTTTTCAACTTATTGACCAAGGTCTGATTAAGGACGTCTTTAACTAGCCCTTTATTAACCTGTTCAGGTGTATATTGAAATTAACAGGTTGGTATAAAAACATTAAGCCTTTACAGTCCTCAGCAAGGTGTGTGCAATGCCATGCTTTTTCCTTGGCACAGGGATTATCACACTCTCGACAATAACCGGCCTTTGGAAGTAATACTATAGCCTGTATTAGACTTGTGCATTCGTCTTCGGGCGAACATGAAAACGAGCACGAAGAGGCCGTTTTTTTGTTCGTTCCGAAGGAACGTAGAACAGAATACAGTGCCGGCAAACCGTAGGCGAAGACGAAGACTCACAATCACGAAGAATCGAAGATTCTTCGTGATCGTCTTCGTTTTTGCCGCGCAACCGCCAAAATTTCAAACAGGAGTGAGCTGATCCTCGTCTGTCCAATCAGCTCACTCTTGTGACGTAA
Source organism: Spea hammondii (assembly GCA_029215755.1). Lineage (NCBI taxonomy): Eukaryota > Metazoa > Chordata > Amphibia > Anura > Pelobatidae > Spea > Spea hammondii. The sequence continues at coordinate 104,438,347 of JARDYJ010000003.1, read as the reverse complement.
CGCTAAGGGTCTCGTCCAATGCCTGTGCTGCTGTTTTTTGAATTCTGAAGGCGCCTTTATAAGACCAGAGCTTGCCTGAGAGATCCATTCATTTTTCGCTGTGACTGCTTTGGCAACACTGCTGTGCTGCATCCGAGCGTTACAGAGAGAGATTGTTCTGTTCTGTGTGAGACTGGTAAGCCTTAGCCTGCCATTTCTCACTGTGTACTTCATCCTCACTTCAGTGCTACTTAATTAATATATTTAATAATAATAATTTGATTAATTTAATTTTTTTTAAATTAATTTGTCATCAACTTTAGTGTAAGTGCTGTTGAGTTGACAGTGCACCCAGTGCCTCAGTGGCACTGGGGTGCCCTTGCCCTGGGCTGGCACTAGTGCCTATTGCCTGTCCTGCTTAAATAAATTAAATAGAATTTATAAATTACAATTTAATAGAATCTATAATTTAATAGTTCATTATAATATTATATATATATATATATATATATTTGTCAGTCATATATATATATATATATACTATAGTATACTAGTGTAGAGTGTACTGTAGACATTCATCTACTAGTGTCTAATTTAAAATCAGTAATATTAATTAATATAATTAATAATTGAATTCATTATAAAATTATATATATATTTGTCAGTTATAGTTAGTAATAGTATACTAGTGTAGAGTGTACTGTAGACATTCAGAACATCTACTAGTGTCTAATCTAAAATCAGTAATATCAATAATTCTCTAATTCTTTCTTATCTTAATAGTTAATTAAATTAGCTATAAATAAAAGTAATAATATTAATTAATTACTACTAGCGTATAGTTCAGCTAATCTTATTAGTACTGGTGCTGCAGCTCTATAGTTTGTGCTTTGTTTTAGCAACAGTAAGAGACCAAGTCAATTTTTCTTAATTAATCTTTCATTTTATTTCATTTGTTTTGCTCACCTCAGTCCATCAGTGAAGTGAACTTGTTGGGCTAGTGAGTGCAGCCGCATAAGTGCTGTTTTTTTTTTTGATCAGCAAGCAGTGACGTTAACTGTTTTGCAAAGATTTTCTCATTTATTTTACATTTTATTTCAATTTTATTAAAAGTACCCTTAGTGTTTTGCTCACCTCAGTCCATCAGTGAAGTGAACTTGTTGGGCTAGTGAGTGCAGCAAGCAGTGAAGATAACCGTTTTGCTGTGACATTTTATTTTATTTCTAATTCTTTTCAAGAAAAATTGACTGTGACGAGCTGTACTAAGCAAAGCTTCAAGCTACTAGCTGTAGTACTAAAATAATTCTAATCTTCTTTAATCTTAATATATAATATATTATAAATAATAATATTCTAATTCATAATCTATAATATAAGTAATTCTAATTCTAAATTCTAATTCATAATCTATATTCTTCTATCTATAATACATAATATATAAGTAAATTAGTTCTAATCTATTAATATTATATAACTTAATATTAATTAATAAATCATATACTGAATCTGATTTAACCTCACTTTAGCTTAGTGGGTTTGAGAGCGTCTGCCTAGAGGTAGACTTATAGTAAGGAAATATAGCTTTAGGCTAGCATAGTGGTAGGCTAAGCTCTTAGGCCCGTGTAAATTCAAATTAAAAATAAAATACTGCTAGTTATTAAATAGTTAATCTTGAGTTAATAATTTCAATAACTTTAGGATTTTGGCAGATTGCACACAGCACAGTGCAGTAGTGCATAGTTTTACTTTTTAAGCAGTAGCACTGAAGAGAACTTCCTCTAATTTTTTTGTCTTTAATTCGTTTTTCCTTTTTTTTATTTTTATTTTTTTATTTTTTTTTTTATAGTTTTTTAAACACTACACTACACTACACTACACTACACTACACACACAACACAAAATTTGAAATGGATCCTCCTTTTGGGACTAAGGAGGGACAAGCTCCATCTACCACCACCACCACCACCACCAGCACCACCACCAGCACCACCACCAGCTCTAAGATGCAGCCTTTGCGTCAGTCTAGTCGGCCAAGTAGGCCAAGCTCTCGCTTATCATTTGGGGAAGCATTGCTTGAAGGATCATCAAGTAAAGGAAAGGCACCAAAAGCAGGCAGTAGTAGTGCGGCTAGGCCCACAAGCTCTATGGTTTTTTACGGAAAGCCTAAAGCACCAGAAGCACGTTCAAAGTTAAAGGGTAGCACAAGTAGTACCAGCCCAGTGACTAAAAAGAAGTGCCTTTTGCCCCAAGCAGCATCTTCCCCATCCACCAGCAGCATGCAAGGTACCAAGCAGAGCCAAATTAGCAGCAAGACTCAGAGGGGTCCCAAACCAAAGCGATCTCATTCCTTTGTAGGGAAAACCACCACCACCACCACCCCCGCCTCTACCACCACTAGTGCTGCGCCTACTGTTCCCACTGGTACCGCCACGCCATGTCCTCCTAGTACCTCTAGCAAGCCACCAAGTCCTTACAAAATTTTTGTAAAGACAGTTAGAGAGAGGGCTACACATAGTGGAACTCCACCTAGCGAGGTAGCAGAGGAGCCTGAGACTGAGAGGCCAAGTGCAGAGTCTATTCTTCCTGCTCGCACTACTACTAGTCACGAGTCTCACGACGATATCAGTCTTAGCTCCAGCCTAGCAGGAATTCCATTCGATCTGGCTAATGAAGAGCTAGACTATGAGCCAGAGGAAGTAGAGGAGATGAGTGGTCAGGAATCAGATTCCTCAGGGAGCAGTGTCCAAATGACTAGTGCACAATTTTCCCCTGAGCCTCCACCTTCTCCGCTACGATCATCACCATCACCACCACCAGCAGCAGCAGCAAAACCTAGCAAATCTAAAGCAATTAGCAGTCCCACTATGGCCAGTACTGTTACCACCAGTCCCACCACCACTAGTTCTGCCTCTGTTCATCCACCCCGAGCAGTAAGAGCAGCACCCAAGGCACACTCCAAGGCTATGCGCGCCCCAATTTGGGAGCGCTTTGAAAATGTTGAAGAAGGGCGCTATGGAAAGTGCAAACATTGTGGGAAGCTAATAAGCAGAGGGAAAGTGTCTGGCCATTTTACCAGTGCTAGCATGAAGCATCACCTCAGCACTCAACACAACGCTGTGCTATTGGGGAAAGATGCAGAGGTAAAACTTAGTGCAGGCAGCATAGCTGGTGGCCGTGGAAAAACCCCAACAGCTTCTTCTTCTGAGCCAATAGCAGCAGCAGCAGCAGCAGCAGCAACTAGTGCTGGCAGCCAGAGACCAAGGCAGGTTGGAGCACTGCATGCCCAGCCCACCCTGGAAGAATTTGGGACATTCCACTCCAAGAGAACGATGCCCAAACAGCAGGCCAATAAAGTAACGCGACTTATTGGTCAGTTCATTGCTGTTGGAGGGGCATCCTTCTCCATGATTGAAGGGGAGCCTTTCAAACAATTGATGGCGGCTGTGGCTCCACAATACACAGTTCCGTCACGTTCCACTTTCAGCAGGAACATTGTCCCCTCGCTGTATCGGTCCTGTGTTGCAGCAGTGAAAGAGGAGCTTTCCAAGGCTGCTGGTCAGTGTGTTCATTTCACTACAGATTTGTGGAGTGCACCTAGCGCCCAGCATGCCTTTCTTTCTTTGACAGCACACTGGTGGCAGCCCGGTGTGTCTAAGGAAGTTGCTGCAGCAGGCTACCGATCATTCCTTCTCCATGCAGAAGTGATGGATGAAAAGCACACTTCCCAAAATATTCTGCATGCGATTAGGAAAATGTTTAGCCTTTGGGTGGGAGCAGAGGCGGGCACCAATGTTGAAGTTGGTTTTGTGGTAACTGACGGAGGTGCCAATATGGTGAAAGCGCTGCGAGATGGTCATATTGTTGGTGTGCGCTGTGCAGCCCACATCATCCATCTTGTAGTGAAGGCAGCAATGTCAGAAGGAACTAATGTGGCAGCAGTAGTTCTGTCCCGCTGCAGAAAGATCGCTGGGCACTTTCACCATAGTGTTAAGGCTAGCCAACTTTTGAGGGAAGAGCAAGAGAGGTCAGGTCTTCCCGTACACTGCCTACGTCAGGATGTCAGTACACGGTGGAACTCCACGTTAGACATGCTAGAGAGGATTTTGGAGCAGCAGAGGGCAATCCATAATCTTGCCTCAGAGCACAATATTGGGATTACCTCTCCATTGAATAGGGAGGATTGGACAGTGATCGCCCAGCTAGTGGCAGTCCTTAAACCATTCAGGGATGCCACAGAAAATTTAAGCTCAAACACTGCCAGTCTGGCCCAGGTAATCCCAGTGTTCTCCCATCTAGGCAGCAAGATGGATGTGTTCCTTGGAAACCGTGAGGCTGTTCAAGGTGGCACTCTACATCCTGACGTAGCAGCCATAGTCAGGAAGCTGAAGGATCTGCTAAAAGTACACCTTCGCAAGCGAATGGAAGAGAGTCCCGAAATGATGCTAGCGTGCCTTTGTGATCCAAGAATTAAGGGAAAGCTAGCTTTGAAATTCAATGTTCTCAGTAGCTACCGGGAGCAATTGGTCAACAAGGTGCGTGACTGGCAGCGTAAAATGGGAATGCTGTCCGAGGAGGGTGAGGTGCAGGAGGAGGAAGAGATGATGTGGTCTGCTACCCCTAGCAGCAGCATCAGCAGCAGTGCCACAAGCAGCACAACACAGCTGAGTGGAGCAGCTGCGTTTTGGGAAGAGGCACTTGGCAGTATAGTTGGACCATCTGACAGAGCTAGCAGCAGAAAGGAGAGTAGTGCTGCTGAAATGGTCAAACTTTACCTCTGTGAAGTTCCTTCTGCTCCTAATGTTGATCCTCTTAGCTACTGGGATGAAAAGAAGAGTGTGTGGCCTGCACTCTCATGGGTTGCGCAGCAGCTTCTATCATGTCCGCCAACCACTGTTCAAAGTGAGCGCGTGTTTTCTATGACTGGAAACATACTGAGTCCACAGCGCTCACGCATGGCACCTCATCTGATGGAGCAGATTGCCTTTCTTAAATTCAATCTGCCCAAATTGGGTTACCCAGCTCTTAGCTTGGAAAGTTAAATTTTTTCTCTCTAATGTTTAAGGTAGTTTCTCCCCCTGGTTGCACTTGCTGCGGTGTGGCAATGCCTGCTACCTCCGCTGGTGTAGCCAATTTACGCTAGGGCCTAGTGTCTGAGCTCTGTAAGTCCGCTCCCAAACGCCTAGGACTGACAGTCTTTGGATGCTTTGCCCTGGGGTGAAACAGGTGAGTGGGTCGTCAATTGCCCACTCATTCACCTTTTTCCGTTTCCAACGCTGCTGCTGGTGGTGGTGCCAGTATCTTTTGCCAGTTCGCTTCCTGGCTAGAGTCATGCCCAAAATGTCCCTAGTGGTAAGGGCAGTTTCTCCCCTCTGGCTGCGTCTGTTTGCGGTGTGGCAACGCCTGCTACCTCCGCCGGAGTGGCCAGCTTACGCTAGGGCCTTGTGTCTGAGCTCTGGAAGTCTGCTGCCAAACGTCTAAGACTGACAGTGTTTGGGTGCTTTGCCCTGGGGTGAAACAGGTGAGCGGGTCGCCAATTGCCCTCTCATTCGCCTTTCCAATTTTTCAATGCTGCTGGTGGTGGTGGTGGTGGTGGTGGTGCCAGCATCTCTTCTCTGCCAGTTCGCTTCCTGGCTAGAGTCATGCCCAAAATGTCCCTAATTGTAAGGGCAGTTTCTCCCCCCTGGCTGCCTCTGTCTGCGGTGTGGCAACGCCTGCTACCTCCGCCGGAGTGGCCAGCTTACGCTAGGGCCTTGTGTCTGAGCTCTGGAAGTCTGCTGCCAAACGTCTAAGACTGACAGTGTTTGGGTGCTTTGCCCTGGGGTGAAACAGGTGAGTGGGTCGCCAATTGCCCACTCATTCGCCTTTTCAATGCTGCTGCTGGTGGTGGTGCCAGCATCTCTTCTCTGCCAGTTCGCTTCCTGGCTAGAGTCATGCCCAAAATGTCCCTAATGGTAAGGGCAGTTTCTCCCCCCTGGCTGCCTCTGTTTGCGGTGTGGCAACGCCTGCTACCTCCGCCGGAGTGGCCAGCTTACGCTAGGGCCTTGTGTCTGAGCTCTGGAAGTCTGCTGCCAAACGTCTAAGACTGACAGTGTTTGGGTGCTTTGCCCTGGGGTGAAACAGGTGAGCGGGTCGCCAATTGCCCACTCATTTGCCTTTCCCATTTCCTTTTCCATTTCATTATTTTCCTTCTGATACACAACCAACCAAACATAACACACACAATAACACATATAACACATATAACACACAGTGACATCACACATAACACACATACACACACACTTACAATGCACAAAACACAAGGACCTTTTCCTTGTTATTTGCCCTGGCCTTCACTCACTAATAGCATTACATTAACACTATAACTCACACTTCACCCTATAACATTTTTCCATCCACATACCTGCCAACAGACCCAACTTTTTCAGGGACAGTCCTGCTTTTTTCCAGTCCTGTCCCATCTAATTTAGCTAAACTAGGTATGCAAAATGCAAATACACATAGGTAGTTATAGCTCGGTAGGTAACGCTACTATAAACATTTAATAAATATAATCAAGTACTAAATAATAAATCTAACTTTAAAATACATTTAAATAAACCCCTATTTTTTTTTAAAAAAAAACATTAAAATTAAATTATTATTATTTAGACATAATCCATCTTTAACCAAACCAGTGCACTGCTACTAATCTTAAACATAACCGTACATTAACCCTAAGCTATTTTTTAGTTCTTGTCCAACATTTTTCCATCAGCATACCTGCCAACACACCCAAGATTTTGGTGGACAGTCCTGCTATTTTCCAGTCCTGTCCAATAAGTAAGTTGGGTTGTTGCAAAGTATGCCATTGTAAATAGGTAGCAAATGTTAGGCATGTAAAGTGGTCCAAAATCAATTTAAAAATGTAAAATATTCCCTATTCTTTTATTAAACATCTATGGACAGTACACCTCGGTATGTGTGTGCAACTCTATTGGTCGTTTCGGCAGGGGGCTCGCCTGCCATCAACGAATGAAGTGCATTCTGCAGTTCTGCAATTCACTCGTTGATGCCAGACCAGCCCCCTGCCGAAACGACCAATAGAGCTGCACACACGTACCTTCACGGCAGCTGCTGCTGCTGTGATGTGTTATTAACCCCGTATTAACCCCTGCTAGGCAACCAGGAGGAAAACGAAGATTAAACGAGCACGAAGAATGTCCGCGAATATTCGCCCGAAGAGAAGACAGGAACGGGCGAATATTCGCGGAATACGAAGATTTTTTTTTCCCCGAAGACGAGCACGAAGACGAACACGAAGAGCCCCCTGGTGCCCAAGTCTAGCCTGTATACTGTAGCCTCCAGCATGGGATCTCATGCCACTAGGCATGATATGACCGAGCCTTCATTGGACATTAACAGCTGTTTCAGGGCCCCTCTCTTAGTGACCTCATACCATTTTATTACCATCTCAACTTCCAAAAAGCAGCCAGAAACCCCTCCCCCCCCCCCCGCATTGCTTCCCCCAGCCTGTCCGTTTATTATTTATTCTGTAAAACAGATACTCAGGACTTTGCAATGAATAATAGTTTAGGCAGATTAAATCATGTTTCATTATTAATATATTTTTTTAAATGTTTTTAACGATTTAATTTGTAGAACTTGTTCCTAATATAACTTGCACAATAATGTGTCTCATTGCGAATGTGGTAACAGGTCTGCGTTAATTAAACATGTTTATAGAAAGTTTTGAGTGCCTTCTGATATACAGAGAGGCTTTTCAAAACTGAAGACTTGAGGTCATCTCAAATTTAGCGAGGCTCTGTAATTAATCATCTGCCCATATTAGCATCTGCCAAAAAGAAAATCTTTTAGCTGCAATCATAGATTAGATATGTGTCAGTAAAATAATTGATTTTAGGCTTCTAATAATAATCATACGCTATGGGTAGTGCCAACGCCCTCATCTTGATTTTTAGATCGGCTTTTCTTCTTGTTTAATGCATTTAATCCCATTATTTGGTCTTTACACCATCTCTTAAAATTTGTTTCTTAAAGTGATCCAGTTACATAATAGAGTATTCAACAGAAAATGTGACGTCATTCAGCAGTTAAAGTTCTTTAAACTATGTACCTTGAAACACGTAATCTTAAACCATAGCTGAGAAAGCATGGCGTTGTTATTGTTGGTGTCACTTAACTCAAGCAGGATAGGGTTGATTAGGGTTGTAAGATCATCACTATAAAAGCAGTAATGGTCCTAAGAGCACCAAGCAACGCTTAGGTTTTTTGTACACTGTTCCTGGGAAATTAAAGGTAAAGTACTAAGTACTGGATGTATCTTTATCAAAATTACTGATCATGACACATTCCCACAGGACTTTAGCAGCACAAAAAACCTTTTTTTGCAGACATGCAGAGGTCGAATAATAGCAGCATGGGCTTTCTCGTGTAGATGATTTTCACAATAAACTTTTTGATTGTCTGGATGTACTGGAACCCATATATGAATATAGTAATATGATTTAAATATAATTATAACAATAAGTTATAATATAAATTATATATACTGTATTGGCTCGATTATAGGCCGCACATGATTATAGGCTGCACCCTTTAAGTTTGAGGCTATTTTAACCCCTTCACGACAAAGTCCGTACATGTACGGGGTCACGATGCACTGCATTGGTGACAAAGCGCGTACATGTATGTGCTGCTGTTTAATACCTTCATTGCCGCGATCAGCACTCTGCCTCCAGAAAAGCCTTATGCCACCCATACAACAACCTACCTCCCCCCCCCCCCGACTTACCAGTGCTTCTGACTCCCTGGTGTCTGGTGGGGGGAGCGGGTGTTCTGTCGGAACGTCAATGAGCACCGGAAGGTCATGTGACGCCGGTGCTGGGTCATAGAAGCTACAGCGGAAGTACAAGTAGTAGCGGGGGTTGTCTGTGTTCATCGAGCGGACGTTCGCCGGCTGGCAGAGAAGAGAATTCCCCGCAGCGCTGGGGAATGCTTATAATTAAATGCGATGCTTATAATTGAGCAAATACAGTATATATAATATAATATAAAAACAACCATATATATATAAGAGCAAGATTCCTTTCAGTCATTGTCAGTGTCTGAATCATTTCTACTAATATATGTGTGTGTGTAAAGTAAAGAGGGTATGTATATTTGCCATGCAATAACTCTGGAAAGCAACGCATTAGTATTCTGCATTATTGTAGATGCAGGCTGAGTGATCGCTGGGCTCCCAAAGGCTCCCAGTCCTTCCTCACATCTGCTTTCCTCCCTTTACCCATTTTTGCTAGTTTTAATACCTCTTTTTGACCAGGGCTCTTTTTACTTTGTTTTGTCATCCCCTTAAGGCGTACACTACTCCCTGCCAGCTTACCTATTTTCTAGGTGTGGGAGAGATCTTATCCCTATTAGCTTAGTCAGGGCAAGCTGTGCGACCGCCCCAGGGGCGCCATGGCAGCAGGGGCCCCAGACGGCCGTCCTATCATGAAGGCTAGGGCAGCGCTGAGGCAGATGCACGGTGTGCACGGCACCCAGGCGGCAGGGAGCGGAGGTTAGAGAGGGGCACCGAGCGGGCGCTCATAAAAAAAGTTTTCAGCAACCACTCGGCGCCCCTCTGTCTCCAACACTTCCTGCCACTACCCGCCTCGGCGCTGCCCTGACTGCAGTGGTGGGAGCGCTTAATGCTGAGTGTCCGAATATGACGTCAAATCCCGGGGCTCAGCAGTGAAGCCGCGGCAGAGCAGCAAGACAAAGGCCTTGCACTCCTTACACGGTCTATACATACAAAGCTGTTTTTTTTTGTGGTGTTCTGTTGATCTATACCTGCTATGTTATGTTTCCATACATTATTTATGTATACCTGAAAACATATGGTTTGTATGTCTCATTCAGGGTACCTATACATGCATGTGCTGTTTATATTTGTTGTTTATTCGATCATTATCTGAACTACAGGGAGGAAGGAAAAGAGGTGTGGCTTAGTGAAAGAGGGGACAAAGGGACTCTGGGGATGATTACGGGGGATCAATGTCACAGTAGGGTCAGAAGGAAGGAAGACTGCACTGACTTTCACAGTCTTCCCCTAATCTGCAGTCAGTGTGGCAAATATTTTTTTTGGTGTGGTAACGGAGGAAGTGATTGCATGCTAGGGAGCGTGGATCGGGGCCGAAGGAAATGCTTGCCTTCAATATTTAAAAAAATGTGTTTGTTACAAAGATTAGCATTTTCTCCCCATAAGTTTAATGTACATTATTGTTACCAGTGTTTCCAGTTATATATTATTGTACTTGTTTGCACTTGCACATAAAAAATCCCTAATTAAAACTAGTTGTTTGTTACAAGATTTTTTTCCTTTCTTTTTCGTGGGACGCCAGAGGAGTAGTCCACACAGGGCGCCTGAACACCTAAAGCCAGCCCTGGGCTTAGTTTCAAAGACATAAATAACAGTGCCTACGTTTCAATAACATTTATATACTAACAGACCATCACCCTGGGGGCTTTCCACATTGCCCCCTACCTAGGTGCCACTGCATCTCTTTCAACCTCTAGAGTTATCCCACTATAGAGGCAGATTTGACTAAAGAAGTAAGACTTAAAGCCCTAAATGTCTCTTATGGAGATTTACTTTTTTACAGTTGTTGGGTTAATTTAGTAAAAAAAAAATGTATCTGCTTCCAATTATGTAATACTGTGCCAGATGAACAGAAATGAGCAAAAAAACATTAATGGATTTCCAGCATTTTGTATATCCTAAACTAAGTGCACATCTCATAGGCTAGCTAAGTAATACAATATTCAGAGCAAATTTTGGAAAGACAGCTGTGTCTAAATACTAATGTTTGCATATTAAAAACTGAATTAATATGCATGTTAAAGATTTAGGTTTTAATGCAATCTAAATTATTTTAAAGTAAGGAAATAGACTGTAAACATGGAAATTGGGACAGCTTCTATGCAAATGCCATATGGCCAACCAACGTGTTCTACTTTACCTCAAAGGAAAGTTCAATTCTGGTGCTCCCAATGCATTCTTCCCTGCGTCTGGATTAAGGATTGAAGCAAGTGACGCCTTGTAATCTAATAGACATGCCCATTTAAAGTGAAGGGACTTTTGAATTTACTGAGATTGAAAGGATGATGGAACCATTTTTTAACATTGGTTAAAAAATTATGTACTGTATATGTTTAAAGACATTGCATTGGATTTTCTGCAGCTCTATGTGGCATCTCTATGTGGTGGCATCACGTCTTTTGTATTGGCCAGGATATTAAATGCCCTAAAACTGTAGGGTCTGTAGAAAAAAATCAGATTCTAACCTGGCCAGCTCACATTTTCCATAATCTCACAATGTTGCACTGTTTCAGCTTCCCTTTTCCACTCTTTTTACGTTGCGTTGGCGCTCTGTGTTCTTTTCCTACTGTGCATGATGTTTTCTGGGTACCCACCTGCAACATTAGATATTTTTGTAAATCATGAAGCAGTGGGGGACTGAACTAAGCAAGGGGGGGCAGGCATTAGATAGAAAGGCATATGAAAAAACAGGACTCAACCTATAAAGTATAATAAGGAGTAATACGCGTTCTCTTAACAGTATTTCTGTTACAGCTCGTATTACGGCAACTGCTTTTACAATTTCCATCCTGAGCGATTATACCATCATTTCTTTTGGGCTAAAAGCTATACCATCCTTCAGAGCCTTTTCCTTCAGGATATCTAATAAATTGCTCTTTACTAAATCCAAAGGTCAGTGCTCCCTGCTGATTCTTCTAGATCTCTTTATTATAGAAAAAGTGGGCCATCTTCTTTTGCTTACAAAATGACCCACTTTTTTTTACAAATAAGAATCAGATGAGGTTTTGGCACCACTGGAAAATTCAAAAAGTTTTCTAAACGAAAACTGATAAGATAATATCGCTACCGATAATCACTGTTGTTTTGTTCCTGCACTTCTGTAATTATATGTGATATTATGTGTTTTATTTGTGATGTGTTCAGTAGAGCTGATCTATCTGGCATGTCTGAGTTTTAAGCTTTCTGCATCACAAGGCATAAGCTTCATTCCTGTCTTTTTTTTTTTTTTTTTTTTTACCATTACATGCTAATCAGAGTCAATAATTTTAATCTAATCACTTCTAATTTGCCTAGAAGACTGTAGATAGCCTCGTTAGTTTGAATATGAATGATAGCTGTGGTGAGCTACAATTTACAATATTTCCTCCTTACTGGGAGGTTCATTTATTTTCATTTGTATTTTTTCTCTGCCTTGTTTATTTGATTTTTATAACAATAGGGACTTTAATCTCTTAAATATTTCTCTGACTAGCAAAATAAAACATTCTGTTTTAATAAAAAGAGAGAATGATGTGTAAAGTGACATGTAAGATTAGGAAGAAGTGATTTCACATAGAAATTCCCACATAAACACTCCAAAATCTTGTGGAAAACTTTTCCACATTGTACTTATTATACAATGTCATAAAAGTTCCTGTTGGTGTGATGTGATATTTTGTCTTTATAGCTGAAACTAAGAAATGTATGTGAGAGGGTTCTGCAGAATCCCCTCTATGCATTTGCAAAAGAGGCACCATAAAAATTCCAAGAGACCATGCAGCTGGCTGGAGTGTCCCTTTAACACCATGTAAAATGTATATGTATCTTCTCCACTTGGTGTATTCTTTCATTCGCAATTACTTAAAAAATCTGTAAGATGCAAAAGCAAAATGAAAAATAAATACACACTGTTCGCCAGTGATCGTAAAAGGAATGATATACACACATCCCAATTATAGCTACTACTAGATTTTTATTCTCATTTGTATTGCGTTATAAAAGACACTGGGTTCAGCAAGTGATCTCTGAAGTTAGGTCCAAAGTACAAAGCATCTTTTTCAGTGCATTAGTGTATATATACCACAATATTTCACAATACTGTAAAAGCTTTGAAACCAGTGTTTAATGCACGTGCCTGATTTAAAATTCAATTATTAAAAAAATATTTTATGTGAATGTCCTGTTTTTTGGCACTTGTGTTAACCTTCCCTCTAAGTGTCCCGAAGAAGGAAAGAAGTAGTTATGTTAGCTTTTACAGAGCTTGATACCACATGATGTTTCTTAACAATAAAAGGCAGAAGAATGGCAGTCTTTGTGCAAGGCTCTGTTACAATTCTTGGGTTAATTATACAGTTGGGCCACATGGTGTTCCTAGAGAGACATTCTTCATTACATATTACTGATTATCTGCAGTCTTAGAATTAAAATGTTAGATACTGTTGGCCTTCTGCCAACTAACCTCTCCAACTGTAATGTTAATCTATTTTATTATAATCAAAGTAGATAAAGGAAATGTATTAACTAGTTTCATTATGTGTTTGTTACCATTCTTCTTTTGAACGTGGGAGATTGTTTTTTATTTTCCATTGTGTGGTTATTGGTGTATGTATGAAAAAATAGTACTTGTTTTTTTTACCATGCTTTGATCATTGTATAAATATCTTACTATGATTTGCATTTTCCTAACATAAGATGAAATTAAAGCTCTTGTTCATAAGCAATTATCTCCCTACATGCAAGTCAGTCTAATTTGGTCTCCCACATAAACATCTCCCACCTTTACAATGCATCAGGAATGCTACTGCAAGGCTTATCCTCCTAACATGTCCCCCTATTAAAACCCCTGTCCTCCCCAGTCTCTTCACTGGCTGTATGTGGATTTAGTTTTAAATTCTGACCTATAGAACTCCTTGTAGCAGTTCATCTGACTACATCTCCATCCCTGCTGAGTCCCTCTACTCATCTGTTCACCTGCTTGATATGTACCTCTCATACTCATATACAAGACTTCTCATGGGCTACCACTGTCCTTTGGAATGTCCCAGTTAATCAGAATTTCCTCTTGTCTTTAGTCTGTCAAAAACATCTATAGGGAAGTCTATCAACTGACAGGTTAGTTCCCCTTCTCCCACCTACCACTACCGCACCTTTCCTAGTTTCATGACCTTACCCTCTTAATTTTCGGTTAGTCTGTACCTAAATCTACTAATATTACGTATTACCAATGTCTAAATTGTAGAACGATACAGAATAATACCAAACTGTTCCCACAAAGTTGCATGCATAGCATTGTCCAAAATGTCTTGGTATGTCCCCTTCAGCATACCAAGACATCTTAAACAATGCTATGCTCCAACATTGTGGGAACAGTTTGGGGTAGGCCCTTTTCTATTCCAGCGTGACTGTGCCCCAGTGCAAAAAGCGAGGTCCTTAAAGACATGGTTGGATGAGTTTTTTGTGTGGAAGAACTTGACTGGCCCTCACAGAGCCCTGACCTCAGCACCATCTAACACCTTTGGGAATAACTGCAGTGGAGATTGTGAGCCAGGCCTTCTCATCCAACATCAGTGCCTGACTTCACAAACGCTCTACTGGATGAATAAACACACATGAATTTCACTATTATTAGTTTTATTATTATAAATCAATGCCGTGAAGCATTTTGGTAAGATTCAAAGCCATTCTATCTACAGAAACAATTTTGCCTGGAAATGAACAAAGTTGAAACTGTATTTATTCAAATAACAGAGAGAAAGGTAATTAAGAATTTGAATATTTTGCAGGTGCTAAGAGATTTACATTCTTTGTTATAACACAGTATCTGTCAAATGAGGTCTTATTCAGCTTGGTTGATTATATTTAAATAGCTCCAGGAAATATAACCTAAACATTGGTATAGTGTTCATACTGATATAAAGAAATAATATGTATTCTTGGCTACGTTGGAGAAAATCATGTCATCCAATTCCCTTCTAGTAACTGGAGATTAAGGTAAGGAACTGAATCCAAGACAGAAGTTTATTAATTTATGAAGGAGGGACACCTTTCCAAAGGTAGCCTACTTGACCCCCACTGACAAAGCTGTAGGGAAAGGCAGCACGATATGCTCCTAACAAGTGTATCCTATCATCATATGAGTGGTGAATAATTTGGTATTGTCCTTGATTATTTTCTCAGAAATGTATTTTCAGAAAGGACAATAGCGCAGTGGGACTTGGCTTAGAATCTGTGTTTGGTAGTAGACTGTTTCTATTTAGCTTCATATGACCGCACTATTACCCTAAGTTTTAATTTAGTATGAGTTATTATGTTTGCTTTATTATTAACGATGGTCACCATTGGTTTATTAACAATTAAAGCTGCATTCAAAGTTGGGGGCTACCTGTCCCTGTAATAATTGGTACATGGAGAAATCACACTGTGGGTTAGAAAAATAATCAACACGACCGTCAGCAGTGAACATATGTGCTTCAGTGAGAGATGTTTGGTGCGATAGCACACTCAACAACAGCTGCAATTAATTGTCTAAATTCCATGTAACTTGTAACTGCCCACACATCTGATCAGGAACCCTTAGTTGGATCATGTACATTGATTACCATTTAATATACTTTCTATACCTTTTATTTATAGAAATTATTTTAATACTTCTCAAAATATGTACGTTAAAGTTCTTCTTATGCTATAGAAGTCAGCCATGCATCTCTTGTTATAAAAACAGTCTAAGGTAATTTCGGCCTATTACATATTTGTCATTGTGCAGCATTCACAAGCGTGATATTACATTTTTCTATGTGCTGCTAGAGGTGCGGGGAGGTACTTGACAGTTTATGCGGCGAAGTACGTGACAACATGATTGCAACATTAGATGAACATAAAAACTTGTATACACAACTCTTATCAGACATGTCTTTGAAGGTAACAGCTCATACCAAGCTTTATTAAACTGTGCTGTGCTCCAAGAGAGCTCGTTTTAAGAATGACTGAAGTAAGAATTATATGGCTGGGAAGTGCTCAGAGTTTTAGGTGACATCTGTAATGGAGCTGAATCTTGTGTACTCCATCAATACCCTTTCTATGCAGTCCCTTTTGGGGAATGTTTGCACAATAAGTAGTGTTCATAGACCCTATTGGGCTGCATTTGCACGTGTTACAAGATACAATTTACATGTCTTTGCGTGAGCTAATTGTTGTTTGAGGCTTCCTGTTATCTGGAGACACAAACACACTCTTAGGAGAAGGTTAAAATGTAACATTCAATAACAGGAACATTGTATTGGGTCATTGGAAAATTAGTGCTTGGTCATACGACTCCAATTGAGTTCCTCTGTGCCTAACAAAATTTTACTAAATGGTACTGGATTGGAGTACGTGGAGAATTGGAGTTCTCTACATACCTCCAACATTTAAGATGATCTCCCTTACTGACCCTTCATGCCTGCTGGCCGCAAAATCAAGGCATTGGGGCATCCAAGTATATATCACACTTCATTTATTGATATTTTTTTCCAGTTCAAAGAATATGCCCTGCCATTTTTATTCTTGTACAAACTGGTTTCAAGCTGCTGTTGGGATGAGGTTAACTTCACAGATATGTTTTAAGGAACACCTGCTGACAATATAATGATATGTTTTAGTTTCCAATATACCTGCAGTAAGGTTTTTTCACAACATACTTGTTGAACCCTCTTGGGGTGAGCTACTGGTAACCTACCTGCTACCTCTGGTGTGTTAGGCTTTAACCTTATCACTGTATTACATCTGATCTGAAGTTTTACATTTGGATCCCAGGGCCGCACTGGCCCACCGGGATACCGGGAAATTTCCCGGTGGGCCGGCAGATTCCTAGGCCGGGCGGCTGCTCAAAATCTAATCTAAACGGCCGGCACTACTTCAATTCTTTTTTTATTAAAGTATTAAAGCAGCGCCGGCCGGCGGCATCAGCACTCAGCGGCCGTGTGCGATGGCCGCCTACTGATGAGGGCAGCGTGAGGGGTGAAAGCTCCGCCCCCTCGCACGGACCTTTCACCCCTCATGTTGCTCCCATCACTATGCGGCCATCAGATTAATGGAAATTTAATCGAAACGGCCGATGCGTGCTGACACCGCCGGCCGGAGCTACTTTAATACTTTTTTTATTTTACTTTATATGGCAAGCCGATCCGGCATATTCAATTTAAAAAAAAAGAATTAAAGTAGCTCCGGCCGGCGGTGTCAGCACGCATCGGCCGTTTCGATTAAACTTCCATTAATCTGATGGCCGCATAGTGATGGGAGGAGCGTGAGGGGTGAAAGCTCCGCCCCCTCACACTCATCCTGTCAACATAGAAAACGGCGGCCTGCAGCTACCAGAGGACGGAGGCCAGGATGAAAAAGCCCCAAAGTGGAAGAAGTTGAAGGTAAATAAACAAATTTATTTTTTTTAACAAACTGTATAATATTTTTTTATATAAAAGCCTTATGCCCCCCATATGCCACTCTGCCTCCCTGATATGCCTTATATGCCACTCTCCTTCCAGAAATGCCTTATACCCCTATATGCCACTCTGTTCCATGATATGCCTTTTAACCCCCTAAATGCCAGAGTGGCATATAGGGGCTACAAGGCATTTCTGGAGGCAAAGTGGCATATAGGAGGTTAAAATGCATATCATGGGGCAGAGTGGCATATAGGAGGGTATAAGGCTTTTCTGGAGTGCCCCATGGTATGCCTTTTAACCCCCTATATGCCACTCTGCCTCTATAAATGCCTTTTAACCCCCTATATGCCACTCTGCCTCTATAAATGCCTTTTAACCCCTATATGGCAGAGTGGCATATAGGGGGTATAAGGCATTTCTGGAGGCAGAGGGGCATATAGGGAGTTAAAAGGGGGCAGAGTGGCAAGCCTGGGGCAGATGTCTGGCACTCCACCAGAATTGATCTATGTTTATTTTCTGGATGTACCCTGCAATACGAAAAGACATCAGATTCTACTAACTTAATCAGGTTCTATTAACTTAAGTAATTGAAAGCTCCTTGACATGGGGCTCTGTGCAAAAGAAAATAAAAAGGGGGTAGAAGGGGCTGTTGGCAGGTTGGCAAATAAAAGGAAATAAAAACAAAAACAAAAAAATGTCTCAATCTAAAAATGTTTGCAGTAGTAAATGTTTTGATTCCATTATGTGTAATATATTTTATTTATTAGGGCCTTTTAACAGTTTTGCTTTCTGGTATTTTAATACAAATAATATGATAAAAAGAATGTTTTATAGTTATTTGTACGGCAAATAGTGTGACTCGGGTATGTATAAGGGGTGCGTGTGGGTATAAGAGCTCAATCGCGAGATAAACTATATGGGGCTGCTCTCCAAATGTTTCCAGGGCTGCTTTTCAGTCCCAGTCCGGCCCTGTTGGATCCTGTGTTGCAAAGAACTAACAACTAACATACTATCGTACCTCCCAACATTTAAAAATGTGAAAGAGGGACACTTTTTTTTTTTTTTTT
The DNA here is from genome assembly GCA_029215755.1 of Spea hammondii. Lineage (NCBI taxonomy): Eukaryota > Metazoa > Chordata > Amphibia > Anura > Pelobatidae > Spea > Spea hammondii. Next base: position 104,420,042 of record JARDYJ010000003.1, on the reverse strand, counting down.
AAATCTCGCGGAAACTCACCGATACAATTGCACTTTACAATGTTGTGCTTGCATCGCCAATTAAAACATTTACACACACATATACACTTACACTGCCCTTACACACACCTGCCCATAAACACACGTATACACATACACTGCCCTTACACACACACACACATACACGTTCACTGCCCTTACACACACACATATACACATACACTGCCCTCACACACATACACTGCCCTTAGATACACATATATACACGTACACTGTCCCTGCACACACATATACACGTACACTGCCCTCACACACACACACACACACACATACACTGCCCTTAGACACACATATATACACGTACACTGCCCTTAGACATACACATATACACATACACTGCCTTTAGACACACACATATACACGTATACTGCCCTTACACACACATATACATGTACACTGCCCTTACACACACACACATATACACGAACACTGCCCTTACACACACATATACACGAACACTGCCCTTACACACACATACATGTACACTGCCCTTACACACATATACATGTACACTGCCCTTACACACACATATATACACGTACACTTCCTTTACACACCAGCTAACAAATACCTATACTGCTCTTACACACACACCGGCCCATACACACACACACAAGCTTACAAACACATACATACACATACATACACATCTCTTACCTCTTCCACCATCCTTCATCCTTCTGCCTCTATCCTGTATCATGCGGCAGGAGCGCGAGGTCTGTCATGCGCAGGGATGACGTCATATCCCCTCGCTCTGCATTATTTGCCGGCGCGTAGTGATTAGGGAGCAGTAAAGCGAGGTCTGAAGTGACAGACCTTGCGCTCCCTAATGTTGAAACGACTATAGGGAGATTGCGATCTCACAGCTAGGCTGCAGCTGCTGATCGGGCGGCTTTGCCCCCCCCCTGCAGCTGCACCTGAGGTGAGTATCGCTCTCGCCTCACCCTTCCTCTGCCCCTGCGGGACAGAGGAAGAGATAGGCGGGACAGAGACCCAAAAGCGGGACTGTCCCGCGTAAATCGGGACAGTTGGGGGGCATGTATTATTATTATCAACATCTTTATTTCACTTAGGTAATATTCACACAGAGTAATTGGTAGGTTAATGTGGACAGTGGAATTTGATCTAAACACCAATATTCTTCTAAAGACGCAAGATTCAAAATCAGCAGAATGTCTGCTCAGAACTTGATTGTAAAGTAGGCGGAAAAGTTCAGCATGTCACCTTGTTTAGGAAGTGTGCCTATGACACCTCAAACCAGTCTTTATCATTCTTTATTCACACCAATCAATGCAATCAGAACCTAATTTCTAGTTGTAACTTAAATCTAAATTGTTTCTTCTTAGATATGGAAAAAAAACAGTGGTTGCTTGACTATGCATGTTTAAATGGCTCCCAGATGGAAATGGAATAGTTCTTGCAAATTGCCTTGTTTTGCTGAATTTGCGTTTTTCTTTTTAAGCAGATGCATTATTCATATATTTAGCATCCCATTACTGACTGGCCTGTTCTTACTGTACTCAAAAACTAGAAAAAACTAACAAAGCAAATAAAAATTGATTCTCAATTACAGCAGTTATCAGTACTTCCTCGTTCAATTATTATAGGTGAATATTTATCATACCACTGACATGATCTTTTAAGAGAGATTATACAAAATCCTTTGGATATTTAGTAGAATTATAGACATCATGTCCATATCATTAACATGCCGAGTGTCTAATTGGATTCAGAACATTCAGTATTTATTGTGTATAAATCTTATTTGTTTGTTTCTAATATTACTTATTATTTTAAAGCAAATCTGTAGTTTTAAGCAAATCCTACATTTTTCACCTGGTCGTTTCTACATTCCAAAATGATCTGGGGTTAAAGACCAACAGTAACTGTGGCGTCTGCTTTGCTTTGTGCAGTACACCGACATTTTACCTACCACTTCTGTTCTTACTTTTTGTATATACGGTATGTAATAGAAGTATTATTTCATAAATATTGTATTAATATTTTGCATCTAAAAATGAAGCTAGCTAAAAATAAAAGCAGAAGAAATATTCCCTAAGTCCCAGCTACTTTTCAACTTATTTCTGTGCTTGTGGCCTTGCCCTTTCATACTAAAGTTGTGACACTTGTATCATGGGCAGCATCCAGGGGTACCCAGGTCTCCTGTGCTGCTGGAAGGGTAAATATGAATTGTTCCCTTAGTTTACCTGTATGGTTGAGTCAGCCCTGGTTGGGTTCCGTCTACATGCTTTAACACCCACTCACTCTAGCACTGTGCATACATGCACACTCACACACATACACACCCACACTAACACCATACAGTAACACACTCTAACATACACTCCCACACATCCTAAAACCAACACACACATGCACACTCATAACACTAAGCACCTATATACACACTTGCTAACATCATACCCTTACAGATACATACACTCCCTCTGCCTCTAACCTCTTATGGATCCTTTATCTTTAGTGCAGCTCTTTGTCTCTGTAAGCTACTACTGTTGGGTCACGTATCCTGACCAGCATGCCTGGGTGGAGGATGAGTGGGAGGGTGAGAAGAAGGGAGAGGACTTCAGGACAATAAAATGATCAGATAATGGTAACTGTACCACACAAGCTGTTGCAGATCTCAGCTTCCATTAGGTAAACTTTTTAAACTCAATATAAAACTCAATATTGGCCAGGGCCAATATTAGTCAGATGTAAATTAGGCAGGGCTCTTCTGTACTTTTGGCAAGATAAAGCAGGCAGCAAGAACTGACAGTGACTAAATAAAGCTCCTTTTAAATTCAAACCCTTAAGATAATGCTTGTGCAAACTTTACTTTTCATTACTGTACATTAGGTGAGAATAATCATTTTCTTAAGTGTGAAAAAACAAGGCTTTGTGGCGCTTTAAAACCAATTGCGCAACTTTTTTCCATCCAAGCACCCATGCTTCGTAACTTACCTAGTAATGTTTGAATGTGTATCTGTTTGTAAACACTAAAAGCTGTTTCCCATGAGGAACAATTAGCTCATGAAATGAAGCAGTTTTTTTAAATACTCTCCTGGACCCATCTGAAGTACTTCTAGGGGTAAACATAACACAGTCAGAAAATATTATTTGGGAATATCTTAAAAGATACTACATAATAGAACCATGCTACCCGAATGTGGCTCATTAAGCCTTGTAGGAAAGGAAATTATTGTTGCCCGTCCTACGTCTTCTGTATTCTTCTGCCGGTGGTTTCCTGCACTACTCATGGGTGCAAAGTCCAGCATTTCACTCTAATTTGACTCAACTGTTAAAGAATTCTCATGAAATGTGCCTTTTCCGGTATTCGCATAAAGGGAATCTGCTGGTGACAGAGTGGCAGTCCATGCATGTGTCAGCTGGTAGTTTGAGTTCAGTCTCTGCGCTAGCTCTTTTTATGACACTAGAGGCTGCACTAAAAGTTTTATTGGTTTTTATTATTCTGAAAATGATCTCTGCAGGGACTAAGCTATTGATGTTTAATGGTATGAAAAATTAGTGCTATTATTTTAACTGTTAGCTTTTTTGTGTATGTTTGTCATTTGACAAGCAATACCATGTTGTTAAAATGTACTTTCTTTATCCTAACACGTTCCAAATATGGGTGAAACTTCTGTATTGCTGAGCATGCGTGTATATCAAGCATTTTACATGTCTTAAGAAACATGCTTATTAAATATTTTAGTTCATAACACCTTTAACGCTTTACCACGTAACCATGAAAGTGCCACATGTATTTCAACAACCTTTTCCCAAATACCACATGAAAATGAACTCACCGCCTTTGTTATAGCCAGGCAAATTATACCTTTTTATGGAGCAGTTGGAGAGAACTCAAAGCTTCTTCATACTTTAGGTTCCTGTATAAGGTTATAACATTCAGCTGCTTTTAAATCCAGCGGTACTGTACACCAACCCAAACATAATTTGTGAAGAAGACATATTCCTTTTTTCCCTCTCTAAGACATAAGTGGCTCTCATATGAACCATTGTCATATTTACACAATGCTTTAAAATGAAGCCATATTCCTAGGTGTCCAATTTTATACAATGTAGTTTTAATGATTTCCAAGACCTGAGGTCTAAATTAAGAATGATTAAACAGTACTTTGTCTGATGGTAAGAAAGAAAATAATTTTGACCTAAGAGACAAAGGTCGTCAAATCTCAGCCTGAATGTTAGCTAAATCATTGAGATCCCTAGCAAATTAAACAAAAACACATTAGCAAATCTGTTTTTAATCACATAAAATTAGCATATATATAATAAGCTTATTCTGTTTCGATGGCAACCGTCTACCAGGGCCTACTTTTGTCTCACATGAGAACTGGGTTTCTAATGCTGTTTTTAGTTAAAAAAAAAAAAGTGTTAAATATAATAGAGTAGGTAGAACAAAAATGTAAAGCAGTTTAACTCATTAATTTTTGTGCTCAAAGTATATTTTTTATCTAACAAAATTGTACGAGGAAAAAGGAATTATAATTTTTATCATTATAATTTATCATGCCAATAAAATCCTTCATAAAGTCACATCTTGGCTCTTTAAAAGGACTAATCAATATAGCCAACACATCACTAATGTGTAGTTGTAAAATATTAGAGATAGGGTATCCATATCGGCCATATTTTCCAGGGCACATATCATTTTTACATATTCCTGACCGGCCCAGAATAAATCTCCAGTGTAGGTTTTCCTGGATGTATTGTGGGAAGGTCTCATTCTCAGGTATGGACAGAGGATATATTCTTCCTTTAGAAGGCATAGTATCCGGCAGCAATTCAGTGACATAATGGTAAAGCGGATGTGGAGTCAAAGTAATCCCAGTAGGCGGACAAGAACCTCTTTGTGAGGTATCTTCAACATGACTGTTATGGGCATCCATGAGGGCCGTACCAGCTGAGTCGTAATGACTTGGAAAGGACTTGATCCGGATTCCATGTTTTGGCCCTTCCAAGGATGTCACATCAGGTATTAAAGTCGCCGTACGCATCCGCAATGCAGAGCAGGTATCACCTGATGGACAACATGGCACAGTAAAAACAGCAAGAAAGTGAAGGGTCGCAAGGCAGATTCTTAGTCAAGGCTGGCCCAGGTTTGGTATACCGGAGCAGGATTAGTACTGCATCGAGTGGGTGGGGGGTGGTCATAACACTCTCTTTATCCCCCCCCTCTCCCTTTTTCCATTTCTGTTTCTATTTCTTTTTATTTCTCTCTTTTAGTTCATCTTTATATAGTATGGCAGTGAAAGGAGAACTTGTGGTCAATCCCCAAGAGGCAGGTGGACAAGCAAAATCCCACAAATTCTGACAAACTTCAAGCATTGGTTATGAAAGAGTGGACTTCTGTTAGTCAGTATGTGGCCCAGAAGTTAATTGACAGAATGCTAGGCCAGATTTCAGAGGTCTTAAAAAAGAAGGGTTAACACTGCAAATATTGACTCTTTGCGTAAACTTAATGTAATTGTTAATAAAAGCCTTTGACATTTATGAAATGCTTGTATTTATACTTCAGTATACCATATAAAACCGAAGCAGCAAACTTTGTGAAGACCAATGCTTGTGTCATTCTCAAAACGTTTGGCCACCACTGTATACTTTACAGTCTCTGTTGAGTAAAATTAATAAATTGTCTTGCAGCCATTAAAACTAATTAAGAAAGTTACATGCCTGTGAGATTTGGGTTGATGGATGTTTTTCTAAGTTGCATTACAACAAGTTTTTCAAATCTAATCCTGAGTAATTAAACAAAAAAACCCTCTATAGCGAGCTAACGTGTTAGTGGTGTTGGAGAATTCTTTAAAGAACCAGCAGAGATGCCATATAACTGAGGAATTGCTAAAGATGAGGTGGTTCACAATGATGCAGGATGTATTAGGTTTGAAATATTCTTGTTTAATCATAAAGAAGAGGAAAACAAACACTCAAAATATTTAAACTCAATTGATATATGTGCACTGCTTGTTTTTATGTCACAATTTGTTTTATGTTTTTATCTGTATTCATAACCTTTGTACTGTATGTTAAAGCGATTGCATTTGTTTTAAGGAAATGCTGTAGAAAGTGGTTGTTAGTAAGTGTTCTTACCTATAACACATTGTTATCCTTGTGTTGTATTAGATAAAACAGCAAGGCTAAGGAAACATGTTTTATAAAATAAATTGTGTAAGCACTCAATAGTGTAAAAACATAATGTTATCTAAAATCAAAAATAAAGAAAAAAATGGAAGCAAAATATATTTTTGGGGTACCACTTGTTATGTAGGCATACCTGGACACTCTCCAGGTTTGACTCTGGGTTTCTGGTTTTAATTTAATTTATGTTTGCTTCTTCCATGTTCCTAAGAACAAATGTCCACGTCTCCAAATGATAACAATGTGTCTTTTGATTTCTGTAATATATGTTTTCCTCGTTGTATTACCATATAGTTCCTAATCGACACAGAGAGGTCATAGTCTGTACATATTTTTTGAAGACATCTCTGTGGTTGCTGGTCCGTCTCTGTGTTTGGAGCTCTGTGTATTGTGTAAACACGAGGCTTCTATACCTATAAGAAGTCACTTCTGGCATGAGAGGGTGGCTCTGTGATGGTTCCTATGGAGTGCAGCAGGAACCATTGGATAGTGGAGTGCACAGGTGAATATAGGTCATTAAGGAACACCTATTCATGAAAACATAGACCATTGTGAATGGTGGAAGGAGTTATGTTTCATTTAGATAATTGTTGAATACAGACAAACTATCACATCTATTTGGTCAGGAATCTTTAAATTAACCTTCTTGCATTCTTCTGTAACTATATGCTAGTTAAGTTTTGAAGGCATGTATTGTCCATAACTATTGCCAAAAAAAGTACATATTCTTTATGTTGTTTTTTGCAATATGTCCTACAGAATGTTTGTACAATGGCTGGAGGACAAGACTTTACAAAGACCTTTGTTACATATTGATGGGAATTTATGTAACTAAGGCAAAGTAAATGTATTTACACAATTTCAGTTAAAAAACATGTTTACTGCTCCTTATAAAGCAAATAAGGAGAAGAAAAAGATTTAGATCTCAAGGGGATGCATGCTTTTCATGTCTCTTACACACCTCAGTGCTATTGATGGTTGGTTTTGCTACTTCCAAAAAAAGATTTTCTGTGGGAGTAACATGTTCTAATGTCTCTTCTTGTAACTGTGCGTGGATACGTTTTACAGCTTCCTTAAAATGAGTCCGTGTGGGTGCCTCAGTTTATAAAGATGTATAAAGCAAGGCATACTGAGTGGATTGAGCAGGGATTAAAAGGAAATTGGCACAGATTCTAGCCAAGTTTATCAGCACTTGCCTTTACATATTTAACATTATTGCATATTACCTATTTAATTTGTAACAACTGTGTGTCTCATTTGTCAAGATGTATAGATCATCTGCACTACAAATGAGCAATGTAATGGGAACCAGGGGATCTAGCGGGACGTCCCTGGCAGTCGATGCTGCCTCGTAGTCGAAGACGGCTACAAAAATGGTCTCCCAAACAAGAGTACCACTAACCACAACAGAAAGCACCAGTCAGGATGCAAGAGAACACTTTCTTTTGGGATTGGGCATATTTTATAAAGCCAGTTTACCAGGGGGAGTGGAATTTAACAAACATAGAAAAAAGGAAAGGATTCATATAATTAACACATAAAACAATGGCAATACAATGGCAAGGGAATATGCAGACAACGCTGACACCAGATTAATTCCATTACACATTACAACAATACACAATACAATGAATACACAACAGTGGTAAAGTGATTGGGGAAAGAAACATTTCAATGTAGACAGTGAGTCATTCATGATATGCATACAAATGGAAACAAGAGGTGAAAATACAAAATATTAAAATGTAACCTCTGTAAATCAGTGCAAAATGGCAGTCCCAATAAATTTCAAAAAGTATGGTCCAGCATCAGTTACAAGCAACAATCTTTATTTTTTTTCCAATAAAATCTAGCACGTAGGGCTTACCTTGACCAAGTGTTGACAGGATACTGAATAGATATTGGGTATATGTCACAGTATATTATTCAAATTCTTTGTAGATGATCATTTATAATTGAAAAATGTATCTACTGCGTACATTAACTCAACAATTCTAGTAATTCATACAATAAATCTCCTGGGTTGAAGAGGCCATAAATGAATTGGATTCTAGAGATGTTTCTCCGATGAAGGTGGCAGGATTTGGGGAGTGACTGGATGAGATGGATGAAAGAGAAAGCATTAAGCGTGACAGCAAGGCAGCGAACTTGGTCTGTCGAATGGATTGTGGAGTTGTCAACTGGGATAGAGATATCAGGAATTGTGGATGAATGGGAAGGCGGAATAACCATGAGGACTGTCTTGCAGATGTTGAACTTCAGATAATGGATAATAATCCATGATGCAATTCCACAAAGACAGTCGTTGAGGCGAGTTAGAAGAGAGGGTGAAAGATTTTGGAGAGGAAATGTAGATTAGAGTGTCATCTGCTTATATGTGATACTGGGAACAGAAAGAAGATATTAGTTTTTCAATGGAAGATGTGTTGATGGAGAAAATTGGAGCCCTAGCGGTAGGGCAGAGGAACACATTTCATAGAAGGAGACACTGCATAGATTCATGTCTTTGCAATGAGAAAAAAATATTTGAATCCTTACTTGGTTGTTTTCTTTAGAGATTTCTGGATCTCAGAATTACAAAGTTTAGTGATCAAGGCATGAGTCAGAGCGTATGAATCCTATTACGTTTATATATAGGTAGGGACTGCTCAGGATATATTTGACACTACATTTATTTTTTAACAACCATTACTTGAAGAGGGCAGTTATGAGTAAGGATTTTGTAACCAGTTATTGCTTTGTATTAGAAACAGACACAGAGCTAATTTGTATTACTGTATTTGCTCGATTATAAGAGGAGGTTTTTTTCAGAGCAAATGCTCTGAAAAATACCCCTCGTCTTCTAATCGGGGTCGTCTTCTAATCAGACCTCAAATAGAGGTCTGATTATGAGACTAAGATCCAGATCCCCCGCACCGCTGCAGGGGACCTGGATCCTCCTGTCTCCCCCCCCTAGCAGCGGGGGTTGTCTGAGTCCGTCGCGGATACCTTCCCCGACTGTCAGAGATCAGAGTTCCCCGCACCGGTGCGGGGAACTCTGATCTCTGACAGCCGGGGAAGGTATCCGCGACGGACGCAGACAAACCCCCACTGCCAACTCCACCTCCTTCCGGCTGCAGCGGAAGGAGACATCAACCCGCTGCCCCGGCAATACAGCAGGAAATTGGAAGTACCGGTGTGTGTGTGTGTGCGTGTGTGTTAAATGGGGGAATAGGGCATTTCTGGAATGCCTTATACCCCTATATGCCACTCTGGCACTTAGGGGTTAAAAGGCATATTATGTGTCAGAGTGGCATATAGGGAGGTATAAGGCATTTCAGGAGGCAGATTGGCGTTAAGGGGGCATTTAATAGAGCACTCTGCCTCCTGAAATGCCTTATACCTCCCTATATGCCACTCTGCCCCATAATATGCCTTTTAACCCCCTAAATGCCAGAGTGGCATATAGGGGTATAAGGCATTTCTGGAGGCAGAGTGCTCTATACAATGCCTTTTAACTCCCTTAATGCCACTCTACCTCCTGGAATGCCTTATACCTCCCTATATGCCACTCTGCCCCATAATATGCATTTTAACCCCCTAAATGGCAGAATGGGATATAGGGGTATAAGGCATTTCTGGAGGCAGAGTGGCACATAGGGGGTCAAAAGGCATACCATGGGGCACAGTGGCATATAGAGGGTTAAAAGGCATATCATGGGCCACAGTGCCATATTGGTGTGGCAAGCCTGGGGGCAGATGTGCGTAACTGGGGGACAGGTTGGAAAATACAAGGAAAAAATAGTTGACATGAATTAACATTTACTGGTAAAACTTTTTTCCTTTAGGGTCGTCTTATATTCAGGCTTTTTCTTTTTTCCCTAAGTTAATATTCAGATTTTGGGGGGTCGTCTTATAATCAGGGTCGTCTTATAATCGAGCAAATACGGTAAATTATATTCAAAATATATATGTATATATTTTTTTTTTCCTGCTAAAGTATTGAGTGGCCATCTGTTTCCTGTCAATTCAGATCATTTCAAAAATATGGGTAATTAAGTTTATTGTTCTGTTTCAATTTCAAGAAAGCTGATTTAGTCAGTATTATTTATTTTTGATTCATTGAGGAGGACATAACTGATGAGTTGGAAAGCTTTTGATATTCAGTGTGAGAAAAATTGAAATTCAATTCACTAATTCTAGAAAATTATGTTATTGTCAGTTGCTTGATCCATTTCCTAGTGGCACAAAGACATCTGGGGACATGCACTACACGAACTGAAAGGCAGATGCACAAAGGCAATGTAAAAAGCTGACATGAAGCTTGGGAAGGAATGTATTTCTGTAAAATTCAATAGATAAAAGGAAATATCTGAAGCTGACCCAGTCTGTATGAAAGAAGCCATTGATCTATTTTCTATGTGCTTCTTTATTTACTTGGCAAGGCTTTGCTTGTGGCCAGCAATCAGAAGTTACATTGTAGAGCCTGCACATACAGAGATTGCCGTTGCTGTAGAGTAGCTGCTATCTATGTGTAACAGTCAGGGTTCTCTATGGTTATATCACATAATGGGGATAACCGTTGGAAATGATTTATATTATCCTTATAATTCAAATACACATGAAAAATGTAGAATTGGCTGTTTTATCTCTTTTTCTAAATTCTTGCCTTTAATTCTAAAAAACATATAATGTAGCTAAAATCCCAAATCGTGCATATGTCTGTATTCAGGTATCTAATACTATAGTGGTAGAAATGTCACCAGATAATGCTATTCTTAGGCATTGTTTTTATAGGGTTGGACCAGTTGAAACTGCTCTTGTAGCAGGTACAGTGGATATAAAAAGTCTACGCACAAAATGTCAGGTTCTTGTGATGTTAAAGAATGAGACAAAGCTAAATCATGTCAGAACTTCTCTACCTTTAATGTGACCTATAACGTGAACAATTCAATTGCAAAACAAACTGAAATCTTTGAGTGGGAAAAACCCCAAAACCTCACAATAACCTGGTTGCATAACTTTGCACACCCTTAAACTAATACTTTGTTGAAGCACCTTTTGGTTTTATTACAGCAATCCGTCTTTTTGGGTTGGAGTCTATTAGCATGGCATATCTTGACATGGCAATATTTGCCCACTTTTCTTTGCAAAAGCGATCCAAATCTGTCAGATTGCGAGGACATCTCCTGTGCACAGCCCTCTTCAGATCACCCCACAGATGTTCTATTGGATTCAGGTCTGGGATCTGGCTGGGCTATTCCAAAACGTTAATCTTCTTCTGGTGAAGCCATGCTTTTGTGGATTTGGATGTGTGCTTTGGGTCGTTGTCGTGCTGAAAGGTTTACTTCCTCTTCATCTTCAGTTTCCTAATGGACTCCTGAAGGTTTTGTGCCAAAATTGCCTGGTATTTGGAACTGTTCATAATTCCCTCCACCCTGACTGAGGCCCCAGTTCCAGCTGAAGAAAAACCACCACAAAGCATGATGCTGCCACCACCATGCTTCACTGTGGGTATGGTGTTCTTTGGATGATGTGCAGTGTTGTTTTTGCGCCAAACATACCTTTTGGAATTATGGCCAAAAAGTTCAACCTTGGTTTCATCAGACCATAACACATTTTCCCACATGCTTTTGGGGACTTGATGTTTGTTTTTGCAAACTTCAGCTGGGCTTGGATGTTTTTCTTTGTAAGAAAAGGCTTCCGTCTTGCCACCCTACCCCATACCCCATTCATACGAAGAATACAGAGATTGTTGTCACATGTAGCACACAGCCAGTACTTGCCAGAAATTCCTGCAGTTCCTTTAATGTTGTAGTAGGCCTCTTGTAAGCCTTCCTGACCAGTTTTCTTCTCGTCTTTTCATCAATTTTGGAGGGACGTCCAGTTCTTGGTAATGTCTCTGTTGTGCTATATTTTCTCCACTGTTCCATGGTATATCTAATGCTTTGGAAATTCTTTTGTACCCTTCTCCTGACTGATATCTTTCAACAATTAGATCTGATGCTTTGGAAGCTCTCTGCAGACCGTGGCTTCTGCTCTTAGATGCAACTAAGCAAATGTCAGGTAAACATTTGTGGTTCATCAGAGTCACTTTAAATGATGGCAGGTGTGTAATGACTTCTTTTTAACATGAGTTTGAATGTGATTGGTTAATTCTGAACACAGCCTCAGTTATAAGAGGGTGTGCACACTTATGCAACCATGTTATTGTGAGGTTTTTGTTTTTTCCCCCTCAAAGATTTCAGTTTGTTTTGCAATTGAATTGTTCACATTATAGGTCACATTAAAGGTAGAAAAGTTCTGACCTGATTTATCTTTGTCTTTTTTTTTTTTTTTTATATCAGTTTATTAGCATCAGTCACAAACCAGAAATAGATAGTGTAACATAGTGATGCAAGATCAACAGTAGAACAACTTCTGTAACGCAAACAGAAACACAGATACAGTATTTACATGTAGGCGGAGTAGGCAGTATACCAATGGCGAAACTGAAACATATAAAACAACCAGCAATAGACCTCAGAAATGTCTACGCGACCGGATAACGCTGTGACCTAGATGCAGTTTTACAATTTATGTGTCTTGTTCCCCGGTAAACCGTTCAAGGCGTGGAAGGAGCACCAGTACATGGCCACGCAGTAACAACGTAGGAGATGCAGCAAAGGTGACATAGTATGAGTGATGCTGAGTGGAGTATAGCATATAGAGAGACTAGAGAGCAAAAGAGGGGAAGAAAAGAAGAATCGGAAAGAAGGAAAGAGAAAGAGAGAAAGAAGAAAGAGAAAAAAAAAAAAAAAAAAAAAAGGGAAAGAGTACGAGCGAACCGTGCAAGTACCCATCCGGCCGAGGCTAGAGACGAAGCAAGGTCGCAGAGGCTCTAGTATCTGTAAAAGCCGCCAGCCAAGGATCCCAGATACTCTCAAACTTCGGAAGCTCATCTCTGAGTTTGGCGGTGATGTGCTCCATCGTGAGGAGGTGCCAGATTCGAGCGAGGATTTCACTCTGAGTTGGAGGAGGGCCTTTCCAATGTCGAGCCAGGGCCTGTTTAACGGCAGAGCATATGCGGTGTATGAGGCGCTGGGCAGCGGGCGACAGGGGCAAGTCGGGGGCATCCATGACCAGCAAAGCGATAGCCGGCGAAGGAGCAATCGTCACTCCCGGGCTGAGGACAGCATATCAAAGCAGGCAGACCAAATTGGGCGCACCACGTCGCAAGTCCACCAGGCGTGAAGGTAAGTACCTCTCTCACCGCAGCCCCTAAAGCAGCTGGCATCACTGTTCCGGAACATACGCGAAATCCGAACTGGCGACATGTACCAGTGTGCAAGAACTTTGAATGCCCTTTCCTTGGTAACTGTATTAACCGTGAGTTTGTGCACATTTGCCGTGGCCACATCCCAGACGTCGTCCGGAAAGGTCTGCTGGAGCTCCTCATGCCATTTTGCGCGGTATGAAGGAGGGTGAGGGAAGGTAATGTCCAGAAAGTGAGAGTAGTTAGTGGAAATGGAACCCTTACACCTCTTGCCAGTAAGGAAGCGCCTCTCGAATAAAGTCAGCGGAGACAGGGTGCCTACCCTGAGGAGGGAATCGACAAAGTGGCGTATCTGCAGGTAGCGAAAGAGTTCGCCCGGAGGCATGCGACTTGAATCCCTGAGTTCCTGGAACCGCATCATCGCCCCCGCTCTTACCACCGATCCCAATGTACATAAACCTGCGTCTCTCCACCAACGAAAAAGGGATGCATGGTGGCCCTCCGAAAAGAGGGGGTGGTGCAACAGAGGAGTGAGGTGGGAGACAGAGCCACGGAGACGGAGCTTGATGTTCCATACGCGCCACAAGGCAAGGGCCGCCGTAATGGTAGGTAAAACGTCGGTCCGCAGAGGCAAGGGAGGATCCAACCAGAGCACCTGCTGAATCTGTTGGTTGCATATGTAGGTGCGCTCAATGTCTATCCAGGGTAGAGTGTGGGCCGGGAAGGACCAAGCTTCCAGCTGGGAGATGCGAGCCGCCACGTAGTACAGGTACAGATGAGGGACGGCCAAACCCCCCGCCGACTTCTGCTTGTACATCGTAGCCCTATTAATCCTGGCGCGCCGAGGGCTCCAAATGAAATGAAAGATACGGGTTTGGAAAGTGGTGATGTCGGCTTTGCAGATAGGTATCGGGAGCGCTCGGAATAGGTAGAGAACGCGGGGCAGGATGTTCATTTTCACCGCGTATATGCGGCCCAGCCAAGAGATGGGGAAGTGGGACCATTGGTCGAGCTCCCGCCGAAGAGCTAAAAGGAGAGGGGGGGAAGTTAGCCCGGTACAGTGAGGCAAAGTCCCTGGTAATGTGGATGCCCAAATATTTGAGTCGGGAAGGTTGCCAGGTGAACTTAAAGCTGGCGGCCACTGAGCACCTGGTGGAGTCAGCGAGGTTGAGATCCAGGGCTTCGCATTTGGCTTTATTGATTTTGTAGCCCGAGAGCCTGGAGAACAAACCGAGAGTATTGTAGAGGTTTGGAAGCGAAACGAGGGGGTTGGTGATGGTGAGTAAAATGTCGTCCGCAAACAGGCTCAGTTTGTACTGAGTATCATGGATCCGTATGCCCGCAATGTCCGGATGGTTTCTAATAGCCACGGCTAGAGGCTCAATGCAGAGCGCAAACAGGAGTGGAGAAAGCGGGCACCCCTGTCTCGTGCCGTTGCGGATGGCAAGTGTCGACGACTCACAGCCCATCAGGGCAATGGTGGCTGAAGGATGGCAGTACAGGGCTCGGGCCCCACGAAGGAAGCTGTCTCCCAGGCCGAATCTCTCCAAGACGGCCCACATATAGGTCCAGTCGACTCTGTCGAAGGCCTTTTCTGCGTCAAGCGCCAACAACATAGAGCCCTGACGAGTCATCCTAGCTGCAGCAATCAGATCAACGGTACGTCGGATATTATCCGGGGCTTCCCTGCTGATTTATCTTTGTCTTATTCTTTAACATGAGACCTGGGTGTGTAGACTTTTTTATCCTCCATATAATCATCCAAATATTAAAAGGGTCTTTTCTACCTATTCTGCAGAATTTTTACACTTTCATAGCTAAATGCAGCATCAGTCCTATTACTATTGAATGTCAAATATAACTTATCAGCAAATACTTGTTATGTGACACAAAAGCTGAGACTGGTTGAGAAACTTAAAAAAAAAAGCTCTTCAAACATACAACGTACTAACGCTAAACTCATCTGTTCTAAATCATTCAACGTTACAAATAGGTTTGGGCAGTTTCCCGTTCCCTGTTATTTTTTGGATCTTTTTGTGCATCCGACTTCAGCTTAACTCTGCGTCTTGAAGGTACTCTGCCACAATTAGGTCTATCTTAGTCTTATTTTCCTGCTTGGTCCAGATATTGGCTACTTAACATTACAGCTCTATCCTCCTCCATTTACAACCAAAATTCTAGTGCTTTGACTCTTAAACATTTCATATCAGTAATGTAATTGTACTGTATTAATACAAATTTAAGCAATCTGCTTGGTTTTAATGTCCTTCCGATTTTGACCCATTAGTTACTTTATTTGTTGTGGCAGAAATAAATGTGTATGAAGGTTGTATCATTTCCATTAACTAATATACTGTCATCAGAATTCATACAGTAGGTCCAGTCATACCTGGGAACTTGTGGGCTATGGCTACCCAGAGCCTACCCTTGCGGGATGCTGCCACGACTGCCCACTAACGTTAGTAGACTTTCCAGCTGACATTGCGGGAAGCACCCCATTTAAAGGGGGAATGGGGGACCTGCTCTTGCCAGAGGATTCGGATGTTGACCAGGAAAAGCAGTTCCCAGGTATGGGCTCAGTTCATCTGTGTTTTGGTAAATTTATCCTCAGTATTAAGAATGAAAAGTCCCAAGCACTACGTTTTACACAGTATTCAAAGAAAAGTATTAGCTCATGGTAGATTATTTTGGAAAATTTACATGACAACATAATTATTGTTGTAGCCAGAACTTGGTTAGAAGAAGAATGTTATCTAGAATGCTGCATGTGAAGGGATGGGGAAATACACAGAAAAGCCTTCTCTTTAATTTTTAGGCAGTAAGAACAGTAGGAGAATAAAAAATTGGCACGGCTGGACGTAGTAAAAGATCCTCCAATGTCCTTTATTGCAAAGTATAATGCAGATTTAGAGACTCAGGTTATACTAATCTGAACTTTCTACTAAGGGAAAGAAACTCATCTTCGCTTCTCAGTGAGCCGTGTTTACCCGCTTACACCAAGAAGGAAGCAATATCTGAAATATTATTCACCATTCATTTTTACACTGCTATCAATTTGAAGAGGTTTATTGTGCAGTTCTGGAATGATGATATTACTGTCTTCCATGATTTACACTGTAAATTATTTTCAAAATGGTAGATATACAGGTCATGCACATGAGTATTCTGATTTTTATTAGTTTATTATGAGTGAAAGATGAGTAAATTGTAGTAATTTGTTCTTTTTTGCTTTATTTATTTTTTGTTTCATCCCATGTAAACAAACATAAAAGTTGACGGCAGATAAGAACCATTCGGCCCATCTAGCCTTCCTTATGTAAATCCTCAGACTTTAATCAGTCTTTTGTCTTATCTTAGATTCAGGATAGCCATATGCCTACCCCATGTATGTTTAATTCCCCCCACTGTATTAGCCACTACCACTTCTGCTGGGAGGCTGTTCTGCTTATCTACCTCCCTCTCAAAATAAAACTTCCTTACGTTCGTTAAACCCAAGCCTCCGTCACTATACAAAAGTCAATTCATATGAGTATCTCTCTGGATTTTAAAAGGGAAATTATTTCAGTTCTGTGCTCTTCACTTTGGGGAAACATGTTGTTTGCACCCCGACTGTTTAATTTTGCATATTGGCATACTACTCACACCCTGTAGATAGTAAAACATAATTGTAGATAACATATTTGCATATGTATGATGAATCAGATGTATTATATGTGTCCTATAACCACAAATAAACTCTTCATTAATAAATAGACTGTGAAGAACTTCTGATACATTGTTACTTTATGATATATAACATGGCAGTCACATAATAATGGCAAGAAAACATAAGTGAACTAATTGTACTTACCAGCATTTGTGTATAATTTATCTTAAATATGATGTGGTATTCATATAAGTTATAATAATGAACAAACACAATCTGTTTTAACTAATATCACACAAGTTATTGTATTGTTGTTGCCCATATTGAATACATCATTCAAACATTCACAGTGTTGATTGGGAAAAGTATTAACCCCAGGCTAATCACTTCAACAAAAGCTAATTGGAGCTAAGAGTTAGCAAACCTTGAGTCAAATCAATGAAGTGTGATTGGTGGTGTGTTTTAGAGCTAATTTTACATAAAAAAACCATTTTGAGTGTTGTTTGCTATTCTCAAGAAGCATCTGACGTGAACCATGTCTTAAAAAAGGAAATCTCAGAAGACCTACAATCAAAAATTGCAGATTAGCACAAAGCTGAAAAGGGTTACCAAGTAACTGCTCACCAAAGTTTTGTGTACTGATTGAAACTAAGGTTGAATTGTTCGGGAAGAATAGGCAGTACTACGTATACCGCATACCAACATAACAACATCATCCCGATGGTAAAGTACAGTGGAGGGAGCATCATGATTTGGGGCTGCTTTGTTACCTGAGGCCTGGAAAGAATGCCATCATCAAGGGGACAATTTAATTTTCAAATTTCCGAAGGTATCATACAGGATACTGTCAGGATCGCTTTCCACCAGCTGAAGCTCAGTAGAATTTGGTTGATGCAGCAGGTCCTCCTCCACTTGCGGCATGCCTCCCCCTCACTCGACTTTATGCGCTCCCCGTCAAAAACGGCGGGAACGCGCTCGAGTGATGTCACGCACATAGGCGTGATGTCCACTAGTGGACTAGTGAGACTCAATCAGTGCTCAGTTATTGTGCCGGTTAGACCTTCGTGCCTTCTCATTCATTTGCGTATTGCTATCCTGTGTACCAGACCTGGCTATCCTTAACGTGGTGTTGCTCTCCCGTGTACCAGACCTGGCTATCCTTATCGTCGTGTTGCTCTCCCATGTACCAGACCCGGCTATCCTTATTGTGGTGTTGCTCTCACGTGTACCAGACCCGGCTCCAGGTCTTCCTGTCTACTACCTGCATACCGGTCTCCACCAGCATTTACCTGGCACCCCCTAGGGCACCTTACACCTTAATACAATACATATATTCAAAGGCTATGAGAAGACGAGACTTGACAGACTAAGACAAACTGATACATTAGGTGGGGAGAGCCCTGCTCGCAAGCTTACAATCTTGAGGGAATGGGGCACAGAGAAGAGAGGGTGAGAGGTAGTGTGGTGGCTGTGACAAGGAAGTTCTAGTAGCTAAGATGGTATGCTTCTCTGAAAAAGTGGGTTTTGAGATATTTATTGAACGTTGGGAGGGAGAGTGAATTCTGAAGGTTCGGTGAAAGTAGATTAGATAAGTGAGGAGGAGAGCCCTAGCCCATTGGAAGAACGTAAATGTATGGAGGATCAGTGTTATGGAGGGCCTTGTACCAGGATTTTAAATGTAATTCTGAAGGTGACAGGGAGCTAATGGAGGATTTCACAGAGTGGGGAAGCATAAGAGGAGAGGCGTGCAAGGAAGATAAGCCTAGCAGCAGCATTTAGGACAGACTGCAGAGGAGAGAGAACAGCAAAGGGCCAAGGACTGAACCTTAAAGGGACGCCAACCGAAAGTAGAAGGGGTGGTGATGTCTTGCCAGAGAAGCTGACAGAGAAGGAACGGTTAGACAGATATGAGGAGATCCAGTAGAGAGCTGTATCTCGAATGCCTATAGAAGCAAGTGAGTCAAGAAGAAGGTGGTGATCAACAGTATCAAAAGCCGCAGAGAGATCTAAGTGTATTAGAATGGAGAAGTGACCTTTTGCTTTGTTAGAGCCGTTTCAGTGTAGTGAAGAGGTTTGAAACCAGACTGTAGAAGGTCAATGAGGGAATTGATTGTACACAACTTAGAGGTAAAAGGAAGCAGAGAGATAGGGCGGTAATTAGTCAGACAGATGGAATCTAAGGAAGGATTTTTGAGAATGGGTGTGATTACCGCGTGCTTGGAGGCTGTTGGTACAGTTCCCGATGATAGAGAAAGATTAAAGAGGTGGGTAAATGATGAACCAAGTGATGGACATAGAGACTTTGCGAGATGTGATGGGATGGGGTCAAGGGGATAGGTTGTTGGGTGAGAGGAAGAAAAAGAAAGAAGAGTGGCTATATCTTCTTCAGTTGTAGGGGAAAAGGTAGTTAGTATGGGATGAGTGGAGAGAGTGGTGGTAGTATAGGAGGGAGGATATAAGAGTTGAGAAGTAGAGCTGTTTGGCGAGAGAGAGGGCAGAGTTGTATGTGCGAAGCATGAATTTATAGTGAGTAAAGTCTTCGCTGGATTTGGATTTTCGATAGCACTTCTGAAGAAAGCGTGTGATTTTGGTATGCCATGGTTGGTGTTTCAATTGTCAGGGGGTAACATATAGTAACTGGAGCTATGCTGTCGAGAGATGTGGCAAGTGTATTGTTATACAAAGAGGATGCTGTGTCTGAACAGGAAAGGACAATGACCCCGCACTAATACTGTGTTTCTAAGCGTTCACATTATTGTAGTATTGTTAATTTTCTGTCCTTTTGACATATGCCAATTAATTTTGTTTATTTTCCCTCATTTGCATATTAAACCTAATTTGGGGATCTTTTGTTGCTACTGTGCTTTCAACAGAAAAGCAGAAAGTAGAAAATTTTTTAATAGGCATACTCCAATTTAAGTCATTGTAATAAAATAGGATGGTGCATAGAAAGGAATATTCATTATAGTTCCATTGATTTGTCAAAATAATTTACTTGATAGAAAGTCAAGTCTAATTACAAAGACTGTCCACGGTTATAATTTTCTGTGCTATTTTTGTAGAAGCATAACATGGTATTTCAAGCACACTCGGAAATTAATTGAGCCCCCATACATATATTTCATTTGTGTAGCTGAGTCACTTTGCTTAAAAACAGCACTTTCTTTGAAGGTTTGGTTCTTCCAAGAAACACACCCATCCTTCCATGTTTTCTATGTACATGTTTTGTTGTAATATGTTTTTAAATAAGGGCATCTCTCACTGCGAAATGAGGGGACGTTACTTTCAGACGATAAACTGACCAACACAGCAACATTGATGACAACCAGCTGTAGGCAGAGTAGTAAGAAGTGCCAATGCTGTCCCATAATAATGAAAGAATATTCAGAAAGAAACTTTTTTTTCTGAGATAGAATTTTAAAAAATTGAGACACACAACATCTGCACTCAATCCCAAGTTACAGGGCAGCAGCAATGACTTGAAATAGTTAAAACAAATTAACAGCGCTCAAATCAAAACCTGCAAATGTAAGCCAAAACACAAAACATCGCCAGCCCTACAAGTAAGTGACAGTTATAAGAAAAAGGGTACGCCTTATACGTCTCAAAAACACCAATAAAGCACTTTTTCAAACAAGAAAGCACATTATGTGAGCATTTAAAGATGTTGGCAGCTAAGTTAGTAGGCTTACTTAATTTAGAACAGGCAAATAGATATTGTGTTTAGGAACTTGAACTAAAGACTCCATCTTTGCTTGGATCCCTTTTAGCAAGTCACAAGTCATAAGCTCACAGGACCAACGTGATGTCTTCATGCACTTCATTCTGTGTGCATTAAGGGTTAACATCAGATAACGCTCGCCTCCCATAGAGTGCCATGACTTTTTAGATGAGCTTATGTACTTTGGCCAAAATACAAAATATATATTTTTTTAATTTGTTACACACAAACACACATCTATACCTCAAGCCAAGAAAAGCAGCAAGACTTGGTTGTTAGATAGATATAACCGTCTCACACACACACAAGACATACATACATACTGTGACATGTTACCCGAGTAGTCACTGTGTGTTTAGCCCCTTGACAACAATTGACGTGCCTTGTACCATTGTCAAGAAGGGTACGAAAAATAAAATAAAAAACAGCTCTGTCCTTAAGGGGTTAAATCAGACATCCAACAAATAAACAAAGGAGAAATCAAATCCTATTCCAGACTAACTAAACATTTTCTTTTCCAACTATTCCAGTTCTCATTAAAAAAAAACAAACAGAACAAATATTCAAAACAGTTGAACACACAATGGCTTACACAGAGTCTGTGGGTACAAGGCTTATGGACCCCTATTTCTCCCACTGTCAGCCAAATGCCTTCAGAACTGTCATTTTTACCTTACAGAGGAGAGGCGACTACATTAAAGGAAAAGGGCTGGAATTGCCATTTTAACCCTTTTAGGTAGGGAATAGCGAGCACTTCAGCCTTTGATATAAAAAGCCTCTCTTACATTGCCACAAGGCATATTATTATATTATACTTTTGTACTATTGAGCGAGACAGTGTTAGTGTTTATTGGGACCACTGTCCTGGGCCTTACATACCTTGACCATCTGAATCACCGAGGAAGTTCTCCGCTGCGTTGAAGTTAAATTCCTATGTCACTGGATCAAACATATAAAGGTAGAACCAGTTTTATAAAACGTTAAATTCACAAGAGCTGTTCAGCCAAACCAATGTGAAATTTAGAATTCAAATTAGGATGCATGTGGAACTTAAAGGAGAGTATATTGAAGAGCTCTGTCTGTTCGCTGCTTACTCAACACTTCATAGTACACGATTCTGCTATATTAGCTCTTGGAATGGAAAGCACTTGGGTTCAAAGTTATAAAAGAGATCAAGTCTTGTCTGTTTTTTTCATTGAGCAGTCTGGATTGATAGAAGTATGTTTTTTTTTCTAATGTAATAATTAGATAAGAGAGAACCCATTTTTATTTTCTCACCAGTTCGGGGTCAAATAGCTAAATATGTCTTGTCTGAATAATGGTACGTGTAATGGCTCATGTTGCAAGACCTTGTGTTTCTAGTGACTAAGCTCTCTGCTGGAATATTAAATATTACTTAGTTCTTCAGACTGTACCAGTCATTGAGACTTTGATCTCACAAATTACATATTTCAGAATACAAGCTGTCAGGAGTAAATGAGTCTATAGCAATGCCCAAAATGTGCATTAGATTGCTTTCTTTGGGGGAACATGCTTAGAAAATCATTATTTTTTTTATGAGAGAACAAGGTTTTCTGCTCAAATCATTCATAGCTGTCACACGGTGCCTATTATATATTTTCTGCCTAGTTGATTTTTTGGGTTTTGGTATTTCATAGCTTTTTGCGACACTAAGCCTTCTCATAATTGTTAAATTATTATGAGTGTAGGTGACCATGGCACCACGGGAAAATAAATGAAGAATGTCAAATCTTTACACACCCACAAGCTTTAAATATTACAACAATTGGAATTTGGAACAACTTTTTGCTAATGTGTGGGTTTTAGTAATAGCTATGACCACTCACACAACCCACGATGTTCATTGACCTTTCTTTAAATCGTGTAGTTATCCAATTCCTCTAATTACTTCTAAACATCTGACTACCAAAAACAAGATGTTAGTACCTACACTACATAAACTAATGTATTTAATGTAAAACATCTAATTTCTGTTCCCCAGTATATACAATATTTTATACTTTACTGATGTATGAATTTATACAGTGTGTCTCCCATAATAATAAAATGAAAAAGACTGTCTGTACTAATTATTTGTACAATCTCATTATTGTACCAAGACCAAGTGCTATGTGGATTTGGGGTGTAATTTTGGTTATATGCGATCACACAGTATGTCTAATACCCTATATTTCTCTGCACAACATCTACCGTCATTGCTTAGCAACTGGACCAATGCTGGCATGTCATGGCATTGATCAAGCTTAAAAAGTGATCTAATACTGATTTCTTCGCTTAAATGGTGTTGCTGTAATGCCTTGATGTCGAGGCATTCAGCAACAACAAAATTTACTGCAGGGGCCCCATATGACCCCTCCCCCAGACATCAATGTCCGCCATATACTGTATGGCGGCGGATGCCTGATTATCGCCTCTTAAGCTTAAAAGGTGTCACCCACCTCAGCATGCACTGTGACCACGAATTGAAGTTTATATGGTAACAGTTGCATTACTAAATAGCATATTATTTTAGATTGCTTAAGCAACTTAAACGTACTCATAAATGTCCCCAAATCAGAAAACTACATTTTAATTGTGTGTCTCAGTAATGGGTGTAATCCCATCCAAATCATTTTTGCTAAATACTTTTTAGCAAACTGTTGGATTAACAAACCTAGACTTTTATAGGAGGAGATTGTCAGCGTATACTTTTTCAATCAATGGGGGAAATGTTAAAAAAACATCAGTCCTCTAATTGTCGGCATTGTTGCATATTTTATGGTCAGGTCATTTTGTAAACTGTAGAAATATATCAGTCTATATAAAGCCTGAGAGAACAAGCACTTTGGTGCTTGTTTCCTTTGTTTGGTGAACTATGAAACCAAACATGTAAACCTCATAAGTAAAAAGGTTATGGCCCTCACACAATTAGGTAAACCTAATGAAGGGGAGTACCGGTATTAGCATAAGGCATTTGAAGACCTTGGTAAATAATCTGTCCTGATTTGGGCCTGCCCAATATAAATCTGATGTTGGCTCTTGCCATCAGATTGAATCAGTCAGAAACATACCTGGGAACATTCTGTAGCTACCTGGAGCCCCCTCCCTGCAGAATATAGGTAGGAGGTTCCGCTGATGTCAGTGGGCATTTCCGTTGACTTTAGTGGGTGCTTTATTTAATGAGGAAGTGGGTGACCCAGAGTTGTCCCTTAGTGTCCCAGAGAGGCAGCACTTCACCTGAATGATGTAGGCCAAACCCGGAGAGTTCCCAGGTATGGTCAAGACACAAGGGTACAAAGCCACATCAATGCACAGATGAGTCAAAACGGTATCACTATTAGGCCCTAAATGTCCACATTAAGAGCCTCATTCCAACACCGAAGAATGATGTAATCAGTGTCATTGTTTGAGAGTGCTTTGTTGCATCAGTCTGAACAACCTACAATTAGCTAAATGTCAGGTCATCTACTCTCACCAGAAATCTTACTCCCAGGTCAGCAGGTGCAGGTCCTGTCAGCCTCCCTGCTACCTAACAGGTAGACACCTGCCCTCCCGGGTTACCAGGCTCCCTGTAGCCCAACTGCTATGTAGGGTGGTTAAAAGGGAGATTACGGTTCTCCCCCACTGGCCCATTAACACCTTAGAGGCATATCCATGTGCTAGGCAGTGAGGACAGTGGTGCTGAGGCGGGCGGTTGCTGGCACTGCCCTGGGTTAGGATTAGTGCAGCACTAAAGATAAATACAACCCTTACCAGGAATACAACTTGGTCATGTAGCAAGAATGGTTAAAGATAATATGCTGCACTGAAGAAAATAAAATAGGAGACAAATATTGTTTCACCCAACTGTATATAGTGTAAAGTATATATAAAATGTTGTAGAATCCTGGACACAGTGTATGTGTGTGTGTGTGTGTGTGTGATGAGAAGGCTGGATCAGGCTAGACCTGGTATTTGTGCGGCATTTTAAAGGCTAAGTCGAATTGTGATCTTGGGTAATGGATGTTACTGGGTTGCCTGATTTAATGTATGTAGCTTCTCACTGACACCGTGTTAATGGGGTAAACCTAGGTATACACTCTAGGACAGGGGTTCTCAAACTGCGGCCCTCCAGCTGCTGCAGGACTACATCTCCCATAATGCTCCTTCAGCTAAGGGGCTGGCTGAGGAGTATGGGAGATGTAGTCCTGCAGCAGCTGGAGGGCCGAAGTTTGAGAACCCCTGCTCTAGGAAGTACTTGTTCACAGCAATGTTATTGATTCATGTAAAAGCTTTCCGGGACTGACATATGTGCAGAGACTTAACATAAAGATTATCCAGGGTTAGACCTAATGTTACACTAAGTGGGAAGTGTGATTAAAAGTCTGTGCACTAGGTTATTCTACACCATTGCTGCATTTTTTTTATAAATGTGTTGTTACACTTCATTGTTTTCACCAAAGCTCACATGTCTAGCAATATGTGTCGCATTCAGGGCCGGACTGGGACTGAAAAGCAGCCCTGGAAAAATTTGGAGACCAGCCCCATAAAGTTTATGTCACGGTCAAGCTCTTATACCCACACGCACCCCTTATACATACCCGCGTCACACTATGTGCAATTCTTTTTATCTCATTATTTGTATTAAAATGCCAGAAAGCAAAAGTGTTAAAACACCCTAATAAATTAAATACATTACACATAATAGGATCAAAACATTTGCTACTGCGAACATTGTTAGATGAAAGAGTTCCATTTTATTTAGTGGAACAAAACACTGATCACATTATTCTTCACGATATTCTGGTAAGAAACTTTTATTTCTTTATTAATTCATGTAGACTATTTTTTTCCATATTTAATAAAAGCTATGATTGAGACATATTTGGTTTTTATTTCCTTTCATTTGACAACCTACCCCCGAGTTATGCACCTCTGCCCCCAGGCTTGCCACTCTGCCCCCCTGATATGCCTTCTAACCCCCTATATGCCACTCTGCCTCCAGAAATGCCTTATACCCCCTATATGCCACTCTGTCCCATGATATGCCTTCTAACCCCCTATATGCCACTCTGCCATATAGGGGGTTAAAAGGCATATCATGGGGCACTCTGCCTCCAGAAAAGCCTTATGCCCCACTATATGCCACTCTGCCTCCCTGATATGCTTTATACCCTCTCTTTATACCCTCACTCTGCATCCAGAAATGCCTTATACCCCTATATGCCACTCTGTCCCATGATATGCCTTCTAACCCCCTATATGCCACTCTGCCATATAGGGGGTTAAAAGGCATATCATGGGACAGAGTGGCATATAGGGGGGTATAAGGCATTTCTGGAGGCAGAGTGGCATAAAGGGGGTTAAAAGGCATATCATGGGGCACTCTGCCTACAGAAAAGCCTTATGCCCCCTATATGCCACTCTGCCTCCCCAATATGCTTTATACCCTCCTATATGCCCCTCTGCCCCATGACATCCCTTTTAACTCCCTTTATGCCACTCTGCCTCCAGATATGCCGTTGACCCCCTATATGTCACTCTGCATCCAAAAATGCCTTATACCCCTATATGCCACTCTGGCATATAGGGGGTTAAAAGGCATATCATGGGACAGAGTGGCATATAGGGGGGTATAAGGCATTTCTGGAGGCAGAGTGGCATATAGGGGGACACACTTACATACACACACATGCAGATTTTTTTTGTTTTTAACAAATACAAAAAACATTATACAGTACAAAAAATACATTATTTTACTCACCTTCTACTTCTCTTGACTTCCTGGTAGCTGCACACTGTTCTCCTCTACGCTGACAGGAAGTCACTGACCTGACATCCGGTGCTGCAGCGGTCTGAGTGCGAGGGGGCGGAGCTTCCACCTCACGCTGCTCCCATCACTATGCAGCCATCAGACTGCTGGGAATGTAATCTAAACGGCCGGTGCGTGCTGATGCCGCCGGCCGGAGCTACTTTAACACTTTTTTTTTATTTATATGGTAAGCTGGATCGGCTTGCCATATAAAGTAAAAAAAAAGTATTAAAGCAGAGGCGGCCGGCGGCATCAGCACGCACCGGCCGTTCAGATTACATTCCCAGCAATCTGATGGCCGCATAGTGATGGGAGCAGCGTGAGGGGTGAAAGGTCAGTGCGAGGGGGCGGAGCTTTCACCCCTCACACTGCTCCCATCAATAGACGGCCATCGCACACGGCTGCTGGGTGCTGATGCCGGCCGACCGCATCAGCACCCAGCGGCCGCTTTGATTATATTTCGGGAAGCCTGGGGAGCAATTGCCCCCCTGCCCAGCCCGCCCCTGGCACCGAGGGAGGCGTTCATTGCCATTTGCAGCCGCTCAGCGGCTGTCTTCATGGTAAGTCTGCCGGCCGCCCAGCCCACGGACCTTCCGGCCCACCGGGAAATTTCCCGGTATCCCGGTGGGCCAGTCCGGCCCTGGTCGCATTCTTTGTCCATGTCTATCTGGTTTCATTTTTTATTCATTTAATATTAGTTAGGGGTTTCATCTTTTGATTCATATTCAGTCTCTGTGGGGTGACCTAATGAGAGGTAGTAGGCAGTAAA
The DNA here is from genome assembly GCA_029215755.1 of Spea hammondii. Classification (NCBI taxonomy): domain Eukaryota; kingdom Metazoa; phylum Chordata; class Amphibia; order Anura; family Pelobatidae; genus Spea; species Spea hammondii. Next base: position 104,392,683 of record JARDYJ010000003.1, on the reverse strand, counting down.
GCTGTCCTTTACCTGCTGCACACTTGGGTTCCTTTTCACTTAAGGACAGCTTCAGGCTTTGTCCCAGTACCTTTGATCTCCTGCCGGTTTCTATTTGCTTTGAAATTGGTTGAGATGCCATATAGAGATTTCCTTCTTTAACCTGTACCTAGTTTCAAGGTTTCCAAAGCTAGAACAGCCTTACACTAAATGTAACCGTATGTCTGACAACAGGAGGAAAAATATTAAAATCCTGCCTATCTTTGGTGTCGCGTTTGCTTTACATTTTAAAGTATTATTATACTTACCCAGTTAAATGTGAAAATATAAGTCAAGCTCAATTACCTGTGGAATAGCTTTTCCTGACAGCTAAAGTCAGTGTATTTTTAATGATATGTTATTTTTCTGTGTGCATACCTGCCAAAATTCCAAATGACCATAGAGTCAACTTATTAATTAGGAGTATAGTGCCGGAAGTGAATTGTGAAGCAAAAGGGGTTAATAGTGTGAAGAATAGTGTTGGTTAAAAGGTTAATTGTTGAGGAAGCAGTTAAAATGTTTTTTTTTTTCAGTTATTCTCTGCATAACAGGGAATTTAAATCAAAGACTTTCATGTATTACTAAAAGATAGAAAATTGAGACCCTTCCAGCATTGACGAGTTTCTGCCACGGATCAGCATATGATGTCTAGCGCTCAGCGCTCAGCCCTGCAGCCCGTCTCACACTGTGAAGCAGCAGATATCTTTGAGGGTCTCGCAGTGCAGGAAGGGGTGTAAGCATGATTACTTTCATTCTACTTTTAGCTGGTCATTATGCATGTTGATTTGGTTAATAAACTATATGCGTTATTTCATCCATTGTGTGAAAGCATCATCTCTGTATCCATGAACCTGTTAACCCCTGCCTGTCCAGGCAGTCGCAGGTTGGAACCGGGGGTGTGGCTAGGGGCAGCGCCTTACTGAGACTTTCATGGGTTTGTGACCATACCTGGGAATAGTCTTTTTAGGATAAAAGGTCCAAATCGCAGAGCTATGTTATCTGCATGACTTCATATTCCACATTGATCTGATGATATCTATGACTCCTAATTGGTGCTTTTGCTACCAGCATGTTACTTAATGAAATGTATATTTAAATAGAAACATGTCAAGGTTTGCATAAGAACAGGTATTAGAGTCATTTGGTTGACACATATGATGAGCAATTACATAGAATCTGCATGATGGGCCATTAAGGGGTTAATATTTAGCCTATTTAAAGACTTAAGAGTGGGCTCATGTAGAAGGTTCCTAGGTACATTTGTGGCATATTGATAGCTATTTAGATGATTAAGTAAGACAGTTGGAAGAATAATGCATCTTCAGACAAATGTATTTTATTTACACAGTGATATTTCTAAACAGATTTGTTTGCTGTTTGGGTACACAGTATCGTGGATTAAAAAACTGGAACATGATATTCACCAATATAATAATATCATTAGCACAAAATCTCTAATTCCTTCTAAGTCATAGATATATATAACTCTCAGGTATCTATCTCCTTTTCCCCACGTGAGTTATCTATGTAATATAATTGAAAGCAGAATTATGAATCTCAAGGTGATATCACAACACTCGCAAATAAATGATTAAAAAAATCATAATTAAATACGAACACAAATCATATAATCAAAATAATAAATATGTATCCATCTCATATATCTATTCCATATAGTGCACGTGGGAAAATGTGTTTAGGAGATTGATACCTAAGATATATATGTGTATATAGAGATATATGTGTATATATATATATATATATATAATATATATTACCGGTACTTAGAATGAATTAGAGATTTTGTACTTGATTATGAATGATGCATATATTGATTATTAATGAATTTCATGTTATCGCTATACGATTTGCCTCTTTAAATAAAATCTAACAATTTGATGATAGCCTCATGCGCTAATGTGTTTATCTATAAAATTGCACTGTTTTTTGGCACTTTTTTATGACTTGCAAAAGATCCCTGTGTAGGACTGAAAAGTTGCCACTTGTGGTAAAATAAATAACGCTAATACAAAAAGTGACATCTTTATTTGGTATATAAGTTTGTATTGGGTGGAGTCCCACTACTACACCTAGAATTTGAGTGCTGCCTGACATCATTCATTTATATTACCGTATTTACTCGATTATAAGACAAGGTTTTTTGCTCTGAAAAATACCCCTCGTCTTATAATCAGACCTCAAATAGGTCTGACTATGAGACTAAGATCCAGATCCCCCGCAGCGATGCAGGGGACCTGGATCCTCCTGTGTTATGCCCCCCCCCAACTTATCGGTGCATCTGAGTCCCCGGTGCTTAGTCCGGGCAGCGTGTAGAGCTCAATGCGATTCACGTAGAGCTCTACACGCTGCCCGGACTAAGCACCGGGGACTCAGATGCAGGGGACCTGGATCCTCCTGTGTTATGCCCCCCCACCCGTGCTTCTGAGTCCCCGGTGCTTAGTCCGGGCAGCGTGTAGAGCTCTATGCGATTCGCGTAGACAACTTCCGCTCAGTTGTCTACGCAAATCACGTAGAGCTCTACACGTTGCCCGGACTAAGCACTGGGGACTCAGAAGCACCGGTAAGTTTGGAGGAGGGAGGGGGAGGGAGTGTTAAATGGGGGGCATAAGGCATTTCTGGAGGCAGAGTGCTCTGTGAAATGCCTTTTAACCCCATTAATGCCACCCTGCCTCCTGAAATGCCTTATACCTCCCTATATGCCACTCTGCCCCATAATATGCCTTTTAACCCCTTAAATGCCAGAGCGGCATATAGGGGTATAAGGAAGTTATGGAGGCACAGTGGCATATAGAGGGTTAAAAGGCATATCATGGGGCACAGTGGCATATATGGGGTATAAGGCATTTCTGGGGCAGAGTGGCAAGCCTGGGGGCAGATATGCATAACTGGAAATAAAAACAAAATATTTTTCTCAATTGTAGCTTTTATTAACAAACAATAGTTCACATAGTTTACATGAATTAACATTTACCGGTAAAACTTTTTTCCTATAGGGTCGTCTTATATTCAGGCTTTTTCTTTTTTCATAAATTAATATTCAGATTTGGGGGGTCGTCTTATAATCGAGCAAATACGGTACTAATGGTAAGTGAGCAGCGCATCTGGGTCCCATGGAGGGACTGCATCCTAAAGAGGCACACTTGGGAGGTATTAACCATGTCTGTGCCTGTCTGTAAAAGGTAGGTTTTAAAATAGACCCTCCTAACATTTATATTCTTACCTGGAATAATCAAAAAGGTTAGATATTTATACAGAGATAATTTATTCCTAAGAACAAACAAACCACACTGTAAATGTGTTATGTGAAACCATTCCATTTGGTTTGCAAAGCAAATTTCCATTTGTTGTTTACCAAGAACAAAATGCTTCCAAATCAGATTAACCATCTATCCGCACTGCACAGGCAAAGCAATCACTTCGAATATATTGTTCTCTAGTTCGGTTACGTTATATTGAAATTGTTAACGCTGGCAAAAACACAAATGATAAACAAAACGAATGGAGAAATACATTTTGCCAGCATTCATCCTGCAAAGCGGGGTCTTGAACAAGTCACTGCTTTATGAAAAGCGTTCTACGGGCCATTATTTATATTGTTTCCTGTATTCATTTCCAACAATACTGGTGTGAAGAAATTGGATCCATTCTAGCCGAGTTTTATCTTTTGGCTTATATGCCAAGGAGTTTCAAATAAGTAATGACACTGTGTGTGAATAATGTACTCATTCATGCGTTAAGGAAATGATAAAGCCTATTCACTTGGGTGGGATTATTCTGTGCCATAGTAACGCCTAGAAATTCCACTTCCTAAGAAAGCCTGTTGTTTAAAGAACGCATACGCAAGATGTATACATTGATAACAAATACCGACTACCATTCAGTGACTGATTAAAACCCCTCGTACCCCAATCTGTTGATACTGTTTTGACAGCTTTTTCTTTTTGTAAAGGACACCTTTTTGTGTTGGTAGGGTAGTCTTTTTTTTTTATTTTTTTAATTGTATTTCACAATACTTTAACATCTAACCACAAAGACGCATGTTAATCTTATTTTCTGGAAACAATATTCTCGTGGGTTTGTTTTACAGGCTCCTCGAAACTGTTTCACAGAAAGACCTATCATGTAGAAGCTCCATACACAATTATATTGATCTCTCTGTATGGTTAGACGGAGGGATAGACACTAATGCAGTATCTTATCTTTTCCTTTAGAAATATTAAGAACCCTTTTAATATTACTGATTGGGATTTCTGGCAAAATCACACAAGTGATTGCAAAAGAGCAACTAGTATGTCATCTGATATGTTGGCTTATGTATTTCAATTACAGTTTTGTAGCTTTCTTATAGAAGCAGCTAGTCTACGTTATTTCAGAGTCACTGCATGGTGATATACCAATGTCTTTGTCTAAATTAGAAGTGGCCCCAAATAATGTTTTTAAGCAATACCAACTCAATTTATAGGAATAGATAATAAAAACCTAAAAATAAATATGTATTATTATTATTATCTTATTTATTAATCGCCAACAAATTATGCAGTGGTGTACAATTTAAATGGGGCAGTTAACACACAACAAAATAATATGAAAACATACAGACACATCAGGAGTTGAGAACCCTGCTTGCAAGCTTGCCCTCTTTTTACACAAAGTTCCTAGCGGGAATGGTGGGCTTTTTAGCTCATGAGCTTCCATTTTAAGGGCATAGTATGTGTCTAATTTGTACCATCAGAAATTTGTCCTTTCCTATTCCTCCTCATGCTAATAAGCTTGAGTAATAAGCTTTTAACATAAATGTAATCTTGCGTTTCTGACTTGTTTCCAATGTTTTCTTTCTAGATATTTTCCCCAAATCTACAGTTAATATAATAGATGCAATATATACTTAACACCCTGTGTATTTGCTCTGATAATTGCAGTAGTAAATTCTGTGCACTTTAAAAGGCTGTTTAATGCATCGTACATTAAATATTCAGGAATTGACTGCATTTCATTATCCTACTGTATATCAATGGCATTAACCTTTATGAGGAAGCTACTTGTTTTAAAATTACCAGACCTGGTATGAATGATTGGTGGTATTTGCTGCTTTAAATTCAAACATGTAGGTACAATTGTGCAGACTATGCAGGTTTGTCTGCCACCACACACCACCTCGATAGCTGTTGTAGACTCTAGGTGTACAAGCCAGATAAGCATTGTTAAATAGTTTGCTTCCTGGCTTTGTTGGCTTCTTTAGGGGTCTGTTCACGAAAAGTGACTTCACTATACAGTAAATTGTGAATGGCCAACCATAATACATGGTTAAATCAACATGATTTCTTTACCCATTAAATGTGCAATATGGAGGGCCAGCGTATCCCTTCTTGTTGTAGAAATTTGCATACTTTAGCCCTTCATAATGAATAGTGAAGTGAGGATGTTAAAACCACAACTCTTCTGCAAACTCTCCTGATACCTCTCTCTTTAGAGAATAAATCCTTTTGTATGGAGCTTCAGGTTGGGTTGATGTGGCATGCATACATTTGAACTCTAAGGTTTTCTGCTAAATGCCACATCTGACATCTGAACATCTGGTCATCCTTAATCTGACACCTTCAGCCACACATGCATTATGTCCCAAGTGGTTTCTGTCCACATCCATTGTCTGATAGAACCCATACTAGATGTGCTTGTAGATATCTCCATGCATACAAACCCTTATGTTTTACAAAGAATTATCATCATACTGGTATCCTGTCAAGATTTGAGGTTTAGCACAATGTTAAGTCAATTGGCTTTTGGACCTGGAGTAAATGATAACAAGATGCTAACAGGAGACTCACATTTGCTGCCAAAACAGAATTTAGCACTCCTATGTACCGACTGCAACCATTGTCAATATAAGCAGATCACGTGAAAGGGTATGAAAAGGAAATATTCCACGCTTGTGATCTGCTCTTTTAAGTCTTATATTACGCATGCAGCAGGCGTGCTTAAACAGATGTCAAGTACACTTTCTAAATATATTATTTCTTTCTAGATTTAGAGTTCACTCTGAAGACATCAAAGTAGCGAAAACCTTTTGCCTATAATCTATTAATTTAAAACAGATGATGAAACAAACATCAGCTGCATTGCTCACCTTTCTGGTACTTAGAGACATAAAAGGTGATTATGATAAAAGTAATTATATTGTTTCTGTATGTCACTACTGTGCTTGGTGCTTTGAACACTTGATGAAGCCTTTTCATAGAGATAGTAATATTAGTATCCAGCTGCTTACAGTCTGGTTAGAATTTGCTAGTAAATCTTCCATTAGTCTGTTGCTACAATAGAGGGCCTCCAGCTATACAATTCAACAAAAATGGAGCAGAGCAACTGAAAGCTATAATTGTGTCAAACTCCTTGGAAAAATAAATGCCTTCCACTGGTGCCTCCTTGGCTAACCCACATAACCCCCAAATAGCAGCTTGTAGGTAAGAAGGGAGATTCCTTTCAAATGTTCTGAAATAAACCTTAATTGTGCCACAGGAATGGGGAGAGAAGTAGAATGCTAATCCATTTGGTTTTAGAAGATTAAACAGGTAAAAAATAAATGTTCCACCCACCATACAACATGTATGATGTTACAATCTAACAATGTGTTACTAACATAATTTTTTCTTCATAAAATGCATGAACTAAAGAGATTGGGTAGCACAGGGTATACAAGAAGTTAGTGATAGCTTCACCACTCATGCGTATTCCTCACCCACTCATTATTTGTGATCATGTTCCCTTGTTATGAAAGGACTCCCCTCTGCTCTTTCTTTCTATACTGCGCTGTTTTTTTTTAAAAAAAAAAATTCTACTTACATTTTTAGCACATTTTAGTCTTTGTGCTAAAATGTGCCTGGCATATTAATCCCGATCAACACTTTTTTTGCTAGTAAAAGGCTTTTAACAAGTGAAATTAGAACTCAAAATAATGTCAAAAAGTAGATGCCCTTTTTAATCGTACAAACAGTAATAATAAAATCTACATTTATTATTCTTCAATATAATATTTCCCTTTAACCTATAGATAGGAAATATTGGTGTGTTCTGTGCTTCTATGTGATCATATTACTGATAAAAATTGTTAAAGATTATTATTCTAAATTACTAAAAAGAGGACTAACACACATTGACGTGTATTTGTGAGCATCAACTTAAAACAGAGCTCTATAAAATCAGTTGTTACCTTTTTTTTACTACAGATATTTGTCTGGGTTACCTTTTTAATACAGACCAACCATGTGGTGTTGGCACAGGACCATTGATGCTTGAGGACTTATATCCATGAGATCACTGTGTGCAGCCTTATCCCAGGGCAGTAGATTGGAAATAACGTAGTGTGCTTTGTTGTGTCAGATGACTCATTCAATAAGCAAGTATAAAATCTAATCTAATTTTCTGTAACTCATCCATTAGGAAATATGTCTTATATTGAGTATTCTGATACTTAAAGTAAAAAAGTGAAGATCTATCAAATTTGTTTAATCACACCTTTCCATTTTACACAAACATATTTCAACTGTAGTTACTTTTAATGAGAAATATCATATCCTATCACTTTTATTTATTAATTAACGTATAGGTTAATGATAATAATACTCAACATAACTTCTTGTCTTTTCATTGCAAATTCACTTAATCCAACTCGCTTTAGCTTTAGAAGAAAAATCTTGCGTGCTCTGACAAGCAGGAGCTGAGACTGCATGTAGTTTGAAAAGGCACTAATTTGCAAGTTGCCTGTGACTTAAAATTAATGTGAAACTGTAGTTCCTGCTCATAAATATAATCTTAAAATCCCAGAATGTTGCCCTCCCACCCCCACTATATTAAATATTAAAATAACTAAAAGTATATGAAACATTATCCCCTATTATCCAGGTGGAGGCCGATAATTGCTCCCCTTCCACCACCTTGTGCACAATGGGCAGGGTAATTAAACCTGGGGAAGTTATGTGCCTCTCTATAGCCCATTTAAATATATTTTTGAAAAACCCTAAGGGAGGCAGGAACCCTGAATAGTACCTTCCCAGTTCCCTTTAGCAGAAGCCAATGTTTTATTCTGTGTACAAACAATGCTGATCATGGGCTGTTACAATGGCATATAACTTCATGTGTAATACCGTATTTGCTCGATTATAAGACAAGGTTTTTTCAGAGCAAATGTTCTGAAAAATAACCATTGTTTTATATTCAAGGTTGTCTTCTAATCAAACCTCAAACAGAGGTCTAACTATGAGACTATGATCCAGATCCCCAGCAGTGCTGCAGGGGACCTGGATCTTCCTCTCTGGCAGCCGGTGGAGGTCTGTGCGATGCACGTACACATCCTCCGCTGCTGCCAGCACTTCTGCTGGGGCTTATATGACTGAGCGCCGGCGTCACATGACCTTCCGGTGCTCATTCATCTACAACTAACTGAAACCAATCTGTATTTAACAGACTAAATAGGCAAAGCATTTTATTAGTCAGCAACTAAAACTGGTAAGTTAAAAAATTAGCTAGCAAGCAATCAATTTTTTTCAATCATAATTTTTCAATACAGAACTGAACAATTAGACAAATATTTCCTCGAAATTTTAAATAAAAATGTAATTGCCATCTTAAGAGAAATGCTCATTTTTTAAAGATATATTTTAATGAAAGGTATTTCATGCAGTCTACTGAAATAAAAAAATATATATAATTAAGGAAATGTGCAAGTATCAGAACACATCTGTGAGAGCCAGAAACAATAGGTTTCAGTTACTGTTCTCTGGAACATATATGGTAACTCCACAATGTATTTTCTATGACATCACACATAGCATCCAACGTTTTGGACATCACACTGATCACTCTGCACCATTTATGAACTCGAGAAATTTTGGAACACCATTCCACTTGCCAACTTCATGTTACCGAGTAATCTCAAAAAGGGCTTTGCTCACAAGAGCATGTGCAGTGCAAGTGATTTCAGGGTCCTATTCACTAACCCACAAAGTATGTGACAAACTAGTTCAAGCTTGTCGTTGTAGGACTCCGCAAGTCCTGCTGAATGTTAGAGTTAAATGCAGTCGCTCAATAAACTGAGCTTATTAAAATTTTCTGCCGCTATCACTTCATAAAGTGCTTTTAATTACCAGCAGTAATCATTTAGAAATATGTCCTTGTCACTGGATATTGCAATGATTGTAGAAGTGAAATGGTCATTTTGCCGTAGGACAGAAATTCTACTTTTTTGTTTTAATCTTTACTTTACTTATTTCAGTAGCTAATGATGTTTTCTGTGTCTCTTTTCTTTCAGCTGTTCGAGTTCATGAATTTTTTGGCAGAGAACTTTATCTTCTGTTATATGGGACTTGCCTTGTTTACATTCCAGAATCATATATTTAATGCTCTTTTCATATGTGGTGCTTTTGTATCCTTTTTTTTTTATTTTCCGTTCGCCTAATTTTATTCCTTATATTATTGACTTTCTGATGTTGGATATGTTATGTATATTGGATATATTGCAGTCACTTTAAAGGAAAGTGTAATAAAATAAATATAGTGTATTTGCAGTAAAAAGTATGGCCCTTCATGCCTCCATCGGCATTTTTTTGAGAATATAGTGTTACTAAAGGCGCGTACATGAAACCAGTATCTTGTTTTTGCTTAAAAACTTTTAAATACAGTAAATTGCTTTTACAGTGATTAAAGTTGGGCTGGTACCTAATCATGTTAGATGCCTAGAGTCAACAAATAGATGTTCTCACAAAAAAATTAAGGATTTATACATTGCATCACTCATTTAGAACAGCAGATCGGTCTTAGGGAGTTGGAAGCAAGAAGAAAAGCATCAACTGGGATCGGTCAAACAGCAGTAGAGCAAGGGCATCATTGTAATGCTAAGACATAGCCAGGGACAAGGATTAAAACAGAAAAAAATAAACAAGTCTGAAAACGCTAGACTCATTAACTTGCATTTTGTGTGTTAAGTTGTATGTTCACTGTTTAGCAAACAAAAATGTTGTCCCTTGATTCTTGGAGTGCAGATATCAATATTTGTAGCAAGAGCCTGTAACATATATCCTCTAACCTTTTTCTTGAACCTGGGTCGGAGAAAAAAAATCCCCTGGAACTTTCAGCATATGATGATGTTTTCTGGTAAGTATGACCTTTTTTTTTACATCCTTTCTTCCAACTATTTTAATGTTCTTGTACAGGAAAAAAGGATTATAAATGTATTATGTTGCTATTTCTTTGTACAGGGTTTGCGATTTAATGTTTTATATATGTGAAACCATTGAATGAATCAGATCAAGGGTTTTACTTCGTACATTACAGATTAGCTCTGGTTTTACTGAGGAGCCATTTTCTTTAAGGTTGTTGATCTGAAAATAAATGCAGCCAACTAGTGGTCTAAAGATACCCTAATAGTATCTTGCTTCTGTTTAGATTGTAAGATCTCCAGGACAGTAACCTGCTAACCTAACGCAGGCATGTATATTGTAACTACTGTTGCTAAATACTGTGTGTTTACTGTACCTCCAATATAAAAATACACATTGAAGTACTACATACTGTATATATGTGAGGATATAAGTAGACCACTCAGAGAAGGATGTTTTCATGGTAACATGTGGAGCCTCTACATTTAGCCACAGAAATATACTTGAACAAGAACATAGGCATCATTTTCACAATGACTACATGGCACTTTGAATGGACTTTCTATATAGTCCAGTGTTCTTCAAACACTAAGTCATGTCTAGGCTCTCACTCTGCTCTAACTTTACTAACTGCTGGGATGTGACTTCACTACCTGATGTGCATCATCTTAAGAACTTCAATAATTAAGCGAATGAGCTGCCATACAGAACATGTGTTCAATAATAATGGTTGTAAAAACATACTGGATACATCCAGTCACAAAGTGTGTGCCTTATATTCCTTACAATTACATTGTTGAATGCTATTGTATTTGCAAAGAATTTTGTGGTACAAATCTATAAAGATCATATTCCTCTGCACAATTATTTTAATAGGCCACTTGGGGAAAGTTACATGTCCTCTTCTGTAAGCACACACAGTTGTGAGTGTATGGGATATTTTTGTAATGGGGAAAAAAGGTTGAAGACCACTGAAATACTCATTTTGGGGGGAAATGTATGTCAATGCTAGATATCCCTAATAGTGTTTCCGTAGTTTTTGGGCCATATGGCCACACTGTCCATCAGGATTAAAAATACCCATAGCCCTGAACTCATCAATTTAATAAATATACCTTGAAGTATTAATCTATTAAATATTGCAATGACTAATCGTATTACATCATTACATTCAGCTGCATTACAGCCATGTATATATTATGTTTGTGTTATGGCACGTTAAAGTCAACATGGCCTTATAAAGATCAGTTCCAACAATTTGGTTAGTCATTTAACCAAGAAATCTTACCTACGAAGTTCTCAAGGTTGGCTACCTGAAGTGCGACCTCTACTGGGGTGTTAATTGCATAAAGTGGTGGGATTAGCCCCAGTGGGTAAAACGTAAGAAGTAGGTAAATTAGGCGCTATTGAGTAAGGAGTAGATAGGAGGTGAGAAGAGTGGAAACATTGTTTCCCTGGCCAGAGATTGAAGAAAGGCATGCAGAATCCCAGCATTTCTCTCCAGAAGCCTGGGTCAAACCTATGCTATAAATCCTTACATCCACAATTAGATGTTTATAACCAAATCATGTAACAGAACTTTACTCAGTTACAATTTGAAGAAATAGTGTGTGTTCCCTTTGGAGTCGCCTGGATTTATACATATATTGGTCATTACATTTGATCTGATCTTCAACTAAGTCACACTAATAGACAAACACATTCTGCTTCAATTAATAAAACACAAACAACTATACATTTCAATGTCTTTATTGAACATACTGTGTAAACATTCACTTTGTGGGCTGCAAAACGTAAACCCCTAAGCTAACTACTTCTCCCAAAAGCTAGTTGAAGTCAGGAGTAAGCAGTGAGACGAGATTGGAGTTGGTCACAGCTGCCCCGTCCCATTAAAAAGAAACACTCAAAGTTGAGTTTGCTATTTACAAGAAGTATTGCCTCATGTGAACCATGCCTCAAACCAAAAAAGGATCTCTGAAGATTAATACATTTTAACTTGCATAAAGCTGGAAAGGGTTACAGAAGTATCACTAAAAGCCTTGCTAGTCATCAGTCCACAGTAGGACTGTGTAAGAAGAAAAATAATTACCAGCTTTATCAAGACATTTTGTAGAATAATATATAGAATAATATGACCTTCACCTGACTGAAATGATGTGGCATGACCCAAGAATATTGCTGATCTGAATGAGAAATATTCCAGAATTCCTCAGGACCATTGCACAGGTCTGATCCACAACTACTATTTTTGTTGAGGTTATTGCTGCCAGCAAGATCAACAAGATATTTAATCCAATGGTTTACATACTTTTTCCACCCTCACCCTCTGAATGTTTACACATTATGTTCAATAAAGACATGATTATGTTTGTGTATTATCAGTTGAAACAGACTGTGTTTGTCTGATTTAGTTGAATATCAGATCAAATTTAATGTTCAATTTAATGCAGAAATCCACATATTTCCATAAGTTTTTCTGCAACTGCATTAACTGTTGGATCAAGCGACAGTATCCAAGATTTAGTTTAGCCATAAAATAAATATTGTAGAATTTTGCATTGGTTATCTCACCATGAATTCACTTACCCTGGTGTCTTAGCATTCATTTGACTTGTATTACTCTTGAGCAAGTGGTTATTCACCCTTATCAGTCAAGTCAAGATAATGTCTGTCATCTTTCACTGAAAGCATTATTGTTTCATGGCCTTGTGGAAAATGAATTGCTGAGAATCTGTATCTCGTCTTCTGTGCAGTGAAATGCCCAGGGTCAAACTGTTTGGAAATTGTGAACTTTTTGCTGAGATTTTTAACTGTAGAGATCAGTCACTAGGCACATGATCTCAGCAACTTTAATAGTGCACTTAAAGTTCATTGTTAATACTTTGGCAAATTGAAAATGATCAGACACAAACTTTGGTTCAAGCGATAAAATCATCCCCCTTAATTAACTTTATATGTCTTCCTTTTCAAAAGCACATGCTCTCTATTCTGAGCTACTTATAACTTGTTTGCAACTGTTCTGGTAAGGGCAGGAGACCTCTGTATTTAGAGGTTTTATAGCAGTTGCATTCACTTATTGGGGACCTACCTCCTGGTGGGTGTAGTGAGGTACGCACTCTGAATTTTGCCCTATCAGCAGGCTTCCTCAGGTGCTCATCTCCTCTTCTACTCTATCCATCCTTCAGATCGATCAGTAGCTTGAAAAAGATCATCTCCTGAACATTATTCAGTATTATGGTGCATTTATATATCCACATTATCAGCAGTAAATAAATATTCATTAATGGCAAAAAAAAAACAAAACACATAAAAATATTATATAGTCTCATTAAAACTGTGTACAATCTTATTGTCCAGCATATAAATATACAATAATAATAAAAACTATTAGAAGCTTTTTCTTTTGTTAAGGATACATTGTTTAGTAAAGATATTCTATTTGATTCCAATGTAGTCATGCGTCAACATGGGAGAGGAGAGAAATGCTCAAAATAGAGAGATAAGAAAATAAAGTAATAGAAGTAAACAAAGGGCCAAGTCTCCAAGACTTTATTAAGCCCACCCCTGCACACATTCGACTTACATAAATATGTGTATGAATGTGTAAGTAAAGATTTGACCATCACGCCTGGTTCAGTTATTAAATGCAAAGTCCAAGACAACATTATACCTTTTTTGTTAGCTGCCATGTACAGTAAATGGGAAATTAGTAATTCGTTGACTGCGTCATCCGGTTATGATTCATATTGTGAAGACTAACTGATTAGAATGCTAGTATAGAGATGCCTTAAGCTTTAGCACACTGATTTACTATTTCATGGGGGGTAGAGGGACTAGAACTTCTAGTGTGACATGTCAATCTGTATTTATGGAATAGGGTAAGCTATTTAGAAGAATGCATTTTAATCACAATTTCTATAAACACATTTCTGCTTTTGCTATGTATATTGTAATTTTTAGCGATGTGGAATACTGTGACACCCAGCAGGCATTCTAAACTTTTTTTTTATACCCAAATGGCTACAATATTTCAATTCAGTATGGCAGTGCATATACACATTTTATCTATTTGATGTAAAATTCTGCTAGATGATGGACTTCATTGTAATTGTAGTTTCCTCTGATACATTTCATTTGGGTTACTTCAAAATATCACACATTAATTTTAGATCTAAAAACCATATGTGATGCAACTTCGTTCCAGGATTTTCAATATGTTCCCCCAAAATGTGTGAATTTTATGTTCTTTTTATACTGACATAGTTGAAGTACATTGAGAGGGGAGGAGGCATTCAATGAAAAAAGCTGAGAAATTAAAAACTCATCATATTTCCCTTATGTTGAAATCTAGAATTTAGACACTTAGAGCATAAGGATTTCTTTATCATCTTTCATCAGCTATCAACACATTTAATAAAACTATCAGCTTGATCAACACTTTTCAATAAAAACATTTGGGAAGGTTGATAAAATGTAATGAAATCTTTTAAAATCTAAGATTGCTAGTGAAATTGCACTCAGAACAGCATTAGATTTAATGGAAGAGATCCAGCTACACAACCCTGTCATTATCTATATACCTGGAATAAATCAACTTTATCTTCAGGAGAAGACGTGTTCCTAACATTGTCTTCCACGTATAGAAGATCTAATGCTTCCCAGGGCTTTGTGATCAGTAATGAAATGCACAGACGTGTTTTTCTACTGTTTTATTCATCACCTTATTCATATTTAATGTCACACTCACTACTATTTTAATGCTTTTGTGCGCACTTTTCATAAACTTATCTGATATCTGTCTTTTGTAAGTCACTTTTCATTTGTCTGCATTGGTGTCTGACAGCTATTTTCAAGGCTTTAAAAGACTGAAATTTGTCTTTATCAGCAGCCTACAGTCATCGGTTATTTTCCTTAAGAATTCTGTTGTCAAACTTTTCAGTCTGGCATTGCTTTTTGCTTGCCTTCCAGGCTTTTTATTTGTCACCTTCAGAATAACAACAAGAGAACCTTCCTACCCCCTTGTCATGAGGGTTCCGTACTGCCAGGTGCATTATCAGAAAGCGCTTTTTCCACAATTTTACCATTTTATTATCAATACTGAAGTCAGGTTGACATTTTTACCTTTTATGACCTTACAGATGACATATACTGAAATATCATCTGGGATTTTTTCGTTCTTGCTTTGCAGACTCACCAGTATATTTTTACAATAGATATCCATATCTGCTATAATAAGATGCATGTGCTATGAAAAGGTCTTTGTTATTATAGGTAGCGTTACCGCAAGGTTCGTCTGTTCACAAGATTAAGTATAGTGCATTGGTTTCTGTGTGAGCAAGGCCTCTGCTACCAGGGGCACCTGGATAATATGATGCTAGGCAATGTATCATGAGATTCTGCTCTATGTCCGTAGAGCTGTGTAACATTGTAACAGGCTCAGCAGAAGATGAAGTAGAACCAGACAAAGTTGCTTTGGCATCTGCATTGTAAAAAAAAAATGCACTCCGATGGTAGAGTAAGCATTTATTCAGTTAAAGATGCAGTCCTGGAAGGACATTATATACTTTGTGACTATATGTAAATTCCATGGTCTACACCCTGCAGACATTCGGAATAAAGAACTGAAGTGAGGATCCTTACACAAACAGATCCACCTCTGATTCATAATGCCTGGGAGAGAGAGTGTGTGTGTCTGTATGATGTAAGAGTGAGTGTTAATGTATGATGTTAGAGTAAGGGGTAGGGGAAGGGAAACTAAGAAAACCAATCTGTTAGGGGAACACTGCAGAGACAGGGACACCTGGATACTCTTGTAGGCTGTCCATGTTACAAGTGGCACTGCTTTCATGAGGAGAGAAGCCACAAGTAGGCAAAAATCACCTGGATAAATAGCACTTGGAAAATATTTATTCTGCTTCTATTTTAGCACGTATCCTTTCACAGAAAAGGTAGATATAAATGTTGAAGTGCGGTGCAAAGCACAAGTCATAACTCTCATTGGGTTTAGCCAAGAATTTATTTTGGAACCTAGCAACACCCCTGCCAGAAAGTGGAAATGTGCCCATCTGCAGTGTGGAGGGAACACCTGTGACGAGTTGAAATAAAAACAGAGCACTGTGCAGCACAAACCTAACACTGCCCATGCCTCAGAACAAACCATCCGTATATCATACTGTGCAGATTCAGCCTGAGCATCATGTTTAAACTAAATGAAAAAGGATGGTGCAAAGTTCAGGCAGGTACTGCAAGAGAACCTGCTTCAGTCCATCTTTTAACAGTACACCGGCCCCAAGGACGAGGTCAGACAAATACTAGAGAGGTTATGTTTAAGAGCAAACTATGAGTGTCCTAGTGTGGCCCAGTCAAAGTCACTATCAATCCCATAGAAAATATCTGGTACTACATATTTTAAAATGTAAAAATGGTCTCTGATGCCAACCATGTAGATGGTTGACTTTAGGGTCTCCTAAAGAAAAAGAGGCTGTAGTTTGGCATCTGAGGTGACAGAAGCCAATTTCCCCGTTCCAGAGAAACTAAAGAGGAAAGCCTTGCGTTTGTACTGACAGCATGGTGGCAAGTGATTTATTGTGAGACTATTAAAAAGCCTGATCCCTGCTGCCATGAAGAGATCACTTATTGTGATGGCACAAGTTCTCCGCAGTTTTAATTAAAACAGGCACACGGAACTGGATTAGGAGTCCAATATGCAGGTCCATAGACTCCACTGAGACAACAAAATAAACCTAGGCGATTCAAATTGTCTAAGGCAGACACCAGGCTATAGAATATCCAGGTCACGGTCCAAGGGTCAGGGGCAGACAGCAAACATAGGATAACCAGGTCACAATCCATACGTCAGTGGCAGGCAGCAGGCAAAAGGATATCAGGAGGCAGGGGTCAAAACCAGAAGTACAGGCGCAAATTAGCTTGAGAACACTCAGGGGATACACACAAGTGGAAGCAATATACCTGAATGCTAGCATAGAGAGTTCGAGGCTATTTAGGTAATTCCCCTACGTGACATCAGAAGCCCTGCAGCCTAGCAGGAGAGTTGAGAAAAGGAGGCACTGCCTCCGTGAGTGGATGTGCTGTCCCTTCTGCCAACAACCGTGCCAGCCTACTACCACCAACATCAGATCCCTGAGAACCAGCAGGGAATGAAGAACAGATGGCAGAGGTCAGCAACCGTCACCAACACAGAAAGGATTTGCAACCCACCGCATACCCGTGCCTCCCACAATGTCAAATTATGTGAGGCACAGTTTGCCTTTGACTAGGTATCATGAATACCTGAATTTGTCTTGAGAAATTCTGTGATGTTTATAAGCTGTTTTCTGCTATGTCTAACTATAGCAAAACTATGAAAACTGTCCAAGCCTCTCATTGGGATAGATTTGCCGTCACCCTAGGTACTCAAAGAGTTACGTTATTACATCTATACCTACACACTTATTATATATAAATGAAAAAAAACATTTTTAAAGGTTGGTTTGAAATCTGGAACAGTAATATTTCTCTTTGTGAAACCCACAATTATGTTTAGAGACTTTGATGCGTACAGCAATCTAATGACTCCTATAAAAGAATATTTCATAATTTGCATACTTGACTTTTTCTTGTAATTAAATATGAAAAGGCAAAGAGTAAAGCAGAAACATACTTGGGGTCATTGCCAATCCTCAAAGCAGAAAGCTGCAAACAGAAGTTTTTTTTTTTTTAAATGAGTATCTCCAGAACTGAATAAGGTTCAAAGGTTTTGGCAGATTTAATAGCTGTGCCTCTGCTCTTCTGCCTGATGATTGTTTCATAGTGAGAGCAGAGGCAATGAGAGTTATAGATCAGCTGTGAAAAGCCTTGGCGGATGGTACAAAGATTAAACTTTATAAAGGTTATTATGACATTTATAAAGAAGACATCAGCATATATGGTATTAAAGACAAGGTGAAATTTCAAAACATCTATGTGTAGCTCATCTTCGATGCATTTGTCTAACATAATAGAATGGATAGCCCAAGCAGGGGCATATCTGTAGAGTATTTGGGACCTGGGACAAATCTTATATTTGGGACCCTCCACACTTTAAAATGTAAAAACACCCACAATAAATGTATTGTTTGCAAAAATAAATTTCCCTTCTTTACCCCAGCATTTTGCCTACCTTTCTGCCCCAAGCATGACACTGAGCCCAGGGTTGCATTGGTCTTATCGCTTAATGTGGACTTGGTGAGAGAGTAAATGTTGGAGGTTAAGAAACATGCATTTGAAAACTATGGTATTTTGGTTTTTGACATTAGCATTTAGGAACTATTTGGGTTTCAAATAATTATTAATATAATAATAGTCAGCAGCATATTCTGGTTTAGGATGAGTAGGGCAGCAACTCCAGCAATCAGGCTCCCTGTAGTGCCACTGCTGTAGGGGCAATTAATAGGGAGATTGCGGCATTTGTGATGCAGAGGGGCAGCACCAAAGCTAAATAATAGTGCTTAGAATAATAATCCTCTCAAGAAATCCGCAGAAAAATCAGCTTTGTAAATTGCAGAGAAGCGTTAATCTGTCCAGTTAAAATTATTTATCCATAAAGAATATACGTTTGTGTTGCTACTAAGGCTCATATGTCCCAAGTGTACCTTTTTATTGGGGCAGATGTCTTTCTTCTCCTGATGCCCCTCTTTTTCGGTCCTCAGAGTGTTTGGTGGCTGTGAATGCATCACAGTGTTCTAGAGCCCTAGACGACACAGTACTGTGTATGAAAAAAATATATATTTTATTTGTAAGTAACATGCATTATTATTCTTTTAGATGCCTTACATAAACGGGTCACAATGTCACATACAAAGTCTCTTTGGTTCCCTCCAGGCCATACCTCTAACCATACTTCTAAGTAGAAGTGCCTTGTTTTGACCGTTGAAATATTGGGCGGTAGGGACATCTCCTGTGCGAAAAGAGGCTTTCTCACGTAATCAGTTATTGCAGACAAAATAAAATATTATTGTTTTATTTCCCAGTGCTATAATCTTTCACATATTCCAGCAGATATTTCGGTAGTAAATAAAAATCAAATTGGTTGTGTTAATTATGCTTTAATCGTTACATACTGTGGGTGCTAATATCATCCTCTAAGTTAAATTTGTTATACTTGGCTGAGTAGCATTATACTATTATTAGTTACTTATTAGTGCTTGACAGTTTGGAAGAGCTTGCTTTACTTAAAGTATGTTAACCCTGAAAATGTCAGAACAAGGCAGACAAGCATTTTGTCAATGAGATGACATTTTCTTTTTACCTAATGCTGTGACTTAACCCTTTGCAGTGTGTTACACACCTGTCTAATGTCCATTATACACAATTAAGTCCTGTGACCTTCTATGAAGTGATCCATTGTACTCCTCATAATCCATGTGAACATTAGTTATATACTAAATATTTAGGACATACATGGTATTAATACCAACAAATGAAATCTGTGAACACAGAGGCGCACAATGAAAATTTACGCATTCCCTATAGAAAAGTTGGGGTTTTGCCACATCTGTAGTGACGTACTGTATCCACAACACCTTATGTATAATAGTTTGTAACTCCATATACATACTATGGAGCATGCAGCATCTTTAGAAATCCTTCCAGTAGCCTCCAGGAACTTAAGAATTTTCTCTCACTTGAGTAGAAACAATCCTAATGATCAAACCTTAATTGAGGGTGACAGACCCCGTTATTGACGTTTAAGTTTAATTACCATATAGTAAGACAGATACCGTTATTGAGGGATGAGTTTTTGACCTTGAAAGACAGGCGTTCAACACCCGTGTCCCCTGAAATCCCTTGGAATCACTCTGGAAAAAAATTGTTCTGAAACCTTGAAAATCATTTAATGATCAGTAAGTGTGAGCCAAGATGTCAGGCTAATAGTGCGTATGTCATTTCTTTCTCTAAGGTTTACGTGGAGCGATAGCATTTGCTCTAGCTATAAGGGATACAGATTCACAGCCGAAACAAATGATGTTTACTACAACGCTACTCGTTGTATTCTTTACGGTCTGGGTGTTTGGAGGAGGTACGACCCCAATGTTAACATGGTTGCAAATCAGGTGAGTAACTTTTACATTACATTTTAAACTAATATATGTTTCTATGATTGTATTTTCACTGTTACTGTACTAAATTTGTGTGTATAGGTTTTATGAATGCATAGTCATTGTAAATTAGTGATTAAATTCCTACATGCTCATTGTGGAAGTGGAAAAGCTAATAAACCAAACAGGAACAATGACTAGGAACTTTGCTAATTACGATAAGCCAATGTACAGTTCACACGGGAGTATGTGAGATACTAAGATACTGGTGCATTTTATAATATCACCTTACTATTTTTACGCAGTAACATTAGCTCTTAATACAGTTCACAGCATGCATACCACTGCGAGAAAGCTCTTTTTCATGTTCGTAACTGTGTCTGTGTTAGACAAATGCAGGTAAGTCATAGCTCCAGTTATCTTTTTAGGCATTGTTCCCAGCTTGGACAGGCTAGTTCTCCTTTTACGCATGTATTATGTAGTCACTGAACAATCTTGAATGTTCAGAAGGCCTCTGCAGTGTATTTCCATCCATGGAGACCTCTAATGTATGTCTCTTAAAGCTTATCACTGTGAGCCATTCTAATGAGTGCATTGATGTTTAACATTCTTTAAGAATGCCAAAGTTTAACATCACTTAAAAACAATCCACCAGTCTGTAAAAAGGCAAAATATAGATAGCGCTAGAGTGAAAAGGTCCAATGACAATAAAGAGCAGCTGATGTGAACATTGCCTTTCTAATCTCTCTCTTGAAGAGTATTGTGTGGACCAGTGTTTGGAGGCAAGACCATGTATAAGTAAAATGATCAGGAACAGGTCACAATTTTTAGTAGGTGCATCTCTAACACAAGTTGCTACCCACCATACCCATACAGCCACCTTTCGGGCCCTCAGTTTCAAAGTGTTGTAACATGGCCACATGATTTTACAGCTCCCTTGGATGGTCAGGGGAGATCAGAGGATCTCCCCAAACGTCCCATGATCCCCACTGCTCTCAAAAATGAGGCAAAATAGTACCTAAAAATCAGAACAATGTATGTGTGCCATGTACACATGATGTGTGCTTTTGTGTCTTTCCACAGTGGTTGGAGTGCCCTTGACAATCTTTATTTGGAATTGTAGTCATTGACCTTTCTTCTAGATATGTTACCAGGGTACAGAGGCAGAATCCAGGATTAAGAAAATAAAAGAAATTGTGTAGTTTGTAGAAGTCTCAAATATATGAAAAGTACCATAAATTGAGTTTGGGAAATATGTGATAAATGTAGAACTAATATTAAATGAATCTATCTGGGCTACATAAGTGAAATTAATATACCATTGCAACGAACCAGTGCTCTGACCAACCATTTGTACGACTGCAACACAACCTGTGTTAGGGCAATAAGTGTACACGTTTCTAGAAATTCCATAGGAACCAATATAACAGTCTTGCTGTTAGAAAATACCAGACAGTATTTTTAATTGCTTGGAAACAACACCTTTCATTGCAATCTAGCAAAGCTTCTCTCAGTTGTCTTGAATATTCTGCTGCTCTCAATTTGGGGGAAAAGACAACCTTTTATTCCAAATTCAACAAGGCTTGATGCTGAGCAGTGGGTTTGGGGCAAATAGTATTTCTAAATATTTTTCTCATGGTTGAGTAATAGTCAAAAAGGAAAAATGTAAAGACAAAAGATACATTTTTCCCTCTGAACGTTCCTTCTTCTGTCATTATGAAGACAACATATATAACGGCAGTTGGTATAAAATGCTAATGAGGCATGTTTGGTGTGCTAGTTCAGAGTGTCCAGGGCAAACCATGAAGGGTGCCAGTGGCTCCTGTTTTCCTGACCTGGCACCTACTGCCACCCCAGCCGCCTTACTGCTCATTGCCTACTCAGTGTGTTTCCTTGCTACTAGGCTGAGCACTGGCCATTCATTTAAGGGACACATTATACTGTTTATATGTTGCTGATCAGCATATGTGCATTTCTTCTCTGCAGCATGAGGAATGTATAAACATACAGAAACAAATCTGCTATTAGGTAATACATCTGTCATACTGCTGGGCACCACTTTACATGTATTTGTTAGCAACATGTAAAATGCATATGTGTCCTGAAAATTTGTAGATGTGGTCAACCTACATTAGTTTGACTGCACCTCGTCTTAATACTTGCGTGCTTTTTATGAGTTAATGGATTCTGGAAAGCCCAAACCATATTATAAAGATTTAAATTCTACTGCTTGGGTAGCTGCAAAATCAATTTTCCAAAATCACAGATATTTTAATTCCTTTTAATTGGCACTGTACATTTCATATGACCATTAAAACACTGTTTCTGAGTATGTTTTGTCGTTTAAACAGTTTATCTTTAGTCCTTCAGTTCTTTTTAAATAAAATCCCATCTACTTTGTGTGTAGGGTTTTCTTAGTTCAAAACCTACTCTGATCTGTAAATCCCCTTTTGCCGGAAACTAAAAAAAAAAGGATTACTTACATCCACTTATTTTTGTGACCTTATTAGACCATGACCAGCCTAGAGGCAGCAGCGTGAAAACCAGAATCCCTGCTAAACAATATCTCCTATGGGATAGCCAACCGGGTGAGAAATTAATTAAAACACAGCAGATCTGCACTGAAAGTCAAAAACCATCCAGCTTCATAAAATCTTTCTCTAACCGCATTTAGATAGAATTTAGAAAGCTTTACTCCAATGGGAAATTGCATCAGCACAGTAATTGTCATGTAAATAAATGCATAAAAGTAGCCTGCTCCTTTTTTTCCTAATAACAGCATATCTTACAAAGCCGCAGTACAATTTTCCAGAGCAGTCTTTACGATTGAGTTTAAGGCCTGGATGCAGGCTCTCTTGGAAGACTGCATGCTCAATGCAGTGCACCATGATGTCATGGCATGACAATGTTACCCATGTATTGATGGGTTACACATCGTGTCACACATGCACCTATGTCCTGGTGTGGGACACTGGAAAGTGGATAGGGATGATCCTATGATCTCCAAATATAACAAACTTTTGTGTATGTTTTCCGCATGTAGATACTCTAGTATGGGGGATAGCTGTGTCAGCCCTGTGGTATAAAAGTGAAAAATGTGTACTGTGATATGTGGTAATCCTTTTTTTCTATTTGACACTTTAGTATGTCTGCACACCAGTTGATCAATAGACATATTGTAAATGCTTTGTGTTGACAGCTTCCCCCTTCTCACCTTGACATCAAATTTACCCATGATAACCATACCTGGGAACTGTCCGGGGTTTCACCCAAAGACTCCGGGTGCCGCGTCTCTGGGTCTCCGGGTCACTTCGGAGAAGCTATGGGTCGCAGGAGCGGCATTGCGGCACACCAGACTCCCTGCCTACCTCCCTATTAACAATAGTGTATGTCCCGCTACATCAGCCAGACAGCCCACCGACATCAGCAGGACTGCCTCCCCGGTAGCCAGAGCCAGAAAGTTCCCAGGTATGATGATAATCCCTAGTATTGTGTACATGTAAACACACTATTGTAGTAGGGAAGCACTGTGTATTTTATACCCATATATGCATTGCCTTACATGAAGCTAATAACACGCGGGGTGCAGAACCAGCTATATAAGAGAATTGCTTGCAATAAAACCATCGAGACGCGAAGGGCTGAGTAATGTATGTTTTACTCACTGCATGAGCTTTTAAAGGGTTAACCCCACCATGGCTCTGGGCAATATATCATTACCAAAGTCAAGACAGAGCTCATATTCAAGACATTATGGGGATGTGGGGAAGCTATTTATTTCTCATAAACTCCTAAAAGGCAATACAAATAAGGCACCTTCCCTACTAACATAAAGGAGTTACCACGTTTAAACTGCAGATGCTGGCAGCAATCAGATCATATTCCCACAAGATGAGTGATATTAAGAACCTTCGGGATATATTACGTGTGTGGAGTGATGAATAAGAAGTGTTCTAGAGTTGGAGAGATTATCTGTAATGTTGTCCACCCAAAGTTTCACTCTCTGTCAGTCAGATGGGTTTCCTCGTCATTTTGTAATTATTTTGTGTTCATGTTTGTGTGGGCAAAATCACATCTTTTAATGCTACTCTTTCTTATAAAAAAAAAAGAGAAAGAGCTGGAAGCGATAACTAGATATATTGCATACTTGAGGAGAACACTGATACCAAATGTACAGTCATCTCAGTATTTCCACATGACTTGTTTTTCAATACCTGTGACCGTAATACCGTAAAAATACACGCATTGCTCTAGATTAGGTTAAAAATAATAATGCCCCCTTCACTCGGTAAGAAAATCCCTCTCTGTTTTAGCTAATCCAGCTCCATGCAGTCAATGAAAGGAAACTGACAGTAATTATTTAAGGATCAAGGTCCATAAATATTTATTTTATGTTTCACAGGTGTCTCTGCACTGCAGACGTGTTCCGGGAATAGGAAACTATTTCATGGATCGATTCTTTGTAAAAATCAGCTTGTTACCTTTTACCAATTAAACACCGTTAAACATGTTTTCTAACCAGTGGTGTGCCGTAGTTAGCCGCTTCAGTACTAAATGTGTGAAACGATAAAGGGAAAAAGTGTTAGGCAAATACAATGCATGTACACTAACTATGAAGGTCTTCAGTCCATATACTAGGGTTAACAGAAGTTTAAACAAAGATTACCATTCCATTAACCCCATGCGCATCACAGGAAACACCATATACTATGGGGTTTGTTCTCTAGAGGGAGAGTTGTCAGGAGAGGTCGCTCCACTGTGTAGTCTGTGACATAATCATTTACGGTAGGCTCAGCACTTCAAATTGTGACGTATTTTGTGTGTGGACATTAAAATACATCACAATTTGTGCTGAGCCTTTGTTTGTCTTATTATTCTAATCATGTGGAGGTGAAAAGTCTGCCATTCATTCTTATTTCATGCTATATAAAGCACATCATTCCTTTATTTTCAGTATCAGCAGTGATGTGTGTAGGTTGTGTCCTGCTCTAAATCTGACTCAACTCATGCACTCTCTTAATCTTCATTGGTCCCACCCCTTCCTGCCCAGGCCACACCTTGTCCTGTTTATGAGCCACCACTTCCTCTGTAAACTCTACACTTTCTTTTTTGCTCTCACCTCTTCCTCTTTAGGCATACCCTTTTCTGTATATTAAACATGGATATCAACAATTATATGTATATTGTGTTGTCTTGTGCACTGTTTCAAATGTTTAAATAATCTTTAAGTACAATAATGAAAAGTATAAACTCAACCACTTTCACCTGGAGTAGTCATCCATGTCGGCTATACTAGAAGAATCACAGACACTCAAATTGTTTGAATTAGCACACGGTCAGCCTATGATGTGAGCAGTAACTTCACACATTAAGCTTGTTATTGTACATTCACACACCTTTTGCATCATATATATACAAGACAGTGCTGTAAATTACATATTTGCTCCCCAACCAGCTTGTCACTTGCCAGTGCCATCTTTGTCCCCAAACAGCTTGCCTTCTCACTTTACTTAAGACTTCAGAGTTGCTCTGCATCTGCCTGTGACTATTCCTCAGCTCATTCCCTCCAGGCCTCCATGTAACTGGTACTCCAGACAAGCTGGTTTTGTTGCCCCCCCATGAAAATTATTGAGAAAATGGGCTCAATTCTGCTTTAGGGCATCCCCGTGGTCAAGATACAGGACTGCGCACTGAGATCCTGTCCTTATGACCTTTGTTACATAGCTGTATTCACAAAGGTCTTTGCTTGAAAAGCTGTGGTACCCATTTTTTATGTATTTTTTCATGTCTTTTTATATAACCATAATTTGTTTACCCAAGCAAAGCCACCAACACTGGGGTAGCCCCACGTCACTAGCTTGAATAACAATGTATTTTCTAACTGTAGGGACATGGGAGCCAGAGGTGGGGCTGTATTTCTTAAACATGGAGGGCAGACGGAACGTTTGTTGTACTTTTGGTGTGTGGGTGTGCTTTAGAGTACGGTGTTTCATTATGTATGTGACCAAGATGAAGACAGACTTTCTAATTTGAGCTTGCTTACTTTGGAAGAAATACCTACTTGAATACCTATGACTTTTTTCAAACTGATTTCACTAAAGAAGAAGACTAAAAGCCTTAAAACTAAAGAATATATATTTTGTGATGTTACTGTTTATTTTTACACACCCTAAAAATATTTATGTTGGGGGTTTATTGTACAGCATCATTTATAATTGCCTATGAGGTACAGTAAGGGATAAAGTATACGTGAGAGTATGTGCTTAGCTTCTTTCTAAGAACTTAATTAATGCGATTCTGCTGTTTGGTGATAGAAATATTATAGACCTTTTACCCCTCTAAACATAACTACATTAATGCAAATGCGAAGTAACAGTGGGGTAAATTAGGTCTCAAGAATAATTAGCTAATTGCTGGATTTTAAATGATTGGCCATTCACAAAGCTCTTATAAAATAAGAGCTTTAGATCAAGTGAGCAGATGCCCCCACTTAACCAGGGTGACATATAAAATATGCATCATGGAGAGCAGCAATTATTTACATAGAATGCATTTTTCATGTGTGTTCTTGATTAAATGGAACATTTGGCCACTTGACTTTGGGGATTTCTTTCGCTGGAGATATACAACTCAGCCTTGTAAACATCTTGTATTTTGTATAATGCAGTATTTATTATGTTACATCATTACTTGGCTAACTATTTTAGACACTGTTTGCTTTTTTTCCATCCTTCCCATGTTTGTGGGTGGGCTACCCTAGGTTATTGATTGGTCCAGACACTAGTGGTGGCATTTTCAGAAACCCTCAAGCCTGTGACCAATATGGGGCATATGTGCTGGACCAAAAGGCTCTCAAGCTGACATAGGGCCATTGGAGATTCTAGAAGTAAGTAGTGGATCCAATATCCACAAGTATGTGGAGAAAATGGCCCTTCAGTGCAGCCGGTTGACATAACCAGATAGTTTTAATTATACATTGAGAAAGAGAAGAATTAATTATGCACCAGACCTCTTTCATATGGAAAGAAAAACAACGATAACACACACACAGCAGGGCACTTATGGGAAGCGGGCAACATATTAAATCAGAAAATGTTTGTTAGTTTATTTATACGCCTAACCTTTTGCAGAGAGATGGCTCATACACCCCGCCAAAACATTCCATGCACTATTACAAATACTACTTTTTTTTGTTGTAGTGTCTGAAATGGTAAACAGGGGACAAGAGCTCTACCTCAACAAGGGGGGCTAAACTGGAAGATAATACACCAAAGTGGTTGGAGTAGGTCAGGCTTTTCCAACAAGTTTTGTGAAATGTGGTTATAGCAGATTCAAAGTCGCCATAACCAGTTAATTTAGTGAAAGAACAGCATTTAGTATATGAGTGATTTTTAATTCGAACACTTCTTTCTTTATTAATGATCCAAAATTCAAAGAAAAAACTTTTGGAGGTGATTTGTTTTCCATTTCAAAGTAATATAGTGCAAGTTACTGATGGAGTAAAATATGTTGCATCAGTTATCCCAGCGTGGACTTTAGCTGTTAAAAGAAAGTAAAGGGAACCCAACAGCATCTTATTAGCATCACATACTTTCCATACTTACTAACGCATAGTTGGCTAGATGAAAATGCCATTGTGTCTGGAAGCATAATGGTGAGTGAGATTTCTGTATTGTTTTATGGGAGGGTGAACATCTAACATTTATTATTAAACTGCTGTATCGACATTGTAATTTTTCACCCAAGGTCACAAGATTTACTGTGACGTTGTAGCTGTTCAGACGTTTCATGTGATCACATGATATTTCAGCATCTGGGTCAAAGAGGATAAGTGGTCAAGCGCAGGTAATTCTTAGCTCTCTGTAATCCATTAATAGGCATCATGTAATCGCATAAATCAAGGTTCTTCTAAATCCATGAATTTATTATAGATTAGAGAATAGCTACACAGTACACACCAATAGACGCGCATATTTTGATAGTCAAAGAGGCAGCATTTCTAAATCCAGGTATCCATGGCAACAGCTTGCTCCAATCGGAACACTTTTTGATCTGACGGTTCTAAACATGACTCAGCAGTCATTCCAGATAAGTCTCTGAGCTCGCTGAAGGGGGGCTTACATGGTCAGTAGTAGTGGTAGCAACGTTTATATTATCTAATTAAAATGTGATTTTAGCCTAACCATCTGTTGTGAAGCATTAAAAGAGCCACAATAGCACTGGGGGGATGAGATTTGCATTTATTTAAGGGATGAAGAGCAATGATGTATGTGTATATATATATATATGCACCCTTAATTAGTGCTATTGACTGTTAATTTTGTGGACCAACATTTCATGGTGGCCCACAAGCAGAGGCTCGCATGGCACGCCACACATAATTTAGATAGCCTTGAGAAACACGCTGCCTTGGAAGCTTTTTTTCTGCAACGATGTAAGAGGGAGTAGAATCACCTTATGCAAACCTGTTTTAAAATTGTTAACATTATTATAAAAAGCACCTGTGAATTGGGGGAAAAATGCTGAAATAGGGCATGCCAGATTACACTGTAATGTATTACAATTACTGTGCAAAACTACAATTATCCTCACTCTGTCAACATTTGTATTGTATGACACACGGGGACAAAAAGTATCTACTCTAGGTAAGAAAGTAATTTATTTCCGGGCATTTAAAGACATAATGCCAGTGTTATTGTGTGACTAGAAACTGTTTTTCTTCTTTTCTCCTTTGAAGGAGCTGACACCGTTATGTCACAGTTACAAATGGTATCTGAAAGAGATGCATCTGAAATTTGTTCTCGTTTCACAAAAAGGGCCAGGCAATCCATTATATATAGATGGGAACATTTTACGGAAGGGGATCCATAGATGAAATGTGCCTGAGTTTATTTTCTAGACTCCGAAGGAAATACTTTATATGATTTTGAAGAGAAGAATTAAATCAATTGTCTTTCCATCGTAGTCCTAGCCGGCACCTCTCCTTCTCTCGGAGATCATCAAAAACGTATCCAGCAGATGTAAGGCAATGTTCTCCAATAAAAGCCAATTAAACACTGTTACAAGGGAGCTGCCCATTCATAAAAACTCCAGATCTTCATTTTTTTGATCAAATTTTCTTTTCATTTCATTTTAAGTATTAATTTAAGTATTAATATAGAAAAATCCCATTTTGTTTTCCTTAGTGCTGAAAGTCTCAAAAGAACACTATATATAATTTAATATCCCTGACACTAACACTGTAGAAAAAATGCATATTAAAGTATTCTGTAAGCGAATTAACGTGCATTCTTTCAAAACAAAACAAAAAAAATATTTTACCTAACACATAAGCTGTATCGTTTTAGTGCATGTGATGGCTAGAGCATCCCTTTTATTTATTGCTAGTTTTATTTTTTTACATTTTATTGTACATGCAGCCTGGGGGAAAGCATACCTAGGTACATCCCAGTGTTGTCTTCCTGGAGCTCTCCCTCATGGGGGACATTGGCTTTGTGTGGGGGCTGGGTAGCTGCATGTATGGACAGGGCTAGCCCCAAAAGCCCTTAAGTGGGGGGGGGGGGTCCACAAGCTGCTCTTCTACCCAGAGAAGAAACTGTGGCTGTTCACATGAATATAAAAAGAACAGAATTATATCAAACCTGATATGACTATAAAAGTGACAAAATGATCTGTCATGCAATAAGTTAAAACCATTTTACTTGATTTATAATCAGTTTTATTAATTTACCGATTTTCCCTTAGATCTAAATATTCTCAAGTATTTCAATAGGATTAACTACAGATTGTAGTAAACATTTGTAGTAAGAAGATTATAACAAAGTTTGTATTAAACAGTAATAATGATGCAAGCCTGCATTAGTCTGTCTAGACAGTTAGATTAAACAATGCTTTTATGTGGGTTAGGAAGATAACAGAGGCCATAAGTATCCAGCGATAATTCTAGAATGTTTTATCTAAGTTAGGCAGTAGACTGTAAAACTATACCACCGGTTCCTGTAATGATCTAGAATTGATTATCCTAATGCGGCAATTGAATTCAAGAAAAAAGGCATTGTATTAGAACAGAGGTTTCAATGTCAGTCCTAAGGCAGCTATTACAGACATCATTGCTTGTTTATAGGAGAATGTGTTAAAGCGACAGAACCAGAGGTTAAACTGCATGCGCTCAAGTAAAGATATCTCCTAAATCTGCCATTTTTCTGGCATCTGGGCAATAATTAGATTGCAAAACACCTGCTTGTCTATTTTGACATGTAGACCAATAACAAATTACTTTCTTCATAAACAAGAATAGTTTTGTGCAGGGGCATAACTAGAAACCACAGGACATTGGTGCAAAAAAGTGCCCTGGGCCCCCCCAACTTCACCAAGCAATATGTCCCAGAGTGCCACCTTTGCCCCAAACAGCTTGTGAGTTCCTTTGCCTCCAGTTTGTCAGATTGCAAAACAGACACAAATTATGGCTTCAAATTCTGAATTTAAACTGTATCCATAGATCTAGCTCCCTTGACTTCATGTAAAACTCCTTAGTACCCCCATTATAAAATGGCAAAAGTGTGAGCTGCTTTTTAGAAATACCTAAAATTCCCACCACAATGTACAGAGAAATGTATTGCAAGATTCTGAGAAGAAGAGGGGAAAAGGGATTAGGAAGAGTAGGAGATACGGGGTGGATAATAAAAGAGTGGAACTATAAACATGTTCATATACATACAGATGAATTAGTTAACAATTATCTTTCACCCCATGCTTTGTTCACAAGATGACCATTTGGTGCTCCAGTGAGCTAGAGTCTCAACTACATTAATGTGAGTTATTAGCCACAGCTGGGATCTCTGTATCAATTGCGCATATTAGATCAGCACACTTTACAATAGGTTTGTTGGGTGATGGCGGGAAGAGTGGTGACAGGGTGTGATAAATACAGAAAGTAGATAATTGACATCTTGAGAGTCATGTTCTGTTACTGGCTAGACATGGAGGTGGAGAACCTTTTTGTATGGGGGCTCGAGATGGGATGCATAATTCAATTCTTCATATATAAGGCAACTGCACTCTAAAAATCGAGTTGCACCCTTGGAGATGGTCCTATCCACACTCTACACAAGACACTTGACCATTTGACAGAGACAAGCGAATGCACAGTTCATTACAACATTGTAATTGTCACACATTTTATTAACTCAAACATTATTTTTTCTCTTAATTGTACCCTATCTGTAACCAAGGAGGCATGGTCATATCTAATATGTGCAACTGACACAGAAGTTGGTCTTCCTCATTGTAACTGTTCTACATTATCCTAATTACTAAAATGTTGCATTCATCCTTGTCTACAATAAAAAGGTTTTGACAAAAAGGAGCTGCTGAGTAGTATGACAATTACCAACCTGGGAGTAGCTAAACATCTGGCTATACTAGACCCCTCAGCCCTCGTTATACTAAAAGGAGTTTTAGATTGAGAGTTTATGAACTTTTGCAATTTGTAGAGTAATATATTCCAAACTCACTTGCAGGGTTACAATAAAAAGAAGTTTGTTTAATACAATACAAATTGTGGTTTGATCAATCCTTATAGAAGACAAAATACTTTTGCTGGAGGCACAAGTAGATTGGATTTGTCAGTTAAATTACATTTAAGTATTGTTCTCATTAAAAAGATGGAAACAGCTCTGCACAGCCCTTCTTGTAGCCAAAGCACTTGTGCCCTTAAGGGACCTTTTTCTATTGTGAGAAGTCGTTATAGTGTTCAGGACAATATTGAACTTGTTGCAGGGCATCCTTAAGTACTACCTATTATTCATTGCTAAGTCCTTTGGCTGTAATTACATTTTGTCTTAAGCTATAACTCCAACGCATTATGGCTTTTTCCTACCTTCTGTAATGGAGATAAGATTTATTCCTGACTCATCCTTTGCTTAGTCACTTAAAAGGAAAATTTCATATTTGTAAAGTATATTATTTTAGCTGTTATTTAGTTTTCTTAAAGTTTATATCATGTTTCTATGAGTGTAATTATATGCATTGAGTGGCTCTTTAAATATGTCTATATGCTGTAATTATCAGAAGTAGGGGGGAGTGGGGACTAAACCCCATCCTGGGACTTATGTAGAATAACAGGGTGCTCCAGAAACACAGATAGGCCCAGGTTACTATATGAATGTGAATAGCTCACAAATTGATTTTTTTGGATAACTCTAATCTAAGCTTATGGTATACATGTCTGCACTACTGGTCAAGGTAAGAGCCACAAAGACTGAAAAACAAAAGACAGACAAGAGACTACTAAAGTACTAATCAATTTCCTAGTGATATCTTGTCTCGATTATAGCAACTCCTTACTAATTTGCCACCCCCTCCCCAACCTTTCGGCACCGCAACCAATTTTGAACACCTCTGCCAGGCTACCTTTCATCCCATCTCCCTGCCTCATTGTGCCAGTTTTTCCACTGGCTACCATATACCAACCATGTAAAGGGAGAGCCAGTATACTGATCCTTGTCTAGGTAATTCTTAACAGGACGGAACCTCCCTATAGCTCTGCTATAGCAAAATACAAAGTTTTGATTTAAATTAATGCTAAAAAGGCTATCCAGTCCTAATGACCAAATGTTTATTGTTTAATGTTGTATAAATATCTGCCTATATTTTTACCAGCTGCCTTCATTAACATTTTTTGTTCCCATTGATCCATGCAATTGCTTAGGAAGTGGATTTCATAGAATTATACGGCAGAACCATCAACCCATCTAGTCTGCCCATTTTTAATGACGTAAGGACTTTGATCAATCCTTGATATTATCTTAGATTGGCTTCTTGCCAATGCCATGCATGTTTCAATTCCTTCAATAACACTGGCGTTAGCCTCTACCACTTCTAATGTGAGGCTGTTCCATTTATCTACCCTCTCTGTAAAGTAAAACAATTTCATGGTGTTCCTGTTGTTGCATTATAATCTGATCGAGGTCATGCTTAGCACTAGCGAAAAAAAGGAAACATGATGTCATGAATATTTTATGTGGTTTTAGATCAAGATTTATGACAAGTTACATGATTCATGTTGATCAGAGATCAAGAGTGGAAGAGGCACTTTCAGGATATTGTATAGTAACTCTTTGGTTTAGTCAATCATTTTATTTAATGTGTCTATTCTAGTTAGAATTTGGGCTATTGCCCTACAATCACATTGTGTGTGCAAAAGACATGGTTTTCGCATGTAATGAAATGTTTTCTAGTTTGTGGTGATATATAGTAACCATGAGTTTGATCAGCTGATTTGTGTCCATATGAGATGTTTTCTGTTTGGACACTGAGTGCAGAAGGGTTGCTGTTTAAATCCTATAATTCTTAAAAATTGCTTTTAAAACCTGGCCCATGTCCTGAAAGAAATGAACTTGGTGGTTACAACAAAATGGGCACATGGCTATGTATTAGAAACATCTGACACATTTATCTAACTGGCAATCTCATTTGAAGGACATAATGAAGGAGGGAAATACATATTTTGATTAAGGAACCTCAACGAAAGTCACTTCTTGGCTGTAGACAGCTGACTTTTAATATCATGTAAACAAAAAAAAGCAAACCCTTCTATGGCAATGAACAGGTTAACTGTCAAATATATTTTAAGCTTTTAGCATTCTGACGGGAAGTACATTTTAGACAGTGACTTTCAAGGGACCTTGACATGTTTACGTCCCAGAACCACCTTTGGAAATCAGTCTTCCATAAAACACACACATACTGTAAGCTTGCAGGCAGTGAGGACCACTCTCCATCTGTCCAATAAACATCACGGTGATCCAAACACTGGCACGTAACTTTGTGAGCAGATTGCAAAGTGGAATGAAATTAAAATAGGGAATAGATGAGAATGGCAGATTTTCTTATTAAGGTATCTGGCTGGACATTTTCAGCCTTTGAATGCACAGTTTTCACCCTTAAAGGGGAACAGTCAGCATGACTGAAATTATTTATTAAAAGTACCCAAAGCTTTGTGTTTTGTTTGTTTATCACTTTAAATGTTTTGCAGTAAGGTGATATGGGAGGTTGATATCCTCCCATGTATTTCACTTGCAGGAGACGTGACCGCCGGATAGACCTCCTTTTTAATTTTGTTTTGACCTAAATTATTCACCATCAACAATTGCATCTGAACATATGTAGGAAATAGTATGTTACAATGGTGGTTACAACAAAATGGGTTTATGGCTATATATTAGAAACATCTGACACATTTATTTAACCGGCAATCTCATTTAAAAGACATAATGAAGGAGGGAAATACCGTCTTCTGCCTTGATGTTATCAATCCTCTTTAATATATTAAAATAATAACATTGGAATAATACATAATTGCCTGTAAGGTAACAATAGTTATATTGTGCTATAAAGTGATTGCTGCTTTTTTTATAAAGACTTGCAAAGCAATGGTGACATCTAGTAATCCATACTGGATTGTAGATGTTTATTCCTGGCCTACAATTCATGTGTGTTGTCACTGAGCTTTGTATTATTCATGTGAGATGTCACTGAGGTTCTATGCATGCAGAAGAGATACACGCCACGGTACCCATGCAGACAGTGATATTCTTTACCTGTTTTTCCTCTAATTCTGTCCCTAAAACCTGGCAGGACTACTGTAAAAATGAAATCTCTTGCCCACAGATGACTTAAAAACGGTATATCATTCAGCGGCAATGTTATTTACTTATTGTTGTGTTATTTAATGTTATTTTTTCCCAAATAAGAATCAATTGATGTAGACATTGGTTACAGTACTGTGATTGTCCTGTCAAAATAAGTGGCATATTTGGATGAAAATAGAAAATATTTAGGCCCTTGTGCATGCATAGTTATGGTACAGATGTTAGATAGGACATAAGCTAGGTTGTTTGGAATGTGAGACTGTTAGCAACTATGAATAAGACAGAATGAAATTTGTTTACCTTGTTTTACGACCTGTACATTGATAGCTACTAAAAGATCATCGGCTTACTTCTAAAATATTGTTAAGGATGTGCCACAATCTGCGCCTTCAGCATTGCCCCTCAAATTGAAAATGTCCCTCAAAGGCACAGGTCAGGTCATGTTATAAGGTATCAATACAATTGCTGAGCTTTTGGAACATGCTCACAGTATGTAATATGCACATATTTTACCTTTTTGTTAACCTTTGCTTGAAGTATTTTGGGCTTTATCTGTAATTTGAAACTTTTCTGCAGCAGACCTCTTAAATTAATTTTGGCTGGAATATATAGCTCTCTCAAGTATAACACAGGTAGCATGTGATAACAGTGTTCTATTTATTGGGTTCAAAACAGTTCATTTTCATGTATCACTCAACTGCATAGGGCAGCCGGTCGTATAAGCTACATAGAAATACTTCATTATTTAGGCATTTAACTGAAATAAGACCTTTCTATGTTTGTTTCTACATTTCTGTTTGATTATATGAAAAGTAGCGACCCATCTTTTTATCATGTCCTTAACTATATCATCTGCCATCGTAGGTGCTATCAGATTTCAAAACTTCTACACTGTTAATCAAATTATAGCCTGCTACCATGTTTAATGTGAATGTGCTCCATCACACTTACCTCCTGATGACTTTGTTCTCTGACAACTTTCCACTTCATCAATTTAACACGGTGCTGAATTAGCAGGTCTGTCAAGTTAACTTATTCCACTTTAATGCTCCCCTGGATGGCAGTCGTTTCCATTGCAGTTTGCCAAGGGGAATGCATGATGTGCTTACTCCATGCCTCTGGTGGTCAGCAATATGTGAAACAATTTCCTCAACAAAATGCTTTTCTAATGCTTTTCTCTGCCACTTGCTTTGCATAAGAGTCACCTTTAAATGAACAAGAAATCACCATGTCCTCTCTTTGTCTTAAAATTTAATTATTGTTAAAAGGCACCATTGTAAAGAGATGCAGATCTTTTTTGATACTATATAAAGATGACCTCTACAGACTGAAGATGGCCAACTCAGCAATGGATGGCTACTAACAGTTTCTTTATATTGGACTATTTGTCATCCTAGGGTATTTAATATTAAACCTGGGATATATAGAAAAAAATGAAAATGTGGCTTAAAAGGTATCCTCTTGACTCTAAGACAAGAACAAGGACTACATAGGATTTGAGGTATTTACAGGAGGAAAAAAATAGAGCGTTTAAAGGACACATAAATGTGGCTTAGGCTTGAATCCCTGCAGTTTTTTTTTCAAACAGCACCATAGTGATTTACAGACCTTTTAGGGTATTTTTATATTTTGGGAACGGGGCAACGTTCATGTACTGCAAACTGGGACACCTTTGTCTGTAAAATGCTTTCAAACAATGTGCATAAAACAATATGTCGGCTACATGACATTTGTGGACTTAGCAAATGCAACAGCTATTTGGACAAACAAATGGAATAGGGATGGCCATTATATCATTCTACAGAAATTAATTTTGACAGACAAATATGAACTGGAATATGGAATGCCTACCCAGAACTGGTACAAATTCAGCTATACAGTATATAGATATGGCCTAATCCAAAACGGATGTGGAGTGACAGTCTGGCCATTAATGCCCTAATATAATATACTAACCATTTTTGGACAAGTCACGGGTGAAATCCACTGTTAACGTTTGTGAGAAAGTGATTTATGTTTGTAGTAGTCCATTCAAGGAAGGTTTAACCTATTAAAAAAGAACAGTTTGAAGTATTTTAGAATTCCCAGAATTCTTTATTTTAGTTTCTGAAACACCACAATTTAAAATACAAGAGGGTTAGTCCGACTGCAGTAGTTTATCAGCTGCCTGCCCTTCCTCCTTGGCTTACTTAGTACATTTAACTTAAACTATCATGTTCTTTTTGGAAAGGCTACATTTCTGAAGTCAGCAGGACTAACTGCTCAACCATGAAGACATTGGGACAGAGGGATTTATCTTTAGAAGCAGAGAGCTTGAAGCAGGAGATATGGCTGTTAAAGACATGGATGGCAGCCTTCTGCTGATGAGCATTTTTTCTTTTAGAAGTGCAAGTCCTGTAACGGATTTGGCACTATCCCCCACTGAGCTGTCAGAAAGAAAATGGTCCGGAATACACAAAATTAGTGAGTGCCTCTTGAGCTGCATTCTCGTTTATATTTTAAGTACTTCAGATTGTATGCCTAATCACATAATCATGTGCATTGCCATTCATTAATAATGAATTGTTTTGTTTCTAACTTTATTGCTGATAATGAGCAATGGTATCAGGCTATAGCAATGATTGGATCCCCTTAACCTAAACAGGCCATACCCAAGGGTTGAGCTGCTCCAGATGTTATACAAAATCAGATTTGTTGAATGATCTGATAGCTAATAACTATACCTTACACTTCACTGGGAACTTGGATTTTACCAATACCTATTGTGAGGTTAATTTGAAGGCAACTGAACTTAGCAGGATCTTCACCCGTTAGAGCTCCTTGTAAAGACCGCATCCAGTTGACAGTGATGGGACCTGTCTTACTGCATATTACAATGAGCTCATAGTTTTAAGCACACATTTTTAATACAGCATAGAAGAAAAGTAGCTCAAAAAGAGAGTTGAGCTGCAACAAGAACCTCATACATACAATAGCAGTCGATGTGTAAGTGTTGTAAACAGATATTTCTAAGTGGTAATTCTCGTTATTAATTTAAATGAGGTCTTGTTTTTTATTAGCTTTAGAGTTGGCAGTAACTATAGTCTATGAGTTATGGGATTGCAAAGTGGGATATGAGTTTTTGTAAACTTTAATAAGAAATGAAATACCCCTGTGTTCGTCGGTTATTATAAAAAAAAAAAAAGCAAATTGGACCATACCAGACATGTTTCTGACAGTTGTCTCATTCTTACTGACATTCTTTTCTAGGTGTCTTTACCTCATTTGAACTTCTTGTTTTAAATCAGTATTCTGAAAATTGTAATAAGCAGTTCATAAAGTTGAGGCTCCTGCTTTTCATTTTCCTCAAGAAATGTTCTGTTCCACTTACTTTAAACAATGAAAGTACTTTGTAGCAAATTTGCTGGCATGGAGTCTGTTTACTGGTCAGTGGTATTGACTGAAAAAATGGGCAACTCCAGAAATCAGAGTTTCCATTGAAATAATTATCTGTAAAAATTATTTTCCAAAAGGATGATGTAAAACTAAAGGAGAGCCAAAAGACCTCTGGATATATATATATATATATATATATATATATATATATATATATATATATATTATTATTATTATCCTTTATTTATATAGCGCCAACAGTTTACGCAGCGCTTAATACAATACATAAAGTCAAGGGATATGACAAGACAAGAATTGACAGACTAAGACAAACCGATACATTAGGTGGAGAGAGCCCTGCTCGCAAGCTTACAATCTAGAGGGTATATATATATATATTATTTTTTTTACCTCCACTGTTAACAAAGGACTCTCTAGGAAATGCCTAATTATAAACCATATCAATTGTAGTTTTCTGAATTGTAAAATCTGGCTCCATAGCCACACGCTTTGTGTTAAAATATGCTTCCGTATCAACATGTGCCAGATAGTTCCATGTCTTTATTGGATAAGGAGATGTCACGAAACATCTTGTTGGATGACTTCCAGAATGCATCTGTTTGACTAGCATGATATAATCACCAGGATATCAAGTACTTTGCCCAAAATATGGTTATCTAAACAGGCATTTGCTTCCCCAGTTAAATGTGTCTGTTATTGTTATAGTAATAATGGATTTTATTATATAGCCCCTGCTTCATTCAGAGGAGATAAAATACTAGCATAAGAGGCTATAGTCTAAAACTAGAAGGTAGTCAGGTATTTGTTCGGAGACAGTGGTTGGGAAGTGAAATCACCTTGCAGAGGGAATAGTAAAGGTTAATACAGTAGAACATTTTAAGCGTGCATAAAATATGCTTAAGGCTATCCCTAAACATAAAGCGGTACCAACAACAAAAATTAACAGGCCAAACCTTACTTTAAAATAACACATTACCCTATAAAGTCAACATACATGAAGCCCAAAACACCTTGTAACCAATAACATGTCAATTATCTGATAACCATGAATGTCCACCTGTCTGGAATGCACCATAAACGTCATTGTTTAGAATAAATACGTACATAGTTAATGATCTTTAGACTTCACATACAGATCTAGACACTGCATGTTTGTTTTTAGAATGTAAGTTCTGTGTTATGAGCCCCAAGTGCTTATCAGAAGATTTTTTTAATCATATTAATTACACCGTACAATTCATCGAACTAGTACTGTGATGCCCTGTCATCTTTTGGATTCGCAAGCATTTATCTCCATCTGTTAACCCCCAAGATTAATTGATTTCCTGTCATATTGTGGAATTATGAAAATTACTCACATGCTTCAGTGAAAAAGACTGGATTTAGCTCCTGACTCCATATCTTCTTTACTGCTGACATATACATAAATCAGCTACAGGACATAATCGAGTCACGGGAAGCTTTCAGCTCTCCTACTGTGGTATCACAAAAAGTAAGATGTCTGATCAAGAAACCACAGGGACAAAATGAGCTAATGACAGGTAAGAACCATTGGGCCTATCTAGTCTGCCCATTTATATATATATTTATTTTGAGTTCCCATAATCTTTCCTGATAATTTTTTCTTGCCAATCATTCCCCATTTGGTTGCCCTCCTCTCCAATATGATAATATCCTTGTTAAGATGGGGTCTTCAAAACTGTACGCAATAATAGGAGAGGCCTGACCAGAGATCTCTAAAGTGGCAGAACCACCTCCCTCTTCATGTATTGCCTCTTACTATACAACCCAGCACCCTGCTTGCTTTTTGTGACACTTTATTGCATTGCTTACTTGCTTACTTATTTAAAATGATTTTGTTTAACAACTGTATTATTCTCAGATTATTTCTTTGCACTTTTTAAACAAAAATAGAATAAGGACATGAATTGGGGAGGCTAGCCAAGACTTTTAGAGACGTTTTTCGAAGATGACACCATCGTAGTTTACAGTTTGGTGGGCACGCACTCTGAGAAATGCCCGTGCTGTTCACATGAATGTATGTAATGTTTAGCAAGTTAAAGTACACCTCACTTTTTGACTCCCCCAATCATTCTGGAATACTTGTGTTGTGGGTTGTGACAAGAGATGGAGAAAGGTGAGACTGGGCAGGGCACTGTCAACTTTACTCAAACGAGCCTGTAAAGGCACTTGGTAGCCATGTAGGATCTGTGACGGAGGTCTCCATTGATTAAATATCTCCCTGGGCTGGTCAGGTATCTGTAAAAGCAGGATAGTGGGCAGCTGCCAGGGACAGCAAGACAGAGCCCACAAATTGTGACTGTCTCATAGATACTGGTACTGTTGAAAGGTATGTTATTCACCTGACAAAATATCTTGTTGAATTCTTTGTACACAAAACATTACAGAAAGTCTTTTTATCACAAATATTAAAGGCTTTCCTTTTTTGATTTTACTTGACCAGAATTACCAGAACTAGGACCATCATAGTGCACTAAAAACATCATCTGACGGTACTTAGCTGTCAGTATAGCTAGTGTCTCCTGTTTGTATAGATAATCCATAAAATTGGAGTTTCCACATCAGTATATTTAAGCAACCTATGTCAGCATTACAAATTACCTCTTTCACTAGGTAACTGACATTTAATAAGATCTCTGAAGGAAATGCTATGAATAACATAACATAAAATGGTCTTGAATTCCATTGACTAACAGTGTAAGTTCCAAGCTAGAATGACCGTGCTTAATCCGTGGATATACAATGCCCTGATGTATTGAATGCATAATATTGCCATTCATTACAGGGTCCTTCAGTATTATTTATATATTTTCTGATGTGCCTGCCGTTACGGATACATTTGTGTACGAATACATGAAGTATCTAGTTAAAAGTAATACACAAATGCATTTCAAATTCTGAAATCCTGTTGAAACCACTTACGCTGGACCTAAAGATTTCTATATGAATCAAATAAGGTTTGTGTTACTATGAACAAGCTCATGCAATACATTTGTGCACGGAATAAAATGCCGCAGTATATGCTGTTTTGCTCCAGAGCT
The DNA here is from genome assembly GCA_029215755.1 of Spea hammondii. NCBI lineage: Eukaryota > Metazoa > Chordata > Amphibia > Anura > Pelobatidae > Spea > Spea hammondii. The sequence continues at coordinate 104,351,311 of JARDYJ010000003.1, read as the reverse complement.
AAGGAGTTCATTTTCTGACAGTAGATTTTGCAGGTTTTTGTTTGATGGATGAATGATCCTTGTAGAAAATAAATCTTAGCATCTTGTTGTCACTTAAAGGCAGAGTGGTCAGTTTATGTGTAGTATGATGCAGATGGTTAACATCGAATTACTTACTTCAGGAAGAGGTATAGCTGAAATTAAGATTATATATATATAATATATATACATATACTATAAACATATACATATACTATACTATACATATAGTATATATATATACACACACACACACACACACACCGTATTTGCTCGATTATAAGACGACCCCCCAAAATCTAAATATTAATTTAGGAAAAAACAAAAAGCCTGAATATAAGACTACCCTATAGGAAAAAAAGTTTTACTAGTAAATATTAATTCATGTAAACTATTTTTTCATATTTAATAAAAGCTATGATTGAGAAAAATATATTTTTTTTATTTCCTTTTATTTGCCAACCTGCCCCCCCAGTTATGCACATCAGCCCCCAGGGTTGCCACTCTGCCCCCAGAAATGCCTTATACCCCCTATTTGCCACTCTGCCCCATGATGTGCCTTTTAACCCTCTATATGCCACTCTGCCTCCAGAAATGTCTTATACCCTCCTATATGTCACTCTGCCCCATGATATGCCTTTTAACCCCCTATATGCCGAGTGGCATATAGGGGTTAAAAGGCATATCATGGGGCAGAGTGGCATATAGGGGGTTAAAAGGCATATCTGGAGGTATATATATATAACTGCTAACAGCAATCACACTCCTATCAAGCCAAGGCAGCCAGTACATGCTGGAACCTGGGGATGATAGGAGTGTGAGTACAGCCTCCCTATGCCATGCTACCACCACCACCCCCCTTACACATCCATGCTATCACACACACACTCATTCACAAACATTTAAATACTCATTCATTCCATTAATCACACATACTTGCTCAAAAACCCTCCCCCACCCCCTTACATGAACTGCAGATCTCTCACTCGAAGACTTTTGCAGGGGCCCGGCTGTGCGAGCAACTTCTCTGGCCCCGCCCCCAGAGGAAGGAGGGGGGAGGAAGAATTATGTGACACTCTGCTAGCTTCCTGTTCTCCTGCTGCTAGTAGAAGAGACGCTGCTCGCGACCAAAGCACCGGTAAGCAGCCTGGCCCCAGCGGACATTTTTTTGAGCTCTGAAAAAAACCTCGTCTTATAATCGAGCAAATACGGTATATATATATATGCCATATGTGTATTCTACCTGGGGCAGCCTTCTTGACTTGGCCTAGAATTAACTCCTTTATTAAGGTGCAAATTTATTGTTCAGACAAGCGTAGGGTGAAGAAAAGGCAGACAGATTTAAAAATGGAAAGTGATTTTGCCACCTTTTTCCTAAGATACCAGCTTCTATGTACTAAAATAGTCCCTTACCTTTAATTTAAATATCCCCAAAATACCGCATTAAAAAAACTTCTGGAGAATGGTAGTATTTCAAATGGTGATAAAGGTCACAGCCTACGTAATATAGATAATTAGTAAAATAGAACGATGTTACACAAAAATAAATTCTTGACATTGTAACAGTGTTGCATTATACGGTTCTGTACACTAAAAATAAAATAAAAACGAAATATTATACAGTGGATATAAAAAGTCTACACCCCTGTTAAAATAACAGGTTCTTGTGATGTTAAGGAATGAGACAAAGATAAATCATGTCAGAACTTTTTCCACCTTTAATGTGACCTATAATGTGAACAATTCAATTGCAAAACAAACTGAAATCTTTGAGGGGGAATTGTTGTTGATTGGGTCAGACAGCATTTGAAAGGTGTGAGGGAGAAGAAGGGAGAAACGTTCAAGACAGGAAATTAGGAAAATATGTAGGAAAATATTCATAAACTTTAAACTAAACTGAAACAAGCATACTGATTGACAAAATGAAATTAAAAACATACCTTTGTTCTCTCCTTCTGCTGGTTTGTCTCCTAACAGGCCTCATGGCAGCTTAAAGGGACATTCCATCCATCATATGCACTTGATAAAACAGTATATAATTTGTGCGGGTGCACACAAAAGAAGAATCATGGCTAAAAGACATGGCGTACAAATACAAAAAAAGCCCTAGGTTTTTGGATATAAAATACCGTCAGTAAGAGGTTAATATCCATTCGTCTATAGTGTGGGTGTCAGGGACACTAAACTGTCCCTTTAATGTTTCTATCCCACACTGATAAGATGATTTTCTCAATATGCTAAATTCCAATCAATTAAACTTCTACACAGAGAGGTTTATTTTTTGGTTCTATTTACATTTTTGGATGCACATCAAAACTATATATATATATATATATATATATATATATATATATATATATATAAACATCTGAGAGATATTTAATCTCACATTAAAATAGTAAAAGCAAGCTTAAATTCAGGGAGGAATTGGGACTTCTAACACTTGTCTCAGTCAATCGCTTTTCACATCAAGTACTGCCGTTTTTTAAATTAACACACAAAATGAGTTGTGTTTTCTCAGCAATGTCAATAATAAACCCATCACAAGCTTTTTACACATAATCAGTCACAACCTGCAGCCTGTTGGCAAAGTACTGCAGAGGAACTAGATTAATTCTACCTAAGGAGACTGATCTTTCTGGGTCAGAAGGAGATCATCATAAGTGAAGTGTTTAGGAAAATGTTGAGGCAGGCAACATTATTATAAAACACCCTTTGTATATGGAAAAAATGATACATATGACAAAACACACTCTTGTCTGAGGTGCTGGACAAAGTAGGTATACAGCCAGACATTGTGCTGGCTGGGTCCAAGGATAAAATGCTGCCCCCCAAAAAACCATGCCCACCAAAACCACACCACATCCACATCTCTCTTTCATGCTCTCAGCTTTCTTACTCACACTCTCATTCACGTCCTCTCACGTTCTCTTGTATGTCTTCCTAACTTGTCAGCCGACTGCTTCCGTGTCCCTGTCTCCTTTCCAGCTCTTCTTCTCCTGCCCCTTTTTGTTCTTCTATCTTCATCCTTTTCTCCCTGTGTCTTCTTTTTTTTTTTAATGCTTCTCCTTGATCCTGCCTCCCGGTGCACTTCTGCAAAAGGGAGGCGCTTCCAGGCACACCTTCTCCCCTGATTGCATTGTTTATACAGAGCTCTCTTAAGCTCCCGCCACAACATTTCAGTTGGGTTGAGGTCTGGACTTTTACTGAATCATTGCAACATCTTGATTATTTTCCTTTTCAGCCATTCTGTTATAGATTTGCTGGCATGCTTGGCATCACTGTCCTGTTGAATGACCCAATTTCAGCCAAGCTTTATCTTTCAGACAGATGGCCTCACATTTGACTATAGAGTACTTTGGTATAAGAGGAGTTCATAGTTGACTCAATGACTGCAAGATTCCCAGGTCCTGTGGCTGCTAAACAAGCCCAAATCATCACCCCTCGACCAACTTGCTTGACAGTTGGTATGAGGTGATTGTGCTGACATGCTGTGTTTGGTTTTCGCCAAACATGGCCCTGTGTATTATGGCCAAGCATCTCCACTTTGGTCTTGTCTGTCCAAACGACATTGTTTCAGAAGTCTTGTGGATTGTTGAGATGCAACTTTGCAAAGAAAAGCCATGTTTTGTTTTTTTTAAGATAAAGGAGGCTTTCTCCTGGCAACCGCTCCAAACAAACCATACTTGTTCAGTCTTTTTCTAATTTTACTGTCTTGAACTTTAACATTTAAGATTAGAGTCTGAGATGGAACTTTTGGGTTTTTTGCAATTTCTCTGAGCTTTGCACGGCCTGACCTTGGGTTGAATTTGCTGGGACATCCACTGCTGTGAATTTTTTACACTTTTTTTTTATAATCTTTCTCACTGTAGAATTATGAACTTTAAATTGGTTTGAAATTGCCTTATAACCCTTCCCAGATTGATGTTCAGCAACAGTTTCTCTAAGATCATTGCTCATGTCTTTTCCCTTTTGACATTGTGTTAACACACACCTGAATGCTCCAGACTAGAGGTGGTCACACTTGCTGATGATCAGTTAATCAAGGGAATTTGATTAGCAACACCTGTCTGTTACTTTGCATCTTAATTTCTATGGAAGCAATAAGGGTGTACTTTCTTTTTCACACTTTGCTAAGAAACAAGATTTCACAATTTTTTTTTTCATAGAAAATAATTCATCCCATAAACATGCATTTCGCAAGACATTTTCATTGGGAACATGCGCCAATGTACTCAGAATAAAAAATTCCAAGATTAGATAAGACATTCTATTATAATCAGGTTCATTATTGTAATCTAAAAGCACCCAATGCACATGCAGTGGAAACAATGTGTATGTCACGGAGCTGGCTAGTCCGACCGACTACCTCCACTGTCTTGTGCTCCCTTAGCCTGGGACAACACACTTTCCCCGGTTCCCCAGTCACTAGCCGAGACTCTGTGTAGGGTAAAACCAAATGAAGACTGATTTATTTTGGACACACAGGGCTGGATATATCCAGCAAAACACATATTTACATAAAACAAGATATTGGGACACAAATCGCCCCCTTAATCTGCCTCCCAGAGACAACAGGGGCAGTAACGAGATTAACAATACAATAGGTGGGGGGAGACTGATTTATATAACATTAAACTGAAAGAATGGTGGTCACTGCCTGGTGGCAGATCCTGGCTGTCTGCTGGAGATAATCCCCTCAACCAGTGATGAGATGATACTGCTGGGGGTAGCCACAGAAGCCTTTACAAACCCAGGGCCCATAGTCAATAGGGAGGAGTCTGGCAGTCAGGCTTCTCCAGTGGTCCCAGTGATGGAGGCTTCCGTCACAGTGTATTTTCAAATGATAGTCCAATGTGGTGCTGCCTGATGTTGAGAAAACACAAGTGCATGCAAACACATATAGAAACGCAAAAAAACCCTGCAGTGTATATGTTACCATGAATTCTCGCCCAGTCTAGCATGGTTCTGTATATAACATTTGGAGTGTTACCCAACACTGTAGATTATTATTTTTTGTACTAATTTTATACCATGTTTTCTGGGATTCTCGTTTTTTTTAGCAATATGCACGCTTGATATGGATGCATAGTATCTTAAAGTACAGTGGCAAGATAAAGTAGATGAAACCTTTTGGAATTAATTGTTCATAAAATGTGATCTGATCTACACCTAAGTCACAATTATAGACAAACACAATGTTCTTAAACTAATAACACACAAACAATGATAATCTTTCATGTCTTTATTGAACTAATCAATTAAAGTAAAAAATAAGTGAACCCTTGGATTTAACGACTGGTGGAACCTCGTTTGGTAGCAATAACCTCAAACGAAAGCTTCCCATAGCTGCGGATCAGACAACATTCAGGAGGTATTTAAGAACTTCTTAAGCTCAGCCATATTCTTAGGATGTCTGGTGTGAATGGCTTTCTTGAGATATCTAAAGTATAAGGTCTGGGCTCTGACATAAATGGCGTCTGAAGCAGCAGATGTCCTGACAGTCACAGCACCTGGAGGCCCAACTGACTATTATGGGCTGAAGATCTTTTCTCTTGGGGCTATCCTTAGACCAAGGTTCCATCAGCCAGATAGTGCCTTTACAATTTGGAGATAAGGCAATTAAGGTAACCAGGTATGGGAGATTTTTAAGAATATCTTAAATTCTCACTGTGAAAGGTACATACCGTATGGGAATAAAAGAGTCAGGAACAAGAGAAAACCAATGTGGATAAATAAAAATGTAAAGGGGGCAATAAATGGCAAAAAAAGGCATTTAAGCTACTAAAACAGGAAGGCAGTGAGGAAGCACTAAAAATCTATCGGGAAAAAAATAAAATATGTAAAAATCAGATAAAAGCAGCAAAAATGGAGACAGAAAGACTCATTGCCAAAGAGAGTAAAACAAACCCCAAAATGTTCTTTAACTATATAAATAGTAAAAAGGTTAAAAATTAAAGCGTTGGCCCCTTAACCCCTTCAATCCCAGGGGTGTTTGGTACCTCAAAGCCCAGAGCAATTTTGCCATTTTTGGGGTATGTCGGTTTAGCGATTATTCTCCTTTCCTGTGAATAGTGTACCCAAATAAACTATATATTGTTTTTTCAAGGAGAGATAGAGCTTTCGTTTGATGCCATAGTTGGATGATTAGCTGAAAATTTAGAATGAGAAATTTAGTAAAAACTAGCGAAGATTAGAAAAATAAACTAATTTTTTTTACATTTTCCCTCTGAATCCTCACAAAATTAGGTAAAGTGATGGAAAATCCCCTCCAAGTTTATTAACTCAGGTGTCCTGATTTCAGAAATACCTAATTTATATAGATTTTCCAGACTTTCCCAGCACCAGGGAGCATAAGGTGTACAATTTTGTATAATTTTTATGCCTATGGCTTAACGGGTTTGGGGGTTGTGAACGGGGGCAGAAGGGTTATACTGGCTAGATGTTATGATAGGGCAATGGGAAGTAAGGTTTTTTAATATTTTTTTTATTATCTTTTTTTATATATATTTTTTAATTTAATTTTTTTTACATTTTTTTTATTTTTTATATATTTTTTTTACACAGAAATGGTTAGAGGTCCTCCTAGGCACCTCCTGAACATGCCAGTGATGTCACAATGACATCACAGCTCACATTATAATTTTTTTTTATTTATTATATATATTATTATTTTAATGATTTATTTAATATTATTTTTTAAATGAATTAACTTTTTTTTCCTGCTTTTCTCTTTCAGGACGGGAGGGGGAGTGAGAGAGATGGTTTCTCACTCCCCTCCCCGCGATCCCCCTGCACCGATCACACTGTGATCTCTATGCAGGTCCTCACAGACCTGCATAGAGATCGCTGCGTCTCATCGGAGGGCAGGATATCCCCCCAGGAAGAAGTGCAGTGCCGCCTAAAAAAAATCAAAATAGACAAATCACCAGGTCCAGATGGCATTCACCCCCGTGTTCTAAGGGAGTTAAGTAATGTAATAGACAGACCCCTATTTCTAATATTCAAGGACTCTATAGTGACAGGGTCTGTTCCCCAGGACTGGCGCATAGCAAATGTTGTGCCAATATTCAAAAAGGGGACAAAAAGTGATCCGGGGAATTATAGGCCTGTTAGTCTAACCCCTGTTGTATGTAAACTGTTTGAGGGTTTCCTAAGAGATGCTATTTTGGAGTATCTCAATGAAAATAAGTGTATGACTCCATATCAGCATGGGTTTACAAGGGATCGGTCCTGTCAAACTAACCTGATCAGCTTTTATGAGGAGGTGAGCTCAAGACTGGATCGGGGTGAATCGCTGGATGTCGTATATCTTGATTTTTCCAAAGCATTTGATACGGTGCCACATAAAAGGCTGGTACATAAAATGAGAATGCTTGGGCTGGGGGAGAATGTGTGTATGTGGGTAAGTAACTGGCTTAGTGATAGGAAACAGAGGGTGGTTATTAATGGTACATACTCTGAGTGGGTGACTGTTGCTAGTGGGGTACCACAGGGGTCAGTTTTGGGTCCTATTCTTTTTAATATATTTATTAATGACCTTGTAGAGGGATTGTATAGTAAAGTATCAATCTTTGCAGACGATACTAAGCTCTGTAACGTGGTTAACACAATAGAGGACAGTGCACAATTACAAATGGATCTGCATAGGTTGGAAGCTTGTGCTGGGATGTGACAGATGAGGTTCAACACAGATAAATGTAAGGTTATGCACATGGGGAAGAGAAATCCAGGCTGGGAATATGTGTTAAATGGGAAAACACTGGGGACGACTGACATGGAAAAGGACTTAGGAGTTTTAGTTAACAGTAAATTTACCTGTAGCGACCAGTGTCAGGCAGCTGCTGCTAAGACAAATAAAATCATGGGGTGCATCACGACAAGGAAATAATTCTACCACTGTACAAGTCACTAGTCAGACCACACATGGAATACTGTGTACAGTACTGGGCACCAGTGTACAAGAAAGATATAGTGGAGCTGGAGAGGGTTCAAAGACGGGCAACCAGAGTAATAAGGGGAATGGGAGGACTACAGTACCCAGAAAGATTATCAGAATTAGGGTTATTTAGTTTGGAAAAAAGACGGTTTAGGGGGGACTTAATAACTATGTATAAATATATAAGAGGGCAGTACAGAGATCACTCCCAGGACCTATTTATACCCAGGACTGTATCTATAACAAGGGGACATCCTCTACGGCTGGAGGAAAGAAGGTTTCTAGACCAGCACAGACGGGGGTTCTTTACAGTAAGAGTGGTGAGATTATGGAACTCTCTGCCAGAGGAAGTGGTAATGGTAAACTCAATAAAAGAGTTCAAAAGGAGCCTTGACGTGTTTCTTGAAAGCAATAATATTACAAGTTATAGATATTAGATTAATAGGGACAGAACGTTGATCCAGGGATTTATTCTGATGCCATATTTGGAGTCGGGAAGGAATTTTCCCCCTGGTATGGGGCAATTGGCGTCTGCTTCATAAGGGTTTTTTGCCTTCCTCTGGATCAACACAGTAGGAACACAATATGTATATAGGTTGAACTTGATGGACTTTGGTCTTTTTTCAACCTTATGAACTATGTTACTATGTTAGAACTGTTCACAATTGTATTTCGTGCAAATTCCAACCACGTTTTCAACCTTATACTCTGTAATCCCAATTAAAACAATTGTTCATACGACACACTTTCATATAAATGATACCACTAACTACACATATTTCACTGGATAAAAATACTCGATGCAACGTTCATGTGATTTAAATTGCTGTTATGTGGCCTTCCAAGTGATTGAAACGGGACAAACGTGCTATTTTCACTATTAAATGTACCCACTCAGAAATTACTATGCAATTTAAGCACTTACCATGTCATATTAAATCCTAATGTTTGGTTTTTGGCTCGTCTCTTCTAAAAACCCAGCAATTAATGGTTGAATATTCATTTGGGTGACATGGTACCTTTCATCATAGATAATGTTTTTTAACATTAATCATGATTTAAATTATTTAATAAAACATTTAGATCAATACACACATCCGCTTTACAAAATTGTAACTTGCTTCAAAAATACCTTTTATCAGTTATGAAGGTCAGAGGAAATTCCTCACCATAACATTTTACCTTTGCTTTATCTTATTGATCTCTCTAATCTCTAATAGCCCTTAAAACATCAGATTCACTTCTAATCCTAGATTTGTCTGTGTGCCAAATAATAACAATCTATATTTACTGCAGATTCAATATTGTATACTATATTCAGGAGGTAATGATGCTCAAATGTCTGCTTTATTATGCTGTATGGACTACATTATAGTACTGTTACAGTAGACTGCAATCCTAACTTTAGTTTGTTTCTGAACAGGGTTGGTGTGGACCCAGACCAGGACTTGAGAGGAGAATCTGCGGATCAGGTTAGTTTGAAGAAAACAAATGGGAACTGGCAACATTGGTCATTTTAAGTCAATATATAAGATGTCAGCTGCCTCAAATGAGTAGCTCTAGAAATCAAATTGTTGCACCATGTTTAAGCAGGAGGTGCTGTTTCACATACCCTGCTTAATTAACCACTTTTATAACTAACCGCGGCATCAGAAATACCATTATTTGTACTTTTGAATGCTCAGCCCCTTCCTGGAACAAATTATTTAATTTAATCACAATTTGCCTCATTCATATTTTGCTGGGAACACTTAATTGTCATATGACACAAAACAAGCACTGATAGGTTATTGCCATAAAAACCAAAACAATGACAGATCTACTAAGGTGTGTATTATAGTTAGCAAATGTCTTTCTGATGCTGGCATTACATCTCTTTGGATTCTTCATGGGGTTTTCTGGGAGTGACAAGATGAGGAGGAAGCAGCAGAAAATATATGCTACACATTTGTGACAACAACTTTTTTTGGACATAAATAGACATAAGATTAAAAATATTTAGGATTTGGAAGAAGGGATAATAACATAACATAATTCCGTTCTTAAATGTGAAATGCAGTTTTTGAAGCACTTTGATACTTGCCCAACACTATGTTGCTTTTACTTGCATTAACAAAATGTATGAAAAGAAAGTGTCGAGGTTCCAGTTATATATTGTTGAATGAATTTAATGTAAAATGACCTATGTAAATATGAATCCAGTGACATCATAATGTAGCTATAGTTCAAGTACTGTTGCTCCATATGCAGATGATTTGATGACAAAGGAATATGTGGAAAATCTACAAAAAACTGTTACAAAAAAAATTACAAAATTACAACATTGTGGAGTTTACAATGGCAGGCTAATAATCTCTATTCCACCTGAAGTTATGATCTCATACGGTTCTGAGAAGTTTTCTGATTCCCTGTCCTAGTTAAGATGTGTACTTTTTTTGTAAGTGGAGCCAACTGCAGGAATTGTTAGACAACAAAGAACCTCAAAAGGTATGGCCAAAGTCATAAATGATAAATTATTGCTTTGTATTTGATATTAAGAATAATTAGTTTACCATTCATTCACAGCACCTAATTTGTGACAAATGTTTCCCAAGAGCCCAATGATTATTAATGACTAGAGTTCTGATGTTCTCATAGACATACAATGATTCACAATGACAGTCTTTGATTAAGTTACAGTACTCTGAACAAATGTGAACAATGTGATATTATAGTCAGTGGCGTACCTAGCGGGGGGGGGGGCGTTCCGCACCGGGTGCCGGTCATCCGGGGGGGTGCCAACTTGCCGGACAGTAATGTCCGCCGCTGGAGGAGCAAGCTCGGTTGGGGAGATCAAGGATCTCCCTTTAACCGGCTTAAAATCACTCAACTGCTGCTGTGCGCCGGGGTTTGTTGTCAGATCCCGGCGCACAACACTGAAGCCGCGCCCACCGCCGTCCGTGCCCTCTGAACCGGAAGAAGACAGAAGAAGGAGATCGAAGAGGAGGAAAGGTAGGAAATAATTCCGGGGGAGGGGGTAGAGAGGGAGGGAGGTAGAGAGTGGGAAGGGAGGGGGGAAGAAAGTATATTGGAATAAATAAACAGTGAGAATGAGTGAGAGAATAAATGAATGTGTGGATGCATTGTGAGAATGAGTGAGAGAATGGATGAATTGTCTGAATGAGGGATAAAATGAATGAGTTTGTGAGAATGCATTGTTAGCAATCATACTCCTATCATGCCAAGCCAGCTACTACATGCAGGAATCTGGGTATGCCTGGGCATGATAGGATTGTGATTGCTGTTAACAATCATATATATATATATATATATATATATATTTATATATATATATATATTTATATATATATATATATATTTATATATATATATATATATATATATATATTAATATTGTTTATTTTTTTGTCCTATTTTGGTGTGTTACTTACTTTAAATAAAAGTGTGAGATATTTTTTTTATGGTGGGGGGTCATATTCGGTTTCGGCCAGGTAAATGCTGCATTTTCGGTTTCAGTCCAGAATTTGTTTCGGTGCATCCCTACTACTAAGCCAGACAATGAAGTGGTAGGCCTACATCATATCAATGTTTGGCTTACTATATAGTGATAAGAGATATGCTGCACTATTGTCAATGTCTGGCTCAATGTATAGTGATAGGGATTACGCTGTACCACCGTCAATGTCTGCCTCTGTATCTAGTGATAGGTGTTATGCTGTACCACCGTCATTGTCTGCCTCACTATATAGTGGTAGGTGTTATGCTGTACCACCGTCAATGTCTGCCTCAGTATATAGTGATAGGTGTTATGCTGTACCACCGTCAATGTCTGCCTCAGTATATAGTGATAGGTGTTATGCTGTACCACCGTCAAAGTCTGCCTCAGTATATAGTGAATATAGTGATAGGTGTTATGCTGTACCACCGTCATTGTCTGCCTCTGTATATAGTGATAGGTGTTATGCTGTACCACCGTCATTGTCTATTCAAGACACTGTTTGGTAATTGTGGGGAATCTTTTGCTGCTTCCACAGCACTAGTTGAGACTAATATTTCATTGTAGTAGCTTGAGGTCCATGAAACCCCTTTAGATTTCTACTTTAATTTAATCTGAGGATGTTTTCCTTAATGTAAGAAAGATTTACTTTACCGATAGGGTGGTGGATATGTGGAACAGCGTCCCACCAAAAGTTGCTTGAAGTACAGAGAACCCTTGAGGGTTTTTATTTTTCTCATCTTTGTACCTTTTATACTTTGGTGGAGATTTTTAAAGCTATAATTAAAAACTTAGTTTTAGAGTGACCTGAGGTAGGATTTTTAAACAGTAGTAATGGTGCTATATACCTCTGGCATTGCAATGGTTTTGCTGTATGTAACCTCTTGCAACATGGCCTTGATTGTTTCCTGGGGAGTTTGCATTTGCTAATGCTTAATAGCAGCACCTATTAGATTTGTTTGACTTGTGGATGCTTAACACATGTACCCACATTGAACCCTAACCATATTTTCTGGGAACATTGCCAAAATGCCAATCACAGCTTATTTAACAAAAGTAACCTCTTCTAATTAACTGGCAACCTCCCAAAAATGTGTGAAAGGGAGAAAGAGAGATAACTCAGCTACAGCAGGCAAACAAATGAATCTTAAAATTTCTGAGGTCTTGCCATTCGTCTTTTTCATTGAGGGTCCTTCTCGTTATCGGAGATTCATACAAACGTACTAAATTGTCAAAATTCTTTAAAAAAAAAAAGATCTTACAAATCCAAATGCACAGGTTTAATAATGACCATACGGCATAACATTTTAGGTCGGGAGCAGAACACCTTTGTTGAGGGACGTGGTTGGAGGTAGGGGAGAGCTTCCTGTCTACCTCACCGTGTGGCCCCCCTCATGACACTCAACATTGAGCCAATTGGAAGGATTGTGTGGTGTATTAAAAGGGTGATTTGGGGGTCTTCAAAAGTACTTTTATGGAACACTATAACAAAAGGATGAATCATGAAGTATACATATCACAGTGGGACAATGCAGACTACTGACACTAGTTTAAATCTAATATCACAGATTTTCCTGTAATTCATGGGTACCACTCTACACATGCGCATTAGGTTCAGCAAGATGGAGATTAAAACCACAGTTTATTAAAGATCACTTAAATAAATACAGCATCATTTTTGCTAGGTACAGTTGTGCATTATGAAGTAGCTAGATGAGCTTCATCAATCTATCCATCCATCTATCTTGATAAAGCATCGTCATTCACGTTGTTAATTCCCATTATTATATTTGTAAAAGATACGTTAGAGAATCATTCCGTGATAAGTCTTTTAAAGATCCGGCAATAAATCTCTTTTATTTTAAGACTTCTATTGTTAGGGCCTCATAAACCAATTAGCATAGTTCTAATTTTAGCTACAGCAAATTAATTAGTTATGTACTGCCCTGGAAGCCTGACCTGTTATTTACTCTTGTGAATTGTGCTCAGCAGGCCCTGGCCTACACGTATTGCGCTAATAAAGTAAACTGTGTCTGGCAAATAAAGAAATTCGCACATTACTAGAGCAGTAAGTGCTTCTGACCTGCTTTCATTTTTAGCATTTGATTTACGTGAAATGCCTTTCAGCATAATAAAAAATGAGTGTCATTTTTTTTTTGAAAATGTGCAGTTATATGTATGAGAGAAATAAACCAATATATGGTAAGCAAAAAAATGAAAGTCAGGAGGTTAATTGCAAATTTAGCAAAACAGAATGGTTGTGAACCAGCCACCGCCATGCTCAGTGAAAGCTTTTCAGTCCTTTTCTATTCTCTCTGTTACATCTGTATCCATAGCAACAAACTCTCTTTAGCTGAACTGTGAATAGCGTTTCCTAGAGGGGAGCAGGGCCGATGCCAGCTCTCGCCAGACAAACATGCCACTTTCCTTGACTTTTCTCCCTTTCTCTCGCTATTTTATCCTAACGCAAACCATCTGGACACAATGATCTAAAGGAGGAGAAAAGCGAAAAATGCACTTATACAGGCCATTTCAAAGGCACATAGTTATATTTAGCCTTTGTCTGTGCGCTTTTCATGACTTTTGCAAGTCACACATTTGTGGGGCCGATCAACTAGCTACAGATGAAACTCTTTGAGGGAGATTACAAGTAAAAAGTGAATCTGGTGCAAACTTTGAGAAGTGGTCTTATCACCATAGGAACCAACGGAATAGCGCAATCCTCTAATGGGAAGGTGGATGCAGAAGAAAAATTGCATTGTTTTTTCCATAGTGATAACAGCACTTCTAAATCTTTTAGAAACTCCCTTAATTCTGAAATTAGACCTCATTTCTTAATAACAAAAAGCACCGTGTTCTCATATCAGATCCCAGTATATACTTAAAGTTACGCATTGAGACCCAATTTGTCTTAACATTACTTATCTGCAGTTGTGTTTAATTTCCTGTGATTCTGGGGCAGATGCACTGCAGTGCTTACAAAAAGCTGAGGTATTGTCTTCATTGTCACGAGAAGTTGCTACACACCCAGTGGTGCTCAGAACACAAATATAACAAAGCCTTATTCAGAATTGACTCTTGCTTTCTAGCTACAGACAACATAAAAAAACCATGATAAATAGGTTATTCCGGGCATCATGCTGTTGACCACTTCGTGATTAATCTGTCTGATACCAAGGCTCAGGTAAGTGTGTTCTGATTTGCATTTGGTCCAACTGCTTTGCTATGACATGGGCGGTTTGATGTCCATGTATATTAATGATTGCTTTTCATTGAGCAGTAATCATCTGTAATTAAGATGTAACCCATAGTTTGGTGACTAGTCACTGTGTAACTGTGATGTCCATGATTGTTGGCTAAGCAGCCGTCTCATAGCAGTCAATATACTTAAGGCATTGTCACATCAGGCACAATTTTCATTAAAATGAATGAACAAATCTAGTTAAAGGTACAGTACACTTCTTAGCTAGCATTTACTAATCCTTTAATGAGTTACCCTTTAAACAGGTAGAATTGCTAACTAATCACTGTAGACCAAGGGGGTTTATCTTCAAGTCAACACATGAAGATACAATGCATTGATACTAGAATGATGAACATATGAATAAACATAATAAATCAACCAGGCCCAAAATACCATTCCAGAGCTGGACTGCGGTAATTCCTTAATTCCCAAATGGAAGTTTATACCAATGAGGGTTAGATGACAAATAAAAGCACTATTTATTAGACCAAACATAAAATACACACTACATAAGCTCTGCATGGCTGTAAAGAATGGTCTTGTATCCAACTTTCCTTGACTTTTCTCCCTTTCTCTCGCTATTTTATCCTAACGCAAACCATCTGGACACAATGATCTAAAGGAGGAGAAAAGCGAAAAATGCACTTATACAGGCCATTTCAAAGGCACATAGTTATATTTAGCCTTTGTCTGTGCGCTTTTCATGACTTTTGCAAGTCACACATTTGTGGGGCCGATCAACTAGCTACAGATGAAACTCTTTGAGGGAGATTACAAGTAAAAAGTGAATCTGGTGCAAACTTTGAGAAGTGGTCTTATCACCATAGGAACCAACGGAATAGCGCAATCCTCTAATGGGAAGGTGGATGCAGAAGAAAAATTGCATTGTTTTTTCCATAGTGATAACAGCACTTCTAAATCTTTTAGAAACTCCCTTAATTCTGAAATTAGACCTCATTTCTTAATAACAAAAAGCACCGTGTTCTCATATCAGATCCCAGTATATACTTAAAGTTACGCATTGAGACCCAATTTGTCTTAACATTACTTATCTGCAGTTGTGTTTAATTTCCTGTGATTCTGGGGCAGATGCACTGCAGTGCTTACAAAAAGCTGAGGTATTGTCTTCATTGTCACGAGAAGTTGCTACACACCCAGTGGTGCTCAGAACACAAATATAACAAAGCCTTATTCAGAATTGACTCTTGCTTTCTAGCTACAGACAACATAAAAAAACCATGATAAATAGGTTATTCCGGGCATCATGCTGTTGACCACTTCGTGATTAATCTGTCTGATACCAAGGCTCAGGTAAGTGTGTTCTGATTTGCATTTGGTCCAACTGCTTTGCTATGACATGGGCGGTTTGATGTCCATGTATATTAATGATTGCTTTTCATTGAGCAGTAATCATCTGTAATTAAGATGTAACCCATAGTTTGGTGACTAGTCACTGTGTAACTGTGATGTCCATGATTGTTGGCTAAGCAGCCGTCTCATAGCAGTCAATATACTTAAGGCATTGTCACATCAGGCACAATTTTCATTAAAATGAATGAACAAATCTAGTTAAAGGTACAGTACACTTCTTAGCTAGCATTTACTAATCCTTTAATGAGTTACCCTTTAAACAGGTAGAATTGCTAACTAATCACTGTAGACCAAGGGGGTTTATCTTCAAGTCAACACATGAAGATACAATGCATTGATACTAGAATGATGAACATATGAATAAACATAATAAATCAACCAGGCCCAAAATACCATTCCAGAGCTGGACTGCGGTAATTCCTTAATTCCCAAATGGAAGTTTATACCAATGAGGGTTAGATGACAAATAAAAGCACTATTTATTAGACCAAACATAAAATACACACTACATAAGCTCTGCATGGCTGTAAAGAATGGTCTTGTATCTAGACAGATAATATAGCAGATAGGCATTGTTTTCTAACCCATCAGTGACCAGTACCCTGTGTCATGTGAATATTTAAATAATCTTTAATAAATTATGGTTTGGATCTCCATCTTGCTGAACCTAATACACATCTGTAAAAATTGTTAAATTACAAGAGAATTTGTGATACTAGATTTTCCAATTTCTACAGCCAGGAGGTTATTTCTACTACTGTCAATAGTTTGCATTGTCTGAAATTGTGATTGCTTCATTTGTAACACTAGATGTTTTTATTTGCTACAGCCTTGATGAGTGACACAAGTGGTCTGAGCTGTCCCACTATTTATATAACCAAGCATATATGATATAATGGTAATTCTTAAATCTAGGTTGTTCTTTTATAGTAAAGCCGTTTAATTTTTTGTTGATCAAAGTTTGAGGTTTTTGCTTGTTATACAGATGAAAAGGAAAAACAAATGAGGGAAGAGAGAAAGGAAAAACTTGCGCAGAGGACATGGCAACAAGGTTATGGCAGAATTTCATGGTTATATTACATTGTATATTTTCACACATCATAGATGCAAGGAACACAAGTAGAAAGAGGAAGGAATATACAATGGTGTATCGAAGACCAGTTCTGGCCTCTGTGGATAGTAGTAGGTAGTCTTGATCAGATGAACTGGACAGGTGCATTAGGTTAAGGGCTCTGATAGTATTGTATCAGCTTGGGCAGTACACGATTGATCCTGGAGGCGATAACCCCCCAAAATCTTCAGGATTATGTTTAGCAACGATATTGGGTGGTAGCTAGAGGGCAGCGCTGGCTGTAGAAAGTTATACCGTTGTATGAAGAAACATAATCTTGTAGGAAAAATGCCATAAACACTGCAAATTTAGATAAGTCATAGGCCAGGTAATGCGACCCGCTGTCAGGATGGCATGTGAGGTGTTGGGCTCTGTGGGCAAGCCACGCCAAACATAGGATACAGAGCGAGGTAGTCCTGCAGGAGGGTACCACCCATGAAATCTGCTCATGGCAGCGAGACATCTGAGGGGACAAACAAACAGGGCCAAGTGTGTGGACATGAACGTGGGGTTACCTGTGAGTTTATCTATGAAAATCAATGTAGTCTATGGTAGAAAGTACAATGTGGGACTTGAGTTTGGTACAAATCTGGGTGGCCGACCAAAGGAGGGTGAGAGCTATGATGGGTATGGTCCATAACAGTTGTCATCAGCACCCAGATGATGTGTGGGTGAACGAGAGCTATATCTTGATCAGAATAAAAAGAAAAAAATGAATTGGCTCCCAGGAGAGATCTCCAGTTAGTTTCCAATGAGGATCATTTAGAGCTATTCCCCATTGGAGTGCCATGGGGCCAGGGGACCAGGCAGCTGAGTTGCCCTTATACATCTCAGACGTTGGGAGTAGACTCTAAGAATGTCCAGCATGTAGCACAGATTGTAAGAAGCGGATCAAAGACCAGCCCTCCAACTGGATCGGAGGTAGACATAGGTACCTATGGTGGAGGTAATAGGGTGAAGTGCTCTTCTGAAGTGAATAGTAATGAGTGAGAAGTCTTGGAATAAAGGCATCTCATGCCCTTTAAAGGGCCAGAGTCTGCAGGGTCCTACTTTTATATATTTTAGTAATACATGAAACTCTACACAATTATCTGTTTACGTGATTATGTTTATTAACTATTGTTTAGCAATTTTGCGGTTAGTTAAAAACACGATTCTCATGCTGTACTCCCGGTGCACTTCCGCAATGCACTTCTGGGCACACCCTCCCCCTATTGGAAGAACGAGAAGAGGCTGTCTCTCTGACTCCACCCTTTTGCGAAAATGCAACAAGAGGCCAAAATTCGACGAAGAACAAGGAGAAAAGCGAAAAATGCACTTATACAGGCCATTTCAAAGGCACATAGTTATATTTAGCCTTTGTCTGTGCGCTTTTCATGACTTTTGCAAGTCACACATTTGTGGGGCCGATCAACTAGCTACAGATGAAACTCTTTGAGGGAGATTACAAGTAAAAAGTGAATCTGGTGCAAACTTTGAGAAGTGGTCTTATCACCATAGGAACCAACGGAATAGCGCAATCCTCTAATGGGAAGGTGGATGCAGAAGAAAAATTGCATTGTTTTTTCCATAGTGATAACAGCACTTCTAAATCTTTTAGAAACTCCCTTAATTCTGAAATTAGACCTCATTTCTTAATAACAAAAAGCACCGTGTTCTCATATCAGATCCCAGTATATACTTAAAGTTACGCATTGAGACCCAATTTGTCTTAACATTACTTATCTGCAGTTGTGTTTAATTTCCTGTGATTCTGGGGCAGATGCACTGCAGTGCTTACAAAAAGCTGAGGTATTGTCTTCATTGTCACGAGAAGTTGCTACACACCCAGTGGTGCTCAGAACACAAATATAACAAAGCCTTATTCAGAATTGACTCTTGCTTTCTAGCTACAGACAACATAAAAAAACCATGATAAATAGGTTATTCCGGGCATCATGCTGTTGACCACTTCGTGATTAATCTGTCTGATACCAAGGCTCAGGTAAGTGTGTTCTGATTTGCATTTGGTCCAACTGCTTTGCTATGACATGGGCGGTTTGATGTCCATGTATATTAATGATTGCTTTTCATTGAGCAGTAATCATCTGTAATTAAGATGTAACCCATAGTTTGGTGACTAGTCACTGTGTAACTGTGATGTCCATGATTGTTGGCTAAGCAGCCGTCTCATAGCAGTCAATATACTTAAGGCATTGTCACATCAGGCACAATTTTCATTAAAATGAATGAACAAATCTAGTTAAAGGTACAGTACACTTCTTAGCTAGCATTTACTAATCCTTTAATGAGTTACCCTTTAAACAGGTAGAATTGCTAACTAATCACTGTAGACCAAGGGGGTTTATCTTCAAGTCAACACATGAAGATACAATGCATTGATACTAGAATGATGAACATATGAATAAACATAATAAATCAACCAGGCCCAAAATACCATTCCAGAGCTGGACTGCGGTAATTCCTTAATTCCCAAATGGAAGTTTATACCAATGAGGGTTAGATGACAAATAAAAGCACTATTTATTAGACCAAACATAAAATACACACTACATAAGCTCTGCATGGCTGTAAAGAATGGTCTTGTATCCAACTTTCCTTGACTTTTCTCCCTTTCTCTCGCTATTTTATCCTAACGCAAACCATCTGGACACAATGATCTAAAGGAGGAGAAAAGCGAAAAATGCACTTATACAGGCCATTTCAAAGGCACATAGTTATATTTAGCCTTTGTCTGTGCGCTTTTCATGACTTTTGCAAGTCACACATTTGTGGGGCCGATCAACTAGCTACAGATGAAACTCTTTGAGGGAGATTACAAGTAAAAAGTGAATCTGGTGCAAACTTTGAGAAGTGGTCTTATCACCATAGGAACCAACGGAATAGCGCAATCCTCTAATGGGAAGGTGGATGCAGAAGAAAAATTGCATTGTTTTTTCCATAGTGATAACAGCACTTCTAAATCTTTTAGAAACTCCCTTAATTCTGAAATTAGACCTCATTTCTTAATAACAAAAAGCACCGTGTTCTCATATCAGATCCCAGTATATACTTAAAGTTACGCATTGAGACCCAATTTGTCTTAACATTACTTATCTGCAGTTGTGTTTAATTTCCTGTGATTCTGGGGCAGATGCACTGCAGTGCTTACAAAAAGCTGAGGTATTGTCTTCATTGTCACGAGAAGTTGCTACACACCCAGTGGTGCTCAGAACACAAATATAACAAAGCCTTATTCAGAATTGACTCTTGCTTTCTAGCTACAGACAACATAAAAAAACCATGATAAATAGGTTATTCCGGGCATCATGCTGTTGACCACTTCGTGATTAATCTGTCTGATACCAAGGCTCAGGTAAGTGTGTTCTGATTTGCATTTGGTCCAACTGCTTTGCTATGACATGGGCGGTTTGATGTCCATGTATATTAATGATTGCTTTTCATTGAGCAGTAATCATCTGTAATTAAGATGTAACCCATAGTTTGGTGACTAGTCACTGTGTAACTGTGATGTCCATGATTGTTGGCTAAGCAGCCGTCTCATAGCAGTCAATATACTTAAGGCATTGTCACATCAGGCACAATTTTCATTAAAATGAATGAACAAATCTAGTTAAAGGTACAGTACACTTCTTAGCTAGCATTTACTAATCCTTTAATGAGTTACCCTTTAAACAGGTAGAATTGCTAACTAATCACTGTAGACCAAGGGGGTTTATCTTCAAGTCAACACATGAAGATACAATGCATTGATACTAGAATGATGAACATATGAATAAACATAATAAATCAACCAGGCCCAAAATACCATTCCAGAGCTGGACTGCGGTAATTCCTTAATTCCCAAATGGAAGTTTATACCAATGAGGGTTAGATGACAAATAAAAGCACTATTTATTAGACCAAACATAAAATACACACTACATAAGCTCTGCATGGCTGTAAAGAATGGTCTTGTATCTAGACAGATAATATAGCAGATAGGCATTGTTTTCTAACCCATCAGTGACCAGTACCCTGTGTCATGTGAATATTTAAATAATCTTTAATAAATTATGGTTTGGATCTCCATCTTGCTGAACCTAATACACATCTGTAAAAATTGTTAAATTACAAGAGAATTTGTGATACTAGATTTTCCAATTTCTACAGCCAGGAGGTTATTTCTACTACTGTCAATAGTTTGCATTGTCTGAAATTGTGATTGCTTCATTTGTAACACTAGATGTTTTTATTTGCTACAGCCTTGATGAGTGACACAAGTGGTCTGAGCTGTCCCACTATTTATATAACCAAGCATATATGATATAATGGTAATTCTTAAATCTAGGTTGTTCTTTTATAGTAAAGCCGTTTAATTTTTTGTTGATCAAAGTTTGAGGTTTTTGCTTGTTATACAGATGAAAAGGAAAAACAAATGAGGGAAGAGAGAAAGGAAAAACTTGCGCAGAGGACATGGCAACAAGGTTATGGCAGAATTTCATGGTTATATTACATTGTATATTTTCACACATCATAGATGCAAGGAACACAAGTAGAAAGAGGAAGGAATATACAATGGTGTATCGAAGACCAGTTCTGGCCTCTGTGGATAGTAGTAGGTAGTCTTGATCAGATGAACTGGACAGGTGCATTAGGTTAAGGGCTCTGATAGTATTGTATCAGCTTGGGCAGTACACGATTGATCCTGGAGGCGATAACCCCCCAAAATCTTCAGGATTATGTTTAGCAACGATATTGGGTGGTAGCTAGAGGGCAGCGCTGGCTGTAGAAAGTTATACCGTTGTATGAAGAAACATAATCTTGTAGGAAAAATGCCATAAACACTGCAAATTTAGATAAGTCATAGGCCAGGTAATGCGACCCGCTGTCAGGATGGCATGTGAGGTGTTGGGCTCTGTGGGCAAGCCACGCCAAACATAGGATACAGAGCGAGGTAGTCCTGCAGGAGGGTACCACCCATGAAATCTGCTCATGGCAGCGAGACATCTGAGGGGACAAACAAACAGGGCCAAGTGTGTGGACATGAACGTGGGGTTACCTGTGAGTTTATCTATGAAAATCAATGTAGTCTATGGTAGAAAGTACAATGTGGGACTTGAGTTTGGTACAAATCTGGGTGGCCGACCAAAGGAGGGTGAGAGCTATGATGGGTATGGTCCATAACAGTTGTCATCAGCACCCAGATGATGTGTGGGTGAACGAGAGCTATATCTTGATCAGAATAAAAAGAAAAAAATGAATTGGCTCCCAGGAGAGATCTCCAGTTAGTTTCCAATGAGGATCATTTAGAGCTATTCCCCATTGGAGTGCCATGGGGCCAGGGGACCAGGCAGCTGAGTTGCCCTTATACATCTCAGACGTTGGGAGTAGACTCTAAGAATGTCCAGCATGTAGCACAGATTGTAAGAAGCGGATCAAAGACCAGCCCTCCAACTGGATCGGAGGTAGACATAGGTACCTATGGTGGAGGTAATAGGGTGAAGTGCTCTTCTGAAGTGAATAGTAATGAGTGAGAAGTCTTGGAATAAAGGCATCTCATGCCCTTTAAAGGGCCAGAGTCTGCAGGGTCCTACTTTTATATATTTTAGTAATACATGAAACTCTACACAATTATCTGTTTACGTGATTATGTTTATTAACTATTGTTTAGCAATTTTGCGGTTAGTTAAAAACACGATTCTCATGCTGTACTCCCGGTGCACTTCCGCAATGCACTTCTGGGCACACCCTCCCCCTATTGGAAGAACGAGAAGAGGCTGTCTCTCTGACTCCACCCTTTTGCGAAAATGCAACAAGAGGCCAAAATTCGACGAAGAACAAGAGGTGTAGAAATGCTTCTCTTTGTCCACAAATCTATCCCAAAAGAATATGTCTTGCTGCGGAAAAGTTGTCAGGTCCCATAGGCCCACATAGGGTATGGTGGGGCCCTGCTGCTGTTGTACTCGCTTTGCCCACATAATCTGGCTCTCCATAATGCAGGGTTAATAAGAAAGAGTCTCCATCTCGCCAATAAAATTGTATGATCAATTATGATCAAATTCATAATGCGAATTCAACTCTCTTTGAAATTTTTTATTTAAAGAATAGACCGACTATTTATCATACATAATAAAGGGCTATTAAAAATTGTAAACTCAACCTCCAGTAAGGATGCCTAGATGGGCGCAGATCACAATTGTGAGATATTTGTTCTTTTTACTTTCATGCAACATCCTATATATGGCGCTATATAATAAATATATTTTGATTATAATTTGCGGTTAAGGGCATTTTCTATTTAGCTCATGGTTATTAATGGCCTTTGCATTTTCAGAAGGGCCAATTGTTGATCAAGAGTAATCCCAGCTTGTCACCTTGTGGCTTGGTAAAATGGCATGCTTAATATAGTCGTAATTGGCAAAGCAAACTAACCAATCACAGTTCTGATAAGCTTTACCTGAGATGCAAACATTGTTTGCTTACAATGTTATTGTAGGAAAAAACAGACTTCTGATATTATATTTTTATTTCTTTTTTTTTATTTATCATTATAGAGAACAGAATCCCAGAATAAGAGCTCAACAAAGGCAGAAAGTGCTTGGCTGTTCAGGATATGGTATGGCTTTGATCACAAGTATCCTTTTATTCTCTGTTACATTAAAAGTGATCTTTGTGTATGAACAAGCTTTGCATTTTGCAGGGTCACAAAATGCTGTTACATAAAAGTGGGTGTAGCGACCAAATCTATCTGAAAAAATATGCAAAAAAATACTCTGAACAGTTATTTGTAAAGGAATGAATGTCTCTCCACTTTAAAGAGCTGCAGAATGCCGTTGTCTATAATTACAGTTACTTGCATACACACCCAGGTTCCCATAAACACAGTTTATAAGCAGTGCTGTGGCTTCATCCGTGATCCTGACAGACAAGGATATTTTCGTCTGATTTCTTGTCGCCATGCAGTTTGCACAGTGACTCACTACGCTGCTCTGAGGTTTCTTTTTATACTTTGAGAATTGGAAAAAATAGCTGCTAAAACATCACTTTAATGACTTTCATTTCAGAGTGTCACCCTTCTGTATTCTTTTAGCATAGCACCGCAACCAGGGGTGGTGCTTTAGACTTCATACTTCTCATCTGGCATTCTTACATATGTTCTCTAATTGCGTCTGCTTTTTTTCTCATCATGCTTAACATATTTGCCATCTTACATACAAAGCCAGTGCTGCCATGTTTCTAAAGATTAGTTTATTCTTTAGCCCGGCACACATTGTCTGATCTTTCAGAAGAATGTATAGATTTGTTGCATTTCTGCTGTTGATTATGAGTTGAGCCATTATATACAATACAAAATTCTTTGCTGGCCTCCACTGGAGCTCCTTTTCTTGTTCCAGCAATTTTGTAAGGTAAACATTGTTCGGTCTTTCCTTACACTTGACCAAGGTGCTAGTGCGTAACATATAGCAGCAGAACATCACATTTTTATTTTAAAGTGAACATGTCAGAAAAGTATTTGCATCAGTCAGTAAACCAATATTATAACCACTATTCAAGTGTCCTTTAGAAGTTTTTAGTAACACTGTTATGGAACTCCCAGCTCTGTGGAGTGTACGGCTTAAAGTGGTCCCGTGGACAGATACTCCAATCAACTATGTGGAGTTATCTTTGTCTGATTAATGTCCTCCTTGCCTGGTCCATGATTTTTGGTGGGCTGCCATCTCTTGGCAAGTATGTTGTGGTGCCATATTCTTTAAATTTCTTAATAATGGATTTAATGGTGCTCTGTGAGTTGTTAAACATTTTGGATATTTTATTTTATAACAGATATATGATCTGTACACAACTTTGTCCCTGACCTGTTTGGAGAGCTCCTTGCGCTTTATGGTGCTGCTTACTTGGTGGTATTGCGGTGTTGGGGCCTTTCAGTACAGGTGTATATATACTGAGATCATGTGACACTTTAATTGCACACAGGTAGACTTTACTTAACCAATTATGTGACTTGCATCATTTTCCATTTTTAATTTTTTTAGAATTGTTTTCAAAAAAATATTTTCTTTATTTCACTTCACCAGTATGGACTATTTTGTGTATTTCCATTAAATGAAAATCTAAATAAAAATCAATTTTAATTCCAGGTTGTAGTGCAACAAAATAGGAACAAATGCCCAGGGGGTGAATACTTTTGCAAGGCACTGTATGTAGTCAGGAGCAAAGAATTGCTTATACAGAACGAACATGCTGCATCTCCAGCCCTTTAATTATTCCATAATATAACCGTACATAAGTGAGGACCAATGTCACCACTGCTCATTATGTAATTATTATATTACATTATATAAGCCCCAAAACAGCTTACACACATGGAGTTGGTGGCAAGGACAGAGTTTTGTTTTTAGATTCAAACGGCATGACAGACATGGGATTTGGCAAGGTTGATTTCACTTGGTACATGTATTGTATTTTATCTGGTACTTATCAACAGAAGTGCATTCAATAAATTCAGTCTAATGGCATTTAAAACCTAGCATAACATTCAGAATTCACTCTGCCTGCTTCTTGTTAAAGAGATGTCTGTTTCCTGAAGCAAGAATCTTGTTATCTCTCCTTTCATCTTAGAAAAATAATCTTCTGTAGTCTTTTATTACATAAGGAGTAAATCTCGTCCTTGGTGAATTCTGTTGAAAGTTTGTAGCTCACAGCCATCTCAAGTAGTATGACCTCAGAGATTTTAATTATATCTGCTTAGCTCTAGCTTGCCAAAATGATGCTTATCCTCTTCCATTATATGAGGATGGTTACAAATGAGCCTTATTCAGTCTTGCCCGTAACCCTTTATTTCAAACCTGAAATAATGGATCATCTTTGTGTGACCAAAATATGTCTTGTGGCCTTTAAGATTTGTCTAAGGTTGATTATGTTAATAATGTCAACATAAAGGATAAGCGATTTAGAGTTCTGTTTGAATGATCCTGCCCTAGACGGAGATTGACCTATTCAACTTAGATTTCACCTGGTAATGAATTCCTTCTTAGAGACATCAGATTTATTCTATGTTTGTTCTCATTTCCCCAAAAAAATGTATTAACCTAAAACTATAAAACTGTGAGTAATGTACCGTATTTGCTCGATTATAAGATGACCCTGATTATAAGACGACCCCCCAAAATCTGAATATTAATTTAGGAAAAAAAGAAAAAGCCTGAATATAAGACGACCCTATAGGAAAAAAGTTTTACCAGTAAATGTTAATTCATGTAAACTATTACATTTTTTAATAAAAGCTATGATTGAGAAAAATATTTTTTTCTTTTTATTTCCTTGTATTTTCCAACCTGCCCCCCAGTTACACACATCTGCCCCCAGGCTTGCCACTCCAATATGGCACTGTCGCCCGTGATATGCCTTTTAACCCTCTATATGCCACTGTGCCCCATGATATGCCTTTTAACCCCCTATGTGCCACTCTACCTCCAGAAATGCCTTATACCCCTATATGCCACTCTGGCATTTAGGGGGTTAAAAGGCATATTATGGGGCAGAGTGGCATATAGGGAGGTATAAGGCATTTCAGGAGGCAGAGTGGCGTTCAGGGGGTTAAAGGCATTTCATAGAGCACTCTGCCTCCAGAAATGCCCTATGCCCCCATTTAACACTCCCCTCCACACACACACACTTACCGGTGCTTCCAATTTCCTGCTGTATACCGGGGCAGCAGTCTTCCTTCTGCCCCCCCCATTTAACACTCCCCCACCCCACACACACTTACCGGTGCTTCCAATTTCCTGCTGTATACCGGGGCAGCAGTCTTCCTTACGCTGCAGCCGGAAGGAGGTGTGGCTAGCAGCGGGGGTTGTCTGCGTCCATCGCGCAGACCTTCCCCGACTGTCAGAGATCAGAGATCTCTGACAGTCGGAAAAATTGGAAAATGGGAAAATTGGAAAATGGGGGGGAGACAGAAGGACCCAAGTCCCCTGCAGCGGTGCGGGGGATCTGGATCTTAGTCTCATAGTCAGACCTCTATTTGAGGTCTGATTATAAGACGACCCCGATTAGAAGACGAGGGGTATTTTTCAGAGCATTTGCTCTGAAAAAAACCTTGTCTTATAATCGAGCAAATACGGTAGTTAGAATACAGCTATAGGGTATCCACACACGGTTATTGTTTTACCCACTATAGAGTCAAGTGGGTTGCTCAAAAAGTCACCTAGTTTCCCTGATGAGATCCTGAAAACATGGAATGGTGATAAGAAGCTGTGTGTTGGATGATGTTTATTTGTTTATGGACAACTATGCTTATACGTAGTAACAAGTGACAGGAACATGTGGTTGTATGGTGTAAATGTTTGTAACCAACTGTACCAATAATAAATAAATGACAACTGAAACAAATTTTGGATGAACAAAGGCCGTGGTCTTTTATTTAGCTTATATACCAATTTATTACACAATAACCAATCAAAACAATTTGTATCAACAAGTATCAAACCAAACAGAAACTCTTGGCCCAAACCACAGAGTAATCAAATAATTTAAACCAGGCCAACTGCCCCAAAAGCCGGTCAGCCTGACACCTATAAAAACCCCCAACTGCCACAAATGGATACTTAAAAACCATTTGTGGCCCCTTCCATAAAAACCACGGCCTTATCCACCATACTTTGCAAATCAGCATTAAATATATCACAACCAATCGCAGATAAATGAATGCCATCTTTTCTGTAAAGGCCCTCGCAGCCCCCTTCCAAATCCACATGTCAAACTCAAACCACCCTCCAATACCATGAATTTTTCAATGGATCTATTCAATTTGCGCCTTACTCTTTCTAAGGCTTTAAAACCCTGTCTTTGAAGCCAAATTAAACGTGGAACAATCTCAGACCATATAAACATAGTACCGATGAATACATCTTTAAGCTGCTCCAAAATACTTTTAAAATCCATCAAAACAGTTGAACACATTTAATTTTACCAATATCATTTCCCCCACAGTGTATAATCATAATATCCGGCCACGGAAAAACCTGAATGAAACCTAACACATTAACTTTTAATTGAAATATGCTTAAACCCCTTATACCAATCCAATAAATAATGATTTTTTTCTGGGTTGAAACCGAGATTTTCTCCATAACATCTCTCAGCGGCTCTTCGATGTGCCCAGAAAATAAGAGTCTCCTACTATCCAAACCACTATTGGACGATTACCTGAAAGGAAAATTGATATTAACACAGCATTATGATTATTACAACAAATGAGGTTTTATGTATAACTTAAACCTATTAGAGTCCCACCGCCCCAATCTTTTAATAATAGAATCATCAAGACCCAGCAGCGCTGCCTCCGTTGCAGCACCTATCCAAAAGGAATGCAAAGAGATTTTCTCAGAACCCAAACCTAGGCTTATCAAACAGTTTTGCAAGACTTTTTTAAACTGAAACTGCGTTAGAGGTTAACCAGACCTGTGTATTAAACAATTACCGTTGCAGTCTGGCCTGTTTCTATTGAATAGTTCGGCTGCTTTAACCGGGCAAATTTCGCAATTTCAAACTCTGTTCAGTTTGACCCAACAACCCTTACCCGATGTGTCCGTTTTTGACGATCTTAAACAAATCAACAGTTGATCATTACACAAAACATCCCCATACCTGATACCAGAACCCCCTTTTTTATTTGCTGCCACCAATTCGCTTACACGAAAGGCGCCAAAAAATGCCATAATAAAAGCCGTTTTAAACAACAGAGCTTCATAGTCATCCCAGCAATTTTTATGTACAATACCAACCAAATCCTGCAATAAACGAAATGAAATTGGCTTCCTATTATCCAAATTCTTTTGCTTTTTTCCAAAACCTTTCAATATTTGCTTTGTTAAAAAAATCTTTACCTACTGGTTGTTTGCCTGCTAACTTCATGAAGAACGAAACACCCAATAGATCAATCAATTCTACTGCGTAAAAAACCCCTATTGATTAACATGAAAACAAATTCCAATGTCTGTTCAATAGTACTCTCAAACTCATTTCTACCTTTTTCATGCATAAAATTAACCCATTCCCTCCAAGCCTTAGAATAGTTAACCCAAGTTGCCTTGGAGATAGAATTGAACAAATAATAACTTAACTCGGCGATGTTAACTGCCAAACATCCCCCGGAACTGCTAAGCCCTCCTTGTACGCCATCGGCGCCAAATGCCTGAAAATCTTAAAATCAAATCGAGATAATGCATCAGCGATTCCATTTTTAATCCCTTCAATATGCTTAGATTTTAACCAGATATTATGCTGTAAACACAAGAACACCAAATGCCTAAGCAAACTAATGACCGGTATTGATTTGGCTCTAAGTGTATTTATCACCCAGACTACACCCATGTTATCACAATTTAATAGAATTCTTCTATTAGCCCAATTTTTACCCCACAGAAAAACAGCCACCACCACAGGAAATAAGTCCAGCAATACTAAATTCTTGGTCCAACCTGCTGAAACCCAAGTTGCTGGCCACATCTCAGCTGCCCATTTACCCTGCCAATATATGCCAAATCCTACAGAACCGGCAGCATCTGTATATAACTCTAAATCACTCGCATTTATAAAATCACTTTGTCAAACCATAGCACCATTAAAATTTTTAAGGAACATACTCCAAACTTTTAAATCTTCCTTAACCTGTTTATTAACCCTCACCCTATGATAACCTATCTTTTTCCCAGCTATACTTTTTGCCATATGCCGAGAAAAAACTCTAACGGCAAAATTAAGCTGACCTAATAATGACTGAAATTTTTTAACTGTCACCTTTTTAGAAACTAAAACCTCATTAATGATAGCTCTTAATTTATTAATCTTCTCTAAAGGTAGACGAAATTCCATTTTAACAGTGTCAATAACAATACCTAAGAACTGTAGACATAAACAGTTTTATCCTTAGCTAATGGAATACCTAGAAACTCAGCCATCTCAATAAATGAATTCAACAACATACTACAATCATCTGAACCTTTTCTACCTATGAACAAAAAATCATCTAAATAATGCACAACCGAACTACAACCAGCAACCTCCTTAACTAACCATTCTAAAAAAACAGAAAATGCTTCGAAATACAAACATGAAATTGAACAACCCATCGGTAAGCATTTGTCAAAATAAAATTGACCCTCAAATTGAAAACCTAAGGAATGAAAACATTCCGGATGTATTGGCAACAATCTGAATGCAGATTCTATATCTACTTTTGCTAACAAAGCATCCTTACCATAAAGCCTAACCCAGAATAATGCATCCTCAAACGATGCATATTTCACTGGAAAATCGTCCGTACTGATTTGGTCATTCAGTGATTCACCCTTGGGAAATGACAGATGGTGAATCAATCTAAAAGCACCCTTTTCCTTTTTTGGCACTAGCCCCAAAGGGGACAACCTAAACCTCTCAAATGGCGGATTCCTGAAAGGACCTTCAATCCTACCCAAACATAACTCTTTCCCAATCTTGTCACGAACCACTTGAACATTTTCAGCAACCGATTTTAGATTGTTAACCCAAATATATTCATCAACATTATATAATGGAATCCTAAAACCATTTTTAAAACCATTAGATCCGGGAGACTCTGAGAATCTTCTTCATCCTCCGTCTGCCGGTGTTTCCGCTTTTTACAGGGCTGCTTCCCTCTAACAGCCCTAGATGCTTGAGAACGCTGAGAAGAAGCCGGTCTAGCAGATCTTCTTCCGCGTTCCGCGCATGACACTGACGTAGCCGCGACCACCTCTTGATCCCGCGATGACACCGGAACATCTCGCGAGATCGGGAACACATTCACAGTAGAACCGCCATCTTCCCCAGCTGTTGACTCCTCATCCGCCACTTCTCCAGCGTCAACCGCGTCGATGGCAGCTTCCATCTCTTCAGGGACCGGAGAGGACGACAAGCAAGTTTTAAGCCACTCTTCGAAGCCTCTTCTTCCGGCTCGCTCACGCAGACAATTCAGCAGCTCTTCCATGCTGCTCCCCGTGGCCCTGCTGAAAACCGCCGCTCACCAGACTCTAAGGTCAGTGCAGTCAGTTAGCGCTAGCCAGGGGTAAGTGAAACGGACGCCTCAGATGCCCTTCTTTTATAGCTTAAAATCCCGCCCAAACATAGCACGAGCTGTCCGTGAGCGCAACCAAATGCAAAAGCGCGGGCTAACTAAGCGGCGTGAGCTGCGCGCAAGCTGCTCGCGAGCGCATTCCAGGACAAAAAGGCGGTAAAACTAAGCACATTCTGAAGGTGTCCTTTGTTTGACCTCTTGCCATTAACCCTTACAGCCTAACTACCATCCCCAACAACCACATGCAACCCTGTGTTTAATCCACAGGGTTTTATCATAACTGAGGTGCCATTACAGGTAATCAGGGTAGACAGGTGTTATCTCTGTGTAAGCTTATTGGCATCTGTGATACAGCACCCAAAAGGTGACCTCTGGTCAATTTCTAACAAAACAACTCATTAGATATGGAATATAAATTGCTTTTATATTTTATAGCAATCAGACATATGCATATGCAACGCATCATTTATATGACCGGAATTAGATTGTTGGGGCTCACGTTTCCCATCATTTTATTTCAAATGGCTGGACACGTGGCATAGGAAAAATCACAAAGAAATTATCTGTGAAGCAGAAGACCCTGTTTGTGGCTATGACTATAATTCATAAACTGATGAATCCACCCTGTCAGTGTTGATTTTATGCATACAAATAGGATTTTTTTCTGATAAATTTTTCCTAGCGCATGATGGTCATTTTGTATTTTTTAGCAAATTTTTTTTTGATTTGACTTCATGATTATTTTTAACCTCTGTTCTCCCCTTTTTGTGAAGTGGCTTGATTCTGCAGCGTCAGGAGGAATATAATTGGAGGAGTAAGCCATATATATGATTTGTTAATCCCATCTACAATAAGCTATACATTATTTCCCTTTTAAAATCCGTACATCTGTGACAACAAACGGAAATTCAACATCAACTGAATATGGTGATTCATGGATGTTTTCTTCCTTTTATCATTCTGCTATTCATTTATATAATGTATATGTATATTAGATGTGTACATTTTGATGTTTTGGACATTCCAACAGAGTAGTGAGTTTGATACATTATCAGAAACATATACCCATTGAGCTTTTTGCTTCCATGATAGTATCCATCAGCAATTAAATTTTTGCCTGGAAACTTAGGCATGGTCACAACCCAGCATCTAATGTGCAGCTGTCAGTGTCCTAATTTAAAATATGACCAGCTGGCCAGTTGTCCTTACTAACTGAAAGTCTGATCATTAATAATTCCTGTTTCATGGCATTTAACGAGGTAGACTGTGGTTAAGGAGCATTATATTTTTGTTGTTAATCACGATTAATACTTTTGACATTGGTAGTATTTGGAAACACCCTTGTGTGTTTTCTGATTTTTGGAAAACCCCTGCTGGGAATACCAACACCTGGGGAAGTAGGGTGGAAATGTGGTTTTTGAATGGAACTTTTATATCCACCCACTCTTACAAACACAATGACTATTACTTCCTCATGTGCCTCATTCTTGACAAAAATGATACGTTTTCTGACAAACTTTTCACAAGGCATTTTCTACCGTGTTTAGAATGTGGGTGAAACTTTTCATCCACCAACAACCACTAGAAGTACCTCTCTCAAAAGCCCTTGAAAGAATGCTGGCAAGTATTCAGATTCGCTCCTGAGTCATGCACAATCCTTAACACACACACCAAAGAAAAAAGCAGAACTTAACCGCATGAAAGATAAGTACTAAATAACAATGTCCCTTAACTAAGATGTTAAATACACAGAGCTCTGGCACCCAATGGGTTAACACGGTAGACAATAATTACGACCTTCCAAATGCGTGTGCTCCATATGTTTAATGTACCAGCGAAGCAAGTTGCATGGTGGTGCATATGAAAGTATCTCCCACCCAAGGGTGATTTTCCAATAAATAACAGAAACAGGTTTATGGCTGTGCAGGTTTTAGTCTAAAATTGAGACGTTTCCATCAACTGGCTTCCTTAACAGTTTGTAGCAAAGACACATAAACAATTTATCTTGAAGCGTGTCTGGTCCTGTCTGTCTGATTTCAGAAACGATATGCCACTCACAGCTTAGGATAAGCATTTTTTTCCTAGTCTATGGTATGTTTCTTCACCACCTCTAAATGAGTTTCCCTTGGTGTTGCAGGCTAACATGATTAGCTTTATAGGCTAGATCAAATGTGTGTAGAGATTACAGTGGTATCTCCTGGCCAAATAAATACTGCTGTCGCAATTGTAGGCAAAAGTGTTTTATCTGGCTTGTTTCTGTCATGCTGCATATAACTCATATTGCTAAATCACCTTTTGACTTTGTGCTATAGGTTTTTTTTTCATTGCTGTTAATAGAATAGGCCGACTGCCTTTCTGACAACAGTGGCATATAGTGTATGTTGTGATATTGGCCTCTGTAACAAAAAGGAAATGCATAATGTGTATGTGTGTATTGTGAGCTCTCATGTGATGTGTTTTTGCCACCATTACTCCAATGCCAACTTTAATTAGTTAGCTGGACTCTACTTTCTACAGTAGGCAGTCAGGGACAGTCAGGTTTAGTGATCTTGTTGGGAAGGTGGTTTAAAACATGTTACGAGATGGTTGAGATACGTTTCCATAAGGGAAGGCTTTCGGTTCGGGTTGACGGTTGTCACAAAGTCCTCATTTTAATGGTTCCTTAGTGAGATCTGCATGAAGTAGGTAATACAGTAGGTAAGACTGTGGGGAATAGTTTTTTTTTTTTTTACCAGGGCACTTTGTAAGGCATCCAGGCGGCCAGTCATGCATCACGCATTGTTAAACAATACTAAAACAGACGTGTGTGATAAAATAATCCAAAAGACGATCGACCCTCAGGTAGAAGCTCATTGGAAGGTAGGAATTATTGAATCAAGACATGAAGTATTGTAACTAGCCGCTTACCGATATATATGTGTTATTACGGGCTCTAATGCTAACTCAG
Source organism: Spea hammondii (assembly GCA_029215755.1). Taxonomy (NCBI): domain Eukaryota; kingdom Metazoa; phylum Chordata; class Amphibia; order Anura; family Pelobatidae; genus Spea; species Spea hammondii. Next base: position 104,317,108 of record JARDYJ010000003.1, on the reverse strand, counting down.
CCTGTAAGCATAATGGTAGACAAGCCAAGATTTCTAATAAAGGGGTACTTAGACATAAAGACCACCGCCCCTCTTGTTACAAAAATTGTAAATACATTAAACTGGCTGTGTAGGAGGGGCATAGGCATTAAAAGGGTGAGCAGCAAATCATCAAGAAGTGGGCAAACATTTAACGTTTTGGCAGCATAGGCAGAGTTACCATTAAGCTTACCCCTTACACATCCCCTCGCCCATGAATAATCTGCTAAGTGAAAAATAAAAGATAGACCTAGAGATCACATTTAGCAAAATCCTCCAGTGAACGTTTTGGTTTTATTGATATATTTAATTTATAGATTGTATGTCTACACTTTAGACCTTTCCATATGCAATGGTTCTTTTGAGTAGGAACATACAGTATATGTCAATAAGTAGTCTTCTTTGCACAGGCTGAGGCAGATGGTGGCTAAGGTAGTATGAGGCTACTGAAGAATGAAACTGGAACTGGTTTTCTGAAAATAGTTAACAGGTCCCAGGAGATCAGTACACAGTAGTACTACATCAGTATGAGAGCTTAATCAAGCAAAGCTGATGACCTTCAGTCAACACAACCTAATTAATTTATACTTCTTTGCCTTTTGTTTCTGTCCATTCATTGTGCTCTTCCCAAAGTGAGAAAGCACATCTTTCAAGTACCTTAATGACTGAGGTTCAGAGTATCTCTCCTAGAATGCTCTCTTTATTAAGGAGCTGTCACATCTTGACTAACAACATCAGGACAGATACAAGAAAATCCATTCAAGAGATGGCCCATTTATTCTTTAATGTGATGTGTTGGGGAAAAATCAATGCACACTGAACATAGTGTATACTTTACACATTGTTTTGGTCTCTGCTCAAGCCTCAGAAATGCCCTTAATTAAGATTGTGGCTAGAAAGGAGAGTTGTGCTAGAGATAAAGAGTTGCTGTACTGAGCTGAGTTGACTTAACATGATCAAGTGCTTCGAACACCACCAGTGCTCTAAACTTTTATGGAATAATTTGGGTTGATAATTATTTAAGGCCACAGGAGATCAAGTTGTGAAAAGTGAAATCATTTACATACTAAAATGTTCTAATTGTACAACAGCTTGTAGAATGTAAAAAAAAAAAAAACCCGGACTGAAAACCATCTGCCACTATAATATATAGGTACGTAAGGATTTGTCTTTTTAATTACTCATGTGCAGTATGCAGTTGTCGCACACTTCCGGGACTCTTCTTTAGCAGGGTGGGCATGATTGTCTAACGCTATGTATTGTGTAGAACTGTGAAGCTCCTCTGTAAGAGTATCACACATATTCACACACAGCAATGTTTTATAGTAAGATTTCTTGAGAAATGTGGAATGTGGCAGTCCCCTTTTAAACATATATTATAATCAAACTAAAAATTATACATTTTATTTGTGAATTCAAATATTTAAACCGGGAAGCTATTTTTTTTTTATGAAAGAAAAAAAAATGTTCATGCGACTGCTGGCTGACAATGTCTCTCATCCGTTCTGCTCGAAATAAAATGTGATTTTCAGGTTATGACAAAGCAAGCACCTTCACAAAGGTCAAGTCTTCTGTCAGGGAAAATGTATATTTATTAAGGTGTTTCTAAATGAGGATAAAACATGTAGATAAGAACTGGATTTGTTGGAAGACGAGAATAACACAATGCTATATTTGCATTTGTTTGTTTTTTACAAATCTCATGAGTGTCAACCAGCCAAAACATGTCCAATCTAAAGAAAATCAATGGTTAACCAGTAATGTACCATATCATACATGCCTAAAACATTTAAATCATTTTTATACACTATGTATAGTAAGTATACACTAGGTTTGATTTCTCATATTCCTGTATTCAGGGAGACTGTCCTGATTTTGGATCCAGGTTCTTCTGCTTAGGCTTTTCTTCCAGTGCCCTGTTTGTCTGGAACACACAAGTAATAATAATACTGACACCTCCTCCAAAACCACAGCTCCTCAAGCCAGATTCTTCCCTCCAGACATTGAGGGTTTTGTTATCCTGTAAAAATGCCATGTACAGTATATAGACTATACTTATAGATATCTGTTAAAATGGTTTACCATTAATTGGTACACATCTCATTGTTATTTAAATGAAATATGTAAGTAAATATCAACCATCACATTCTCTGACCACATATTTGGGTTACACTGTCCTGAGTGACCTAGCAGTTTTGAAACTAATTCCGAATTTCATGAGCTGACAAGTCTTGTGAGAGGTGATTGCATATCTGTCTGCATCAGTATGACATTTCACACCGCTGTCCTCTAAATGGCAAAATATAACAAGACATGCAATGTCAGACCAGGGCACACTGGAAACGATGTTATTAAGAGAGGCATCTGTAAATGCTCTATAATTGCTTATTCTCGTTGTTAGTGTCTTTGGCCCTTGTGGAAATACACATGAGACTGAGGAGTAAATTATTTGACAGATGGAGAACTGTGTTTACATTTATTTTGATAAAAATGTTTGAGTGACAGATGCTTGGCCCATGGACAGGGCTTCAAGAACTGAACTATAGGTTATATGAAGTTCAAGGTTCTCGAGTGTTTGGTTTTTTTTTTAAATGAGTTGGTTTTGTAGAATGGGATAAACGTAGTATTCCTTATTCATGTATGCTATGGCAGAGGTTTCTGGCGTACAGTTCCTGCCCAGAAGGAAAATTTAAAAAAAGGATGGACTATTTAGTTGTGTATAATTCTTTTTCAAAAACATGTTTTTATGACCGTATCTACTCTTGCAATTCTACGCACTCCCCCCCCAATAATCTAGCTGTTACTCATTTTCAACACTCACTAGAGATAACTCAGATAAAATACTAGTGACAACTCTAAATAAAGAGAGTATAGTTCTCCAGACTCCAGCTGTCTCCTAGTAACTCTACCTTGAGTCTGATGATCATGATCATATTTTCCAACACTTTAGGATATATCCCCTACTGTTTGCATATCCCAACCTCTGGCACACAAAACGTTAAAATTACTGAGTAAATTTTCTTCATATTATTGTTACTTTAAATAAAGACAAGTGCAAAGTAAAGAAAAATACATCTAAAACTATTTTCAGCCATTAGCAAGACAATTTTTTATAATGATATCAAATTCATACTTATTTTCTCAGCTTGCGTACCTTATTGAACAAACCCTTTATCATTTGTGTCATTTCACAAAATTATATTTCATTCCATTTAGAATCTACGAACAGTAGATCAGATTCAATACACCTCTTTTATTGCGTTGCATCCCTGAAATAATGCCATCATTGATTGGTGATATAGATTCTGTGTAATCCTGACAACCACCCAAGATTACCATCACTAGGAAGACATTCAGGGTAGAATGACCTGATCAATTTTAAACCCATGTCAATGATAAAGTGATATTAATTATATGAGCCACGTTGTTATTAGACGCGTTATACAGAATGGAGCAGAGCAATATCTTAGGTGAGCAAGCAGGGTGTTATTTAGTGGGTTTCTTTCATTTTGACACTGGGTGTTGTGCTACACAAGTTAAAGGGACAGTTTAATGTTCCACATAGCCCCACCAGTCAGGAATGCATATTAAAGTATTAATATGTATTTATCACCTTTATTAGTAAAATGTGGGAGCCACAGCTACGGTGAGTGCGGACTCCCACCAACGTCACGGGACTGCCCGCTGACGTCAGTGGGCAGTTCTGGCCGCATCCCGCAAGGGAAGGCTCCGGGTAGCCGGAGCCTAGAAGTTCCCAGGTATACTTATTCTATGTTTTGCCTACAAAGCTTGGATTGCCTCTTTTGTGCGTTGTGTTTGGAAACTACCTGATTCACCTCCCGAGAATCCTATACTCTTGTATAGGCACCTGCCTTTTGGGTTCTACTGGAAAACATACAGGTAGGTCCACAAAAGGTGTGACAAGATGGCCTTTAGGATATACCTGTATGTCTGTTGTTTTCGCCCAGAAGATCATGCTGTCAGTTGCTTGCTGCCTTCTGACTGATCATGTGTAATGCTGCTCACAGGAATGTGATTACACAATTGGACGTTGCCTTCTGGTGGATGTCAGTGCTCACTTAAAGAGAGAGAGGGGAATCAGGGTCTTTCTAGGGTCTGGGCTCTCTTGTTGCTCCCCCTGCTGGCAGATGCCCACTGGAAGTTTACTGGAGGACAGGAGAGACTCAGCAGGGTCTGCCTAGACTATGGCTTGTGATCAGTGCAGTGGAGACATGAGCATTTCTCCCTCTTCCCACAAAAGGAAATTAAAATATATTTTTTTACCATTCACTGCCCCCAACCCCTTATGTTAGAAGTACAAAAAATATTACCCAATAGGGTACTATGTAAGAGATGAATTTGGACCTCTAGAACCTTAAATATGTATGTGGGGTATATCTGTAATCGGGATGGTGCTGAACATGAATTGGATCATCGTTCATCTGTGGCACCTACTGTGTAGAAGAAACTGTATGCAAAATTGTAAAAAAAAAATCAGTTTTTTTAGTATAGTTATTTTACATACAAGCACTCAGTTTTGCTTTGCATGTTTCTGAAAGCTCTATTTTTTTGGGTACATTACACATGGTAAAGAGGAATCTAGATGAAATCCACATATGGTACAAATGGCAAAAAACATCCGGTAATTATGGCACTAAAATACAGGAGTAGATTAAAGGGAAGTCAGCCTATGAAGTCAACCTATGCAGCCTCACCAACAAAAGAATGCATGTTAAAGGCACTTACGTTTGGGAGAAGCTGCAGGTCCATGGCTTGAGTGCAATTCCCCTAAGTGATCTAGTTTTTACAGCACGGATTCAAGCAGCGAATATACCATGTGGGTGCAGGCAGCAGGAGATGTGTGGAGTGAGGATAGAGGAAAATGCATAGGGGGATTTTGCAGAATCCCTCCATGCATTTGGAAAGGGGACCTCTCAATGGAGAATTTAAGGGATCACTAGACTATCTATTAAAGTAAATTGGTTGGCCTAAGTGTCCATTTAAGTCCAGTTCTCTGTAGATGACACTTGATGAAAATACCAATTTCAGTTTTGAGCTGACCAGCCTCTGTTTCCACAAAATAAGGGCAATGCAACCTAAAGTAAATGTAAATTGTTGTTACATATGTCCTTTAGAAAAGCAACTCCGTTTTGAAAGTATCAACTGAATCACTTAATAGGAACTGTTTCTTCTCTAACCTCAAAAGATGTCCCTGTTTTGCCTTTTTTATAAATCAAAATGGATCCCCTATGGGGTATATACAGTATTCTGCTTACCAAATAAATCATAGGGGATGTCCATACTGGCCCTTAATAATCATGCTGGGATTTCCATTGCAATTATCCTACTGCAACTAACTGACTCTTATATTGTATAACTCTAAAGTTATTATCTGAGTGAAAACTCCATAACTTAGATTGGGCAGTTTAAGTATTCACTTATATTATAAATAATAATAATGTGGTTTCTTGTCAATATCTGCAGATATTGCAGATCTGCAGATGGCATCACATTCTAAATACATAGACATTAATATGTAGTTGATCCCCCATGTGCAGCTATAACAGCTTCCACTCTTCTTTGCACAGCTTCTATTTTGGAATATTTGCTCATTCATGCAGTAGAGCATTTGTGAGGTCAGACACTGATGTTGGATGAGAAGACCTGGCTCGCAATCTCCATTCCAGTTCATCCCAAAGGTGTTTAATGGGATTGAGGTCTGGGCTCTGTAATCAGAATGCATTTACCTGCCTTATACTTTGTTATATTAGAGACGGAATATTTGTAACATTATTTTATAAATTATCCATATGTCTGAGTGATATAATGCTATACACAAAGAATAACTTTTATGGTTTTTTTTCTTCAATGGATATTGCAAAGAACGACTACTAGAAGTCTTTTTAGTCTCACTTAGGTAGAATTATTAAATTGTCTCCAGTTGTTCAATAAATAGTTCATGATTTTATTAAGCTAAAGAAATTAGCAAAGAGGTAGAGATGAATTAGCACATTAAGTTTATTACATTTCTCAGCAAGATATAAAGAGGTCTTTAGTGATCTAAAGAAAAAAAGCAGATCATTTACAAAATTTTAATTAAGTTCCGCTTACTGTGCGTATTAATTACAGATTTTTTGTTATCTGCCTTGATCCCTAAACTAAACATCTTTTGTTTTTGTTTTTTTAATTGAAGTTTCATCTTTAACAGACATGTGCATTATCCTGCCACTAAACCTGGATGAATAAAGGCAATGTTGCTTGTTCTGCAGATGTAACCGAGTATTTAAGACATACTCAAACCATACTTTGTAATAAAGCACATCGCAGTGCATCACGCAGCAGTACTTAGCTTAACAGCTCCCTCACAAAAGCAATTTATTACATGAAAGTTTAGAATTCAGTATATGTTTCTTCCGGGATTTGTGGTTTTACAGAGAGACGAGAGTATAAAGTTGCAATTAATCCTTAATTGAGCTCCCTGGCATGTTTGGCAGATCATTCTTGGTTTTTTTCTGAAGGGTTAATCCTGTGAAACAACACAAATGTTTAAGATGCATTTTTAGTTTCTATGCCAACATCCTATAGGTGCTTGCTTTTGTTTCACATGATTAAAATGTTACATGGTTAAACAAATTATGTCTTTGAAGTGTTTGGTAAGTCAGAAGTTCTGGGAATGATGTTTCTAATACAGCATTTTGCTCTAAAAATGCAAAATTCTGAAGAGTAGGTGGAGCGGAAACTTTAAACGTTCCTGATATCGATTGCCTACCTTCAAGAGCCAACATCTGTATTGATGGGTTTCTAGCTACAATCCCCCTGTGTTCTGATATAGGATATGCTATATTTCAAAATATATTTATCATAGAATTGGAGTTGTTTTAAGAGCGCTTAGTGAACCAAATGACAAAATTAATATTTCTTATCTAATTGCATGTGCTTTTGGGAGTGGAAATGTCTGTGATTTGCAGATATTATTAATCTTTCATTAGTTTATGGGGTTAATAATAAATGTAGTGCAGCCTACAGTTCTCTTTTAGGATCATCTTCCGTTTTTCCTTATAAATTCCCTGAGTGTGATTTCACTAAGCTGTCGGAGACAAAGAAGTTTATTGTGGTTGATCCATCCAAAACAAGATGGATTTGCTGGAGACTTCTGACTCAGAGTCTGGCCTGTGATCCAAGAGCATGGTGAGAGCCGTGCTGAGATGCCAAAAACTGGGGAGGTTCTGGACTTTAACAGAAAGCCTATTGGGGCTGCCTGGCTGATCCTTAAACACAATGTGTCATATGCACAGCCTTGGACAACTCCAAAAACCACTCCCCACACGTTGGCAGAAGCAGGAGGCAAGTCTGTAATTTTAGTGAAGATCATTGTGCATTGCAAACCTCTTGTGACCACTGTGCGTCTAGTAATTCACTTGGACCCTCCACACAAAACATGTTCTACACTGCTAAGTCTTTTTGGCCCTAATGCTAGTTGAGGCAACCTGGGTGATGAAGCAGCTGGAAGACTAAACTCATACATGAGAGCTTTATAAAAGATCCGCCAATGAGACTCTGTTTAAAATAACTCTTTAATAGCATAACACAAATAAGATTGTAGTAGCTTGCTAATGATGGCAACCAAACTGTTCCACTAACAGTCATTCTGAACTAATCGCCTGAATGCACTGTATGTATTTCAACATTAATACAACATGGAGAAAAGCACCAATTTCATGTGAAGATTAAGCATTAGATCACAGTAGTGTGAAGTAGGCAGTTTCTAAATGACTGTCCCCAGGACTTGGCCCATTCACCCTGAGACTCGGGTGCAAATCTGAGTATGACTGTGTAGCAAGGTTGATGAACATATGTCTAAAGTGATGTGTTATTGTGATCCTGCTGAGAACTTGCATGGTTAGCCATGGAACTTCTAGATTGTATATTTTGTTTCTGTAAGCCCAAATTGCTGTTATGCACTACTTGCCATATACGCTTTACCCATTGTACAGGGCAGTGAAATAAGATAACACTGTATAAATCAGTAAATATTAATAATACATTTGTCAATTCTAGTTAAACTCCTTTTAGAAAGGCCTTCCCTGTACCAGTTAGTCATGTACTGTTATCTACATTGGTTTAACATCTTGTGGTACCTTGCGGGTTCTCCTTCCACCCACAAGGTCAGGAAAAAGTCCAGAATAGCTATAAAGTACACAATGGAGGTTGGATCAAGCAACTCGCTTATTAATAATGTACTCCACCGACCAGTGGCATGTGGATTCATGTTGGATCAACTGCCCTTTCGGGGTTGGCAGGTATATGTTACACCACCTGTTAGGGGATAAATGTGTTCTATGAGATATATATATATATATAAATCCTCATTTTTTATTTTGTGCAACAACACATTTGTACAGACTGTCTAAGCCAGTTTCTATTGTAGGAAATCTCCTGCTGAGATCACTAGACAAATTTCTCCTTTTTTTGTTCTTTCTTGACACTTTCAGTTGAAATCATATGCTATGCTTGACGTTCCTTCAGTTGTATTCCTTGTTAAACTTTAACTTGTTAAAAAAAAAAAAAAAAATATCAAAATATAGCTGACATTATATAAATTGAAATTCAGCAAGCTGTTTAATGTGACCTTTAGAAAAGGAAATTATCACTTTCACTTTTTTTTTTAACCACTGTTTTTGCCTTTAAAAAATATAATAGATATCTTTTAACAAAGTAATATTTACAGTGCTGGATCATCCAACTAGTTTTAATATAAGACAAAGACGACATGAGTAGATAATGGCTCTCGCCATGGTTAACTGGAGTCCCACAGCCTTAGAAATGGCATTGTAACCCTTTCCAGACTGATAGTTCTCAATGCTTCTCATCTGATCATTTTGAGACCTTGTAGCCCACTTCACTTTGCAAGACTATTCAATTGGTATTTAGATTAAACAGGGCTGGGTGCGTCTAGTGAAATTTAATTGTTGTCAATTCAGTTTGATTAATTTGTTAAGTTAGTAACTAAGGGGGCAATTACTTTTTTCCATAGTGTCAGAAAGGGTTGGATAGCTTTTCTTCTATAAATCATCATTTAAAAACTGCATTTTGGATTTACTTGGGTTATCTTTGTCTAATAATAAAATTAGTTTCATCTGAAACATTTAAGTGTGACAAATATGCAAAAAATGAAGAAATCTAGTTAGCTTCCAAGCCCCCAGAGAACTATAATGTAAATAAATAAAGAGGGAGATAACATTCTGAGTTCTCATTTCCCTTCTAACCCTGATGATTGTATCAGTGAAAAGGACAGAGCTCTGAGCTGACAGGACAGTGAGTAGTATTGTACTGGCAGATCATGTCCCCAGGAGGATGAGAATAAGTCTGGAGAAGAGGAAGAGGTACACTAAAATAAGATGTTAAATCCAGAGCCTCTGAGGCAAATCCGTGGAATGCTCTGGGATTATCGTGACTGTGTCTATTATTTTACCTGTACAATTATATTTGAAGAAAATGAGCAGCGGGCCACCAGTGCCTGATCTCCCAATAGACAATCTGCCCCCTGGTTTAGCAGCAGGGGAACTACCTGCTGTCACTGCACGTTTGGAGTTATTTAACTGTTAACTAGATATACGGCAGTAGCATTCTTTTAAGTGCAAGCCCCAAGCAAAAGAAATCAATATGCAAGCAGTCTACGGAGGTGGTGCAGCATATTACATTATAAAAACCCAGAAAGAAATTGAAAATTAATTCACGTTATTGATTTTTCCATACGCAAGTGATTTTTTTTTAAAGCACAGTACACAGGACCTTGATCTTATGAAACTGTTGAATATTTATATTCTCTGATTAATTTGTACAATGGTGTTTTTGCAAGACTGTACTGCATGCCCCCACCAATCCTTAGAGTCTGAGGCAGTCCCGTGCATCTGGAGCCAACAGATAGTAGTGTGCACGGATACGAACAGTGCTACTTAAGACACAGTGTACTATGCCATCATTGTAGGTGTTAGGAACACCTATTTATGACAGCATAGAACATCATGTGGCCCTTGTGAGATGCGGTTCATTTGTCTCACAGAAGACATCATCCACACTTTGAATTTAATTTTCAATTACACTTTATGCTCATTCTCTACCTAACTGCCTCACATTCATACTCTTTCCCTCATTCCCTACCTTGCCCAGAGCCTTCTTTGTAGCTTGTACTGTGGGATTATGTAACATCGCATTACGTGACTTTGATGCATTCCCACCCCTGAAAATAATTTTGGTCCAGTAAGGAGGGTTATGGGTTATGCCCCCCCTCCCCCCTCCCCAGCCAGCCAGCCAGCCTGCCTGTCCCTGTATATGTATCGGAGGGAAAACAGAGCTAATGTTTTATTTATTGTATAATTCTACATACAGAATAAGGAGTAATATGTATATTCTGTGTGTAGGAGGGCACATGTAGAGAAGATAATAATATAGAGTTTGAGAAAGTAAAAACATTTAGAAATGTGTCAGTATTATTTTGGTGACAACAGATGGCATTAAAGGGGCACACACCATTTATATAGCATATTCTTACATAATGGTGTAAAACATATAGTGCTGTTATGCTCTGCTTGATGTAGACGCAGTCACGGTTCTGTGTTGCCATACCTCTATGCTTGCCTTAAAATCAGGCTCCAGGGAACGAGGATGTTGTAGAACTTCTCTCTGATACCCCATGACATTTTCTGGTTTTGGATTAGCTACAAGGAAATCCAAAGTGAGCTACCAGTTAAAAATCTGTGTGTCTTCCAAAGATAATTGTAATTTAAAAAAGAAAACCCAGCAATCATGATAGTTGGCCTGCCTACAGTTTTTCAATGCGATGTATATAATACATCGCAAACATACAGGGGTTAGTATTTCTAACAGTTAGTGTTAATCTTATGCCACTGTTCTCTTGTCTTACACAGCATTCCCTGAAGAAGTTACGTTTCCCGCGTTGATAGTGTGTGACTGTGATGTCACTACACATTAAGCAGCGATCAGCATATAAAGCAACCCATTCATGACAGTAGTAAAAGGACGTTCTAGAAAAAGTCTTGTGACTGTGCCTTGGGTACAGGCGTTTATGCTAACGACAGAAATGCCATTAACAGCAATTACTCTGGAAAATGAAATATGACAGCTCTCCTTTTCTCCATTTTTGAATCTCAGAGTATGTTGAGACTGCTTAAGAAATGTTTTGTCTCGGGGCAAAACCATATTCTGGAATGGTGAATATCTAGTGTCATGTACATTATACATGCACGTGTATACAGTTTGTAACGTATTTAATAAACATGGGGAGGGATGCACGTGTTTGATAAATATTTAGATAGAGGTGGCATTAAACTGGTCAGGAAAGGATGAACAGTGTAGTTAAAGTTGAAATAATCATAGGCAATATGAAGCTAAGTACCTTTAAAATAGTTCAGAACGGATATGGTTAAAAGTTAGTGCATTAGCAGCTGTTCCTCTGCATCTCTGATCTCACCAGATGGCACATTTGAGATGTTTGTTGAAGCTGATTAAAAATACATCTAAGCATAAAATCCTCATGAATGCTTACATATATGTGTTGGTAATTCTGTATCATATGTACTATTAATTCTGGAATATAATAATACGGTATAATATTTCTTAGGTGTACACCACTGTAAAAGTGGTTATTGAGTTATAAAAACGTACGTTCACTTTTTGGTAATTGGCCAACACTGTGAAAGATGGATACTTTGCATCTTCAGGATTTATCCTTCTATGTTAGAGGAACGAAGATATGTGCCAAAGTACAAGGAAATGAGTATTATGTCCTAAGACTATATGGAAGAAGTAATATTTTTATATATAAGCTAAGTTAGCATGTCTCATATATTGTAGATGAGCATTTGTCAGTGACCTGATTTAAAATGTCTAGAATTTGAATAATATCATATTGTTTATCCATGACTACAATTTCCAGGTCACATATTTTACTTAGTTTACATTCGTAGTCTTGAGTTCTTTTCAGACAGCCTTAAACGAGAAGTGATTACCTACTTTCAGACAAGCATTTTTACTTAGAAATGCTTGTCTATCAGATTGCTTGTGACTGTGAGGCTTAACAAGTTGTTTCCATACATTATTATTGTCTCATCCGGGCAATTTAACCTCCATTTCTATATTCCAAAACTTGTGAAGTAAAGGAGCACAGTCCTGCCTGTAGCAGCCGATCAGACTGGCATCTCATATTTTTAGATGTAAGGGACAATGTTTACGTCTCTGCATAATCTTCACTGCATTGTTTATAACAATATGTACATGGCACCTAGTTCAGATGTAATCCTGTTTTTATACGTGTATACCTTAGCACTCCTGATCTAGGAAACCAAATTCTTTCTGATATTTTTAATATTTAATGCAGCATAAAAAGGAAAAGTTGTACTGTCCATATTTCTCTTTAACTGAATTTTACAAATATCAGAAACGTATATATACAATACAGTATACATGATACAATAAGGGCAGTAAGTATATGTAAGAATGAGTTGCATGGATAAAATTCAGCCCTGGCATTGTAACCCTTTTAGAGCCAACCATGTATGGTTTTTGCTGTAGACCCCAGCAGCAAAAGCTGCTGATTGGCCATAGACTCTAATACAAAATTGAAAAAATACTATTCTAACCACCGAAGAAGAAGAAAAAAAAGATTAGTGCCTTTAGGCTGAGATCAGATGGCTTGTGATATATTGGCTTCCAATGGTCAATGGTCAGAGCTTTATGCAGGTCACTTGAGTTCCTCCACACCAAACACGTCAAACTATGTTTTTATTGACACACTCACAAAACTACCCAATTATGCTCACGCACACACAATTACACATTCATGCTCTCACACACACAATTACACGTTCATGCTCTCACACGCAATTACACATTCATGCTTACACACACGTACACAATTACACATTCATGCTCACACACACAATTACACATTCATGCTCACACACATATATACAAACACCCCCCCACCACACTTACCTCTCACCGCTCATGCAGCTTGCTATCCAGCTGCTCGCACACTGTGCAGGCATGCCTCTGTTTCACCGTGGGGACACATGACATAACGATACGCTTCTGTCTCCCCGTGCCGGTTCAAAATAGTTTAGAAAGAGGTTGCACTGTGCCCCCTATAGCCACAGCTGCAAGCTCTGTGACCCTTGTACTTACACCAGTGGCCCTCAGTCCCTGTCTGAGGGCACAGTCACTGGCTTACTTATATATGTAGCCTGTTTGGGTCAGCATCAAATTTTTTAAGAGATGCTAAAGATTCTGAGAAGTTTATAGTTTTCAGTGATGACCTCTTTTCTCGAAATAACTTCCAGAAAATTAACTTAATGAAAAGAAGAATGAATCTGGGAGGAGGTGCTGCTCTAAAGACAAATCCAGCTACATATATTTAGGACAGAAAAATGTCCTTCTAATTGTAACAAATGTGCCAGTAATAAGCAAGATGAGATATTATTGGGAAAGCTAGAAAATGCAATTGCAAGGAGTTTTCTAATCCGATTGCATGTCAGCCAGAGTAATCCATAGTAATTCAATATTCCTTTTATATCTGTAAATACCCCTACAAAGAGGATATGCACTATGCAGGAGTTAATATATTTGAGCCGCCTTTAACTAATGTTCCTGTCACTGTAGCTCTGAATTATTGGGTTTTGCCCTTGAAAAATGCTGCAGGGGACTTTACAATGATATTAGACAGTTACTCTTATTCTTAACACATGAAAAACAAGCAATAAAACCCTTTAACAGCTACTGATTCCCTGCAGATAAAGAAACCTACCTATCAGTGAGTAGCCCTGAACAGATCTTAAATAACTTGTATTAATACTAATAATGATAACCATGATACTAATGAGCAAATGATCCACCCTTTATTATTTCTTTGTGGAGGCAGAGTGCTCTGTGAAATGCCTTTTAACCCCCTTAATGCCACTCTGCCTCCAGAAATGCCTTTTTTAACCCTCTATACGCCACTCTGCCTCCTGAAATGCCTTAAACCTCCCTATATGCCACTCTTCCCCATAATATGCCTTTTAACCCTCTAAATGCCAGAGTGGCAAATAGGGGTATAAGGCATTTCTGGAGGCAGAGTGGCACATAGGGGGTCAAAAGGCATATCATGGGGCACAGTGGCATATAGGGTTAAAAGGCATATCATGGGGCACAGTGGCATTTAGAGGGTTAAAAGGCATACCATGGGGCACAGTGGCATATAGGGGGGTATAAGGCATTTCTGGGGCAGATGTGCATAACTGGGGGGCAGGTTGGAAAATAGAAGGAAATAAAACCAAAATATTTTTCTCAATCATAGCTTTTATTAAAAAAAAAATAGTTTAGATGAATTAACATTTACTGGTAAAACTTTTTTCCTATAGGGTCGTCTTATATTTAGGCTTTTTCTTTTTTCCTAAATTAATATTCAGATTTGGGGGGTCGTCTTATAATCGAGCAAATATGGTATTTTAACATTTTTGGTATCTATTATGCAGTTAGGCAGCATAGGTTATATACAGACATTTGGAAAGCCAATATTTGCCACTCCGCCCCCCAGATATGCTTTATGCCCCCCTGAAATACCCCCCCGATACTTACCAATGCACTCCCAGACTCCCTGGTGTCTAGCGGGGCTGGCCGTTGGACCCCTGTGCGATGTGCGCAGACAACCTCCGCTGCCAGCACTTCCGCCGGGAAGTCCACCAGCTGCCAGAGAGTCCCCTTGCCCGCAGCAGGGCTAAAAGAAAAAAAACACCCGCCTGGCACCCGGAACTGCATGTTCCAGGCGTCAGGCAATAAGAATTGCACATCCCTGCGCTAAACCCCGATTATAGGCCGTGCCCCCACCCCCCACTTAAATTGTGGGGGGAAACGTGTGGCCTATATTCAGGTAAATATGGTAATTATTTACCTGAATCGGGGATCTTACACGCATTTCTCCACTCATCTGCCCTGAATGTCTGAATTTGAAACTTATTTTAAATGATTTGCTGTTTTTTTGCATATTAACTGTGGAACAGCATCACACTAATACTTTTGGTATGTATATCTCTTTTTGGGCTCTTTTTTGCTTCGATTGAGTGCACTTCCATTCACTAAATATTTCACTATAAGGCAACACTTATTTGTCATGTGACATAAAAGCAAACATTTAATAGATTTTCCAATAGAAACGAAAAAAGTTTCTTAATGTTTTTCAGTTGTGTTGGTGTTTTTCTATTAACACCTTTAAACCAGGGAGTTGAGATCTGGAAGCACTAGCATCATCTATTCAATGTAATGTCCTGAAGTCATTTCCCTTACCCTGCCCAAACCAGTCAACGACAATCAGCAACTTAACTATAGGCTAGAGATAACTTAATGGGGAGGGATAATCGTGCCGTGCTTGATCAAGTTATGATATGGTATTGGGGAATGCGTTTTGAATGTATAAAATAAGATCTATGGTTTTTTTGAACATACATAAATGGCTTGTGTAATTTTTGAATGTATTCTAAAGGCATAGGTTGGATAGTTTTTTCCCTTGATACTTCTTAGCATTGTCTGCCTCTCGGTGTGTTGCTTTTACTAACCAACCATGATGCCTATTAATTTGAAACACTGAGGGAACAATTCACTATGCTGTTTAATTTATGGATGGAAAAAAGTCACTGCAGGAACAGAGGGGAAATGTAAAATAGAGCTTAAAATTGAATCCAAAAGAAAATGTTCCTGTTCACAAAATTGAAATCCATAATGTAATGGAGCTAGAATCACTAATGGAAAATACATTATTGATTAAAAGTATAAAGGAAAAACTATATTTTTCTGGTTTTCATGGTGTGATATCTCGTTTTTAATAGCAAAACATAAATAATATAAACTAAGCTTGATTTTCAATTTAATTTCACACGCCCCGTGTTTATGTAATTTTCTAATAGAATTTCAGACTGAGATGAGCTATGTCTAAACTGCTTTATTTATAAGGACGTTTTGAGCTAGTTTTGGAAGTTTGTGCTTATTGCTGTTATAAACCGTTTGCAGTAGTAATTTAAAAATTATTAGTAATAAAAAAATAATGAAAGGATTGTGGTGAGATATTCAAGAAACCTCATTTTAAATGCAAGAATACATCCTATTATCCTATACTAAGTAGGATAATACCAGTATAAAATGGCAATTTTCAAATGCGTTAGAGCAATAATTGGCTGTGTATAGTAAATTACTGGCCCACTGCTTGCTCAATGCGCCAGTTGGGCCTATTAGCTTTGTCCTTCAAGACTGCATATCCAACATTGACCAGAACAGAATGCGTACAGAGGACACCCAGTGTAAGATAGGTCCTGAGGAAGGCTGAGGGAGCTGTCCTTAACAAGGTGTAGCAAAAAAGTCCCATATCAAACTATTGATTATTTGTAGCCAGTGTGATTTGAATGCAAAATGTCACAGTCTGTTTATTACAGTAAATTGACATGTGTATGTCTGTAAAATTGGACATCTTAAAGCTTACTGTTGAGTAGTGGCCTCCTGGAGCATGTTTGGACACCCCAAATTCCGATATAGAAGCATCGGGGAACAAGTCCTTCCAGCTCTGTCTGATTCACATGCAGGCCCGGACTGGGACACAAAATAGGCCCGGGCATTTAAGCCCGAGCAGCCCATTTTTATTTATTTATTGTTAAAGCCCACCCTTCATGTACCATCTTTGCATTTACTCATTCACACAAATCATTAACACATTAATTAATGCAGTCTCACAAATCATTCAAGCAATTCATCCACACATGAATTCATTAATTGTCATACGCATTCACACAATTCATCCACACATTTATTCATTCATTCTCATACGCATTCACACTACCCCCTCTCCCCATCTTATCTGCCCCTTCTCACTATGTACCCCCTCTCACTATCTATCCCCTCTCCCCATTTCTCACTATCTAACCCCCCTCTGCCACTTCTCACTGCACCCCCCTCCCTCACCCTACTTACCTTGTTGCCAGAGCAAGCAGCAACTGCGGCCGGGCCCGCGGCAGGACCGGACTGACTGGGCCTATTCGGCCTCTACGGCCGCATTAACACAGGGCATAAGGGGCACCTGCCCCTTAAGCCCGCCGCAACTGCGACCGGGTCCGCCACTCTAAGGGGCCGGGAAGCCCCTCTTAGGGGTCTGCGGCCGCACAGGGCTTACATTAAAACATCGGTGGGTTTTTTTTTTTACTTTATTTAACATCCTCCATGTTAAATAAAGTAAAAAAAAACTTTATTTAACATGGAGGATGTTAAATAAAGTAAAAAAAAAAAACCAAAAAACCCCATATGTTTTAATTTAAACCCTGTGCGGCCGCACACCCGTGAGGCCGGCCCTGGTGGGGGCTTCCCGGTTCCTTAGAGTGGCGGACCCGGTCGCAGTTGCGGCGGGCTTAAGGGGCAGGTGCCCCTTATGCCCTGGGTTAATGCGGCCGTAGAGGCCGCATAGGCCCAGTCAGTTTGGTCCTGACAGGGCTTATTTTAAGGTAGGGGCCTGGAGCTGCAGCTCCATCAGCCCCTAAATCAATCCGGCCCTGCCGCGGCCCGGCCCACCGGGCCAACGCCCGGTTTGCCCGATGGCCAGTCCGGGCCTGTTCACATGATAGGGTAGATTTTAAATGGAAAACTAGTGACATTCCGAAGTACTACCAGAAGAGCCTTAAGTGTTATATAGTTCTTTAAGATAACATATTATCTTAAGTATTTTTATGTATATGATAGCTGAGTGTCCCTTTTCAGTTAACTTTGTATGCCCTCTACAAATGCATGGAGTGATTCAGCAATGCTAGCGTCTTCCTGACAGTGATTGGATGTTTCAGGCATCCAAATTTAGCTGAGGGACAGTGCATTGCATCTCTGGAGCTGCAGCATGTCCTAAAAGTAATTGTTTTTTTTTCTTATTTTACATCAAATCACTTTAATATGCATTCTTTGATTTGCCTGGATGGGGCCCGAGAGTGTCCTTTTAATAGTTAAAGTATACGTATGAAAATAATGAGTGTGTAATGTGACCTTACTATAATAATAATGATAATAATAATAACCAATGTGTTGGAATAGTTGGGTCCTGTACATTGCCAGCTGAGCATAAAAGTCACTAAATGTAAGGGAAAAAATCATGTTATAGCATCTGGCATAAATATGAATGTAGCAGACTTTGATTCCTGAATTCTGTGATGTCAGATGGGTGGAACTTTCTCCCACATTTAATAGAGAAGTCTGCTTCACTACAATAATACATTGTGGCAAACAAGTCCTACTTTTTGAATGTGCTGAGAACATCCTGCATTGCTGAATGTGACTGGCAAGAACATAGCGTTGGAAGCCTATGTTTGCTTGTAGTAATACTTAATTGGAGATGGACAGGGCAACACTTTTAGGCTTGCTGGACGCTTCTGCAAGTGTTTCCATGATCCCCCACAACATATTCTGAAAACTTCACGACTCTCCTTTGTAGCTTGCCATCTTATCCAAAGAAGGATGGTAATTATGCCTTGGCGCTCACTACTTTGAAGTCTTTTGTACATGTGAAAATTGAGTTCAAAGTTCTTCAGAATTACACATATTTAGCAAGATGTTTTCTTTCCCCTAATGAATAATAAAACTCGCTAAGTGGAAATTAAATGCACAAAACATTGTGTGCTATGCAATCCCCAAAAGCGAAACCTCTCCTAAGATTAAAAGCCTCTTTGCTTGGAAAGATTTACTCTAGACTATGCTGACATTGTTATCTGTTTGCCAATTCGGGCCACTCACCAGTGTCTCTCCTGTTCCCACATCAATCCTAGTAATTACTTCTCCTCCCTTCCACACTTTCTGTTATTCCATCCACTATCACTTGTATTCTAAGCATTGTTACAGCTCTTACAAAAACTGGCAGTGTTACTTGTCTAGAGCGAATAATGTGGGTTATCAGGTCAGTATTCAGGCCCCATACCAATTTATTTCTTTTACTGAGTGATTAAATAGAAATGCAAGTTCTATGCAGGCTTATAAAGAAAACTAAGCATTTCACAGGTCAGTATACGCCGAGAAGAAGGATTGAGGAGAAAGGGACAGGTATAATTAGGTAAGCTGTTCTTTTTCCCAAGTGCCACTGAAACATAGCAATCCCAAGGTAAATAGCCCTTGGTCACAAACCAAAAGACCTCTAAATCATTTGTCATGGTTGAAAATAATCGTGAAGTGCGCAGTTTATTCAATTCACACTTAGATTTAATGACAAAGGCTGCGTAGGTGGCTTCTAATTTCTTTAAACCCCACCCCAAAGAAAATCTTTGTGTTTTTTTCTTAACAGTATTATGTATATACAGTAAATATATAGTTTTCTAAGTGTTTTTATATATGTTACTGGGTTTTATTCACCAAATCCTATGCCTAACCTGTGCTAAACTTTAAGTTTAGTTTGTGGAAGTTCATAAGAAATTATAAGTGGCAAAAAGGGGGAAACTTTAACCTCCTCTAGACCTATCACTCTTACCAAGGATAAGTATTTTCATTTAGATATTACTCTTTGTAATGATTGAGATACAACATTCCTAGAGAAGTATTAAGCAACTTACACATTTACATAGTGTATTGGGTTCTTCCATTCCTGCTACACAGACAGAAATAGTCATAGTTTCTATACATTTAAAAAACACTTTCAAAACCTTTTTAGTTGGGGTATTCCCATTTTGCTGTAGGAAGCAATTACCGCTCCCTCGTTTTAATTCCTGTTGTGTCTTACAGCACTCAGATGTGCAGGAAGTAAAAGAAGTGGGAGAATAAGCGAACAGGAAATGTGCGGCGTGTTGTGATCAGACCTGAACGAAATCATTGTGAATACTAGAAAATTTTCTTTTGTAGAGCAGAAATGAGTCTAAATTTGCTTTCCTTTTAAAAGAACACTTCAGCCACTCCTCTCATGTAAAATGCACATTCATGGTTCCTAGCATCGCTCTCATCGAAATCAAGTGCATATGTCAGTGCTGGGCCAACATCCACTTCTGTGCAGTAACGAGTTGGTGTGTGTGTGTATGTATGTATATAATATATATGATTGAGCCTAGGTACTGTATATCTTCAGCCTCCTTATAATTAAACGTGCATGTACTAGCGCAACACCCACCCACTCACTCTAACACAATACATTTGCTATGTACCTCCTCTGCCTCAAACCACTAACCCTATGCTTACCCCTGACACTTTAGCACCACACACTGATGCACGCACTCATGCTAACACCATACACTTACATACACATTACACACACGCTAACATCACACACATACTCTGTCTCCGGTTATCTACACAGCCCTCCCTCCTTACCTTGCACAGAGCCCTGTCTACACTGCAGCTTGCACTCTCCGTGTGAGCCATAGCGCTGCTGCCCTGCTACTGCTGGATTACGTAACGCAGTAGGCAGCTGATTTAGCACACCCCTGAATATGTATGCTGTCTATTTCGATTGGTAAGAAGAGTCATAAATCTAATTCTCAAACTCTAAAAAAAACATTCATACGGTACATTGCAATATTGCCTTCTACATGCATTAAACCTGAAGACACACATTTGGTATGCATTAATATGTGTAAATAACATCACCTAAAGGATAGCTGGCATACTATGGTAAAGCAAATTTTTATACTGGGAGTTATTGGAAATGTTTAATACATAACAATCCCAATCCATGTAGCACACCCCTTTAAACTTCAGTAAACCAAATCAAGGCAAAACTCTAAACTGACAAACAGGTTCAGGTATCACGCCTTGCTGAGAATTTCACTGCGAATGGGATATTTAGGAATAAAATAATATTATAGGAGGTGTATAAATGAAATCAGTTTTGCTGCTGGATGCATGTGTAAGCAGGCAAATACGTTACACTTATGGCACAGTTCTTCTAGTCATGGCCATAACTTCATAGGCCAAAAGGGTCTCCTGGTCATCTTAAACTGGATTCATGTCCTACCTCCTCCACCTTTATCAAACTTTGGGTGCTTTGCAACATCATCAGGTAGGAGGCCAGAGTGTTTCTCTCAAAAGGCAGGATAAAAATACACTATCCACAGTCTCTCTAACCTGTTTTCCTAACCTTCCCCTAACATGTTTTTTTGCAAAGGTTCAGAGCTCTGTCAAAAAAGGCCTACTAACTTGGTTGTATTTATTGATCTGTATCTTAATCCCATAACATCTGTGTTTCTTGAGTTACCTATAGGGACTGGGTGAATTTTAATCAAAGATTGTCTCAAACATTTCACTAAGGGATTAACTCTGCACCAGCAGATTCATTAGCACTAATACAATAAAGGGAGAATACAAGTGTCCCATACAGCTCCACCAACCAAACATGCATATTAAAGTATTTTGCATGTACTCTAATGTGCATTATTTAACTTGTTAGGAACAAAAAAGTCACTTGCCTTTAAGTGAAGCTGCAGCTCCAAACGCTGCCCCACCCAATGGTCTGGTTGTTACTCCATTTTTGGCTGCTTAAAGCAACAAGTCAGTCACCCCCCCGGAACTCTCAAGCAGACCTTCAAAAAGTTTCCAGAATATGACTGTGACATCAAAACATAGAACTGTGAAGCAAGAGGGTCCACAGTCAAGTTGCAGCTCATGTAGAAATATTTCTTGGGTTTTGCACATTTAAAGTGGTGGTATTGTATCCAGGGCTAGCATCAAAAAGAAGCTCTGGCACTTTAAGGCCAGTAGCCATTAAATTACGAGCTTGTTACACGGCCGCATGCTATGCTCTTACGTTCGTGCTGTGTGCGCCCGTACAGTAAAGGGGTAAATCCCACGTTAGCAGTAGTAAAGTTAAGTAGCCCACATCATCTGACATTTCCCTGGTTTGCCAGATGACCACTCCATACCTGATCAGCAATAGAAGTATGCATATCAACATAGATTTTTACCACTGTGCTACCATGCACTTACACAATACCCCCAGGGGTCTCTTTTGGCCAATTAAAATGTAATTGCTGTGCAAGTTTCTAATCCTGACCTGATCTACGGAATGAGATTTTTTATTTTTTTTGTTAAGATTATGCAATTTATTTGTAAGGCTATTATAACACAAGATAATCTGTTAGCCGTCAACTATATCTGTAACATGAGCCACGACACCAATTAAAATGTGAAACCCCAGTGTCAGCTGCAGTTAGCAGTCCGGCGATAATTAGCTAGCAGGATATGTATAGACACAAAACATGGTAGTTGCACAATTAAACATTTTATTGCTTTAAAACAGGTATTAAATTGAGAAGTATGGTTTTCTGCTGAATCTGGAAAAAATCAGACAAACATATGGGGATATAACCAATGAGTTGGGTCTTTTACACCTATTTCATATTAAATTAAAAAGTGACTATATATTCTACCATCAAGCAGATGCTTGAAGGGACACTACAGACATTATATGTACTATAATGTATATGTTAGCAGTGGGGGCCCTTTACAATTTCATGGTGCCCCTGCCAGATTCTGTCCCGCTGTGGGCAGGGGTCTGCTCGCAAAATCTAGAAGAAGCTGCTTCTACATCAGGTTTTGGTTTTTTTCATTTTTACAGAGCACTTTAACATGAATTATTTTTAGTGGGGGTGTCATAACTGTCCCTTTAAGACAATGTTAAATCTATAAGGTCCCCACCTTATCCTAAAACCTTCCCTGTGTGATCATTCTTGACCTGAATTTAGGGTGAAGTAAACTAGTCGCCGGCATTTCCGATGAGCTCACTCACACCGTGTTGTGCCATTTTGCCAGCAACAGTTATGTGGAAAATGACGTTTTTTATAAGCAGCCTGGTACGTGTCTGACTGTCGCCTGCTCTCTCACATCTGCAAAGCTCACATTGTTTGTGTATGATGTCACGAGCCAGAATACTGAATAGTCCCAGTATTTATTGTATGACCTAAATCAACTGGAGCTGTTCTGCATTGCCCACGTTTTATAAGAAAAACGGATACAGCCATATTGGGCCAAGAGAAGAGGGAGTCCTAGTTAATACCCTTTATTGAGACAACACATATATGTAAAATTATAACAGCTTTTGGGACCTCAGAGGTCTCATCTTAAGATGGACATTAACGTGTATTATACTGATGTTAAAACATTTATGTTTTGTTTAGTGTAGTGCAGTTTAATGTTGCCAGAGTGTGTATGTTTTGTATATCTTTTTTGGATTGGTGTCACCTGCTTTGATTCTACTTTCTTTCTGTTAATAAAACATCAGCTGTCAGGCAAGTCCTTGTCAAACGTTCTGTATCTCATTGGGGTAACTGATTTGATCAAATCTATTTATATATTTTTTTTAGTTAAAAGAATCTAATTAAAATTTGAATGGGTCTTTTAACCATTTTATCCTATTTTATAGATGCTTAGTTTAAGGGAAATGATGCTTTTCAGCATATGAAATAATCTTACGAATGCAAAAAAAAAATGTCCCTACTTATTTCTCTGTATTTGCGAAACCACATATTCAAGTGTACTTGATATATTTGGTTGTATCTGCGTGTAGATTACACAAAGCCCGTGAAGGGAACAGCTAAAATGACCCTCATTATTATTGTGACTGAGGGTCATGGTAGTTATAGACTGCCTGCCCTTTTGTTATGATATGTAGGTTATGTTATGGGTGCTGCGTCCCAAAACGCATATTCTATCATGTTAGAATGTCCGATCCTTTACTTTTTACCATGTAAATTGACTTGAAATAGGGGTGTTTCCAACTGACGTCGGCGGGAACGGCCCTAACATCAGCGGTACCTCCCTCTGATGACAGGTGATCGCCCACCATCGTCAATGGTACCGCCGTCATCAGTGGGCAGTCCTGGCCGCGTCCCGCAAGGGAAGGCTCCGGGTAGCCGGAGGCCAAAAGTTCCCAGGTATGCAAATGGGTCTTCTGAGTGACTAATAGATATGGGAAAAAGCAAACCTACATTTGGCCCAACATGAAGACAATGCATAATTTATATGTGGTTGGTTGCGTATAGTGATGCTTCGACTAGTTTTTCCCCCCCACAGTTTTATAACCTTAACAATTTGAACAGATACCTCAAGCCGATATTAACGCACACTGGGCCCCCCCTCACAAGCACCTTCCCGCAATGGTGTGGCCCCGTCGCTCAGCTCCTGACAAGTCCCAAAGCCTATGCCGTAAGTGAAAATTGTTTATTAATCTATTGTTATTGATGTTTTTATTTTTTAAATTTCACTTTTGGTGATCTTTTTGTTCTTTTGTTTTCTTTTGCAATAATCAGAATTCAGGAAACAGGACACACACCCCGAGACTCTCAGTAGCATTTGTAAATTAAAAGGGTTGCCAAACGTACTCTATCTAGACCAATATGGAAGATAGCAACATGAATACCTAATTCTAGAACAATAACAGTCTTAATTGGTTAAGGAAAAAACACTAATACAGCCAATAGCCATACCATGAACTTTCCGAGGCTAAATAGAAACTATAAAGCCTCTTCAATCTTAAGGAAATTCTAAAATGTAGAAAAGAACTGCTGTTTGGAGCCAAGCTGTCAGTGTGCCGGTCTCCTTTAGCATGGTATTATACGTTAAATCACGTTACATCTATCCATCTATCTGGCTATACTTTGGTATGTTCATGGCAGCCAACGACCCATTTGTCCCCCAACTTTCTCCGCCATATGTACTTTACAAAGTTTTATACAGTGTGGGGATTCACTGAGTCTCCTCCTTTATAGTTAGCACGTCTTTGATGTGCTTCTCAACATTGGGACCACCCAATATTTTAATCATTTGGAAAGCCTGCAGAATTTTCGTTCCCACAATAATACTTACAAGAGGGGCTTCCTAACCAGTCATCTCATATAATGGATGCCTCCTAGTGCTCACATGTAGCGTTATTTAAATAGCTCCAAAGGTAGCTGAATATAGCAAAGGTAGGCACTATTCAATAGGGGCACAGTAATATTGTAGCTTGAGGACCACAAGAGAGAAAGGAGGAGGGCTGAATTCTAGTAATATTCTGCTAAGTTCCTTGAAGTGGCAATATTGGAAGGGTTGCAATTGAAGTACTTCAGTATCTTTACCTGCAACTCGTGAAATGTGTGATATCAGTCAATGAATGGGGAATATAAATCTAGGCAAGGCTAAGTGACAGCTCAAAACCTTTGGTTTTTGGTGTTTGGCACTGGTTGTTTTGCCAGGGCATGGATAACACAAGCTACAATGGTCAGAGAAGATAAGTCACATGGATGAAGATGGGACACATGTTAGCCAGAGTTGTTATTAGTAAAGTGTGAGGAATGTTGCTAATGAGCAAGTTAGAGTCTTGTAGGTGAAAGAGTTGCAAGTCATGCAAGATGTAGAGGAGGAGCATAACTGTGGACATTTTGTACGTTAGGAGTTAAAGTTAAAATGTATTTTGAACAGATAAATAATGTATTTGCAAACAGTTTGGAGTAGTTTAAAGGCAATATTGTGCAACACAATCAGATTACCAAATAAGATAATTAGATTGCCAAGAAATAGTGGCACAGGCAACAGATGACAGAAACGTTGGGACCCTGTAGGAGGGGGATGTTAGCAAGAGTAAGAAAGATTGGATAAGTGATGATAAGAGAGAGCGTGTTATTAAAGCATATTTAAAGACATATAAAACCATGCTATGTGTCAAACCATTCTTCAAGAGATGGGTAAGGAATGTCAAAGAGGGAAGGAGTGAGAGTTAATTATATGTTACAAAATCATGTCAAGAATGTTGTTTTCCAATTAAATGAATGAAGAGTCCTCCCCTTAGCCATTGGGTAATGGGGCATGTTTTGATTTTGAAAAAATCAAGATGGATGGGCCCAGTCTAGCCCTTGGATTGGGTTGTTGAGTTCATGATATTAAAAAATCAACTAAACAGTGAGGTAGTAGGCTATTTTAAGAGTACTCCATTATTTTCTTATCAAACCACATGGCACAGGCTCTATTTTATTTTACTGCATGCAAATCAATGCAGATTTATTTATCTTTTTACCAAACAGGAAGAACTAAAGAATGATGACACGGACTGCATAGTAAACCATGATGAACTAACTGCCGCTTATGAAGAAAACACTTTAGCCTCAAATCTATCACCAACAATGCAACATCCACGAGAGGAGAGGGAGGCCGCACAGGAGGAGGCCAGAGAAAATGTGAACGAAGGAGATCTTGGGTTGGGAGGATATGCATTTAAACTTGATATTACTTCTCATCAACCTCATCAAGAGACATCTGGTGGAACCATGCAGTTATAATAGGATGTTGCAAACAGAACCTATATATATTCTTTATTCAAGGTGTCCTCACTCCTGGACATAAAATTACTTTATATCGTAGGGGAAATATTTCTTTGTTTACATAATCAAAATCCGTTAACCATGGTGTGTTGATAATTTCTATGTGTTCCGGAATACATTTTCCATTGCCTTCATTCATTCTTTGATGTTGGATGGAGGAAATCGGGGTCCACAAAAGCTTGTGTACATGTCCAATACAATTCCTTAATATGTGTGTGAGTTTCCAGCAGCCATGTACATATGATTACTAGGTGTCATGTTAATCAGGGCTGCAGACTAGAGGTGAAAGCCGGCAGAAAACCTTCGCTGTAACTAATTCGTTTCCCTAGTTAGTTGCATCATGACGTTTCAGGAAGTAAGTTGAGTTGACACATGAGGTATGACATTCAGTGAGCATATATTTAAAATTCCTGCGTTATTTTTTGTTGGTCTTGGCAACCCCATTTGGGATTTCCCCAACAAGTAAATTAACACGAAATATCCTTGAATTCTATTGTGGAAAGAAAATGCTTGCCCTGGTTCTACTGCTTACTTGCATATCATCAGAATGTAGCCTTACATCTGGTGGGGTGCATGCTTAGATAGATAGATAGATAGATACTTGGATGGTATGATTAAACAAGTGACTTCCAAGTATTTTGTCACTGAGAGGAAGGCTCTTTCTTATATTATGTTTAAGGATTGGGTATTGACGAATAAGAAATAAAAATGTTTATTAAATTACCTACCATCCCAGTAAGAAATTCATTCTGTATGAATTAATTCTTAATTGCTCTTTACAGGCACAAATTAACGAAGGGCAGTCTTTTCAATGCATTTTTGTTGTTTTCGGGATGTTCATTTTTAATTCTTATATTCCGTATACTCGAATATAGGCCGCACTTTTTCCCCCCACTTTAAGTCTTTAGGATACAGATCCCCCGCAGCGGTGCAGGGGACCTGCATCCTACTCCCCGATACGCTCAGACAGCCTCCCCTGCCAGCACTTTCCACGGGGGGGTGCCGCCACGGGAGGTTGTCTAAGCGCATCGTGCGGATGGTCCGCACGATGCGTTTTACCTCTGCCCCCAAGACTTACCAGAGGAGACTCCCGGGTGTCTTGCGGGGCCGGCGGGGGACATCTACGCAATAAGCGTACACAACTGTACACGGCTGAGTGCCGGCACCGGAAGTTGTGTACGCGTATTGCGTAGATGTCCCCCGCCAGCCCCGCAAGACACCCGGGAGTCTCCTCTGGTAAGTCGGGGGGGGCAGAGTGGCAGCATATCTCGGGGGGGGGACAGTGGCAGCATATCTCGAAGGGGGAGGAGGACAGTGGCAGCATATCTCGAGGGGGGAGGAGGACAGTGGCAGCATATCTCGAGGGGGGAGGAGGACAGTGGCAGCATATCTCGAGGGGGGAGGAGGACAGTGGCAGCATATCTCGGGGGGGGGAGACAGAGTGGCAGCATATCTCGGGGGGGAGACAGAGTGGCAGCATATCTCGAGGGGGGAGGAGGACAGTGGCAGCATATCTCGGGGGGGAGAGACAGAGTGGCAGCATATCTCGGGGGGGAGACAGAGTGGCAGCATGTTTTTTTGGTGCTTTTTTAAAGAAAAAAACTTTTTCTTTAAAAAAGCACCAAACTTTTAGGGTGCGGCCTATATATGGGGGCGGCCTATATCCGAGCCAATACGGTATTAAAAGGATTTTACATTCACATGGTATAAATTTTAAAAAATACAAGTTGCTGTTGAGTAGTCTCATTCAACCTTGCTGGTTGCCTCACTTACTTATTTAGAAGCACACCATTAACTCAATGGTGTTTGACAGAATATTCAAATTGCTTCATGAACTGCCCGGGGGGCAAACAGCATTAACCTTTTAACAAGTTTTGTCAGCTCTTAAGTGATCTTAAGAAGTGGAACATAGGGAGATATGACTTCTTATCCTGGCACTCAAAATAAGGAGAGCTGCTGCGGATGTGAGCCCAGGGGATGGCTGGGGGTGCTTTCCTGGGTCAGACCTAGGAGAGCGCTCAAGATAAATGCATTACTGTTGATATGCTGATTTTTATGAGAGAGGTGCTCTGCATTCAGTCCTTCTCAGAATACCTCCATTCTAGAATTGTTCTAATCAAAGATGTACGTAATCAATTAATACTGTCTGTCATGGGTAATGTGTGATTATCCTGGAAGCCCATTGCAGTTGTAGGCTTCAAGGAGTAAAGATCAACACTTCCGTATTTCATTCTGTAAGAGATGCCTTCTGTACAAAAATAATTACAGGACTTCATTGTTTTTAGTTTCTGTTGCTGTGACCAGTACTGTGTCAATATACTGTCCTTTGAGCAGCTATATCTCTGTATGTAGCGTCAATTACAAAGTCTTGCTCCCCTGTGTGGTCTTCAAATGGTTAAACTGACTTATGTTAGCCAGGCTCAATTAGGGTCAGAAATCATTTTCAACCTTGATAGCGCTAACAATCCTTTGCAGTATGTCAAAGACAGGCTATACCTGCTAACACACACACGATCTGTTTGTATTCACAGACTGATGTCACTGTGGTCCTAAGTTCATTCAGGACATTCCAGGAGCGTCCAGTCACTCCATGTCATGTGGACAGTGGACTCCACATGTTTTCCCCTCATAAATACATCTGACCTTTGTTTTCTACTAAATCTACTTTTAGAACCAAAGCTGTCATTTATCCCACTTGTGAAAGCTAAGCACTTATTCTTGATTACAGTGTAGTCAACCTGTGGTTAACTGCTTTAACCTTCTTTATGTTCTTCAAATATAAAACCATTTTTGTATCTCACCTAGATCTATAATTTATAACATGTAACCTTAAAAAAGGGACTTGGATCTTTCTGCTAGGATGAAAATAATTTTAAATGTATAGTTAGTAAATGTACAAAAACAAAACTTCAAAGAAGCAGCAAACCAATGAATGCAGGATTACAGTAGAACTGGATGAAAGGTCTCCATCCTTACTAGGAAAAGGGTTCATTTTTTTTCGGCTTTAGTTTTCCGGTATCCCAGTTTGTTACATAGAGCTTTTCAGTGCTTTCTTAGTGAGAAAAGAAACAAATATGTAGAAAGCAGTTCAACTAATGGTTATTTCAATTGAATAGTGGTAGCAATGTTAACCCTTTCAATGCTGGTCCATATTTAATTAGTAACAAAAATAAATCCAGGCTACCCCAGTGCTACATAAACTTTAGTAATTGGTATAATTAGACCTAAACTTATAAGAAACTTTTTTGTGCAAGTGAGACTTTTTTTGAGATTTTCTTAAGGATCCCAACATATTTTGGCTATAGCAAGAGTAACTTACGATGAGCTCTACGCATTTTTATGTATGTTTTAACTGAATTTAACTTAATTTGTCAGTTCCTTTCATCTAACTTAGATGTGCTGACGTTTGTGTTGATCTTATTAGGCTCACAGTGATTTAGACTCGGAGGCAGCACACACTAGGATTATAAATAAATAAATATATTCACTAAATGTGTACAGTGGTACACATTTCAGCGGTTACCGGTTTTCAGATTTGTGTCCTGGTAGTGGACATGAGTACCGGTGAGTATACATAAAGACAGGTCCTGGAAAAACTATTATCCCAGTATAGTGTGTACAAACTCAAACACATTTCAGGTAGAAAGATCCTTGCACACAATAGTGTTTAACACGATAAATTATTTTGGATTTATCTTGATCATTATGTGGGCCTCCAACATCTGATTTAGAATTAGAAATCTTTCCATGTATTGTAATCCTTGACTGCCAGATTGGTGAGCAATCCTCAGGTGGTTATTCATAAAGATTGATTATGGAATGGTTTTATCACCATGGCAGCCAATGGAGCACTTCAATAAAAGGAATATTCTACCTGCTGCTATGACAAGAAGGGCATATTTTTAATTGTTGCTTCTGAATTGCTTTGCAGAAATAATCCTCATTATGTTAATTGTACATTCGAACTACTGTAATGTTCAATGTATTTTTTTTTTCTTTTAATTGCTTTTGGTTTAAGTCAGCAATAGTTTGATATTGAATGTATTTATTTTGTTAAAATTCATTTAACTCCGTCCTTCCATGCTGGGTGATCATGTTTTCCAGTACAGATGTACGTTTCCGTATTGCTGACCAGCATATGCACGGTGCTGCCCTTTAGTATGTGGTATGTAGAAACTAAAAATCTCACATACTACACATGACCAGGGCCGGCCCGACAATGGAGCCAAGTGGGGCAACCGCTCCAGGCGGCACTTTGCCGCCCCAAGCCCCTTTTTTTTTTTTTTTTGAAAGCGAAAGAGAGAGAGGGGCGCCTCTCTCTCTCCTCTGCGGCAAGTCTTCCTGTTCGGTCTCGGTGCCGGCTTGTAATGCTGAGTGCCGGAAGATTTCCGGCGCTCAGCATTACAAGCCGGCACCGAGACCGAACAGGGAGACTCGCCGCAGGACTGCTGAAAGGTAAGTACAAGGGGGGGGGAGGGTAGATAATGGGGGGGCGGCGAGGAAGGGTAAATAAGGGGGGGGGGCGGCATTTTAAAATTCGCCCCAGGCGGCATTTTGCCTTGGGCCGGCCCTGCACATGATCATCAATGATCATCAACATGTGAAATCTATATGTGTCTGCGGAAGAATGGCTGACATGGTGTGGCAGAATAACTTCAGTGTGCATTTCACCCTTATTCCTGGCACCACACATGGAAGAACACGAAGCAATATGTAAACAGATAATGTGAGCAACTTATTCACTTTTTATAAACTTTTTAAATTCTGTCTAATATTGTATGAAACAAATATTTTAATAAAACTATGAAAGTATTTTTGAACATGTTTTCTATGATATTTTTATAAACAGCTATAAAAGAAATGCTCAAGGCAAGGTAAGGGTGTGTGATGTGTGTGAGATGATGTTTTAGAGTGAGTGTGTGTTAGTGTGAGTGTATGTTATTAGGGGGGAAAGGGGCCACTTGCCAACCCCAGTATTCAGGCCAGAAGGTACCAGCCCTGCCTTGATTACGTAACCTTTTTATTCATAGAGCGCCAGCAACAAACGTAACTCCAGTACAATAGTAAGAGTTCACAATAACACTAAACTTAATACTATACAAAGCTGATATGAACACACATTAAGGCATACCAGTACTGAAGAAGAACAGGCTCATGCCCGGTGAGCTTACAGTATATTACATTTTCTTCCTATTACCGTACTGATTTTTTCATGTAAAAATGGAATACACAATGTGGCGGTTATGTATTAAGTTATAGTGAGTGCATACAATGTGATGCATCCCAAGTATAAATGTTAGTTTTTATGGCAAAAAAAAAAAGATGAAATTGACAATATCACATCTAGAAAAACGTATAAAGGCAGACAATCCAATGTCTGCATATCATTAAGCCACAAACTTGAATTTGCCTATTGTATGCTTTTGACACCGTTATATCAATCCCCTTGCCTGTAAAATATAACGGTAGTTAGATATATTTTAAAGTATTTACACGCTGCATTCTGTTTAAGCTTGAATCCATATTCTGCTCCAATTGTAGGTCCTATTGCACCGAATTACCGGCACCTTCTCTAGAGACACTAACTCGGCTTTATTTGTTTATATTACCTTTAACGGAAACACAGCAACCTGACAATCCGACTCATTAAGAAGTTAAAAATTGTATCT
Organism: Spea hammondii; assembly: GCA_029215755.1. Taxonomy (NCBI): domain Eukaryota; kingdom Metazoa; phylum Chordata; class Amphibia; order Anura; family Pelobatidae; genus Spea; species Spea hammondii. Next base: position 104,285,085 of record JARDYJ010000003.1, on the reverse strand, counting down.
GTACAGACGAGGTGCAAAGCAATGGGCTCTTGTGTTTTCCCGAAGGCACTTATCTCTTCAAATGAGATAGATTGAACATTTTCAACAGATCACTTCATCTTGCTCTGTATGCAATGATTTAGGAACATTTGTGATTGTGGTTGCACTAAAAAATAAGTATTAATATAAATGGCTCGGTAGAAACGTTCTTTCCACAGTAAAGGGAGTGTGTTTCTTCACTGATCATGTAATAGATTGCATATTAAGCATTAAATGAATATACGATTGAATCAGAGTTGAAGTTGGTTCTAGGCATAAAAACGTACAGGGGATTAAAATCAGTGCTGGCACTTTAAGGCAGGTGGCCATTAAATGACATACATGTGGCTACTGGATATGCATGGCCACACGTAATGCTTAGGATTTCTTCCACAGAGTAGGTGAACCCAATTTATGTTCAGCAAATTTCCCTGATTACAATAATACGCCACATCCATAGTTGGTTTTATGTTCTAGAGGGTCACTTCTGTCCCCTACATATTACCCTGTGGTGTATTTTCTTAAATAACCGTATTTGCTAGAATATAAGACCTGTTGGTTTTTTAGAGCAAATGTCAGCGTAATTTGTTTTGGAGATACTTAGTTTAAACATTAACACCATGAAAGCTGCTATCTGTGACATCATTACCTAATCAATTTCTTATCCTAATTTGTTCTCCCTTTTCCTTACCTCACCCTTACAAGAGTTGTCTGAACCAATCAGAAAAAATCAGCACCTTAAAAGCAGAGATAAGATAATCGGATAATCTTGTTACAATACCTTTCTCTGTAGTATACACATCTGGTATGTTTGAAATAGATAGTTGTTGTGATATAAAAAGAATAACTAAGATGACAATTTTTGGGTACTAACTGGATACCTTTTGGGAAACCTGTCCATTAATAAACCAACCAAAAAAAATAAAAAGATTAAATTAGGAAGATCTAACTTAAACTATAGGACACTAAACTTTTAAAAAGAACTGTTTACGAAAAGATCTACTTGGCACGCATGTTGAATGTCAAAATAAACGACACGATTTTTATTTCCAAAATTGACATCAACATTTGATACAAAGTGGGAAGTTTACAAAGCATTGTCCTTCACCCTTTTCACAGTTTCGTGTGAATTTCTTCTTCTAACAAATTGGAGTTTTGCCTTTTTTGAAACATTTTTTCTTAAATTGTTGATTAATTGTTCAGTTGACAACAACAAATTCTTAAAAAAAGTGAGAATTTTGTAAGTTGTTAAGCTGAATTTTACACAATCTCAGCAGGGGTTCTTTTATTTTAATGAAATATTCCCTTTCAAGAAGCCGATGAGACAGCATTAACTTTTCAGTTCATACAGCTGCAGCTCCCACATGTATAAAGACTATTTTTAATCTGCGGGACTGTAGCTTTCAACTATTATTCATTTGAAGTGTGATTGGAAGATCTGAGCTCATGTCTGGATGTAGATGCCAAGCTATTTGAGAAAACATGCCAGGCTCTTTAATACCGCCAGTTCCTTACATTGTGTGTCAATGGAATATAACAGGACGCAACTGCCACATATACGTTCAGCAGCTTAGAATTGGACAGGGAAGGACTGGTGCTCACTTTATATATGCAGGTATACATTTGGAATTAAGTGAAAAGGATGATGAGCAGGTATAAAAAAGTCAAGAAAATTTTATAAACATACACTGATAAAGTTTACATGGCTATGGGGACCAACAACATAAATTAATCAAAAATTAAAGATCTTACCTCAGCATAACCCTGGACATCTTACCTCGGCAGTATTGCAGGTCCCCCCTTACAACTGCTGTCATGCCCTTTGGAGCCCAACCAGCCCATCAAGATCTCAAGAGAAGAAAGATGAATGCTCCCATGTTATCAATATGAAGTAAGTTTGTAACACATAAGTATTGTTTATTTTAATCTGTAAGCATCGTTACACTTAGTTTATTTAGTATATAGTATAGTAACATTTAGGATTTGGAAAGCAGTGTCACCTCCATTAAGTCTCCTGGCCAAAACCAACAGGAAAAAGATACGAGTCCATATTGTATACTTTACAGGAGCTGTAGTACTATAATGGCTAAGTCTGAACTTTTAGTGGGGGCTAATTACTGCTTTACATATGATATGGGAAAGCTTATTACTTTGGAAGGGTATATCTTGCATGGGTAAGGTCCTTCAAACTTGGCAAGCGTATATTGACAAACACATTTAAACAGTATATTGGGATGAGTGTGAGTAAGACACACAGTCCTTTAACTCAAAACTGAAATATTAACAATTAGAAATCATGGGATATATTCGTAGCCAGTAATTGACAGGAAAATAAATAAATGGCTCCAGCTACTCGAAGCCCCCTTGTAGGATGTCCCGCTGATGTCTCGGGACACACGCTATTACAGGGTGTGCCACAACTCTGCTCCCACGACCCGGAGTATCCCCTTTAGTAGGCTGGACGCCCAGAGAAGCGGAGCTTCACCCAGCGTGGCAACAACTGCAATCAATTGTTTTGTGATAACTGGCATTGAGTCTCATCGCTGTTGAGGGATTTTGGCCCAGTCTTCTTGCTAGACTTGGGCACCAGGGGGCTCTTCGTGTTCGTCTTCGTGCTCGTCTTCGACCAATAAAGTCGCTCGTACGGACATTTAACTGATAGAACAGTGAGACCAGTGGGATATGCCGGGTAAGTTGCAGCATTGGGGTTAACTTTTTAAAGTCTGTACGAGCGACTCGTACAGACTTTTAGGCTCCTGGTGCACTTGTTGCACCTTAAGGGGTTAAGGGGCCGTGCGAGTGAGCCTATTGGTCCCTTGCACGGCCCTTTAACCTATGGATTTCCGCTCCCGTTATCTAACGCAGAATCGAAGGGGTTAACGGAAGCGGAAATCCATAGGTTCGCTGTCAGGGGTTACAAAGGCTGTGCGAGTGAGCCTATTGGTCAGCTGTAGGCGACCAATAGGCTCATTCACACTGCCCTGTAACCCGTGACGGCGAACCTGCGGATTTCCACTTCCGGGAACTGCCGCGATGCCAAGGTAAGTTAGAAGGGAAGGGACCGGGGAGAGTGGTAGACGAAGACGATCACGAAGATCTTCGTGGTGTGTGTCTTCGTCTTCGCCTATGTTTTACCGCCGCTGTCTTCTCTTCGGCGTGTCTTCAGAACGAACACGAAAACGCACTCTTCGTGTTCGTTTTCATGTTCGCCCGAAGACAAATGCACAAGTCTACTTCTTGGCAGAATTATTTTAATTCAGCCACACTGGAGAGTTTTCAAGCATGAACTTTTTAAGGTCATGTCACCGCATCTCAGTCAGATTCAAGTCAGGACTTTGACTAGGACACTCCAGAACCTTTATTTTATTTCCTTTGAGCCCTTCAGAGACTTGCTTGTGTGTTCCGGATCATTGTCCTACTACATAACCCAATTGTGCTTGAGCTTTAGGCCACAAACTGATGGCCGAACGTTCTCCTTCAAGATTTTAGAACACATGAAACAAAGTCATGTATATCTATCAGTCTGGAAAATGGGACCAGAAGTCATCTTGCAAGACTTCAACAGGGCTGGCAGTAATCATGCCTGGGGTTAATTGGTTGAATTAGTAACTAAGGGGCAATCAGTTTTTTACATAGGGTCAGGTAGGGTTGGACAGCTTTTACAACCTATTTATAAAATCATCATTAAAAAAATGCATTTTGTGTTTACTTGGGTTAACTGAAACAGTTAAGTGTAACAAATATGCAAAAATAGAAGAAATCAGGGGGAAATATTTTTTTCACAGCACTTTATATGTTGACTAACAATTATTAGTCAAATTCCAAAGCTACAATAGAATCATCTGTAATTGGATTAAGCATTGGATACAGAATGTTGTATTATAGATAGAATTGGTATAAATTGGTTCTGAATAAACTAATATTGTTAGGTCCAGTTCTTGCTTTAAATAAAAGTTGTCTACATAAGAATATAATATTTCTATGCTAATTCACGACATGGTGCTTTGCTAAAAATTGGAAACATATGACACATGCTATTCATCAAATTAAAATTTCAATACTGGAAATAAGTGACATGGAAAAAACTGTCATCTTCCTCAAATCATAATTAATGATAACAAATATGTAGTAATTTTGTGACTATGGGTTGAAAAATGTGGTTATAAGCCAGCTAATGATTCCAAAAATGTAATTTGATATGCTATGTGGATATAACATTGCTTCTTTTAATTTCATACCTTCATTATCCTCTTAGTTATAGTTTGATGCAATTGAGAAAATACTTTTTTATTTTCAGATAAAGTTGGTTAATACACGTAGGGAGGAACTTCAAAGCAATGGCAGTTTTTAGGCTATGGCAATTGTGGTGCAGGAAGTCGGGAGGGGGCATGAACGATGACAAACAATGCCATGGTCAGAAACGCTGCTATTTAAAAAAAAATTTAAAAACAACACAAGATAAATGAAAGGATAACAGCATCCCCTCAAGGATTTAGATGTCTTTAGGAAGGAAACGCGAACAATGTTTGTTTATTTTTTCCAAAATAAACAATAACTAGTAATGCCTGGATGTAATGCGTGGGAGCGATGTCCTCTTCAGTCCATTTATATATATATATGTTATTGTATAATATTATGTCATAAGGTTTTGTATTTAATCACCATGTGGCCCAGTGATAAGCCAACAGAACACAATTGGCAGACGTGACCCAGAAAGGGTGTTAAGTCCTTGTTGCTCTAGTCACCCTGGTGGCTGTATGTGGAACTGCAAACACACAAACCAGTTTAAGGTAGTGGGCCATTTTTTGTTATCAGATCAGCCCAAGGGACACCAGGCCACTCTTGTAAGCCATCGCCTAAAGCACAGTTTGATTCACTTATGGACACTCCTGGGCATGATTGTCCCTTTAACCTATCAATCGAAAAACAAAAATAAAGGCATGCAGAAAAGTGTCAAGTGCCTGGCGCATTTGTAAGAACCAACTAAAAATCTGCTTTGCATGGTTTAATTAAGGTGTAGACATTTCTTTATACAAACGAGCATCTTGTTAAATGATTCTCTCTTACATGATTTCAGGTTGGCTTTAAACCAGAGTATTACAGGGTATCAAATTCTCAAGAGTTTTTCCTAACGCAAAACTATAAAGATTAATTATTTATGAGAATAAATTGAAGGAAAGTGCTTAATCTTCATAAAAGTCATTGGAAGGATGTGCTATTCCTGACCACCTGAAGAACAAATACATAAAACAAAAACAGATCAGAATGAGTGGCTGAACAAAATTGAAAAAGGGGAAGAAATGAAGATCGGTGTAATTTTTTTTTTTTTAAAAGCAGCGTTTAAACCAGGAAAGCAATGAATTACACAAATTAGAATGGGGATCGATAATACATAAAATGTTTAAGCAGCACGAGTCTAAAGATATTTCTGTTTTGAAGATATGGCAAACGAAGCAGTTTGATCAAAGGGATACATTTTTCATTATCATCATGCTTCATCTTGTTGGGTAATCATTTGAGATATATCTTTTATTTAATGGACTGATCTGTGTCATCTCTGCAACCCTTTGACTGTACTCATTTCAAGAAAAATGTTTGCTTATGACAAGGATGGCTAATGAGTTTCACTTTTAACTATTGGACAGGAACTGGGTGCACCAGAATTTGTTTCCGCGATGACAGCTATGAATCATCTGCAATTGTTCTGCATAATATAGCAAAGTTTTTATTTGATCATAGGTATAAAATATATGAGTTAACAATTATAAAAAAAACAAAACAATATTGTTGCTCCCTGCAATCTTACTGTAGTCAAAATGTACATATCATAAGCTTGACTTTCTGGAGTACATATTTCACTGCAGGGTCCTTTCCATTAGAGGAAAACTGTGCAATGCATCAACTGTGTAAGTAAGCCATATGAATGCTAAAAAAGTAATGTTAATGGTATACACATACATAATGCTCCAACACATAGCGGTATTGTACATAGATTGCAGTGTGGAGATGGTTCCTGTATCATACGCAATACATCATTCTGAAAATATTTAGAGCAGACTCCTTTTTTGCAACTTGGAGATTGCAGCTGTGTAAACCCAACCTCTGTGGTTACTTTGAATGGTCAAATCATAAGAGGGAATATTCCTTTAGCACAGTGCAGCTCAACGTGCAGCTCAACGTGCAGCTCAACGTGCAGCTCAACGTGCAGCTCAACGTGCAGCTCAACGTGCAGCTCAACGTGCAGCTCAACGTGCAGCTCAACGTGCAGCTCAACTGGCAGTCCACTGCAACTAGCAGGCTAAACAGCAGGGGCGATCTGGAGTGAGTGCCAATGTTACACAATGTTATATAACCCGGTGGTAATATTGTGGCTGCTAGAAGTCCTACTTACCCCTCTAACTCTATGGTTTTGAGCATTGCCATATGCAAACCTGGAAAAAAACCCATCGCTCACCTTTCCAGGGTCAATCCAGGACAGTTAAAAGGCAAAAGGCAAAGAGTGATGCCACAAATATATATAAATGTGTAAGTCATTCATCTATTGAAAAATGGCAGCTCATTGCACATGAGAGCGTATATATATACTCATGACTACCAGCAGCCTGGAGCGATGCACCACATACTCATTTAACTTTAATGGTATCCAATTAATACTTGAATAGACCCATTTTTACCAGTTAATTTATTACCAACCACACACAGGGTGGGAGAAGGGGGACATCATCAGCCCCTCCACCTTGGTTACTGGGGTCCTGGGAAACCTCCATTCCCCCCCCCCCTTTTTGGTCTAATTTTTTAAAATGCATCAATGTTTTGAGAGGTGGAAGGGAGGCTCGCAAGTGGATTGCAAAGGTGACTTGCGAGCCTCCCTTCCACCTCCTCAAACATCAATGGAACTTACTTGGTGTACAGGATGTGGTAATCACAGTAAATTAACAAATCAAGAAATTAGACCTGATATCTGGGAAGATCAATTGTCACGATGTATGGCAAAAGGTGGATTTTTAAAATTTGAGTTCCAATAGTTGAAGCCCTGTTAGGGTCAGGGCTTTACAAACATGTCTTAGGAGACTTTATAACATTTTGATAAGGTGGTTGTAATGTTGTTTAACAATAAAACAATATTTTAATGAAACAAACAAAGCTAAAAAGTATTCCTACAATTTAAACAAATTATTGTGAGTTTTATTATTGAGTCTCTTCGATATCTTTGCACCCGCCAAATATTCTGAGGCTTAGGATTGGAATAAAGGGAAAATGATGGGGGGGGGGGCAATGGATTGAGATACCCCAAATGTATTATCTTCCATATTCATTTATTCTTTTCTGTGTTTTCTAAAAGTACTGAAGAGGTATTCCACTATTAAAGCAGCAGAGAAAGGGGCTAATGCGTATGGTGGGATTCTGCAGTATACTTCCAAGCATTTGCTAGAGGGACACCATGAAAATTTAAAGGGACCACTTAGCTATCATAAACATTAAAGTGCACATGATGACTGGAGTTTCCATTTAATATAACATGTTGATTAAAAAAAGTCTTCACCAGCAAATTAAACTTTCTTCTGAGCCATGGAGCTTGTGAATTCACAGATGAAAGTAGAATGGTGTTTCTTACTTTAATGGAAACATTTGTGCAAATTAAAAAAAAAAATCAATCATTCTTAACCTTACATTTAGTAAAAAGAATAAAATTAGGCTTTTGCAGTCATTTCTGATGCTTTAACCATTTATTGATTACCACAGGAGAACTTAATGACTTACTTCTGAAATTAAAACTTAAAAAATGGAAAACTGATTAATTATGAGAGCTGCACTCACGTCTGTACTTGAAAGCATCACTAATTATTTTTTTGTTTCCACATGCTTTAGACAAGTATCCTTTTGATCTGTGGAATTTTTGCAACCGTCAGGAGTCACTAGTTTAAGTAATATGAAACTATGAAATATGAAATTAAGTTTCCAAGCAAAGAAAATGATTCATTAAATTTCAGTTATATACATGCAAGACTTTGCTCAAAGAACATGAACTATTAGCTGCTTTTATTTCAAACACAAGCAACACCTTGAAAATGTATTGTATCTAGTACTAACATGCATCCTAACATTATTAGAAAAACTAATAATAAAAAAGTACTCGTATATATACACATATAGGGTATTTCATAGCCTGTAGGGAAAAATAAGGGCACTCAACCTATGTATCGGTAAAAAAGTTAATACATTGATAATGTGTTTACTGGGAACAGATCAACCAAGGGTAAAATCCATGGGTAAACCATATGGTTAGTGGCATCTGGGTGAAATCTTTTTTTTTATCCTCCCCCCCCCAAAACTAACAAACACTCTCACTTACTAACAAGCAAACTCACTCTAACACCATACACTACAGTTAAACATACATACACACACACGCTATATCTTCCCCTCCCCCAGGGGTCACAAACCTATACACATATACACACTAACACCAAATACTAACACGCACACACTAATGCTAACACTACACACTAACATGTACACACTAACACACACTATCCATAAACATACTTACACATGTATACTCTTTCCATTTCTCTCCTCCATTATAAGTACGGTTCTATCTCGCTCCCTCTGTCCTACTTAGTGCAGAGCACTCTCTTTAGTGCAGCTTGCAGTGTGTGTGTGTCTGTGTGTCTGTGTGTCTGTGTGTCTGTGTGTGTCTGTGTGTGTCTGTGTGTGTCTGTGAGCTCCCACTCTAGTACCCTGACTATTTATAGTCAGGTAAACACAGAAAAAGTCAGGTACAGGAGCGCAAGCTCAACAGGTAAACTTTCACTGAGCAAGGAATTCAGGCTGGAGGTCGGTTTAATAGCGAATTAAACAGGTAATAGGTGCAGGTGGAAAAAACAGGAGCCAACTGCAAAGCTTGAGGAGCGACAGAATGCATATGTCACATAAATACCAAAATAGTGCAGTACCTAGAAGTTCCAGTTTGGAAATGTTTCAGAGCTCAAAAGGCAGGCAAGTTTTTCTGTTAACTACTGACCTCTTTTATTAAAATATTAATTTTTATGCTCTATTCCTTGGGATCCTTCTCAGTTGACCATTCTATGGTAACCAGTTTTAGTTGATGATGAGACTTGTTCCTCTGAGTCACATTACAGCCCACTTATATAGTAGAGATAATTAACTTTAGTGCTTCTGAGTACCGTATTTGCCTGATTATAAGACAACCCCCCAAAATCTAAATATTAATTTAGGAAAAAACCAAAAAGCCTGAATATAAGACTACCCTATAGGAAAAACGTTTTACTAGTAAATATTAATTCATGTAAACTATTTTTTCATATTTAATAAAAGCTATGATTGAGAAAAATATATATTTTTTATTTCCTTCTATTTGCCAACCTGCCCCCCCAGTTATGCACATCTGCCCCCATAAATGCCTTATACCCCCCTATTTGCCACTCTGCCCCTTGATGTGCCTTTTAACCCTCTACATGCCACTCTGCCTCCAGAAATGTCTTCTACCCTCCTATATGCCACTGTGCCCCATGATATGCCTTTTAACCCCATATATGCCCCTCTGCCCCATGATATGCCTTATACCCCTATATGCCACTCTGGCATATAGGGGGTTAAAAGGCATATCATGGGGCTGAGTGGCATATAGGGGGTTAAAATGCACATCATTGGGCTGAGTGGCATATAGGGGGTTAAAATGCATTTCTGGAGGTATATATATATATATATAACTGCTAACAGCAATCACACTCCTATCAAGCCAAGGCAGCCAGTACATGCTGGAACCTGGGGATGATAGTAGTGGGATTACAGCCTCCCTATGCCATGCTACCACCACCACCCCCTTACACATCCATGCTATCACACACACACACACACACACACACACACTCATTCACAAACATTTAAATACTCATTCATTCCATTAATCACACATACTTCACACATTAATCACAAAAACCCTCCCCCACCCCCTTACCTGAACTGCAGATCTCCCACTCGCAGACTTCTGCAGGGGCCCGGCTGTGCGAGCAACTTCTCTGGCCCCGCCCCCAGAGGAAGGAGGGGGGAGGTAGAATTATGTGACACTCTGCTAGCTTCCTGTTCTCCTGCTGCTAGTAGGAGTGACGCTGCTCGCGACCAAAGCCTGGTAAGCAGCCTGGCCCCAGCAGAATGAGGTCTGATTAGAAGACGACCTCGATTATAAGACGAGGGGTATTTTTCAGAGCATTTGCTCTGGAAAAAACCTCGTCTTATAATCGAGCAAATACGGTATATTGCTTAACCCCTTCAATCCCCTATAGACGTACCGGGACGTCCAAAAAACGCCCACAAAGAAACCCCTATGGACGTCCCGGTACGTCCAGCCCTTCGTGCAGCGTCAGGGACACATCCCTGCCGCTGCACGGGAGACCAGGCTGTCGTTTGACAGCCTGGACTCCCCACTGACAGCAGAAGCCGGCTTTGCCGGCTTTCTGCTGTCCGATCTCCCGCAACAGCTTCCGGCATGAAAGCCGGTAAGCTGTTACCGGTAAACTGCCCGATCGCGCAGTTGCAAACGCGCGATCGGGCATTCCCTTCCGGGTTACGTCACTGCTGACGTAACCCGGAAGGTCATCGGAGGACAGGATATCCCCTGCGGGGATATCCTGCCCTCCGATGAGGCACAGAGACGTTGCGATCTCTATGCAGGTCTGTGAGGACCTGCATAGAGATCACAGTGTGATCGGTGCAGGGGGATCGCGGGGAGGGGAGTGAGAAACCATCTCTCTCACCCCCCCTCCCGTCCTGAAACAGAAAAGCAGAAAAAAAAAAAACGTTAGTCCATTTAAAAATAATATTAAAAAAATCATTAAAATAATAATATAAATAATACTAAAAAAAAATATAATATGAGCTGTGATGTCACTGTGACATCACTGGTATGTTCAGGAGGTCCCTAGGAGGACCTCTAACCATTACTGTTTAAAAAAAATATAAAAAATAAAAAAAATGTAAAAAAAATTAAAATAAAAAAAAATTAAAAAAAATATATAAAAAAAGATAATAAAAAAAATTCTTAAAAAAACCTTACATCCCATTGCCCTAGCATAACATCTAGCCAGTATAACCCTCCTGCCCCCGTTCACAACCCCCAAACCCGTTAAGCCATAGGCATAAAAATTATACAAAATTGTACACCTAATAGTATGCTCCCTGGTGCTGGGAAAGTCTGGAAAATCTATATAAATTAGGTATTTCTGAAATCAGGACACCTGAATTGATAAACTTGGAGGGGATTTTCCATCACTTTACCTAATTTTGTGAGGATTCAGAGGGAAAATGTAAAAAAAAATTAGTTTATTTTTCTAATCTTCGCTAGTTTTTACTAAATTTCTCATTCTAAATTTTCAGCTAATCATCCAACTATGGTATCAAACGAAAGCTCTATCTCTCCTTGAAAAAACAATATATAGTTTACATGGGTAAACTATTCACAGGAAAGGAGAATAATCGCTAAACCGACATACCCCAAAAATGGCAAAATTGCTCTGGGCTTTGAGGTACCAAAAACCCCTGGGATTGAAGGGGTTAATATGGTTAACATATGTATTTTTGTGTGTTACACCAATGGATGGCCTAGATTTTGTAATAAAGTCACATAAATTGTCTAAGTCCATTGCAGATTCTCCTGATACATCATTAAGTCCAATAGCATTTTATGATTCCATTAAATGATTCTGCTGGGTTGGAACTGGGTTGCTGTTACCCTCAGGAGCTTGAGGCCACTGGATGAATTTAGAAGCGCTCTATTCCCAGTCAGATATGTATAAACGCTCTTTCACATTACCGTGAACTGACAGTCTGTTTTGTATGCTTCATTTATTTAACTGTCTGCACATGGTAAGTAATTGAGCTGCGCGCTTGCATGTTACACACAGTTAACTGAGTCTGTATACTTCGCATTTCATTCACTGATGAACTTTTTACACATTCATTCGGGTGCTATACATACGCCACCTTCAGTAACAGACATCCCTACGATGTCGTTACTGAGTCTACACAGCCATAATGCATCTGCCATAAACCATCTGGGAACGTCCGAATGCCAGTCTTCTGCTGCACCTTCATGGTGTTTGCAGTTCTAGGCTACCGTTTCTCTGCCTTGCTCAGCAACATTAGCAACAAATTTGGTCTAAAAAATATCGCCAGTACCTACCTTGTTCTCAAAAAAAATAAAAAAAATACCATTAATGTTTCAAATGAAGAAAGCATTTGAAAGTTCTGTAGCAAATTGTCTAGAATACAAGAGATTATATGTTGAAAGTGATTTATATCCATAACAACCAATGAAACCGGCCAATCAATAAGGACATTTCATTAGTAGCTCTGCGGACATGACCGCTTGCCCCAGAATGACTATTTAAATATAATCTCAGTGTTCTAAGTAGGTGAGGTTGGATGGGGTAAAGTAAAAAGCTTGACATTATATTAATAAGACCTATCCCACTTTATGTGGACAAAAGGTGGGAGAAAACTAACATACCTCCCAACGGTCCTGTTTTTAGTAAGAAAGATGTACTGCCGAGCTGCTGAACTGGCCCACTTCTGCAGACATTGGCCATAAGTGGCTGTCCGAGGAACTCCCTATATTGTCCCACAGAGCTACAGAACCTGACCATAGCTGATGTATTATCTCAGCACTTGGCTTTAGAAGGTTCTGAAGTCCCATCTCCTCGTGCCGCCTCTATACCTTTATTCAGCCAGGTGAAAAGCTTGGTGTTACGTACTAAGCATGTGTCCCCTTTTAAACCCAACACAGTAGGTTGAAGAAAATGACGAGATATCTTATTTGTTTTTCTCCGCCAAAACACAGCTTAATAGCATGCATGTTTTACAATGTGTTTGCTCATTGGCATTAACTATGTTTACATTATCTTACCTTAGTGTATGATTTCAGGAAAAGGCTATCATTTTTTGCGTTTGCTTTTCTATGTTAAATGCCAAAGTGCTGATTGAAAAGCATTTCACCTTTCCTGCATTTGTAATTTGATTAAAAGTCACATTCTTGATGTGTAAAATTCAAATGACAGCTCATGAAACTTGTGAACAGTGTAATATTTCAAACAAGTTGATTCATCTATACCTTGAACTTGGAAATTCCTCATGTTAGAAAATTATTAACCCAAGGTCACGTTGTAGAAGGCAGTCTCATATTTTATCAAGCAATGGGTATCATAATGGACTGGTACTTATGGGTCTTGTCATGAATCTTAGTGATGAAAAGAACTTTTGCAAAACTTGTGACTCCTGCCTATGATGATAGTATTCCTATAATGCTTCTAGAAGTAATTATAGGCAATTATGTTGTACAGCTCTGTGTAATATCACTGTGCCATACAAACTAATGCATGATATGAATGTCCCAGTTCAGGTGGTACGTAGTCATCGGCATGTAAAACACACATAATACAATCTTAAATCTAAAAACATTTGGAAAAAATCTGAAAAATGACAGCACAGGGGACACAGAAACTGATACCTAATGAGCTTCACGTCACAGGCATAGAGAAAGAAGAAGGGAAGATACATTTGTCACCAGAGTAGCGCATTGAATAAAACGAGACTCCATATACAGTACGAAACAACCAAAGCACATCAAAACGTGCCCCACCACCCTGACAGCCTTGCAGAAACACACAGAATATACACCACCATATAAAAATGTAATTAACACCCAAATACTAGTATCAATGGTAATAAACAGTGAGTTGGGGTCATCAAGCGAAAAGCATTCATCACACAGGCTATTTTTATTTACCTGTATATACATTTTCCACCCAGTTGCCCATTTCTGTGGTCTGTTGGCCTTTGCTAATACATTTTTTTAGTATTTACATATTTTTCCAGTGGGAAGTAGAGCAAAATCACATTGTAAATGGAGGGGCAAGAGTTAAATGCTCCAGTTCTACTTCTGGAAAATAAGGAAACATTACTTTGAAAAAAATGCTGAATCAGAGAAGCAGATCTACATATGATTCATGCATTTATTCTCTCATTATAAACTGAAAACGATATAGTAATTATTACATTTACATTCCAACAGTATTAAGAGCACTTGCTATTATGCATGCTAATGCGTCTCTATAATAAAGCTCAAGTCTATTACCTAATCAGCAAAATTCACTTAGAGTAAAGGACATGACCTGGAACTAAAGACCCATGCAAAACATTTACTATAAATTATCACTAATAAGCCAATACATTAAAAATGATTTTAAATCAAGAAAACTCTTAAAGTCATCATCGTATGCAAGTACAGGTATAAAAATATAGCTTTAGAATTAGTGGTGGAAATATGGGGCCCGAGGCATTCATATTTTGGGTTCTCCTCCCTTAAACTGGTAACGCTGAGCAGCGGGCTCTTTAATGATTATTTATATAATTTTTTTTTTATTATTTTTATTATTATTATTATTATTTTTTTTTATTTTTTTTTAAAGCAACAGTGCCTGTGTCTAGTCCTTTTCAACCATATTATCAATACAAGCTCTAATGCATGATCGCTTCACCGTGGTTCCATTATTGATAATTTGTAGCAGATTGCACACCCAACATTATTAAAGTATATGTGTAATTTAAAATAACTTAACATTAGGATTTGTTACTACTAGAATTTCTGTTACTGATCCAGAATCTTTATAATCTGTAATTCAGGTGTGTCATTATTTTGGGAAATTATCCTTGATTTTGTTTTTTCTAAATAATATGTAATTAATCTTTAATCTCACAAAGAATAAAGTCTGTGAAATGGTTAAATTGGAGGTTAAGGAGCCTGTCAATATTATTAAAGGTTAATTAAAGGTGTTCTGTATTACTTCCCCTACTCAAGAAGGCAAGTTGATTTTTGCCAATTTGGAACGTTTTCAACTTGATGAACATCCAATTCCTGAGATAAGTTGTGACACACGGCGTTGAGTCAATTTGCACGGCAGTCAAGTTTACAGTATGGTTCACTAAGTGTTGCTTACGTCACTTCTGTAACATTGGCCTGAGCAACTCAGCACTTTGTGAATACAACTCAAAGAGGTATATTTACCTGGAAACCAAGTAGGAGTAATAGGGACACACATATGCTAGGGGCTAACCCGGCTGCGGCATTGGATAACTACATCAGCCATGTTTTCTGGGACATATAATTTGCACAAATTGCTGATCAGCACATGAGAAGTTCTGCTCCTTGAAGTATGTGGAATGCATAAACTCATGTAATGGAACCAATCATTATTATACATCTCGCAAACTTCACTTCAGCCGTTTAAAATTAAGTGTCATGGAAAACATGGCGGATGTCCTCACCCTACTAATTGGTTTCAATGTCAGTGGGATCTATTCAAAGAGGAAGTGTGAAGAAAGGGTTGGCTGTTTTAATCAACTGATATCACTATGTAGATCAAGGGAAAACTGAGGTACGTTTCCCCCACAAGAGGGGCTGAGCCTGCCCTGTGCTAGATATATATACGTTATACCTAAGGTGTATACACCAAGGGGAGTTTTAAGAATCTCACAAATTACCAATGGATTATACAGCGCAAGCTCAGCCCTTCTTCCACGAAAAAGCTCACTGAGGTTTGCCTTTGATACTCAATAGTGATATCATGGATTTGAGATGTTCAACTCTCCTTCTGAATACTTTAGTGAATAGATCCAGATGGACCTAGGAAACTTTTGGCTGCATATTGACACGGTGGTGACACGGTTACCTCTGTATCCTACCTTCCTTCTACAGACGGCGATTAAAGAGGAATGGTTTTGGTACCTTATGGTAGATGGACCGTGTGAAGCTGCCCTGATTGATTTGTGTAAGTGACAGCCCTGTCTGGGAGCTGTATTATTACAGTATAATATCATAGCCTTGGCTCAGTTTTATAGGTTGCCGGTAGTAATACAAGACATACACAGCAGATAATAAATCTATCACTTTGTGTCCCCTGTTTTGCCATGCATCTCTAAGGCTGTCCGGTCTCCAAACGCTGCTCTAATCATTTCAACACATTTCTACAATCGACGCAGGATGTGTCCCTAAACGTACCGAGCAGAAAAGCACTTAAAATGCATTTGAAAAATTGGTCCCTCGATATCTGCTACCCAGCCTGGACTTTTAAGTACACCACGTACTTGCCAGTGCTATAGGCAATGAATCTATCATGGAGAGAGACTAATGCAATTTAAAGAAATAAATGTGCTCCTAGCAAAATATTTTGGACATATGTCAGAGTAAGAAATGACAAAAAAAATCCATTGTCCTGATTGTTAATGGGAAAAAACAAATATGACTGCAGCAAAACTCTTGGTAACCTAAGCTATTTGCAATACAGTCTACAGTTTGTGTGTCTACTGCAATTGTTTCTTAAAGGGCAGCCGCTTGTTTCTTCTCAGTGCCCCAGCATCTCCTCTCCCACACAGACCGCTGACAGGGCAGTGACATCCTCTGATGATGTCAGACACCCCTTGTGTGTGGCACAAATTGCTGCACTAATGTGATGTCACTGCATGCTACTCTACATCTGCGAGGCCTCCAGATGGTGAATGGATTGGCAAATAGTCATATTAAAGATTCAGGTAAATTAAATCAAATGTTAAAAGTGAATTAAAACAAAAAAAGCTCAGTATGTAATTATTCACACACGTAATTCTGCATTTTTAAAAACTTGGACAGGGTGGTTCCAGTCCACCTTTAACCTGAAGGCATAGCAGACAGTCTCACGATGGAAGATATAATGTATCATATGACTTTAATAAATGGTTTTAAAGGCGCAGTTATGCCTATCGTTCCATTGAGGCAAATTATATTCTTTGGGACAGAGGGGCTGAGCTGGTCTAATATAATTTTGGGTCACAGCCTGAAGCTTTTCTGGATTTTTTGATAGCACTTTTACATATAGCACACCATAACATTGAGAGGAAGATGGACCTTAGCTGGTATTTCTGTGATGAGTAGATCTTTTATGAGGTTCATTATGTTGCAAGCTCTCCCCTCTTTTATTCTAATTCGTTACGGCCGGTTTCAGTATAAAGTTTAGTGGTGTCCCATCTGTAACAGAACACGGTCCTGTTAATATGTGATTATTTTGGTTATATCTCTGTTATAGTTTATTTGTTTTGTTCAGCATATTGATATGTTTTGTGTATAAATGTGTAAAATGTATTTGTTTCGTTGGGTATAGTTATAATGTTGGACCCTTGTTTTAAGAATATTAAAATGACTCTATGTTTAAGTGTTACTTCCCTAATCCCTTTGCCTCTGTTGTGCACGTGTCATTGTTGCATGTGTGATTAGTAGACTTGTGCATTCGTCTTCGGGCGAACATGAAAACGAGCACGAAGAGGCCGTTTTTTTGTTCGTTCCGAAGGAACGTAGAACAGAATACAGTGCCGGCAAACCGTAGGCGAAGACGAAGACTCACAATCACGAAGATTCGAAGATTCTTCGTGATCGTCTTCGTTTTTGCCGCGCAACCGCCAAAATTTCAAACAGGAGTGAGCTGATCCTCGTCTGTCCAATCAGCTCACTCTTGTGACGTAACGCTAAGGGTCTCGTCCAATGCCTGTGCTGCTGTTTTTTGAATTCTGAAGGCGCCTTTATAAGACCAGAGCTTGCCTGAGAGATCCATTCATTTTTCGCTGTGACTGCTTTGGCAACACTGCTGTGCTGCATCCGAGCGTTACAGAGAGAGATTGTTCTGTTCTGTGTGAGACTGGTAAGCCTTAGCCTGCCATTTCTCACTGTGTACTTCATCCTCACTTCAGTGCTACTTAATTAATATATTTAATAATAATAATTTGATTAATTTAATTTTTTTAAAATTAATTTGTCATCAACTTTAGTGTAAGTGCTGTTGAGTTGACAGTGCACCCAGTGCCTCAGTGGCACTGGGGTGCCCTTGCCCTGGGCTGGCACTAGTGCCTATTGCCTGTCCTGCTTAAATAAATTAAATAGAATTTATAAATTACAATTTAATAGAATCTATAATTTAATAGTTCATTATAATATTATATATATATATATATATTTGTCAGTCATATATATATATACTATAGTATACTAGTGTAGAGTGTACTGTAGACATTCATCTACTAGTGTCTAATTTAAAATCAGTAATATTAATTAATATAATTAATAATTGAATTCATTATAAAATTATATATATATTTGTCAGTTATAGTTAGTAATAGTATACTAGTGTAGAGTGTACTGTAGACATTCAGAACATCTACTAGTGTCTAATCTAAAATCAGTAATATCAATAATTCTCTAATTCTTTCTTATCTTAATAGTTAATTAAATTAGCTATAAATAAAAGTAATAATATTAATTAATTACTACTAGCGTATAGTTCAGCTAATCTTATTAGTACTGGTGCTGCAGCTCTATAGTTTGTGCTTTGTTTTAGCAACAGTAAGAGACCAAGTCAATTTTTCTTAATTAATCTTTCATTTTATTTCATTTGTTTTGCTCACCTCAGTCCATCAGTGAAGTGAACTTGTTGGGCTAGTGAGTGCAGCCGCATAAGTGCTGTGTTTTTTTTTGATCAGCAAGCAGTGACGTTAACTGTTTTGCAAAGATTTTCTCATTTATTTTACATTTTATTTCAATTTTATTAAAAGTACCCTTAGTGTTTTGCTCACCTCAGTCCATCAGTGAAGTGAACTTGTTGGGCTAGTGAGTGCAGCAAGCAGTGAAGATAACCGTTTTGCTGTGACATTTTATTTTATTTCTAATTCTTTTCAAGAAAAATTGACTGTGACGAGCTGTACTAAGCAAAGCTTCAAGCTACTAGCTGTAGTACTAAAATAATTCTAATCTTCTTTAATCTTAATCTATAATATATTATAAATAATAATATTCTAATTCATAATCTATAATATAAGTAATTCTAATTCTAAATTCTAATTCATAATCTATATTCTTCTATCTATAATACATAATATATAAGTAAATTAGTTCTAATCTATTAATATTATATAACTTAATATTAATTAATAAATCATATACTGAATCTGATTTAACCTCACTTTAGCTTAGTGGGTTTGAGAGCGTCTGCCTAGAGGTAGACTTATAGTAAGGAAATATAGCTTTAGGCTAGCATAGTGGTAGGCTAAGCTCTTAGGCCCGTGTAAATTCAAATTAAAAATAAAATACTGCT
The DNA here is from genome assembly GCA_029215755.1 of Spea hammondii. Classification (NCBI taxonomy): domain Eukaryota; kingdom Metazoa; phylum Chordata; class Amphibia; order Anura; family Pelobatidae; genus Spea; species Spea hammondii. The sequence continues at coordinate 104,265,877 of JARDYJ010000003.1, read as the reverse complement.
AGTTATTAAATAGTTAATCTTGAGTTAATAATTTCAATAACTTTAGGATTTTGGCAGATTGCACACAGCACAGTGCAGTAGTGCATAGTTTTACTTTTTAAGCAGTAGCACTGAAGAGAACTTCCTCTAATTTTTTTGTCTTTAATTCGTTTTTCCTTTTTTTTATTTTTATTTTTTTATTTTATTTTTTATAGTTTTTTAAACACTACACTACACTACACTACACTACACTACACACACAACACAAAATTTGAAATGGATCCTCCTTTTGGGACTAAGGAGGGACAAGCTCCATCTACCACCACCACCACCACCACCAGCACCACCACCAGCACCACCACCAGCTCTAAGATGCAGCCTTTGCGTCAGTCTAGTCGGCCAAGTAGGCCAAGCTCTCGCTTATCATTTGGGGAAGCATTGCTTGAAGGATCATCAAGTAAAGGAAAGGCACCAAAAGCAGGCAGTAGTAGTGCGGCTAGGCCCACAAGCTCTATGGTTTTTTACGGAAAGCCTAAAGCACCAGAAGCACGTTCAAAGTTAAAGGGTAGCACAAGTAGTACCAGCCCAGTGACTAAAAAGAAGTGCCTTTTGCCCCAAGCAGCATCTTCCCCATCCACCAGCAGCATGCAAGGTACCAAGCAGAGCCAAATTAGCAGCAAGACTCAGAGGGGTCCCAAACCAAAGCGATCTCATTCCTTTGTAGGGAAAACCACCACCACCACCACCCCCGCCTCTACCACCACTAGTGCTGCGCCTACTGTTCCCACTGGTACCGCCACGCCATGTCCTCCTAGTACCTCTAGCAAGCCACCAAGTCCTTACAAAATTTTTGTAAAGACAGTTAGAGAGAGGGCTACACATAGTGGAACTCCACCTAGCGAGGTAGCAGAGGAGCCTGAGACTGAGAGGCCAAGTGCAGAGTCTATTCTTCCTGCTCGCACTACTACTAGTCACGAGTCTCACGACGATATCAGTCTTAGCTCCAGCCTAGCAGGAATTCCATTCGATCTGGCTAATGAAGAGCTAGACTATGAGCCAGAGGAAGTAGAGGAGATGAGTGGTCAGGAATCAGATTCCTCAGGGAGCAGTGTCCAAATGACTAGTGCACAATTTTCCCCTGAGCCTCCACCTTCTCCGCTACGATCATCACCATCACCACCACCAGCAGCAGCAGCAAAACCTAGCAAATCTAAAGCAATTAGCAGTCCCACTATGGCCAGTACTGTTACCACCAGTCCCACCACCACTAGTTCTGCCTCTGTTCATCCACCCCGAGCAGTAAGAGCAGCACCCAAGGCACACTCCAAGGCTATGCGCGCCCCAATTTGGGAGCACTTTGAAAATGTTGAAGAAGGGCGCTATGGAAAGTGCAAACATTGTGGGAAGCTAATAAGCAGAGGGAAAGTGTCTGGCCATTTTACCAGTGCTAGCATGAAGCATCACCTCAGCACTCAACACAACGCTGTGCTATTGGGGAAAGATGCAGAGGTAAAACTTAGTGCAGGCAGCATAGCTGGTGGCCGTGGAAAAACCCCAACAGCTTCTTCTTCTGAGCCAATAGCAGCAGCAGCAGCAGCAGCAGCAACTAGTGCTGGCAGCCAGAGACCAAGGCAGGTTGGAGCACTGCATGCCCAGCCCACCCTGGAAGAATTTGGGGCATTCCACTCCAAGAGAACGATGCCCAAACAGCAGGCCAATAAAGTAACGCGACTTATTGGTCAGTTCATTGCTGTTGGAGGGGCATCCTTCTCCATGATTGAAGGGGAGCCTTTCAAACAATTGATGGCGGCTGTGGCTCCACAATACACAGTTCCGTCACGTTCCACTTTCAGCAGGAACATTGTCCCCTCGCTGTATCGGTCCTGTGTTGCAGCAGTGAAAGAGGAGCTTTCCAAGGCTGCTGGTCAGTGTGTTCATTTCACTACAGATTTGTGGAGTGCACCTAGCGCCCAGCATGCCTTTCTTTCTTTGACAGCACACTGGTGGCAGCCCGGTGTGTCTAAGGAAGTTGCTGCAGCAGGCTACCGATCATTCCTTCTCCATGCAGAAGTGATGGATGAAAAGCACACTTCCCAAAATATTCTGCATGCGATTAGGAAAATGTTTAGCCTTTGGGTGGGAGCAGAGGCGGGCACCAATGTTGAAGTTGGTTTTGTGGTAACTGACGGAGGTGCCAATATGGTGAAAGCGCTGCGAGATGGTCATATTGTTGGTGTGCGCTGTGCAGCCCACATCATCCATCTTGTAGTGAAGGCAGCAATGTCAGAAGGAACTAATGTGGCAGCAGTAGTTCTGTCCCGCTGCAGAAAGATCGCTGGGCACTTTCACCATAGTGTTAAGGCTAGCCAACTTTTGAGGGAAGAGCAAGAGAGGTCAGGTCTTCCCGTACACTGCCTACGTCAGGATGTCAGTACACGGTGGAACTCCACGTTAGACATGCTAGAGAGGATTTTGGAGCAGCAGAGGGCAATCCATAATCTTGCCTCAGAGCACAATATTGGGATTACCTCTCCATTGAATAGGGAGGATTGGACAGTGATCGCCCAGCTAGTGGCAGTCCTTAAACCATTCAGGGATGCCACAGAAAATTTAAGCTCAAACACTGCCAGTCTGGCCCAGGTAATCCCAGTGTTCTCCCATCTAGGCAGCAAGATGGATGTGTTCCTTGGAAACCGTGAGGCTGTTCAAGGTGGCACTCTACATCCTGACGTAGCAGCCATAGTCAGGAAGCTGAAGGATCTGCTAAAAGTACACCTTCGCAAGCGAATGGAAGAGAGTCCCGAAATGATGCTAGCGTGCCTTTGTGATCCAAGAATTAAGGGAAAGCTAGCTTTGAAATTCAATGTTCTCAGTAGCTACCGGGAGCAATTGGTCAACAAGGTGCGTGACTGGCAGCGTAAAATGGGAATGCTGTCCGAGGAGGGTGAGGTGCAGGAGGAGGAAGAGATGATGTGGTCTGCTACCCCTAGCAGCAGCATCAGCAGCAGTGCCACAAGCAGCACAACACAGCTGAGTGGAGCAGCTGCGTTTTGGGAAGAGGCACTTGGCAGTATAGTTGGACCATCTGACAGAGCTAGCAGCAGAAAGGAGAGTAGTGCTGCTGAAATGGTCAAACTTTACCTCTGTGAAGTTCCTTCTGCTCCTAATGTTGATCCTCTTAGCTACTGGGATGAAAAGAAGAGTGTGTGGCCTGCACTCTCATGGGTTGCGCAGCAGCTTCTATCATGTCCGCCAACCACTGTTCAAAGTGAGCGCGTGTTTTCTATGACTGGAAACATACTGAGTCCACAGCGCTCACGCATGGCACCTCATCTGATGGAGCAGATTGCCTTTCTTAAATTCAATCTGCCCAAATTGGGTTACCCAGCTCTTAGCTTGGAAAGTTAAATTTTTTCTCTCTAATGTTTAAGGTAGTTTCTCCCCCTGGTTGCACTTGCTGCGGTGTGGCAATGCCTGCTACCTCCGCTGGTGTAGCCAATTTACGCTAGGGCCTAGTGTCTGAGCTCTGTAAGTCCGCTCCCAAACGCCTAGGACTGACAGTCTTTGGATGCTTTGCCCTGGGGTGAAACAGGTGAGTGGGTCGTCAATTGCCCACTCATTCACCTTTTTCCGTTTCCAACGCTGCTGCTGGTGGTGGTGCCAGTATCTTTTGCCAGTTCGCTTCCTGGCTAGAGTCATGCCCAAAATGTCCCTAGTGGTAAGGGCAGTTTCTCCCCTCTGGCTGCGTCTGTTTGCGGTGTGGCAACGCCTGCTACCTCCGCCGGAGTGGCCAGCTTACGCTAGGGCCTTGTGTCTGAGCTCTGGAAGTCTGCTGCCAAACGTCTAAGACTGACAGTGTTTGGGTGCTTTGCCCTGGGGTGAAACAGGTGAGCGGGTCGCCAATTGCCCTCTCATTCGCCTTTCCAATTTTTCAATGCTGCTGGTGGTGGTGGTGGTGGTGGTGGTGCCAGCATCTCTTCTCTGCCAGTTCGCTTCCTGGCTAGAGTCATGCCCAAAATGTCCCTAATTGTAAGGGCAGTTTCTCCCCCCTGGCTGCCTCTGTCTGCGGTGTGGCAACGCCTGCTACCTCCGCCGGAGTGGCCAGCTTACGCTAGGGCCTTGTGTCTGAGCTCTGGAAGTCTGCTGCCAAACGTCTAAGACTGACAGTGTTTGGGTGCTTTGCCCTGGGGTGAAACAGGTGAGTGGGTCGCCAATTGCCCACTCATTCGCCTTTTCAATGCTGCTGCTGGTGGTGGTGCCAGCATCTCTTCTCTGCCAGTTCGCTTCCTGGCTAGTGTCATGCCTCAAATGTCCCTAATTGTAAGGGCAGTTTCTCCCCCCTGGCTGCCTCTGTCTGCGGTGTGGCAACGCCTGCTACCTCCGCCGGAGTGGCCAGCTTACGCTAGGGCCTTGTGTCTGAGCTCTGGAAGTCTGCTGCCAAACGTCTAAGACTGACAGTGTTTGGGTGCTTTGCCCTGGGGTGAAACAGGTGAGCGGGTCGCCAATTGCCCTCTCATTCGCCTTTCCAATTTTTCAATGCTGCTGGTGGTGGTGGTGGTGGTGGTGGTGCCAGCATCTCTTCTCTGCCAGTTCGCTTCCTGGCTAGAGTCATGCCCAAAATGTCCCTAATTGTAAGGGCAGTTTCTCCCCCCTGGCTGCCTCTGTCTGCGGTGTGGCAACGCCTGCTACCTCCGCCGGAGTGGCCAGCTTACGCTAGGGCCTTGTGTCTGAGCTCTGGAAGTCTGCTGCCAAACGTCTAAGACTGACAGTGTTTGGGTGCTTTGCCCTGGGGTGAAACAGGTGAGTGGGTCGCCAATTGCCCACTCATTCGCCTTTTCAATGCTGCTGCTGGTGGTGGTGCCAGCATCTCTTCTCTGCCAGTTCGCTTCCTGGCTAGAGTCATGCCCAAAATGTCCCTAATGGTAAGGGCAGTTTCTCCCCCCTGGCTGCCTCTGTTTGCGGTGTGGCAACGCCTGCTACCTCCGCCGGAGTGGCCAGCTTACGCTAGGGCCTTGTGTCTGAGCTCTGGAAGTCTGCTGCCAAACGTCTAAGACTGACAGTGTTTGGGTGCTTTGCCCTGGGGTGAAACAGGTGAGCGGGTCGCCAATTGCCCACTCATTTGCCTTTCCCATTTCCTTTTCCATTTCATTATTTTCCTTCTGATACACAACCAACCAAACATAACACACACAATAACACATATAACACATATAACACACAGTGACATCACACATAACACACATACACACACACTTACAATGCACAAAACACAAGGACCTTTTCCTTGTTATTTGCCCTGGCCTTCACTCACTAATAGCATTACATTAACACTATAACTCACACTTCACCCTATAACATTTTTCCATCCACATACCTGCCAACAGACCCAACTTTTTCAGGGACAGTCCTGCTTTTTTCCAGTCCTGTCCCATCTAATTTAGCTAAACTAGGTATGCAAAATGCAAATACACATAGGTAGTTATAGCTCGGTAGGTAACGCTACTATAAACATTTAATAAATATAATCAAGTACTAAATAATAAATCTAACTTTAAAATACATTTAAATAAACCCCTATTTTTTTTTAAAAAAAAACATTAAAATTTAATTATTATTATTTAGACATAATCCATCTTTAACCAAACCAGTGCACTGCTACTAATCTTAAACATAACCGTACATTAACCCTAAGCTATTTTTTAGTTCTTGTCCAACATTTTTCCATCAGCATACCTGCCAACACACCCAAGATTTTGGTGGACAGTCCTGCTATTTTCCAGTCCTGTCCAATAAGTAAGTTGGGTTGTTGCAAAGTATGCCATTGTAAATAGGTAGCAAATGTTAGGCATGTAAAGTGGTCCAAAATCAATTTAAAAATGTAAAATATTCCCTATTCTTTTATTAAACATCTATGGACAGTACACCTCGGTATGTGTGTGCAACTCTATTGGTCGTTTCGGCAGGGGGCTCGCCTGCCATCAACGAATGAAGTGCATTCTGCAGTTCTGCAATTCACTCGTTGATGCCAGACCAGCCCCCTGCCGAAACGACCAATAGAGCTGCACACACGTACCTTCACGGCAGCTGCTGCTGCTGTGATGTGTTATTAACCCCGTATTAACCCCTGCTAGGCAACCAGGAGGAAAACGAAGATTAAACGAGCACGAAGAATGTCCGCGAATATTCGCCCGAAGAGAAGACAGGAACGGGCGAATATTCGCGGAATACGAAGATTTTTTTTTCCCCGAAGACGAGCACGAAGACGAACACGAAGAGCCCCCTGGTGCCCAAGTCTAGTGATTAGTCTGGAGCCAATGTGTAATCCCTTGCCGTTATGTTATGTTATGTTAACTGTGTCAACCATTTCCTGTATATGTCAATTTGTCCTCCCCTGGAAAAGTGGCTGTATTAACCGAGCCCAGTCCCAATAAAGTGTTCTCTTGCATCTTGTCTATAATAAGACAGACTTGGGTAACTAAGCGAGTAGTAGTAGTAGGTCATCACAATGCTTTCAAACGGAAGAGCTCAGTAACGACTTTAATGTTTTTTTTTAAAGCTAAATTAACTGCAAAGTAAGATACATGGTTGAATATAATTGATTTCTAACAAGTGTTATGCACTAGAGGCAATTTTAATGACATTATACTGTGATTAGCATTATTCTAATGAGAAGGGAAAATGCAAAATTCACGACACCTTTTGTAGGCGGTCACACACTGTTAGACTGAAAGGTGGGGCTTGAAGATAAAACTACATATCATTTAAGAAATACAACTTAAAAGTGAATTCAAATACAGATACATCTTGAAAATTGAAAAATTTTTTACATATACATTTCTTTAACCTTGATACATAGGGGTTTTTTTTATGTGATTTGGGTTTTACATTTGTTGTTTACTACCATCATGGGACTAAAGGGATACATTCAAATTTAAACTCTGGTAGCTAAAGTAAAATTCTGCTAAAAACCGCACTGATGTTATGACAATTTTTTTTTGCATAATACGTGTCATCGGTATGATTGGTGGTGGGACACTATCGGAATGAAAAGCCCTCGGTCTTAATTCACAAGGATCCAGAATACATATATGCCTGCACTTGATTTTTATGGCGTGTTTGCCATGTGTGAATTGTTTATATAGTGCTGTATTTGGAGGGTATGTTGTGTAGGATATGATACTCTACTTCTTATGCCTTGAGGGCCAAGATCTTGTCTAAACATCTGCCACAAAATTTATCTTTTTAAATTATGGATTGTGGGAGTGCCGTTATATCCTTGTAATTTTATGACAATTTCTGAAAAAAAAAAAGAGATAATAATAGCACCTTCATGGGGGCTTTAAATAAATGTGCTTCAACATGGCCCTAAGCATTGTAAACTTATAGAACATGCTATTAGAAAGATGCGGAAATCCAACTACTAAGATTTAGATCATTTCTGGTGGCAATTTTTATTATAACATTATCAAAATCATTAGTTGTGAACAATGTGTTTCCTAGAAGTCTTCTGGGGGTGAGAGGAATCTGTTGCCCTTCCATGTCCTAGGCCCTTTTCCTCGGTCTGTAGGACTTTAACTTATCATAGAGTTCCATGGGTTGCAGAGAGTTATGGAAGTATTCTTTTTTTTTTTCATCTTGTTTGGTGAGCTCACAAGCATACATGGAAGGACTTATCCTAGACCTGCGACTGGTTTACATATTCTCATGAGAAACCTGTGTCTTCTAGTAGATTGTGACTCTTCCTGAAATCTTTTTTTGTAAGTACTGGGTATTAAACAACCACTTTGTTTATATTTAAGTTACTGTGGCTTTCGTGTCTAATGACAAATACCTACCCGACTTTTTTGAGACAGTCCCTTTTTTTCGGTCCTGTCAAATTCGGCTCTGTTTATGCATTACACTGTGCCCAGGCAGCATTGCATACAAGTGGTGTAGGTGTGAGCGACACACAGAGCTCAAACTATGGTAAATGAGCTCCAGACCCCCTGGGACAAGTATGCAAATATGTCTGTATTTGTATAATTAAATAGCTTTGATGTGGGATGACCATACCTGGGAACTCTCCGGGTTTGACCCGGAGATTACTGGGTGAAGCACCGGTTCTCCGGGTCGAGACCCAAATCCTCCGGGCCGCGGGAGCCGCCCATTTTCCCTTTAAAAGGGGGTGTTTCCCGCTGCCGGCAGTCCTGGCCGCGTCCCACAAGGGAAGTCTTAGGGTAGTTCAAGCCCAGACGTTCCCAGGTATGGGGATGACCATGAAAATGATATATAAGCTGACGTTTATAGCACTAGAACCCTCCACCTTGGTACAAAGGGGTTATGAAACAACGTCCTGAAAAACAAAATAAAAATAAAAGCTACATTCTATGACTGCCTTAAAAAAATAGAATAAATATGTGTATATATTTGTTACCTGGTAACTACTGCCAGCTCAGCTGCTCTGCTATATAATTCTCTATATCATTTCTTTTTACGGTCATCCAGGCATTTAATGTGCATCATCTAACACTGGTGGAAACACTTATTAATTTTTTTTATCTTTGGAGCTATATTATCTGGAAAACAACTCCGGTAATATTGCCCTCTTTAAGAGTTTATTGAGAATTGTACCATCTTGTAATCTAATAAAACGCAAAGCATGTATTAACCTTACGAAAATGCTGCATCCAATATGAGCAACGAATAGAACGCCCGCTTCTGGAAGAACTGCTACCCATCAAGACGCCTTTTCTATAGCCTTGAACAAGACCATCTAAACAGACATTTTATATTACAGCTCACTTTTTGTTTTTGTATCTAAAGATCACAAACACGCATGCCTCTAAATACACATATTTACCGCAATTTAACAAGAAGTGTGCATTTATGAATTCAAATTCCCTTCTAACTGAGGACTGTGTATCGCACAGGAGACAGTGCAGGCGCTGGTAACTTTCTCTGCCTTTATTCAGCCTTAAGTGATAACTAGCAAAGGCATTCATGTGTGTGTCTATGTACCTTCTCATGTAACACAGATACACGCCTATAATATGATGTACCTACACCAGACCTTCTGCATACTTCTGCAGCTTATTGTATTACACCTCCAGCAACCACATACTAAAAGAGCTAAAAAAGCTATGCATGTCCCTTGTCGACAGTATATAGGGGGGCACACAAGATACCACAGTCAAACTGGGGGGGCATTAATAATTTCCACCATTAAATCATACCACTGAAGAAACATATACATATATATACATATATATATATATAGCCAAAAGTAATGTGCTATGGAATGATACTTTTATTATTGGACAATACAATACTTGATCATTCAACATGGGAAGCCTGAAGCCACAATTTAGTACGACTAATCCTTGAAATCCTTTTAACAACACAATACCTTAACTTTTGCACTAAATGATTTCAGGGCCTAATATTAGATCCTGCTGCTGATATATATATATATTAGCCCCTGCTGCCCATATATATTAATATTAGCCCCAGTTGCCGATATATATTAATATTAGTCCCTGCTGCCGATATATATATGTATATATATATATATATAAATATATATATAAATATTAGACCCTGCTGCCGATAGCAGGTATAGATCAACACATTAACACACAAACCCAGCTTTGCATGTATAGATCAATTGCAATTCACTTGTGATCTCAGCACTGAAGGTATATATCAAATAAACAGAATCAGACATACAAATCCTGTATTTGCAGGTATACAATAATAATATATGAAACGTAGCATCGCAGGTATAGATCAAATAAATACATGGAAACAGCATTGCAGGTATTAATCAACTGAACAAGACATACAAACACTGTATTTGCAGGTATACATAAATAATGTATGGAAACATAGCATAGCAGATATGGATCTACAGAAGAACACAGAAACCCAGCTTTGCAGGTACAGATCAATTGGAATTCACATAGAAACACAGCATTAAAGGTATATTTAAAACCCCCTAAATTACAGGCATAGATCACAGGTTGCACACCCCAAAGCAAGCCCTGGCGTCCCCATTGCCCACATAGAACCTGACCAGCACCCAGATAACACACATTAGATTTGCCATCTTTGTCCCATATACACCCGGGCTGTGCCATCTCGGGGTCCAAGGCTCAAACATCCTGCTAGTGCCATCTTTGCCCTTCCACAATTATACATCTATGATACACACAAACACATTAACTCATGCTCTCCCTCATTCAGACAATTCATCCATTTAAAGAAACTACGCCCCTTGGAGCTTCAAATAAGGGGCTACATGTGATTCTAGGACAAAAGTTGAGTGCACAAATAATGATGGAATATATCGTTTTTCACTCGCAGAAGCACACACCATACTTTCCATACATTCACTCACAGAAGCACACACCATTCTTTCCCCTTACAATCCCAAAGAAATGATGGTAAAGGGAGAAAAAAAAATCACTTTTACAGGAAAAAAAAGGTTTGCAGTAAAAATGCAAGGCGCTCCAGGGATGATATGGTTACTCACGTACCGCACAGGCTAACTGGCTGATTTTAATAATATTTGCAGTTCATCAGGATTTCAAAAATTGCCTCCCTCTACTGTTGGCTAAATTTAACCCCATGATCAAAGGGATCATGGGATTAAAAATTAGTATCGGCCGTTTTTAAAAAGGGAATGTGACTTTTTATAGCTATATGATCGCTGTGGTAACATTGGCTACCACAGTGATCATTTAGCTAGAATACTTAAACTTTTTTTTTTTTTTTTTTTAAAGTTTAACTACTTTATGTTTAAATCATTTTTTTTACTTTTTTTTTAACATAATTTTTTTAAATTATTTTTTTACAAGCTATATACCGTTGGAAAGGTGAGATAATTAGCTTTCCAACGGTATATGTTGGGGGTCTGTAGCTGCTTAGATGCCTGAGACAATTGTCAGTTGTTAATAAAGTTGCGCGGTGACGTCATCGCGTCATTGCGCGAGACGTCACCGGCCGGATCGGGTGGCCCCGGTGATGCCCTTCAGTGTGAGGGGCAGATCGCTGGGGTAGGTGGTGATGGGGGTCCACAGACCTCCATCAAGGTAAGATAGTGCTAGCGACGGCATGGTGCCGTCGTTAGCACCTGACTGGGACTGCTAGCGACGGCACCATGCCATCGTTAGCAGTCAAGGTCTGTCCTGGGTGGTTACAAATTCGGCGGGGGGCAACAGGGGGGGGCAAGGAATATCCTAGGGGGGGAATTGCCCCCCTGTAGCGACGCCACTGCTTGTCGCAAAGCTAAATATTTAAATAGCTACAAAATATCTGAAAATGTTTCGCCCCTCCTCTTATGGGGGACACCTCTCTTGAGCCGAAAGCCTCCTGGGAGCTCTTGAGTAAATCTGCAGAACCTTCAGAGTGGCAAGCGCAGATATCTGGGAGAAGTAAATAATTCAGACACACACAAGGTGTTCGTTCTCAGTCACTTCTCACTTTATCCATTGTTGCGAGCGGGTTTAAATACTATTTCAGGTAGACTGTTACAAAACCATTCGCAAAGAAAAATAAAAGTAACACTCAGCATATAGTGGGTACAACTAATCCACATCAAACATAGACTAAGGTAAAAAGTTCTTATTTACACAAGAGTAAATATCTTCCTAGCATCCAGACAGGTAAACATATGTTATCTTGTTACTTAAGGATGAGAAAGAAATCATTAACAAGACTTGTCTACGTTGGCAAAAGTGTCTACAACAACATGTATATTTAATACAAAATGGTGTTCATTTAAATTTCATATTTACAATATCTTATGTATTCATAAAAATATATATTATTCACCGACATCCACTTTCACTGCTCTCAACCAGGTCTTACATGACACATTGCATCAAGGAGGAGGCCTTAAAGCAGACCAATAATAGCTTGGTAAAATGTATGTAACAAATGAAAACATGCAATGCATTTAACCCCTTAAGGACAATGGGCGGTCCCTAAACCCATTGAAAACAATGCATTTTGAGCCCGTACATGTATGGGCTTTGTCATTAAGGGGTTAAAAACCTCCTAATGTTTACGTGATGTGGTACCTGCTGCCCCCCATGTTATCTGAACATTAAATGTTGTCTCCTAAGAGGAAAAGGGTTCAAATACTTTACCTTGATCTTATCTTTCTTTGTATCCTATATTGCAAAAACCTTCAGAGCTGTAGCCTGGGCAGCAGCAAAGGAAAGGTCTGATTATTAAAAGTAAAAAGAATAAAGCCTATGAATCAAGAACAATATAAACAATTTGCAATTTAAAGAAGATGCTATTTACCAGTCCATTGTTAGTCCATTCATTTAATGAAGAATATTTTTCAACTCAAGTCCACTGCTGTGTTTAGAATAATACTTGGAAAACTGCTCACGGTCTCCATGGAATCATTATGATAATAGCAAGAAACCCATGTATATGCATTTATTTTCATACCGTAATTTGAAAGAACTCATCAGGGAGCATACTTATCTATAAAATGAAGTTTTTTGCAATCTCCGATACCCTTCAAAGGCTGGAAGATCTCAATTACCAAAGTCAAATATGTATATTGCAACTGATGCTTTAAAAAACAAAAGAAGCCCTATGCTATACCGAGATTTATTAGAGCAGAAAACTACATTAGATGTCCTCACCAGAATAATTACAAAAGTCATCATTATAAGAGCTAGCTTTATTATCTGCTTCCAATGTGGGCACATAATGACTACCTGGAAAGAAGCTTGAATGCAGGCCTTGGGTTTTTCCCATGAGTGTTTCCTTTGGGTGGAAATTCTCCTTTCACCCAAGTTTTAGAAATGGGTGAATAGTTTGTCCATAAGATATTAAATACTTAAGGACCTGTAGCAGCATGAACTCTATTATATCTAATACAACCTGTGCCATGCTCCATTTAGTCCCATCAAGCTGTTTTATCTTCTCCGGTAGGCATGTAGGAGAAAGGGTTGTCCTCTACATACGCTAACAGGTATAATCTGAGGAATCAGCAGCCTGTTATATTAAATTCGCATGTACTAATAAGATTTAAGGTTTTCGCGGCAGAAGGAAACAGGTGGGCTTCACGGATCAACTGGTTTGTAACTGGTCTTAGCGTTTCTGTACAGTGCAGTAAATTATCAGTTGCATTTTTTGTGCATTATATAAAAAGCCAAGGTATATCAAACTATTGCCCGGCAGGTGTAGACAAAGGGTATGCAGACCCCGGCATCTGTACTGAGGCTTGTGTTGGTGCCTGTGGGGCATGTAGTTAACTATCCATCCCATAGCCTGGATAAGCCTAACTCTTCCCACCGCAGTGGCAACAATAGATGTCAGTATGATGTACAATCCATTCAACTATTTTAACATCCAAACCCATACTCTGCAATTAATTTATGAGTCTTCTATGGGGGACGATATCAAATGACTATGCTATATCTGTTGATAAATTGTATTTTACATGATATTGGGTCATTGCGATTCTACCGTATCCAGGACTAACAATGTAAGTCATTCATTTTAATCGAGGGACATTTCTTTTCTGAAAGTACTTTGAATAATGACGGAGCTCCGCTGATTTTGTGTAGCCACGTTATGAAGGCATACAATACAGACGGAGTATCAGGAAGGCCGTGTTAGTGCCATTAACTAGAAAAGGCTATCCATTAGCATCTTCATCAAATGTTACAGATGCTTTTCAGATTCCTCAGGCTGATAAAGTGTCAATTCTGAGCAAAACAAAAGGGGAACAACCCAAAATAGCACCACATTATATTAAGTACCTTTTACCTCAACGTTTCAAGCACAGATCCAACACGCACATATCCGAGGCATGTTTGGTTAAATTTGATATTACTGACATAAACATATTTCTTGAATATTTTCATTAATTCCCTAGGCCTTTTTATACTACTTGTGATCACCGTTAAGCAACAGAGGGGTGCACAATGTGTTGGGTAGCCTAAAGCCTACTTGCTAACTATCCTGAGTCTGTTGGGGTATTCCTGACAGCAGGCCAATGTCTTGTTGGGCAGCTGTGCTGTCCTACCTCCGGACTCCAAAAATATTTTTTCAGCTGTAGCTTCAATATGGCTTTGAAACATCTTTTAAAAAAAAAATAAAAAAAACAATTAAAAAAAATTTTAAATTTGTTTCTTTATAACTTTTCTTTTCCTTGGAGGATGTCCGAAATAATGCTAAAACGATGCTAAAAAGTAGAATTTCAATAGCTATTGAAATTAAACTTTTGAACACCAGAGGGATGGGTAGTGCAGATCTTGCCTCTTGAGAATAGTTAAATGCAAATTGTTCTAGGTCAGCTCAAATAGGACAATGCAGAATGTATCAGGCTAATTTCATCTTGCCCATTAAACTTAGATTACTTTGATTGATTGCATCTTTCTATTATGAGCCAACAAATCAATTATTTGCATGAGAAAGTCATGAAAGACAGAAATAATTTTACCATTTCTCATCGTGGTAGAACACAGGTCAGCTTGGGTACTTAAAAAATTGTTGTCATTTAAAAACCATTGGGAGGGAGAAGAATATGTCTATGAAGTGGAACAACTACATTTTAATATCTCACTGAATGCAAAGTATTTATTTCTAGAATAATCTCTGGGGCTGCCTCAAATTACGGTAATCTGTGGTCACTAATCACCTCCATTATGTAACAGTATCCTTACTTTTTCTCTTCACTTCCAGATAATCTTCCCGAAGCCAATAAGGAGGAGGTATGGTATAGTTTAGGAATGAAACATTTACTGAAATGGCCAGAAGACAAAATGTGCCCCACTCGAGTGATTTATGCATGTGAAATATATGATACTTCTAGCTGTTAAAAGGAATCATCTGTCTCATAGAAGCTGAGCTACCATTAAACCGAAGCATTTAACACTCCAAGAGGAGAATGTTTGGTGTCCAAATAACTTCAGGTTCTAAAGTCTGATTGAATAACCCAGATAACAGGATATCTATAACAGGACTCTCGTTATATCTAATGGGGCCTGAGGCAGGCTTCCCAACATGTAGCACCCCCTTACCCGAGTGCAAGGTGAAGAGCTTTAAAACCTCCAGCATAGAGCTGCCCAAAAACATTCCATCATTCATGGTTTTCATGCCATCTGCTGCTTGGCACCAGGACATGACATCATATCTTTTTGCTCTCTGTAGTAGCGGATGATGTTGCCATAATGGAAAAACTGCTTGCGGAGAGGTCTCTGCCGGCCGGCATACCCGTGATATGTTTTTATACTCTTTCAGTGTGCCTTTCAGTGTAGCCTCCATCTAGACCCAATCTGATTCTGGAGCAGCAGTATCTGTAACTATTAGCAACCGGCTCTTTGTGAATTTGCCCAATGTGCCAGATTGTCAATCCAAACCTGGATACTATAAACACACACACACACACAAAAAAAAAAAATCCTGTACATCAAAAAGATATCTTAATTTCACAGGTGCATTACATAATGAAAGCACATTTACCACAGAAGACTAAGCCATCTACTACTTTGCCCCATCACCCTCAACTCTTTCTTCTGTAGCATGTCCTGCAGTGTCCAGACAGCAGAAGCAGGGAAACTTGGCAAAGTTGTAACTTGGCTCACTCATTAAGAGTAACACTCATCATTTATAAAGAGTAACAACTTCAAGCATTATCTGGTTTTCCAAAAAATAGAAAAAGGAAAAAAAAACAAGATGTGATTCTTGAGATGTTTCCACGCTAAATCAAGATGGCTACTTATAACCAGCATTTTGCTGTACTTCTAATGTAAATACTGTAAATCAACTATTGAAAATACTAGATAAAACATTATATTTCCACACTTAAACCTACACAAAAAGTATAGTGTGTTCATTCCAGCAAGAGAAATGCATTTACTGGGAATGGCAACTTCTCCCCAACACTATCCAAGTATCTGTGCTTTCAAGTTGAGTTCCTATTGAAACAAACACAGATTCAACTCAAAAAAACTGACAGCAGGTGGGAGATGCTTAGTGAATGACGATGTGAATTAGCAGTTCCACGTGAGATACCTCTGAGCCTTCCATAATTTGCTATACTCAGGGTTATTGATAGACTGTAACACTTAAAGGTATTTGCTAAGTATTTCTTGGGGTTTTTTTTTGTATTTATATTTAATTATGCTAAACGCATATTATTCCTATGCATTTGTATGTATTGTAAATTAAATAAGTTTGTTTTGAGTTTCCTTTATATTAATGAGAGGTCATAGACTCAGAGAAGTCTAGTGAGAACCAGTGGATATTTCAGTATAATTCCTTTTGCCACATTTAATATTTTTGGGAGTTAGACTGAAACTCCTGCATGTACAGTGATTTCAAACTATGTTTGGTCTCCCCAAACTGCTAGAAGCCATAAAATACATAAAGTATTAAACATATTGCCAACTATTAAGGATATTAATTAAAACCAAGTGAATCAGTCTTTGTCATGAGCGAATGATGAAACATTCAAACCGTGCAGCTAGAGCGCATACACCATTTACAGTTCTAAAGACTGTATACATGTTGCATTATATGAATGTGACCATTCTAAACGTTTCTATGAGTCCATGGTTAATTAAGATCACGACTGACTTGTATTTTTTTTAAGAATGATAGGAAAGCAGAAGCTAAATTGACACTATTTTTTTCCAGTTTGTTGAGACTTAACACCAAATCCCAGTAAACCTCACATTGCACATGACTAAGCTTTTTTTTCTCCAAAATTGAATCATTGCTCATGCACACGAGCCTGATCTCCAGTTAAATATCAGTACCTAGTAGATAGCAGAGAGCCACTGCTACCCAGAATGAGGTGGTCCTTCCAGCAGACTGTTTGCCAGCAGTGATTCTGCAATGGAAGGCAGCAACTTACTTTGAGTCTAAGGAGCCTTTTTAACTCTTTCCCCTCCCATGTGCCTTCCTGCGCCTATATAAACAGTTGGTACCCATTACCCTTCTGTCTTGCTACCTGCCCCTGCTTGGACTGCTCTAACATGTTTGGCTACACAGTGATCCTGCCTAAACCCATCCAGACGGGCTCCTGACTTGCTATTTGATTCTGCTTTGGATTGTCCTATTGTGTATGACCTTGGCATGCATTGTCTATATTGCTTAACCTCTAATGAGACAGACAATTCTCACACTGTCCTGACCAAAATCACTACAATTGCCAACTATGTGGCTAAATCTAGCTTACAACCCATAATAATTAAAAGATCTAGAATGAACTGCCCTATGTCAATGTAAACCGACTACTACCCTTTAAGGGGTTGGGGACCCTGAGCATTCACAGAACGTCTGGAACATGGGTAGCCAACAGGTAAATTGTCAGTTGAAAAGTCTATATTAATAGACCGTGCTCATATTGAACAATAAATGGGAAAAATTACCATAGCAACTGATAGAATGTCCCATTTGGGGCTTTGCCTGAGAATTTTGTTTGTATTGTTGTATATTTTAATGCATTTTTAATTTCTTTAGGTACTGGATGCCTCATTGTACTCTCTACTGTACAAGCATTGGTTAAATACTCAATTATGATGAAGCATCAAAGAACACTGATACCCAAGCACCTTGCTGAGGCAGAGTCATATTTGTAACTATGGCATTTCTCTTAAACATGTAATTTTTGTTAGTGTTCGCTATTTTTTCACGCTACTGGGTTTGAACAGGAAATTAATGTTCTTATCTATTAAAAATGCCATATCTACTGTAATGTTGCTGGTATTATTATTATGGAGAAAAATATTATTAAACTCAATTCATCACTGTAAGGATTTTGGATCTGGTTTAATCTGAATGGAAACTGTTGTCATTGAAGAGGAGAATGTATTTTTTTTAAAACCAGTGATTTATAAATTAAACCTGAGTTTGCATGCATAGGTCCTTCTTCTTCATAAATTCAATGTCATTACATTTCTACATTAAATATTTTACTTTTTAACATATTCCAAAGTTCAATGACCTACGTTCCTAGTTAATGTAAATTGTTATTGGTTTTAAAGCACATAATGAATTAGCTTGCCAATGCCATGGACTTACCCAAGCAGTAATTACTTCAAAGACATGCAAGGGAATAAAGTACATTTATCATTGTATTTCCCTGATACCTGGGTTTTAGAAAAATACTAATTAGATGTTGCAAATTACACAATAAAAGGTCAGGTCCTTGGACGTTAATGAAGTTTTATGCTGATTCAATAAAGTAACCAGGATTTAACAGTAATTTACTGCATAGTTATCATACTTTTAGTAACAAACTCTACTTAGATGGTGCAAATTCATTACTAAAGGAATTATGTGTCTGTTGTACCAGATTGAGTTTCATAACCACATGGATAAACCACAGATGTAGAGTTAATAGGAGACTTTACATTAATGTCAACTGAGTGGCAAGACATGAGGTGCGTAGGCCAACTCAACTGGGCCGAGTACAAGTAGGTCCAGAGCTGCAATAGAAAATATAGGATATGATATTAAAGAGTCAGGTTTGAAAAATTCATATTGAAAACTGCCACTTAATATCTAAAGAGGAAGGTAAATATTTGACATATGTCACTCAACAAACATAAGTAGTACAAGATGTACCTGTATGGATAATGTGCATGCTGAGCAGGACCCCACCATGGTTAAATGTAACATATTTTAGTATAAGTGTGTATGGGCTTATATCATGCACCTCACTATTACATTGTGAACGATTTAGAGAATTAGTCATAGAAAACAAGGCATCCCTCATCATCTCCCTATAAAGGTCATATTATTAATAATACCAAAGGCCACTCTCATGAGCGTAGCTGTGCCATTCAATTCTACTTCTCCGAACAGCATTAGGAGAATTCTTCTTATATAGGAATTTAGTAGAGATAGTATTCTTTGTTGTTTTTAATATAATTGTGTGATGAAAATAGAACTGACTAGTATGTATTTGAGGAGCAAGGAATAAAGGTTATGTTTTATTGTACATAGTTCAATTTCAATGCATCGAGCATAGCTATCATTGCCCTTTGTATTTACATAAAGAGATCTGACACATATTCAGACATTAACCGCGATGTAACTCTATGATAAATACTGTATGTGTGCTACTTGAATAGGTCTCTGTAGTTTCTCACGTAGGGGGCATAAACTTGTGGGGACCTCGACAGCTTCAATGGTGGAGCCAATTATGTTTTGATTCTAATAGCAATGATTTCAAATACAATATAGATCAAAGATGTAGCACTTGTTAATCAGCTCCATGATATATTTGTCATTGTAGTTGTTCTTCTGTCTTGATAACAATGATTTACGTTTTGTGACTAAAAAGAATGATGAGGAAATAATGAATTTCTCAATTAATTAAATGTTACCCTTTTCAAAATGTACACCAAAGTAGACGTCGGAACAAATGTTTCTTTATACAACCCTGTCGGTATTTGAAATGTCACAGACAAGACCTTATAAACGAGAACTCAAATTTCATTTTTATAACATTGTATTTATTTTTGTTGAGACCTTAGGGAGCCAGAAATGTGAAGCATTTCCACGGATCTACAGACCTCTAAATGGTTATGTCAGTTCAATATGTATAGCTAATTCAGAAAAGCGACCATTTCTAGCTCAAAAAACTGTACAAAGTGGCTTAATTGTTACCGATATAGTAAAAAATTTAACTGGGTGCTATAAACACTGTATTGAATCACTAAATAAAAGAGAAAAAAATCTCTAGTTATCTTAACCATACTGTGCACAATAATACCTCATACAACACCCCTAAAACAAGGATGACAATAGAAATTATCCTGAAATAAGTAAATAATAAGTAAGTTAATTATCCTAAATAATAAAAATAATAATAACAATTACAAAACTATTCTAATAAGTACAACCTTTGTATAAAAATCTGCAAATTCAAGAAGGAGATATTTACTTAGTATTCCCAGTGTGATTACAGTCAGAGCCGGCCTTAAGTGTTCTGGCGCCCTGTGCGGACTACTCCTCTGGCGCCCCCCATCCCCAAAAAAAGAAAGGAAAAAAATCTCCCCCCCTCTGCCCCTTCTCACTATCTACCCCCCTCTGCCCCATTCTCACTTCAAGTCCATGGTTTGCCCATATGTTTGTCTCTAGATCTCTACCACCCTTTAAAGAATGCCGTAGAGTACAAATATTCCAATACAGTGGTCCCTAAACTTTTTTGTCTACTTTAGAAAGGGGTTTATCCAAGAGCCATCATCACCATACTCTGGGACAGTTTTGTCATAAGAGAATAATGAAGGGAATTAAATTTGGAACACATCAGTCAGGGGGTTTAGAAGAGGGAACCTCTGAAATGATTATCCCTATGTACAGTGTCTTTGGATATGTACATACTGTTCTAGAATTCAATAAAAGTTGCATTATGTGAATGTGCCCATTTCGAAGATACTAGTGGTTTCTACTATTAATCGAGGATTACTTGTTCTGGTATAAAACTAGGAAAAGGTTACAACAGAACTATAGCTGACCCCATTCTGTGCCAATCTGTCAGGACAGAACGTGGCTGTGATTTCACACCATATCCCAGCGAAACACAATTTGTACCGATGCAAAGCTTGTTTCCTCGAGAAGCAGTCTTTGCTTATGCGCAGGATGCATCGTGCTTCTGCCAATTGCCAACTATGCAGAAAAGCTAGAGTGCAGAACCCCAAATAACCAAGATTTCAAGGTAACTGCCCTCTGTTCATGGATAGTGACTTCTATCTTTCACCGCATAGTCGCTATGAATTTAGAGCCAATGCTGGAATACCTAAAAGTGTTAAATATTTGCTCAGTGCTTTAAATGTACGAGTATGCAAATATTAACCTCATTGTACATAGTCTTATATTGGTATTTGCATTTTAGGGTGTTTTTATGAGCAGCTCTAAATAGGTAAATATGTGTGCTTATTTAGCTTAATACGCAGATAGCGCAGGCAGTAACTGGGAGTCTGGGAACCACCGTTCCGTTCCACGTACAGCATAGGCTTTGTTTTAAATGGATATGTTGTGGGTATACAGTAGGTGTACTTATAAAATATATACTACCGTTCAAAAGTTTGTGGTCACAAGAAACTTTGTAGCTGTAACATAATTGGGTTTTTGTATGATCAATTAGCCTTTTAGACTTAAACTTGGATTAAAGAACACAGCATGCTGCTGGAACCCAGAAGTGATGGGAGTGATAAAGGGCCTCTGGACGCTAAGAAGATATTCCATAAAAAATCAGTCATTTCAAGCTACAATAATTATTTACAACATTAACAACGTCTACACTGTATTTCTAATCCATTTCATGTTATTTCAATGGACAAAATTAGCTATTCCTTTAAAAAAATAAAAAAAAATTCTATGTGACCCCAAACGTTTGAACAGTTGTGTAACGTATATGTATCTCCACGTTTGAAAATATGTTATTACTGCTTTACATCATCTGGATGTAAACCAATAAAGTAATACTGGCCACAAACAGCATTTTTTTCAGTCTGACAATATACTTCCACGATGATAAAGTTATGATGCGGGTGTGCATACTATTCCACGAGTCACATGAAGTGCTGGGGCATCACAAGAGCGCAGCATGACTTCAATAGCCAAACAATAGAGTCATAAACATTGTGAGCAATATGACCCCGCAGTACTGACCACATGTTATACCACGGGAGCAGTCACGGTTTATTAGTGCAATGCGATATCCATCCATAGTTCACTATGTTGTGATAAAGGGTAAATTGGAAAACATTCTCATAGCATTATTATTGACACGTCAGTTTTTGGTGTATACTTGTTCATTTTGTCTATATTGTAAGATTGTGAGTCGGCTCTCTTTACCTAATGTGTTGTATGTATTGTATATATTGTAATTGCGTAAATCACGGGTGCTATGAATCTGGGGTTTGAGAAAAGCAAGACAACCACTCATAAAATAACTGTCCCTCGATAAATTATACTTTTAATATGCTATTGGAAGCTGTGATATGTTATGGGGGTGTTATGGATTAGAGGGACGGTTTACTGTTTCTGACACTCCCACCAAAGGATAATGCATATGTAATTAATCTGTAAAGCAGCCAGGCAGTGTCATCATGCGGCCACCACTTTGTGCCGGGACCAGCAGGCCGCTGCGAGTTTGGCCCTGATGGTAAGTTTATCACATGCATGGAGAAATCTTTGCACATCTCCTGCATAGCAAATGGCTGGGGATGCAGATGCATATGAGGGTTCTGCAGAATTGCAAGGAGTATAACATTCAAATTTAAGGGACCACATTGTTCTCATAGAAACATGGAATTTGATTACAAATAAGAAAAATTCAGCCTATCTAGCCTACCCATTTTTCCTGATGTAAAAGTCCTAAGTCCTAATTTTGTGTCTATCCCATGCACATGCCCTATGGATGTCCAACACAAAGACTGCAATTTATTTTTTCTATGGGGACAGTGTCAATTGCCTTACTGAAATCTGAATTGATGATCACTGGAGCCCAAATGCTCCTACAGTAACCTCCTCTTACATACTAAATCCAGCACAGCCTCCTTCCTTGTTGGCTCCTTTTCCAACTATTTTAGACACTGTCCCTTTAAGGAATTTAGGATGTCTCTACTCCAGGCTGACCCTGCTGTTTGGTTTTTACAATCAACATCCAGGAAGCTAATGCCCCTGTAATGATAACCTCGCCTTTCCTTGACATCTTTTCCTTGACATGGTCGAGCTCCACTGTGTGTTACTAAGATCTAAAGTTACCCAAACTGTCTCTAGTTTCTCCCTATTACTTTGTATAAGATTGACTTTAAAGCTATATTTTTAATAGGGCCAACCCATCCTCCTTTTCTGCCATCTCTATCCTTTCGGTATAACATGTATACTGTAATGGCAACATTCCAATCATTTTGCTCATTGTAACAGGTCTTAGTCTATATATCTACATTATCACTTGTTACCAATGCAGTAGTGCCAGCAGTTGTACACATCACTCTCAAGAAATTTTTCAACCTATGTATCACCACAAGTTTAGCTATTTATGTACGTATGCTGATCCCACCATTTCTTTCCCAACTCCCCAAAGCTAAGCCCTGACCTGAACCTACAATAGCTACCCATTTAATGCTATCTTCACCCTCCTCATCACACACCCCATCAAATCTCATCCAGCTCTCTAACCATCTTCTCCACATTACAGAAGCCCCCTCATCACAGCTATAGAGTCTGTAGCTGACTGAAAAGTCTGCCAAATTGTCTTAAAACTCAAATCTCTCCTTCCTCCACCACTTTTGCAGCCACGCATTTACCTGAAGCTCCCGATGCCTTCTTGACATAGCACATAATACATAACCCCTATGTTTGTCACCTAGTGCCCTGAAAACTTTTTTAAAGACCAATAGATCATCACAAGCCTCTCCCAGCAATCTGTCCACCCGATTCGCAGCATGCAGAACCCAAGCACCCGGGAGACAGCAAAGTGTTCGGTATTCATGGTCTTGGCGACAGATTACCTTACCACCACAACCTGTCTTACCTTCCTAAGCCTTTTCTTCCCCATCTGTACTAAAGAGGCTACTAACCTGGCTGCTATGTAAATTAGCCTGCCTTAGTAATGCCAAATCCGAACTGATCTCCCTAAACCTATTACCCCTACTTCCCCTCTTCCAACGTACCCTTCTTTGTGCTCTAAATATTGTCTCCACCTCATCTCCACCCTCACCACCACTGACCCCAGACAGTGCTGGCTCAGTAAGGAGTAGGATCCTCTCCATGTTATCATTGTCCCTCGGTGTTGCTCACACTTCACACAACAAAACAGCCCCTGGGGCACTTGCTCCATGAGTGTATTCATTTAGCACGATGTGCACTGAGTGGCATCTCCCACCATGGTACTTTGGATAAAAGTCCAAGTGTTCAATTTATACTTTTTTAAAATGCTCGAGAAAGTCATATGATGTGCAAACCCCCCCCCCCCAATTATACACATTACTATAATAAATTGATCAGTTTGAGTTTATTACTAGATGTAATTTGCATTACTGAAATTTCTGAATTCTGAATTATGCCATAAACCCCTAATGATAAACTGTACTGTTCTCCTTTAATTATGTGCAACACAATACAGTTTTAGCAATTATGGCCACAATTATATGGAAATTCAGGGGAGGCTCGGAAAGTCATAAGAGGAAAAATAATCTCAATGATGACACAGTTAAAACAAATTGTTTTAATTTATCATTTAATGATGAGTTTATGTTTGTCGTGTGCACAGTGGCCTCGTTGGTGCCAATATCCATAACATAATCTTACCTAATGGCTAATTTTGCAGCAAAATAATGTTCAGCCAGCATATCATTCAAATCACTGGCTGAAACGGATTGTTAGTAAATCATTAACTCATCAGTATCAAGTACATAAAGACAAATAAAAAAAGTGATAGACTAATCGCTGGGGACAGTGATGGTGATGAGTTCAAATCTGAAAACAGAAGATTAGGACTCGTGAGAACCAGCATATTACAATATGTATTACATTGATTTCTTTAAGTAGATAACAAAGCTAATTAATAAAGTAGTGCCTCACCTCTACGCTGTTGTTTTTAATGAGTTGTATAACTGTACACTAATATTTTGGCTTGACTGACATGCTACATCAGATGTTTTCAGCCTACATACCAATATAAGGGTGGGTAGGTTCCCTATGTACCCACACAAAAAATAGATTTAAAAAAAAAAAAAAGTTTTATTGAAAAATTGGAAAATAGATACTGTCGATATCTGCTGCCCTGTATGATGCGTCAGGATGTTGACAATGAATTAATCTATGTCTACAAGCCTACAGTACTTAAAGGGACACTCGAGCCATGCCATGCATGGTGACTAATCATACCTGGGAGCTCTATGGCTCGGGATACGAGTAGAATGTCCCGATGACGTTGGCGAGCAGTTCAGCTGATTTTTAGGGGGAAAGTGGGCCGAAAGCGGGTCATACAGTCTAATTATGCTAACTGCCAAAAAAAAAGTTAGGGCAGCCAAATTTCCGCCCAACCACACATACATACTGTTTAATAGGACACATATCGAAAAATATCATGTATAATGCCAGTGATTTTTCTTTTATTGCAGTCTTGTAGTACATTTTCTTTATCCCCTTAAAGACAATAGGGGTTTTTACTCAAAGTATATCGTGGGACAATGGCTCTTTTAACATTTTTCAGTGTTGCTGTTTAGCTGTGATTTTTTTCTTTCTCATTTCATGCTCCCACACATATTTTATATTGTTTTTTTGAGGACAAACAGGGTTTTCTTTAGATACCATTAATTTTATCATATCATCTAATTTACTATAAAAAAATGATAAAATATGGGTATTTTTTGTTAAAAAATTATTTTTTCTCACTTTTTAAACAAAAAACTTTTACTCATCTGCAAAAACTAATGAAAAAAAACCTGCTAAAAAGATTCTACTATTTGTCCTGAGTTTAGAAATACCCAATGTTTTTATGTTTTTTTTGCTTTTTTCTGCACATTATGGGGCAATAAGTACAGGTAGCGTTTTGCTATTTTAAAACCATTTTTTCCAAATCTGGTAATTCTTCCCCCATGTGCCATTTCGGGTATCTTTGAAGCCGGCCAATGTAATTTACCTCATCAAATCATATATTTTTAAAAACTAGACACCCCAAGGTGTATTTTTTTCACACACATTGTGTATAAATTTATCGCTCCTGGTATATGTCCATGTGAAACAACACCCCAATATGTGTTCAGTAACATCTCCTGAGCGCAGTGATACACCACATGCATGGGTTTGTTGGATTATTTGGGAGGTAAAAGGCCACCTTTGTGAGGTGTGTATTTTTTTGCCATTAAGACATCTGATCCTACTGCCCCCATGTCCCATATTTGGGACATCTTTGAACCCGGCTAATTCAATTTACCCCATCAAATCATACATTTCATACAACTAGACACCCTATGGGCATTTAAAATGCCAATATTTTAACTCTTTCCATGCTGGAATTTTTGTGAAGATAAAGAATTGTAGGACTTGCAATTAAGTTAAAAACTTTTTTTTTTTTTTGGTGACAGTGGGGATTTTTACGTTACCATATTTTTTGCATTCAACCTGCAGGAGGAGCTCGAGAGTTCTTAAGAGGGTCTGGATAGACCCTCTGTGAACTCATTTTCTATTGTTAATGCCATCCTGTGAATGATGGCAACGGGGGTAGGGGGGTATCGGGGTATGGGGGTAGTGTTACGAGGCATGTCAAAAACACAGTTTATGCTTAGGAAGCGATTCCGATCGCTTCCTAATCTGTTTTAGCCCGACATTTTTCTTCCGGGGAGGGCTTTCACTTGTGAGGCTTCCGTGGATGCTGCAAAGCCGCCGATCGCAGCTATTTAACATGTACGGGCATTGTCGTTATCACGTTGCACGGCAACCCCGTACATGTACGTGGATTGTCGTTAAGGGGCCAAAAACAGTGAAGAGAAAAAGGTGTTTCGACCTTCAAATATAGCTATGCTTTATGTGGAGATAAATCTTGTAGCTCGCTAGAGTACGTCCTCTCCTGTAGAACTTTTCTTTTTTTCGATACGTTAATAAGCAAAAATATGAAAATAAAGTGCATGCTGTAATGTTCAGTACCTCCATAATTCGCTATACACATATATTAAACTTTTGTAGTCTATTTTGCAGAATTTATTTGGAAGCGTCAGTAAATATATTTAGTTATTCTTGTGCTTTTGTATTCCCTGTGTTTTTCAACCTGAGTTCTTTATAATGTTCAACAGTCATGCTTCATGATTGCAATCACTGGCTCTGGGCCTTAATTATTACTGAAAACATATGTTTTATTGATATGCCTGTTTTAGATCATGTGTGGCTCTTAAAGCCAGTGATTTAACTATTGCCTGTCATCTAAAGTGTTCCTCTGTGTACTCCTGATAATGCTGTTTATTCACTTAAGTGAGAGTTTGCATAGGACTTGTGGTTTTTTCTCGCCATCTTTATTGTGCATTGTGGAGGACAAATTGCTGTGAGCTTCTTATTAATGAAGATCAATCTGAGAATAAATCTCTACTCTGATTGCCATTGTAAAACTTTGCCCCCCTGTGAACTTCCAGTGGAAAACAAGGCTGGAAGTCCAGGAGTTTGCTGGAGGGTCAAAGTTCATTGCCGTCATTAACTCCCCAAACATTTTCCCATTGGTATCACTAACCATGATAGCATTTGTTAAGAGGTTTAATATCCCTTCAATTTGGAAAATTTAAAAAAAGGGTTTGGTGTTCCTTTGTTCCCCAATTTAATAACTAGGACAATGCCATTTTTGTTGGTATGCTGTTGGCTGATGGTTGTCCTGACATTTTTGGAGTATTATACCCATTCTAGACAGAGCATGCCTCCTATTGCCAGGTTTGTTACGGTGTTAAAATGTCTGTCGCCAAGGGCATATCCTGATAATGTTCAGACTTCTTCTGGATATGTGTAAGGATTTGTCCTGGCTTTCAGTTGAAATAATCTTTGATCTCACATTATTAATTCATGATTTATTTTCTATTATTTATTTAGTATTGTCAGTCACTCTGCTCATCAATCTTCTCATGTTCCCATCTTCCTTTAATTATGTCTTATTCATAAAGATCACATCTTTGTGCAGCCTTGGAGTCAATTTTAATTGCATATCCATTTCCTTATCCATGTTTTCAGAACTCAGTCCTATCAACTGATGTCATATGTTTTGTCTAAGAGCCCTTAATGGTTCTTGTGTTTTTACTTCCTGTTTGACGCGACTCTGACACTTGGTGGTAGAAGACTTACAGATTATTCAATTGTAGATATATAAAGACAAGAGAGATATGTCAGCTTCCTGTCTGGGGGTGGGGTTGCTATCCTCATCCTATTTTTCCTTACATTGGGGGGATACTTAATCTTGATGAAGTAATTGATTTCCTTTTTAGATAACCCAAACACTCAAAGCTGTCCTCAGGATTTGTGGGGCTGATTTGACCTTAGGAAGGGGCAAGTGAGGCTCTGGCTGGGCTATGACCTCATCACTTCACTTCACTGAGACCTGGAAAGATCGCAAGCACAAGTGAGAGCGGTAAGTAACAGCATTCCTGGGCCCCTACATAAGGATTGGTGGTGGCCAGCAACATGTAAAAATGTGCCATTTGTTTCAAGGAAACATCTACTATGGGAACCCCAGGGCCAGGCCTAGTCAAAGTGGCCCAATTATAGAAAATACATTTTGTACAAGCTAATCTGAAATACAGTTCCACAGCACTGTGGGAAAAAGTGACATAAAATCAGTCCCACGCCTTTATAATGACAGCTGGCTACATATTTGGGTCTCCCAATGTAAAAATGAAACAATGTGACATCTGTATTATGTCATATGTTTGAGAAAAGAAAACAATGTCATGTATGAAAACTTGCCTTCTGGTATACAGTATTCCATTAGAGCAGTGTCTGCATGGCTTTGTACTTCTAGTGTTATTTCCAGGATAATACTCATGATAACTTTAACTCTGTTTTCAGCCATATCTCCGGAGAATACATCTGGACAACTGTGGCAGTTGAATAGAATCATCCTCTATGTCCCCAGTTGCTCTTTAATATTCAACAGAGAAGAAGGCTTGTAATGTGATACTCGGAAAACAAATATATATCCAAAGCCATCACTGTTCTTAATAGCTATTTTAAGAGAATAACAGTTATATAGCGCATTTTCCAAAAATACTGACAGGTGCTAGATTTAATTGACTGGGTTTTGGCAACCTTATACTATGCAAACATGACATAAACAAATTAGTCAATCCATGTCAAGGTTAACACTAGCATACATGCTTACACTTGGGATGTATTTACTAAAGAGGCGGTTGGCAGGAGAGTTTGATGGATAATTGCAGTTTCATCTTTACGTTGCATTATGAATGACCAGCCCCAGTGAGCTTCTGTTGTAGTAATATAATTAATAGTAAAATCAGTGAGACTAGTAAAGTCACCTCACTGGAAGAGCTATGCATTTTGCAGGGCCAGAACAGCCATTTTTTGCAGAGACATTTGGCAGGGATGGCCCTTTATAATGCATAATCAAGTTATGATTGGACAGGAGTTGCCCAGATTGTGGTACTTTGATGTAGTGACTGGGTAAGCATTCTATAGCCATACGGTGTGATGGAGTCCCCAATATTAATGATTGAGATAGGTGCTCTTACATAGTGTTTGCTGGGTGTGTGCCGATTCTTTGCTTTGTTGTACGGCAACATATATATCGTAAATGTTTAACTTAAGACTTGAGTGTGCACGGCGTTCCTCTTAACATTGTATTGTATGGTGGAGTTAGCAGACAAAAAAAAAATAACAGCTGCATGCTATACTATATACCGTATTGGCTCGAGTATAGGCTGCACCCTTATAGTTTGGTGCTATTTTAAAGAAAAATGTATTTTTAAAGAAAAAATACACATTAGTGGAATAGTAAAACAGTATTTTATCTAATGAACAGGAATACATGTATTTTAACATTTTTTGGTATCTATTATGCAGTTAGTTAGCAGAAACTTGGAAAACCAATAGCCATTTTTAGCCCCCCCCCCTTAAAAATCCATGCAAAATTCTGAGGAATCCCTCAATGCATTTTCATTCGGGAAACAATTAACAAAGCACTCGGCTATCATATGTACATAAGAGCTGGAGTATACCTTTAAAGAATTAAATCTTTTAACAAAGAAATTCCATTTTACACCATTTCTCACATTTACTGCAGAATGTCACTGCTGTTGAACACATGCAGTAACATTTAAGAGCGTAATTCTTACCAGCAATCACAATATATTTACGATTGATTTGTTGCAAGAGGTCACCCTCTGGTATATTACATGTTATTTTATATTAAATTTAATAAATGCCACTCAAACAACTGCTACAGTCTATTTTTTAATGCCTGAAATCTAATACATTTTATATGTGTTCGCAACACAGATGTGAATTAAATAAATATATTGTAACACCAGAAAGAAGTACTGAGTGTGTATATATATATATATATATATATATATTATTGACTTCTGTGAAAGAAGATAGATTTCTCATGAAATATGACATGGCACTTAATGGTTGTGGGTCAACAACAATTCTGCATACCCCTCTCAAAACCATTTCTGTTCACACCCTGCCCCATCAAACATTGTGATTGAAAGTGTTTGACCAATGAGCTTTTATTATTTGTACTTGAGAGATTCTGATATATAAATGCGGCCATAGATTCAAAAGCTACCCACCACCAAGCCTGCTTAAAGGTCGTCATGAGCACCCTAGTGACTTCCAAATGGCATCTTCAGACAATACACAATGGTTTTGGTGTTGGTGTTGGTTTTCTAAAATAGCTTTGTCTGTTAAATATTTTATTTCCTGAAGCACTCTACTTATTTAGTGTATATTCAAGCACAATGGCGTAAATTTATATGCATGGTCTTAAATCCACTAATCTCCAACACTAACGGTATAATAAGAGAGATGTCTCTTTAATTCTGTCATTGATTGTATAGTTCTATAATAGTCTATAAATGGCTAGTCTCTGAAATTAGCACTTATTTTTCCTTTACCAAGAGGGTAGATAAGTAGAACACCCTCGAAGAAATAATAGATGTTAATACAATGCGGGAATTTAAACAGGCATGGGATGGACAAATGCCTCTAAGACAAGACCAATGACTGATGAAGGTTTGAGCAGGAAAATGGGCAGACTAGATGGTTATCTGCCATAAAATTCTATGTAACCCCAACTGTATATTCAGGAGACTTAGTCCATATTACAAAGAGATGTTGGCTGCAGTAAATGGTACAGCCATCACTTTGCGGTAAGCTAAGGAACATAGGAGTTTACACCTGATGTGTAGACTGTTTTTATACTGTCTTGACGTTGGCAGACATCTTATTAGTTGATTTTCCTCCCCTTATTGCTCAAACTGTGGCAGGTTGACATATAATTCTCTTATTTCATCAGACAAGAAACATTAGCTCGACGTGCAGGTCTGGACTACTTGCAGGCAACCTCTTATCTCAACAACTTTTTTGCACATCATTGTCTTATTGTTTTATGTGCGGGAGCTCTAGAACTCCACTAAGAATATGGTGTTATCCGATATAGATATAAACGGTAGCCTAATTGGAATTGCAGCTCATTCGAGATATGTTTCAATTAGGATTGGAAACCAATTATTTAATACCAGCAAAATGTTCTCAAAGGCTTTGCTAATGTGTCTGCTGTAGAAAATTAGGTAGCGGGTTTTGCTAAAATTGGAAAGATCTCAAAATAATTTAGATATTTCTAATTTATGAAGATAATTCTAATTTTCTGAAGAAAGAAAGTTGTTAGCTGTGTGAAGGTGTGTCATTGCTCATATACTTCTTTAACTATTTTTTCTTAAAGTGGAAATCTCATGGGAAAAAATATTTTTCTTCCTGGACATTAAAGACTGTATACAGTAATTTAGGATACCACTGACAAAGATCAGCTAGCACCGTAAACCCACTCCTTATTGGCTATTTTATTGTTTGATTCACTCCTTATTTGCTACTTCACTCTTTATATGTGGATTTGGATCCTACCATTTTTGTCACTCATGTGTCTGCTCAAGGGTGACTTTCTCTTATTCAGCACCACACTGAGCCAATTCTTTATGGCAATGCCAATGAAGTCTGTTCCTCCATAGATTTTCATTAGTCTGGCTGGGTGGTTAACAGTGAGCCATTATATTGTTTATCACAGGCAGTAAGATAAGACATCAGTGTGTTTGTCTAGCAGATTGGGATAAGGTAACAGCTAGACCTCATATAAATAGCTAATATGCAGCTACCTAAAAAGTATGCATGGATGTGGATTTGTGTGGAGTATGGATGTGTGTGTGAGCATGTATAAGTGTATGTATGCATGAATGTGTATAGGTAAATGTGTCAGTATGTGTGAGTGTGTATGTCTGTGCAAATGTGAGAGTGAATGTAAAAATGTGGTCCAATGTGTATGTGAGTTACCAGGTCTTGTGTGAGGGCATGGATGTGTTTAGATGTGTGTGTATAACCATGAATGTGTACGTGTAAGCATAGATGTGTATGCGTGATTGTGAGCAAAGATGTGTAAGTGTTTCTGTGTGAGTTTTGATGTGTATATGTGAGCATGGGTGTATATCTGTGTATGTGTGTGTGCATGGGTGTATATCTGTGTAGATTTGAGCATTAATTTGTGAATGCTTGTATGTGAGTATGAATATGTATGTGTGCGCATTGATGTGTATGTGTAGGTGTGTGTGAGTATGTGTGCTGGCCTGAGTATGTATGTGTGTGTAAAAATGTGTGTCAGTGTGTACGTAAGTTATTGGGGGGCAAAGGGCCAATGGGGGTGCCAAATAGAGGATTCAGGAGTCCAGGCTCACAGAGATGCGGACAAAGAAAAAAAGACACTTGGAGAAGAGGACGAAGAAAGATGACAAAAGAACAAGAAGAGACAAGAGAAGAAGCGGATCTGCTGGAATAATGGAAGGGGCCCAGAAGCAGTTGGTGGAGAAGTTAGGAAGACATTATGAGAGACTGTGAATGAACATGAGAGAGTATGA
This sequence comes from Spea hammondii, assembly GCA_029215755.1. Lineage (NCBI taxonomy): Eukaryota > Metazoa > Chordata > Amphibia > Anura > Pelobatidae > Spea > Spea hammondii. The sequence goes on along the minus strand of JARDYJ010000003.1, from coordinate 104,233,307 downwards.
GAGAGTGAATTTATTAATCATGATATAACATAATGAATGTGAGCACAGTTTTGGTGGTTGTGGTGGTGGGGGCAGCATTTCATCCTTGGAGCCAGGCAGCACAATGTCTTAGGCTGGCCCTGAATGAATTAAAGTTGCCAAGTTCTTCTGCACAAAGCTAAAACTTTCAAAGTTTGGCTTAACTTCCACTTTACATAAAAAGATAACCTATAAAAATATTTATTCTGAGAGCATCTTGTTCAATATTTTTGTTTTATGTGCTTGATCTAAATGTTATTTTGGCTGTACATACAGGCAACTTCATAAAACATTCAGTTGACATTAATCATGCATACAAGAGAGATTTATTTCTTAAAAGCAGATTCTTTTACAAATGCTGCTTTTATACCGAGCCACCATATGCAGCACATTACATGGAAATTTCATCAGCCAATTAATACATTCGTTTATAGAGAAATTGAATATATTAGTTGATAAATTGTCTTACAGGGTTTCATCGTCCTATTATGTGGTTTTTATCTACTGAGTTCTAAAGCAAAAAATACTACAAATAAGAAATCTAATTATCAACAATTTGTATAAAATTGTTCGCACGGTCTAAGCATTTCTTTCTCTTTTATTAAATCTCAGATTTGCATATTATTTTGAAAATAACATTTTATCGCAGCAACTTATCTATGCATCATGAAGCACCAACCTTGGAAACCCTGCAGTTTCTCCTGCAAGAGTGTGCCCTGTATAATGCATAATTAAATTGGTGAGATCATCTTTCTTTGCTGTGAGTTACAAAGGGTCACCTGAGTTCTTTTTTTGAGTTCCATTCACCTTAAGGGTTAACTGAATTGAAATGTTCTAAACCATTGCATTCTCTGGACCAGTTGCACCATATTTTTCCGACTCACCCTCAGGTGTTACTGAGTTTGCGGTAAGAATATTGTTGGATCGTATATCACCAAATTAAAGCTGAAATCTATAGCATTTAGCGTAAGGATAATGACATTTGATAAGAAGTATTGGATGATCACGTTGTTAATCCAGTGTTATCATTTATTAACTCTAACTTAGCCACAGGTCTCTACCTAAGATTCTATGTCAGGGGCGTCCAACATGCGGCCCGCGAGACCTCGAGGTGCGGCCCGCGTAAGATCGGCAGCAAGGGCAACCTATCTTACGCGCAGGGGAGGGCTGGCAGCCTAAGGCCTGGGGGGCAAGTCTAGTCAAGTGACCCATTGCGCCACCAAAGCGGCTGCGAGCGACATTGATAGCAGTCACTCCACTGGCGCCTAATGAAATTAAAGCGGCCGGCGTGCACGCACCGCGCCGCCCAATAGCCGTGCCTCAGCTCTTTATCCCACCCCTTTTAAGACGTGGGACTAAGAGCTGAGAAATGGCCATTGGGTCTGACTGCCGCACGACGCAAGGGCGTACCTAGAGTATTTGGCACCTGTGGCAGATCCTGTATTTGGCACCCCCCCCCCACACACACACTTTAAAACTGCATATTTTCTATGGTTAGGCAAACATTGACAGGGGTACAGCAAAATTGTTATCATTATATACTGAGGCACACATTGACGGTGGTACAGCATAACTCATAACTGTTATCATTATATACTTAGGGATTACGCTGTACCACCGTCAATGTGTGCCTATACTTTGAGCCAGACACTGACAATACTGCAGTACAACCCCTATCACTATATACTAAGCCAAACATTGATGTGGTGTAGGCCTAACACTTCAGTGACTGGCATAGTATATAGTAGGGATGCACCGAAATTAAAATTCTGGACCGAAACTGAAAATTTTGCTGTTAGCAAACACACTCCTATCATGCCAAGTCATATTGCTATTTTTTTTGTCCAATTGTGGTGTGTTACCTACTTTTATTAAAAATGTGAGTTTTTATTATTATTTTTAAAAGGTGGGGGGTCATTTTCGGTTTTGGCTAAGTGAACCGTGAACGTTTTGTCCCCTGAAGTCACTACAACTTCAGGAGGGCGTTTTATCTCTGGATAAATATAAATTAAATAATTCCTACTGTAAGTTAAGTGCCAGGAACAGATGACCAAACACACACACCAACACAGGCTCTGTCACACCAACACCCAGACACACACACCAACACAGGCTCTGTCACACCAACACCCAGACACACACACCAGGACAGGCTCTGCGACACCGACAACCAAACATACACACAAACACACCAGGACAGGCTCTGCCACATCCAAACACACACACACACACACACACACCAGGACAGGCTCTGCCACACCGACAACCAAAAACACACACACACACACATCAGGACAGGCTCTGCCACATCCAAACACACACACACACACCAGGACAGGCTCTGACACACTGACACCCAGACACACACACCAACACAGGCTCTGTCACACCAACACTCAGACACACACACCAACACAGGCTCTGTCACACCAACACTCAGACACACACACCAGGACAGGCTCTGCGACACCGATAACCAAACATACACACAAACACACCAGGACAGGCTCTGCCACACAGACACCCACACACATCAGGACAGGCTCTGCCACACCCACATCCAAACACACACACACCAGGACAGGCTCTGCCACACAGACACCCACACACATCAGGACAGGCTTTGCCACATCCAAACACACACACACCAGGACAGGCTCTGCCACACAGACACCCACACACACCAGGACAGGCTCTGCCACACTGACAACTGAACACACACATCAGGGCAGGCTCTTCCACACCCACATCCAAACACACACACACAGACAGGCTCTGACACACTGACACCCAAACACACACCCTAGGACAGGCTCTGCCACACTGACAACTGAACACACACCAGGACAGGCTCTGCCACACCAACACCTATACACACACCCGAGGACAGGCTCTGCCACACTGATAACCAAAAACACACAAACAGCAGGACACAATCCACGTCACAGACGTCTGCATCAGGATGGATTTTTCACACTGCATTGTCGTTTATACCCCCCTTAGTGTTTTTGCCCCTGCTGCCCATATATATTAATATTAGCCCCAGTTGCCGATAGCAGGTATAGATCAACACATTAACACACAAACCAAGCTTTGCATGGATAGATCAACTGAAATTCACCTGTGATCTCAGCACTGAAGATATATATCAAATAAACAGAATCAGACATACAAATCCTGTATTTGCAGGTATACAGTAGTATATGAAACGTAGCATTGCAGGTATAGATCAAATAAATACATGGAAACAGCATTGCAGGTATTAATCAACTGAATAAGACATACAAACACTGTATTTGCAGGTATACATAAATAATGTATGGAAATATATAGATATGGATCTACAGAATAACGCAAAAACCCAGCTTTGCAAGTAAAGATCAATTGGAATTCACATAAAAACACAGCATTAAAAGGTATATTTAAAACCCCCTAAATTACATGCATAGATCACAGGTTGCGCACCCCAAAGCCGGCCCTGCCGTCCACACAGCAATCACACTCCTATCATACCCAGGCAACCAGTAAATGCTGGTACCTAGGCATGATGGGACTGTGCTTGCTGTGATTGCTGTTAGCAATCACACTCCTATCATGCCAAGTCAGCCAGTACATGCTGGTACAGGATGGCTGTAAGTGATGTGCAGACCCCATACTGCTGGCAGCATCCATAGACAAGGGGGGCAGCTAGCTAGGTTTCAGCATGTACTGGCTGACTTGGCATGATAGGAGTTTGATTGCTAACAGCAATCAAAGTACCATCATGCCTAGGTTCCAGCATTTACACATCCAACCAGTAAATGCTGAAACCTAGGGATGATGGGACTGTGATTGCTGTTAGCAATCACACTCCTATCATGCCAAGTCAGCCAGTACATGCTGGTACAGGATGGCTGTAAGTGATGTGCAGACCCCATACTGCTGGCAGCATCCATAGACAAGGGGGGCAGCTAGCTAGGTTTCAGCATGTACTGGCTGACTTGGCATGATAGGAGTGTGATTGCTAACAGCAATCAAAGTCCCATCATGCCTAGGTTCCAGCACTTACACATCCAACCAGTAAATGCTGAAACCTAGGCATGATGGGACTGTGATTGCTGTAAGCAGGCCCGGACTGGGACAAAAAATAGGCCCGGGCATTTAAGCCTGAGCAGCCCATATTTATTTATTTATTTATTGTTAAAGCCCACCCTTCATGTACCATCTTTGCATTTAATCATTCACACAAATCATTAACACATTCATTAATGCAGTCTTACAAATCATTCAAGCAATTCATCCACACATGAATTCATTAATTGTCATACGCATTCACACAATTCATCCACACATTTATTCATTCATTCTCATACGCATTCACACTACCCCCTCTCATCATCTTATCTGCCCCTTCTCACTATGTTCCCCCTTTTCACTATGTAACCCCCTTCCCCACTTCTCAATATGTACCGCCTCTATCTATCCCCTCTCCCCCTTTCTCACTACCTAACCCCCCTCTGCCCCTTCTCACTGCAGCCCCTTCCCTCACCCTATTTACCTTGTTGCCAGAGCAAGCAGCAACTGCGACCGCGCCTGTGGCAGGGCAGGACTGACTTAGGGGCTGATGGAGCTGCAGCTCCAGGCTCCTACCTTAAAATAGGCCCAGTCAGGACCGGACTGACTGGGCCTATATGGCCGCATTAAGGCAGAGCCCCTTAAGCCCGCCGCAACTGCAACCGGGTCCGCCACTCTAAGGCAGAGCCGGCCTTAGGTGTTCTGGCGCCCTGTGCGGACTACTCCTCTGGTGCCCCCCCATCCCAAAAAAAGAAAGGAATAAAAACTTGTAACAAAACTCCCCTTTCTCACTATCTATCCCCCTGTATCACTATCTACCACCTCTGCCTCTTCTCACTGTTATCATTATATACTGAGGCAGACATTGACGGTGGTACAGCATAATACTTACCACTATATACTGAGGCAGAAATTGACGGTGGTACAGCATAACACCTACCACTATATACTGAGGCAGACAATGACGGTGGTACAGCATAACACCTATCACTATATACTGAGGCACACATTGACAGTGGTACAGCGTAATCCCTATCACTATACATTGAGCCAGACATTGACAATAGTGCAGCATAACCCCCAGCAATCACAGTCCCATCATGCCTAGGTTCCAGCACTTACACATCCATGCTATCACACACACACTCATTTATTCATATAATCATTCATTCACAGATTCATTCCCTCAATCATACATTCTCATTTAAACTCCCTCCCCACCCCCTTACCTGCACTGCAGCTCCTTGAAGCCGCTCACAGACTTCAGCAGAGGGCGCGGCCTCCCTCTGCGTTCTCTGGTAAAGCACAGAGGAAGCGGGACTGGAGCAGAGTCATGTGATGTCACGTGAACTCTGCTAGGTTCCGCTTCCTCTTTGCAGTACAGAAGACCCTCCCACAGGTAAGTAGCAGGGCTCGAGGTGCGGCCCGCGTAAGATCGGTTGCCTTGGCTGCCGATCTTACTCGGGCCGTACCTCTCTCTCCTCCGCGTTAAAAAAATAAATTAAAAAAAAGAAAGAAAGACGGGATCCAAATTTAGCAGGGGGGCAACAGGGGGGGCAAGGATTAACCTAGGGGGGGCAATTGCCCCCCCTTGCCCCCCTGTAGCGACGCCACTGCACCTATACAAATCTGATGAAGTGGTCCACTGCAGAAAAAACTTGGAAACCCCTGTTCTATGTAGACACAATGGCTTAAAGCCATTTTATCTCTCTGAAATAATTCTGGTGGGGGTTATTAACCCATTTAAGTACATTGACAAATGAACTTGGCATTATTTATGTATTTAAAACCTGTCTCATGTATAAAACCTCCTGAACTCAGGATCTGAATGATATTCCACTCAATTTCAAGTTATCTCTCCATTATTGTTGTTGCTGATTGTGGTTCATTGGTCCAGGCAGCTTGTGTGTCAAGAAAAGGAAAATTAGGACACAAAATCGCTTAGATATGCTTACTATGCCACCTTCGGCCACAGATTCTTTTAAATAATTTTATATCATTAAGAGAGGTAAGAAGTGGAACAGCAGAAGTGGTAAAGGTTAATATAGTGAGATAATTGAAACATCCTTAATCACACAGGACCAAGGACTCGTTCAGGTTTAAGTCTTTATAGCGGGACTAATAGACAGTCTAGACGGACAGAGTGGTTCTCATCTGCTGGCAAATTCTATGTTTACCCATCAAGGTGATGATGAACATTGAAGAATGACAGTCCGGAGAGCTGCACCATGGCTACTGTTAGGTCACAAATCAATACCGTTGGGTAATATATCACCGTATTGTGGAATAATAACATCGACAGATTATTTGGGGAAGCTGACCACTTAACATGCAGACACAAACAATTAAAAATTTACCCATGCATACTGGACCCAGTTGATTCCAGAGTACTTATTACCTTTATCATCTTCCACAAATGGCTCTTTTTTTCATTTAAGTCAGTCTTTTAACTTTCTAATGACGGCATGGTGCTCTTCCCCGTCACTCACCTTTTCTTTAAGAGATACTCCAGCTATCATATCCTATTTAATGCATTGTTTTTAGCCACCACTTACCGGATGGCGTGAAGTACCACCTACCATGTAGGAGAAACTTAGAAGGCAGTCCGAGTCAACATTGGCTGCTGTGTATCCTCTCCACAGCTGGCCCCCAAGGTGTTAAAAGTAACGGACCTTACGGAAGCTAAAATGTTTGGCAGAATCTGATATCTAGCACATCTATTCAAATATCTTTTTACTGACCTTTACAAAGGTTGACTTAACAACAGGAGGATGGGGTTTGGAAAAGTGATCCGCTTTAATGAAGTGACCGCTATAAATGATTTTAAGAGTGCGATGTATATTGGAAAAAACATGGCAGTATTGTATCCACCATGGAATTGAGAGAGTAATTATAGTATATTTTACATCAAATTACCATATTGTGAGTTATTATTATAATCTCTCAGGCAGGTGAAAGGAATTTTAATGAAAGATAAACAAAGTAATTGAGTAAATAATTGAGACAGTATAAAGTATACCTGTTGAGTTTTTAAAGTACATTTTGAGTACTTAAAATTTAGAATAAGCCTTACGGATATGAGGATTGAATGAGAATGTTGCCGATATATTCAGTAATTGTATAGATGGATACTGCATAGTGTGTCATCACTGTCTATAGTGTATAGTGTGTCATCACCGCCTATAGTGTAGTGTGTCATCACCGTCTATAGTGTATCATCACCGCCTATAGTGTAGTGTGTCATCGCCGCCTATAGTGTATAGTGTGTCATCACTGTCTATAGTGTATAGTGTGTCATCACCGCCTATAGTGTATAGTGTGTCATCACTGTCTTGATTAAGAGAAACACGGCAGTTTTTAGTAATCTTATTTTGATGTTACGGATGGTAAAAATGAAAAAGGTGTCAGAATTAGTACAGCATAGTCACAACTAATGAATTCTGGGATTCTCTTCCCAGGTTTCACTAGCACACCGATTTAGTTTATTTTTGTGGCTGCGTGACAATGATGTCACAGTTGAATTGGGTCCCAGAAGATATGGTTTTTGGTGTGTGTGTGTGTGGGGGGGGGGGATGGGCTGTGTCTTTTGGCCACCATCGCTCCTTTGAAGAATTCAATTGCTCCCCAGTAGTCGTGGCCAGAGTAGGAATAAAAAGGGCTGCGTATCCTCTTGTGGGGGAGTCCAGCTCAGAAAAAGATTGGGGACCTGGTATCCACTACCACCACCTTACATCTTGGAGCACCAAGTCACTGCACAGGAGCACAGTTCTTCAAGAAACAAGGGGAAAAACAACGTACATTTGGCATCAGGCAAAATAAAAATAAAAACAACATTAGGCATTCATGGGGGATAGAAAAAAAAATCTGTGAGCCGTGACTTAATAAAAAAAGGTGACAACCTCATAATGCAGACTGAAATTGGAGAGAATGAATGTAGTTCATCTCACATTTTAAAAGAGACAGTCTAGCTTCACACATATTTTATTCTTTTTGTATTATAACAACCCCATGTAAGCCAGATAAGCAGCAGGGTTAGCATGTTCCATGTAAGATTGATTCTCAAAGTAAGATTAGTCTGCTCTCAACAGCACGTGGTTGGTGCATAATATATGAGATAACATATAAAGGCGAGTGACAACACAGTAAACATTTTACCATGTGTTCTCCTTCAGCATAAAATCCACTGATGTGTATAGTAATGTCAGGTAGCGTTGTCAAAAACTTGATTTTATCTCACGACGTTCCAATAAACTTCCTTTATCTGCAGACCTGGAAGCTGCCATTGTCTTCTGTCGTGAAATGTGTTGGGTTTCCCTGTTTAACCGCCACACTGAGCTGATGCTTTATGGCAGCGCCGTGAAGTTCCTTCATACATAGACTTTCTTTAGTCAGTGTATCCTGCTGTGGGAGTAAGACTTACTCATTCTATTCTTTACATAAGCAGTTTGATAAGGAGGCAGGAAGTACGTCTGGTATACTGGGCTAAGATAACACATACAAATGGCTAGCACGCGGCTACCTGCAAACATTATACAAAAACTAAATTGCGTGGTCTATTCCTATATATTATAAATATATATATAACACGTTGCCCTCGGGGCTTATAACTCAGTCACCCAGGAACACAGCTTTGATTTTTGATTAATTTCACTCGGTTTACTAAAACCATTGCTATTTGGTATATTATTGCTCAAAAAACACCCCTGCTGATTGTCACCTCAGGCATTTAGCGCATGCACTCGTAAGGAAAAGCTGACCCTGCCATGCAGCAGTGCATTTTACTTTTATTTGCTAAAATAATTTTAAAGAAGAATAAACAGTCTACCCTCTTTTTTTATCCATCTCGGTTCATTCTGTGTGTTTGCTGGGAACGCTAGAATCTGTCACTTTATACGGATACAGTATTTATTTTTTGCTGCCGCCCAGTCTTGTGTGGAAGAGCGCCTGTAACTCCATGCCATCGCTTCTAGCAAAGCGGTAAGAGTTCTAGCAAAGCAATCTTTTTTTCTGCTTATTTTAGTCTTTTGAATATGTTAAGCGGAAAAAGAAAACATTTGTTCAACCTTTTTGCGCCAATTCAAACACAAACATCTCCCAGTGAAAATGCATTCAATTAGCCTTGAATTACATTATTAGAGAATTTAAGCAGAACACCGAAACTGTGCATTAATCATCTCATGCAAATGCATAGGCTAAAAGGAAAGACGTAAAAATAAACCAAGAAGCATAAGAATCTGATGCAATCGTACCACAATCCAAGCAAATTAACCAGCCCCCCCACAAAAAAAAGAGGGGTTAAACCTGTATATACGGTATTAACACCTCCAGCCACGAGTCATGTAGAAAAGGCACTCTGGGGGCTGAAAGGAATGACCAATGTCAGATTGCAACAGTCTTGTTTGCTGGTAAATTACCGAAGATTTCCACCATTTACGTTTCCTAGAATCCATTTACAGCACATGAGCCCTAGTCTGTGTATTTCTCCCAAAACATAACATTAAATAATGTGCCTACCCATTATATAAATGTAATTAAAAAAAACAAAAACTTGTGTTTTATGGGAATTTCATCAACGCTGCTGGACGGTTTGTGCGAGTCCCACCTATATAACATCACAATGTTAAATAAGGAATGCTGTAAGTCATAGAGTGGTGGTTTTGGAAGCGGTCTCATAGATAATGGCTCATTTTCAATAAAAGGCTATAAATGGTCCGTTTTTATGTATGTTGAAGTCCATGTTGACAGCATTTGACTGCAGGCAAATCAGAGCATCCATTGTTTAGTTACTGGTGTTAGAAACTAGGGATTCTGTCTCGTGTAGGCCTGGCTGACTTCTACAAAACCAGGAGTGTAATCCGCACCTGCTCAGCAGGGCCACCACCAGGGAGGTACAGCCATTACAGTTGGAAGGGGCACAGCTGTCTTGGGGGTCTGCTTAAGGAGACAGTCTCCTGTTTTGTTTTAATACATTTGTAAAAATAAAATAAAAAATACACAGAAGAACCCTTTACAGTCATACTCTCAACCAATCAGGAAAGACTTCTCAATGCACCTGATTGGCTGAGTCACTCCTTCACAAGGCGCTCCTTATAAGCCGCAGTCAGCACCAGCTAAGAAACCCACTATGTGTGTGAGGGTGTGAGTGTGAATGTCAGCCTTCTGTGGCCCCAAACATTACTTATTACAAAACAATTGAAAGTTGGACCCTTGAAAAGAATGTATTCTGTCATCGTTACTTGTTACAAAATGTTTAACCTTTTCAATGCAACACATTTTTAATTTCCTGCTATTAATTGTCAAACACAAGCAATGTCACACGCTTTGCTACAACATTAAATATCACATAGCGGCGCTCCTATTGCAGCAGCCGGCCATTCACAGGCCTGCGTCAAAATAAAAAAAAGACCCCCTGATTTTAATGTAAGCTTAGAGGCCACTGACTAGAGCAGGAGTTTTACTGAGCATGTACAAGAATTTACCGATTAATGCAACCAGTGGAATAATAAAATAAATACAGCACAGAGAGCACTACACATACAAAACATATGAACAAAAACAGTGAACTGTCAAGAAGGGGCACTTCTGCTATTGTAAGATCTATCAAATTACCCTGAACTGTTTTCCAGATCACTGAATTAACCGTTCCATATAGCGTTACAACGTGTCCACCTGCATTATATTAATAAAAGGATAGGGCTCAGTGTGTGATGTCAGCAAGCAGTAGTAATGATGACGTCAGTAAAATTAAAATATTTGTAGACCATTCTTAACACAAATTGACTATCACTTTGGGCGATAAGATGTAATGTCATACGGATGGAAGGTTCCTTAGGCATTCACACTTTCGGCACATTAGACCACAAACCGCAGAGTTACGTTTACAAAAATCCTGTTATTTTACTCAACTTTTTTTTTTTGGTGGGGATATTCATGATTTAACCATGGCCTAAATGCTAGTTATCTTCCCACACCACTAATAAAAGAAGGTTTTAACATACAACACTTTGTAGAATTACACACCTTTTAATGGACTGCATGCTGTTAAGTGCAGACACATACACGCGGCTCACATTTTGTACGCTGTGAGCGTAGGTATACTTACAACACCGCACTAGCCTCCAATACAGAAGTTTCCATACCAGATCATATGAGAAAGCGTGTGTGGGTGTGTTACACGTTACCACAAATGGAATAATTGTAAACCACTGCATTCTGGGCTGTGCAGGAAGACAACACAAGATGAAACTGGCACAACCCCCCCCCCCCCGGCCCTATGGAGGAATTTAGCTGAAGGCACGGAGAAGGAGGGGCAGTGAAATTGCATTAATGCAACTTGTTTTAAAAACTGGGTGAAAAAAAAATAAAAATAAATAAGTAAAAAAAAAAACCAACTAAATGGATTCTTGTAACATCCATGCACATACGTCTGTCTATATGTACAAATGTAAGGATATATAGAGGTTTCTTTAAGGAGCCAAGAACAGTATAATTGTGATTGTACACTTTCAATCAATCAATCTGCCCCCTTCCAACACCAAATAGTCAACTAGAACACAAAAAGTTAAATGTCAGGGAACATGCCAAAAATGTACATTTACTTTTAATTCAAATATTAGAACTATCTGGGTGAATCTATGGCTTAGCATGTATCCTCTTGTCTATGTAGGAAATTGGCATTTTAAAAGTTAAAAATCAGAGATTTTATTAATCAGACAGCCAATCTGCTGAATAAAGCAGTTCCTTTACTACTTATATCTGTCACTTACATTTAATAGGAAAAGAAGCAGCTGCAGCTCCAGATTAAGAAACTAATTTAAGATGTTAACAGCGCACAAGGAAACCAACTCGTTAACATGAAAAACATTAGTAAATCCAAAAGAAGTACAAAAATAATCATTAGCCAACACATTAGAAATGAACATAAATTATTCATTTTATTAAGCACTTTAAACATTTAGGCATATCCTCCCATTGGGCTTTTTGCTCCATATAGCATTGCCCTTTGGGGTGCTCATGCCATATGCAATGAGTATGTTATAGAGTGCTTGCTACCCAGCATTGTAAACTCAACAAGTGGTCACATTTCTTACAAACCAGAATGTTGGTGCTTTCCATCCCCAGTATTAACGTGGAGAACAGTGACACAAATATTTTGTGCATCCAGCTTTTAAATGGATTTTGTCTAACATCTTAATGCCCTTTTCCTTCCCCAATGGTCATCAACCAGTAAACACAGTTGCACTTGGAACATATTTTTTCTATGGGCACCCAATGCACTAAAGTAGACTATCATAAGACACATGGAAAGCTTCCAGATTCCCTTCAAACCGTCCTGGTCGATCAGAAGACTAGGAGAGCTAAACTGCAGTGATAGACAGGTGAGTTACCACTAAGGAAGCAATGAAGTTGGTGGGGTTGTTTTTTTTGCAGGCAATGCATCTTTTGACTCAAAGTTGTCACAACATGGGTTTCCTAAGTAAGGATTTGCCAAGATCTTTGACTTCTTCTAGGCCTCTGACAGTTTCATAGCCCAAGATGTTCATGGGCACCTGGCAGTACTCTTCCACCTGCCTGATCTGCAGGAAGGTAAGCAGTGTCCTCCAGGCGCTCACAGCCTGGGTGGCATTGCGAGCCGACACCACGAAAGGCTTGGAGGAGTAGCCCGAGCCACTGGTCATGTTCAGAGAGAATTTCTCGATGTCTGGACTCACCGAGAGATTTACAAAGCCATAAACCTGTCTCAAAGTCTTAATGGGATCCACCACCAGATCCTCGTACCTCACCACCATGTAGTTACCCTTGAGCCAGCTCGGTGGGTTGAGGGCAGTCCTCAGGGTCTTCCCCATACTGCTGCAGATAACCTCCATGGCACCTATAGCATGATAGTCAGAGCCGTCCTTCTTGTTCAGCTTGTGCCCGGGATCTATAAAGGGAACCCTGCGGATCCGGGGATCTCTGCTACGGACCACCTGCAGGCTCTCTCTGATCAAGCCATGCCTGGACTTTATACGGGAACTGGCCACGGCCCGGGGATCCCGGACTAAATGTATGACCTTCAGGTCCAAGGAAGGATCTACCATCAATGGGGCCAGCACGTTGATGTCAAAGATCCTCACCCCCTTGATGACTATGGTGTTGTACTTGTGGCACTCTTCCTCCAGCATGCTCAGGCTCTGTGGGGGGCATTTCTTGCACACCTTGTCGTCCACCAGCCCCACTACGTCCTTCTTGTAGGCCGAGCAGATGGGGGAAGAGCAGATGACTTTATTGGTGGCTGCGCCGAAGATGCCCAGGGTGCTGATGTTTTTAGCGCCCGCCGTGTTGTAGAGCTGCAGGGCGGACAGGTCACACCGGTAGAGGGCACTCAGGAGGTCGCGGGCAGCCCCCTGAAGAGACATGGCATCCCCCGGGTACAGTTTCTGCCACACATGCCACACCGGCTCGTACAGGAAAAACACGTCGGGGTTCTGGTTGAAGAGTTCCCCGAAGAAGGACGAACCGGACCGCCAGGTGGTGAACACGTACACCAGCTGCCTCTTCCTAGGCGGGGAGGGTCGGTAGAGGTAGCGGATATCGGAGCGGGTCTGGTACGGCGTGTACCGCACTTGGTCGTTGCACTGCTGGGGTTCCTTGTGCCATTTGTCCATCAGGTTCAGCATGGTGAGCACCAGCAGCAGGATGTAGCCCAGGCAGAGGATGATCGCCTTCCTGCGGAACACCTTCATCCTGGGCTACGGGGAACGAGCCAGCGGCTAGAGCGGGGACGGGAGAGGAGATTATCCGGAGACGCTGTTGCTCGCAGCCCCCCTCCGGCTGCAGCATAGGAGGCGATGAGCAAAGTTTGGGGAGTTGAGGATCATACTGAGGGCAGACTCCATTTAACCCGTCGCGGGTCACTCCCGGGGCACCGAAAGCGGCTCCAGCCGTGCATCTCCCAGCAGCCCGGCGCCTTCCTCTCCGAGATCGGGACTTCTACTGACTGCATATCATGATGCGGGGGTCGTGACCTCCCCGCCAAAGGAAATCAACAGTCTCCGTATTCCCGGCGCACGGAACGCTTAAACTTCGCTCCGGATTCTAACAATGGAACGCACAATCCGGCCGGGCTGCGAGCTCCCCCTCCGTGCGGATCAGCCCGACGCCCCCGGGACTTGCTGCCACCTCACGCCCAGAAAACCTCCACTTTTGCCCCAGAGGAGAAGTCCGGGCTCTCGCTCCGTGTATCCACACACTGCCCCAGCCGTAATGGTTGCGCTACTCCGCAGAGCTCGGACGGCTTGCGACAGGCAGACGCACGAACAACGATTCCCCCTCTCCTGCTTCCCACATCGATATAGCGGGCAGAGCTGGATGTTTATATTGGAACTGGAATTTGGGGGAGTTTCATTGGAAGAAATGCATGTCATTCACGAAGCCCCGCCCACCCCCAATGCAGCTCGCTCTGCTGGCTGTGTGTGTTTCTTGCTGTGGTGGGAGCTCGGCTGAGACGAGCCTTCAGGGATTTCCATGTTCTCTTTGTATAATGGTCTGTACAGACACAAATAAAGGGACACAGCGAGTGCATGGCCTTCCTTATAATGCACATTGCGCAGGCAGCCGCTCACTTGCTTTATTTGGTCAAATAATCGCGTAAGTGGAACAGCCGCCCAGCAGAGGTGGTAGAGGCAATTACAGCAACGGAATTCTTACATGGATAAAGCTATCCTGAGTCCAAGATGAGTCCAAGGACTGATTAAGAAATTGAATCTTTATAACTGGAAAAAACGGTCAGGCCGGATGGAGCCCAACGGCCCTTATCCGCCTTCCAATTCTAATGTTTCTATTTGCAGGCATTTCAGTGGCTTATTTTAACCCTGCTTTCTATGCGAGAGATAATTATACAGCGCATATGATATGGACGCGCTAATCGGATTCAGTGCAAAGTGCCGTGTCTTTTATTGGTTAATAAATTCCCAGCAAGCAATCCTGGCCTTAAGATCCATGGTTTGTAGGGCTTCTAGTTTTTAAATGGTTAAATAGTCCGTGCAAAATCCGCTAGGACTTTTCAGTTGTTTTATCATTTTTCAGCACGCTATATGACTTTTTATTAAAAAAAAACTGGTTTCGCCTGCCTCTCGTGAACTCCATATAATATGAGCATCGGAGTATTTATCTAAACCTCCCCCATGTTTCCTGACTTCTGAACAAGTAAAAAGTGGCTACAGAAATGTAAGCAACTGTTATCAAGCAGGCAGTCATTAAACAGAGAGGATATAGGATCTGCTTAGCGGAGGAGAAACCTTCTGACTGCCTTACATTAACACATTGTCCATTATTATTATTATTATCTTTTATTTATATAGCGCCAGCAGTTTACGCAGCGCTTAATATAATACATAAATTCAAGGGGTCTGACAAGACGAGAACTGACAGACTGAGACTCGCAAGCTTACAATCATTCATTTGCTGGCTGCTGCGCTTTATGGAAGCCGTTTTTTGCACGCACCATCCCACCTGCGTGGGACTCTGGACTTTTTTTGTTGTGAAGTGCTCTGTGCCATTGATGTTTCTTTTTTTCTTTTTAGACACCATGGAAGCAATTGCTTTTTACGATGAGCTTGTTTACACAAGTCTGTTTGTGAGTGCAACATTCTACACACATCACACTATTGTCATATTGTTGGTCATTCTACACCATTTTTTTTTCCTCTTTGGATTAGCTCCTCATTTTTCTTACCACTTGTCATTATAGCTGTAAGGTTGCTTAGAGATGTGTCTGCCCCGTCTAGAAGCTTGACAATTTTGTTTACGGTAGACATTGCCGGATCCGCTTACCTTACCGCGCTTTAGGTTGCAGACATCTTTGGAAGATCTGCTCCGAATAATTGAAAAAAACGAAGGCAAACTGTGACTTGCTCCAATTTGTTAGCAACCAAACAGCATTTTAGCCATGATCTAAGTGAGATCCATTGGCTGCCAGCTGTAAATTGCATCACGCTGCAAAGCAATTCCTCGCTGTCCTCTCAAACAGGGTGTGTGGGTATGATAATTTCGCTAGAGTTTCTTTTTCCACCGGTATCCGTAGGAATTTGAGAACATCCAATCTCAGAGTCTGGGTGTATTCTTCAAACCTCAAATGTTAACACAATCTTGGGTCTAAAGCTCGGCCAAACTCAAGCCGGACCAGCGAGCGGCAGCCAGTAAACAGAATGTTTGTTGTGTTTCATGATGATTCTGCCAAGTTCTAATGATTGAAATCTCCAGTGACTTGTTAAGGAATTGGAGGTTTAGCTGAACTCTGTAAATTGAATCCGAAAACATGGAATATCCTGCAAAAAAGCATCTGCACGCAACTGTATTTTTAAATTGACAAGAATGAAAAAGGGTCACTGTATAGCAGCCCCCCCCCCTCCATGCCACTGTCCATACTTCTGGCATTTGGCTATGACGCCATAAGGCAGCACCCTACTTTTAAGGAAGTGCAGCA
This sequence comes from Spea hammondii, assembly GCA_029215755.1. NCBI lineage: Eukaryota > Metazoa > Chordata > Amphibia > Anura > Pelobatidae > Spea > Spea hammondii. The sequence continues at coordinate 104,216,770 of JARDYJ010000003.1, read as the reverse complement.
CAGAAGGATACTTGGCACAGTCCTCCACAGTGTTAATGGGCTGGTTAGGGTGGCCAGGGATCTTCTTTTTAACTGGCCCATTGAGTAATGGCATTGCACTGAGCCTGAGGCTCCCTGTTATGCACCAGAAGGGCTGCCGTCCCCTGGATCTGCTTAACATTTCACCTATATATTGTGCTAGCCACTTCTGTGAAACAAATATGTTGGATGCCCAGTAACCATACCTGGGAACTTCTTGGCTCCTTCTGCCAGGACTGCCCACTGACGTTGAGGAGTTCTCACTGATGTCAAGAGGCGTTTTCACTGACATCAGTGGGAAACACCACCCTTTGAAGGGGAAATAGGCGGGATGTGGGGCCTGTCAAGACCCCGCTCCCGGGACCCAGAGGGTTCCGGTATTGACCCGGAGAGTTCACAGTTCCCCAATAGCCCTGGCATCACAAGTGGAATTATCCGTGATACATCACATCTCAGTGGGAGGACTAAGAGCTAATTAGATAGCTGAAGAGTTGTGTTTCAGCTCCTTCACTATACATTATGACGAGCCAGCCCTAGTGAGCTTCTGCTGCACTAAGAGCTTGGCTGGCCCTGTATAATGTACAGTTACATCGGTGAGATTCCTTCATATTATCCTTACAGTTTGAAATATGCATTATACAGGGCCAGCTCAGCCCTTTTCTCTGGAGAAACATGCTAGTGTTGCTCTTTCATAAGACTCAAGTGAGAGAGAGAGTTAAAGCCACAACTATTCTACCCACTCTCTCTTTAGTGAATAAAGCTCAATGTTTTATGTATGCTGTGTCTTATTTGGATAGGGTAGATAATAAAATAAAGTCTATGAAACAGCGACCACTAGTGGTAGAGATACATATTACAGAAGCTGCAGCATGTCAGGACACAGATTGCAGAGGACAATATATAATGCAGTAAGGGAGTTAAGTTGAAATGTTTTTCAGTAGACCCCAGTATTTTATAGTTTCTCCTATGGCAACAACAAAAAAACATCTGTCCTCTTCTGTCAAAATAAAGTGCGGTTTTCTTAAAATATTTTAGAATATGTTGTAATTGTGCTCAACCGACCGTTTGTCTCGGCTTTAGTTGTTTTTTTTCTCTTTACTGATGTGCGCATGTTCCTTACTTTATCTTTGAGAAAGTGATACCTTGGAAGACATTTGTATCAACCTCTGTGAAATCTAGTGTTTTATGTTATGTACTAAAATTCATTATACAGGGTCAACCCTGTTGGTGCATGAATAACTTAGCTGGCTCTGTTTAATGCCTGCAAGATTTGTTCAGAGTCTCCTTAACCCATATAGAGGTCCAACTCGACCCATCTTGCTGGAGAAATGCGTCACTGTTGGACATCCATAATGAATAGTGAAGCAATAGAGCGGAAACCACAACTCTCATGCAAACTCTCTTGATACCTCTCCTTAGCGGAGCTAAAATGGCCTGCTGGTGTTTTAATGAGGTGATGCGGCCATATATTTTTCTTGGCACCAAGGAGCCAGTGTTAGAAACAGAACGCTTTTATTTTACCAGTTGCCCCACTGGGTATGCTGTTGTGTGCTTCTGATGCTTTCTCCTTTAGCAGCAAGGATTCCAGAAGGGCCAGATTAAAAGAATTCAAACAACTAAAGTCATTGTTCCTTCAAAACATTGTTACCATGCAAGAATCACTGGTAAAAGAATCCTCAATATCTTAATTTAATCCAATAAAAAATGAATGTGTTCTGAAGTACATATCGGGTCTTCTTGTAACTTCTTCCTACACATAGAAACCACCAAAGCCAACCAACCTAACCACACATTTCCGATATTCATGTGTATTTATAAAACACTGACAAATTCCACACTGATGTGTTATGCTTCCAGGAATAACAAGTTGTATGTCACAGCCATGAAGATAGAGGTCTATAAACTGAGTCTCACAAGACCATGCAAACTCAAATCACATGGGCCATATCAGAATCCACATACTAGCTATTACAGGGCCAGATGTTGAGATTAGGCAGATAAACCAGGGACATTCTGGGTTTTAGCCAAGTGCAAAGCCTGTAAAATATTTGGAAAAGGAGAGAAGGGATGGCAAGGGCAGTCTCAGAGTTCTCCTTGTGTATTTGGGTGTTTAAGTGTAAACGTAATTCATCGAAGAGAGATTTTTCAGGAGCATTTAAACATTTATAGCTGCTAGGAAGAGATCAGCGGGGCATAGTGGTCACGTCCATGGACATGATGCAGCTCAATATTCAGTAGGAAGGAAACTGAGGGATCATGCACCATCGGGAAAGAGTATTCTAGGCGATTGCTGTAATATGTCATTTGTAATGCTAATTTGTTTTGCACGGTGATGCTTATGTTTGAAAGGTGCAGAGATTTGCAACAAGTAGTAGAAATGAAAGTTATTTTTTGTGGTATATTTTGCTTATTTGGGCAAGAACACTGGCTTTTCAGTGAACGGAGAAGTTTGCTTTACGATTTCTCGTGTCAGCCGGGAAGGTCACACACAAGTGTTAAACCAAACTGCTAATGCATTTTCTGGTTTTGTGGTACATATTCAAGGTGACTTTCCTTTATGGTAAATTGTATTTCTAAAATTTTTATGAAAAATGAATACATCAGTACATCAGAGCCTAGCATGCATTTGTAAATAACATTTATTCTTCTCTTAACATACCTTTCTAGTTTAAAAGGTGTATCAACAGGGCCACATCACAAATTTTGGTCCAAGTATCAATTTAGGTCATGGCCCCCCATGTTAATCCGCTCCAAAAGAGCCCTACCATGTTGGAAAAAAGCCCTCTCCTTCTAGGTGCTCCAATATTTAAAAAGTACAGCCCCCCCCCAACTGACCCTGTGTTTAAGTTTCCATCCTTGAAAATAATGCATCGGTATTTAAGGTAATGTTGAGCGCAATTGGCTCGGCTCCATACAGCTTTACCCCCATGATAGCTGGCATCCATCTCTACAAATCAGGTGTAACCTACTAATCTGTTCCAAGGGTTCTAGACACTCGTGGATGAACACCGATCCTGGAAAGTAATGTAACTATGATGCCTGCTATTCCTACAAACATTTATACTTCTACAAAATGAACTTAAATGAGAGAGAGAGAGATAGGGAGGAATAGGGAGAGAGGAGCTGGGGATATGGAGAGAGGAGGGGGGGATAGGGAGAGAGATTTAACAATCCATTCTGCCAACTATTTAGCTGTTAAGCAACATACATGCTACATTTGTTTTGTACTGAACTCATGATCTTCAACCTTCAATCAAAGTCTTTTTTACCCATGATATCCTTGTTTTAAATATCCTTTATTAACGAGCAACCTTAAACCTCTGGGGAAACTTTGGGTGATGCTCCTTTGCTCCAACACAGACTTTATCCCAGCACCAACCTAAAAGATTCCTTTGTTGACTTATCTAGCGGCATCATTTTCTGTGGGGCTGTACAATGAGGTTTGAATCAGACCGTATGGCCTGATACGGAAAGACAGGGATATAACAAAAGAATTATGCTTTAAACCTGGCTTTTGCTTTCCTTTCAAACTCTTTGACACAAGCTCAGGTGTCCTTCAGTCTGTAAGCACACATTTATTACTGTAAATAGAATTTATAACAAATAACTAGCGTTTACATCTATACAATTATTCTCTCTCATGCTGAAAGATTTGTAACACAGTCCAAATCCAATCTTATCAGAGCATAAAATGGATCTAACCAAAAAGCTTCTATTTATTTTAATATGATTTCACATCGAAGGAGATTGGGTTTTTTTCCTCGTTTTGCTTTGCTCCCACTAATTTGGTATCACTTAGCAAATATTTCTCTGTACCGTTTCCAACATAAAGCATCTGCTACTCTAAAATTCAGTGCTTAAGTGATTGAAATATAGAATCGGATTTAATATTTAATCTCTAATGCAGGATTGGGCAATTAAAAAGGTAATGTTGAAACATTACACAAAATAAATATGCACTCGAGGGTGTGTTCGAATAATAACATTTATTTTATATACTTTTTAAATAGACATGTATATTTTATAAGATGTATTATTATTACGTATCAATATTTTGTTTAATAAAGCCAAATGACAGCCATACTCATGATTTAACTATTGGGCAACGAGAGTTATGCAAAGGGCCCCTAGAAACAAGTGGACAGTGGGCACCACCAACTAATTTCGGCTATGCATGAACGTACCCAACACCTGACCTAGGGACATAGCTGGGACCTATATGGGTTGGACACACTGAAACAGTCTCCCTGGCTATCCAGGTCAACTTCTCCTTTCTCTGGGCAGGGGAGCGGTGGGCGCCCATGCCCACTCTCCACCCACATTCACCTGGTCCATGCCCCTTTTCCTTCCACTAAAGGTTGTCTAGCCCCGGAGAGCTCTGGATGGCACACTAGAAAGTTCCCAGGTATGTCTAGGGACTTCTCAGGTGTGCTGGTTGGAAACATCTCCAACTCTCTCTCCATATGGTATCTGCCAGAGTGGGAGGATTGGCCAAACCAAGGGTTTTTTTAGCTATAGACAGGATATTGCCAAAGTGGAGATGGAAATCAAATGGGTAGTACGGGGGAAATCATCCCTTCACAAGGAGATGAGAAACTTCCCTGAAGACCAAGTAATCAGCTGTAATATCCAGGGCACACATAGAGAGTTTGCAAGCCGACATAGTTTACCCCACCCCATGATAACATGGATGCGCAGGCCCTAATTGTGTGTCCATATATAACTTTATCTGAGTCATCGTCATTACAGTGGAGCGTGAGTAAACATTAAGGGGTGCCAACAGCCACTCTAGAAAGTGTAGAAGTCAATCTGGTACCTGTCAGGGGTTTAACAGAAGCCACCACGATGTATGGGGTACGCTCAGAAGAGATCTATACCAACCGTGGCATTTTAAACATATGAAAACACGTGGCGTGTGCATGTAGAGGCCTTCTTTCCTAGGGAGCTATTTGGTCAAAAGCCCTGTCTTTACAGTAATTTCATATTTGTTTGCACTGTGCCCTATTTATGATGTCACCACAAGGCACTATATGCAAACAAATTGGGAGGCTGAAGAGATAATCTGGATAAGGTACTGTAAAATGATATCACAAAAAGGGGCAGATTTTAGAGAAGGTTTTTGGCTACTTCATATTTAATTGATGGTTGGGGCACCATGATGAAAAAAAGCAGATTAGATTTTAATACATAACCAAATAACAATACATATTTGAGTGCTAGCTGCAGAAAAATGTGATTGGACGGTTTCTTATTCTTATGAAACATAATTATAATGTACAACTTAGTCTGTAAAAGCTGTTCATCACTGTGCATCCACAAGTAGGGAAGGAATGCTATACCCACATCTGTGAGGACAGAATCCTGTGACATCATAATGTGACTTATGACAATGTGTGTCTCAATTCTAACTCAAAAGAATCAAAAGGCACATAAACTATCAAACAAAAGAAGATTTTTAATAATAAAATAGCACTGTTGGCCTATACTGTGGATAGAGTGCTCAAGAGTCTTTGGAGGGATCACTACAAGATATATATAAATTAATAGTTAATGGGAGAAGGCTCCGTTATAATGGCTGGTAAATTCTGCGTTAGAATAGCTGCAAATTATGTAGTTTAGAAACCGTATAAAAGACACTGTATACATTATACTGTATAAAAAAAACTGAAAAAATATGCAACATAGTTAAATGCTTTTTCCTGATCACTTTAAATTGAATGAGTCTTTTTCATGGTTACATAGTTATATAGACTGAAAAAAGACATGCGTCCATCAGGTTCAGCCTTTCCTATATCTGTTAATTTGTTGCTGTTGATCCAAAAGAAGGCAAAAAAACCCAGTTTGGCTCTTTCCAATTTTGCCAGGAAAAAAATCCTTCTTGATCCCAAAATGGCAGTCAGATTTCTCCTTGGATCAATAAGCTGTTTCCCCATAATTAAAGATTATATCCCCGAATATTATGTTTATCCAGGTATCCATCCAGTTGCAGTTTAAACGTCTGTATAGACTCCGATAAAACTACCGGCAGGCAGAGAATTCCACATCCTTACTGTAAAAAACCCTTTCCTCTGCTTTAGTCTAAATCTCCTTTCTTCCAGTCTAAACGCGTGACCACGTGTCCTATGCATAGTCCTGTTTATGAACAGATTTCCACACAATGGTTTGTATTGGCCCCGAATATATTTATATAATGTTATCATATCCCCTCTGAGGCGACTTTCTCTAAACTAAACAGATTTAAATTTGTTAACCTTTCTTCATAACTATAGTGCTCCATTCCTTTTACTTCATGAGTATAAACACATTTCATATTCCCAGCAACCTGTGAGAATGCTTAAAATGGCAAAATTGGGTTTATTCACCACCATTTTCCTTAAAACCAGAATAGTGAGTATTCCTTATCTTTCCACCCTGCAGTGAGAGCAGGGGTATATATTGGCAGAAATTATTCTTTAATCCGGTCATGAGAGCCGTAGACAGACACACGCAGCATTTGAGAACTTGATAGAACACAGGTTATTTACCAATGTTCTCTTTTCTTTTAAATTAGTTCACATTACTCTGTCCCCTTAATGGGCAGATTCATATAGCAAGCGTACATTTTGATATAGAAAATTGGATATGTTGCATGGAATTTTGTCTAGTGGTACTACTAATATCAATAAGATTTTGGGCACTGGGATAGAAATTAAAAAATATCCTCTTCGTTTTATAGCCATGCCTGTAAACATTTTTGACCTGAAGTCTCTGATTTGATTTCCGGATCAGTGTCCTATTTCTTTGGGCAGTGGAGCAGTGTTTGGGCTTCTGCAAAGCCACCCCCAAGAAGAAGGAGAGCTCTTGGTAACCTACCCTTGAAAGTTCTAAGTTTATGGTTATAGTTGGGCCAACATATGGGATGGCCCAGCTCATCTAGACTGGGGGGTGCAAGCCAAGGTTGAACTGACTTCTGTTCTGCTAATTATTGACAAGAGAGTCCATATGGATGTTAACATTGATCTTCTTTATGTTGCAGATGAGCTTGGCTCGAACATTACTCCATGAGCTGAGCCCTGGTCTGGCTTATCTCTCCCTCCGGCTAGCTAATCACCTATACTTTGTAATTATTTTATGAAGGCATGAGGCATTAAAGAGTTTCAAAGCAGAACATCAGGCTCAAGTCCTAGTTAATCTGGTAAATATATTTCCCATGATAGAATTGTGGAGGTGTTCAGTAGGTTTTAAGCTAATTTGTGCATAGAGGGCACAATAAATCTTCTTGCTTTTATTCAGGCTGTATGTAAAGCAGCATCATGAAGCAGTAGGTAGTTAAGGTTCTTAATGACTACATAGCATTTCCCAAGTGCAAAATTCATTGTTTCAAGTAGCTCTGGTTATTGTGTATAAATAGGGATAGTAAACCCGTGTATGCTAATCGTTTTATAGTGATTACAGCACTTTACTACTTGTCATCAGAATTGCTCTTTATGCAGCACCCCATTTAGCCCATGTACCCCTGCAGCAGGACAACAGGACCTTCAGAGACTTTCTGCAGGTCACAAACCTCGAATGGTACCATCGACACGCTGCGTATGCATATTCCATGGTCCTATTACAATAGGGGGGCAGTGGGACGTAACAGCATTATAATTGACAATGTACAATTTAACAATAAAATACATAAGACATACTGGTAGACAAGGATAAGAGGCTCCTGATCTTTTTCTCTCTTGTTTGTAGCTTTACAGGTTTTATGCTGAACATCATCATTTTAACATATCAGGAACAACCATCGACTCTCAAGCCTTAATCATTCTTTGGTCTTTTTTTTTTGCATCCCATGCATGTTTAAGTGCCCTCACTGTTTTACCCTCAACCACTTCTGCTGGGAAGTTATTTTACTTATCATCATCCACTCATGGTAGGCAAATTTTTATTTTTTAAAATATTTTAACAAACAACAAAAAATGAAGAAACAAAGACAAGATTATACAAAACATATTATACAAACATAAACTCTCTTACATTTCACCTCTGACTCTATAGTTTTTGACTATAAACTCTTGTCCTAACATTTCTCCTTTTTCCTGTACTTTTATGTATTTAAATGTTTCTATCACATCATTTCTTTTCTCTCCTCCAACATTCTGAAATCCATTAGTATCCCGATAGCCTGCAACCCATTCACCATTTTAATTCTCTTTCTCTGAACCTTATCTTGAAAAGTCAGTTGAAACTTTTTTAGCACATGTGGCTATTTAGAACTCTTCTAGAATATTTATTTATATATATATATTTTTTTTTGAAATAAACATTTTATTGCAATTTAAAATATTTTTGGGGATTGCTTTTCCCATCCTTCAATGTCCCTTTAAAGGATTGTATTTAAAGAAACATATGTATATAGAATGTTAACAAACGTTAAACACTATCATTCCACATTCTATAACCTAGTGTGAGGTCAACAAAGCCTCTTGTTTATTCATACTGGTCTAGAACACCCCAGTCTGTATATAAATATATATATATTCTTGATTATTTTGATACATCCACTGTAAATCTAATTAGATAAAATGACAAGTATTATACCGCTAGTAAACCAATGTAAGGAATTTGTCTCAGTATGAACGATGCAGAAGAGAATAGAATGGATAAAAAGTAAATATAATAACTTAAAGCCTAGGAACACGGTGAACTAAATATTTATGTAGTTTAAGGCATGTATTTAGAGACAGACTGGATCATTTGCACAAAGAGTAGTTCTGGTGCAAAATGGTAACACTGGTGCAATCACCATAGCAACTATAGTAAAGTTCTTGCTTACTGCTCTGCTTTGATCACATTGCATTTTGCTCTTTGTACATATTACCTCTGTCTTTTATGTGTGATGTCTTGTAGTATACATTCCCAAGGGATAAAGAGAAGGATATGGATGGATCACATTTTCCCCTGATTATTTAGTGGATGATTCAAAAAGATAAAGGTCTATTTTGTTTACTTTTAGCAGAAAGAATTGAAAGCAGGAATAAAGAACACATTTTATAGAAAAATACACTGCATTTGGAAGCAAAGTGCCAGTGCTACCATAATATTTAAAATAATTGTGGTTTATAATAGTAACAATAACTCTTAATGAATAGAAATCCCAGTAAATAATTGTTTGGCTGGATGCTTCAGTGGATACAGTTTAATTTGAAACCTTTTATGCAATGCAGTTGATTTTTAGAGTTATTTTTTATTTTGCGTGGTGAATCCGGCCATTTACCGTGAACTAATTAATTTCAAATGAAAGCAAAAGTCCTTTCCAGCTACATTATTTCCATGGATTCATTTAACTGGATCTGCATTAGTTCCAGTGCCTATTAAAACAAGAGGATGCTTTTAGCCTTTGAGTTCCTTGGTCCAGTTGAAATGCCTGTAAGATCATCCTTCAACAAACACACAATTTCAAAGCAGATAAAGTCAACGTATAAAGTAAACGTATAAAGTATAGTCTAATGAAATGGTAAAACATGCCTTTCTATTGCATCACCAAAGTTTAACACTATAGGACTTTAAGATGTTAGCCACTGTGATGTAAAATGTATTGCAGATGACTCGAAGATCTATCAGTCAGGCATCTGAGAACTTTTTATGTTCAACTTTGCCTTCAGCTTGATGGAGACTACTGTCCATTGCCTTTTGTTGAGTTCTACATTTTTAATGTGTTGATAAATATGATATACAGTATATACACTTTATATAACCAATGGCTTATTTTATATAGGGCAATCAGGCTCCTCAGTGCACTGCTTACTTAAAGGGCCAATCTAGTTGGCACAGCCTACATAGCATATGGTATCTTTTTTTACATGGTTTTTTTTTTTGCATTCCAAATTATATGATTGTTTTCACAACGTTGCCAATGTAAAATGTGCGGAAAGGTAAAATTAAATGATCGAGGTACTACTTAGGCCTGGATATTGTTGAAACCAGGTGCTCTATGTGCTGGACTTTATAGTCAAAGCTGATACCATTTATTGAGCCATCCAAGAAAAATGATGTGAAGCTACATATGTTTTAAGGACTTTAGATGTCTCCTCTACTGATTGAACGTGTAAGCATATAATTTGGCAACATTCTGAATACCCTTCCGTTCTATACAGTACTGATATACTAGTATAAGAGGTCTAAGGGGTAACCCAGAGACAATTTAGCCAATGCTTATGAACCTTTCCAGTATGGCAGATGGAATGAAACCCAAAATCTTGAAAGCGGCACTAGAAATCAATAACTCCCACAACAATAAACTACTCAAGTTTTTGCTGTACATGGGCAAAGTCTACTGGGTTTGGATGCTCAGATATGAAGATTTTGTTCTTTTTAGTATTTTTGTTAATGTGTATTTTTCTATTAGTTAGTAGATACTTCACACTCGATTCGTTCCTCTGTGATCCTTTTGTGAAGTTTCTTTACTATCCTCTCTTGAAAAATAATAATGATTTTACTCAACACTGGCCAATAGGTCATGTTGCTGAAGTCCTAGGGCACCAGATTTATTTATGGATGAGATACTATAGAGCTGCAAATCTAAGCTTTCTCCCTAGGCTGAAAATTGTTATCTTGTCCCTGTGAGCCATGGATAAAATGTAGAGCTCCGTTTGTGTCTTGGTCGAACTAATCTTTAGAAGAGATTGGTCCGGCCACAACGATTTTCTTTTTGCTTTTCTTTTTAATTGATTGTTTTGTTGTTTGCTTGTCGTTCTAGGCATTTAGAATTAGAGACATTGCCTGACTGGTGTGATTGTTCTCCTTGGGCAGATTATTTTTTGTTCGCTTCCTTTAGTACCCCGGACACAGTTGACCTGAGTCCACTGTAAAGCGACTCATCTATCAAGAGAAAAAATGGGATGTCTAGTGTTCAAAATACAAAGAAATATGAAGCAACTTGTAATGCTGTGTAGCATTTCATTTTGATGACACTTTGATGACAGCCCATCCAAGGTTTTTGACTCTAGGTCTTTGGGTTCAATTAACAAAAAAGTTGAGCTAAGACTAACCAGATTTGAATGAAGACTAAGTAACGTGTATATTTGTCAATACTAATTGGTCTTTAAAGTTTGTGAGTTGCAATCAAGGTCATGTGTTTAATAATAAAATAATTACATTTAAAAAGAGAGCCAAGTGGGTCTATGAGTGTCCTGTTTCTTCTACCGCCTGTATTATTACCTTCAGGAGAGGCTTACAAGAACTGTCATCTCACATGCAATCTCTCTTTACTTAATAAATCCAAGAGACGTAGCCCAAGCGAGTCTGGGAGGGGCCGTGCTTTTGTTAAACCATTTCTCATTTTCCCCTTTTCTCCCATGTCTAATGTTTAGTGATTGCATATTGTGTAAAATGTAAGTCTTTGTAAATTTGAAAACTAATTTTATTCAACAAGAATTACAATGAGGCATTTAAGAGTAAAACGGAGTATGTGTGACAAGGCAAGCCAGGAACAATAGCTTATTGATTATGATTCCCAGCATACCACATACACTGAGCGTAACATGTAATTAAAGGTAAACAGATTGATAAATCAAATAGATTCTGAAAATTATTACCGTATTATTTTTATCGCCTTATATGGAACCCTCCATAATCCGTACAATGAGCCAACAGAACATCATATAACATGTTGAACTAGCAGAAACAAAAGCCCCTGTTCCAAAAAGCTTACAATCTAAAAGAAACTGAGTTTAGAGCACGTTGAGGACTTACCTAATGGTGCTAGAGTTTTACCCAGATCTGGTCTGTGGATAAAATGGCATTGCAGCACAACGTGTGATAAAGAATGAATGGATGTTATAAATCTAAAGTCAGCACAGTAGCTGTATTGTATTATATTTGTGAAGATTTAATATAGATTTGTGGTTTTGTATTAATCTGCTTTATGCGTACACTGCTTACAGAAGAAAAAATGCCGCTTTCTTCCAGTTATTTTACATATATATTTTAAGATGTGTTCAGATATTTCCTGTTATTGAGCTTCAGTTCTAAACATGCAGCGTTTGAGAAATTAGGGGGTTTGTTACAACTTGTTGTCATATTTCTGATTCTCATTATCACATAACAAAGGTATAAGTTTGGGTGTTGCTAGCACGCTCTCACAGACTGGCTTTCACTTTTCATAGAAAGCATGGAAATATTACAAAATCCACCAATGCTACACCTCTCAAGCTCTACGCCATCATGTCTGCCTTCACTAGATATTCATTTATGAGGGTGTTCTTCAGTCTCCTCCTTTTCATTTCTGTAGTGATGAAAAAAAGAATTGTAAGAATTGTAAGAATCCTTTTTTTTCCCTGGGTGTCTACAATTCAGGCAGTGATAGAATCCATTCACATTCAGGAGTGGCAGATATACCGTATGACATATATGACAGGTACATGCCCACCAGGGCCAGACTGGCGATGACGAGGTGGCTCTGGTACTTTTACATTTTCTTGCTAATCTAATGCGTGGCTGGGCATATCCAGTCGCTGGCCACTCATTGCCATACCTGGGAACGTGTGGGCTCCGGCTACCCGGAGCCTACCCCTGCGGGACGCGGCCAGAACTGCCCACTGACATCGGTGGGTGTTCCCACTGACATTAGTGGGCACTCTCACTGATATTGTGGGGAACACCCCCATTTAAAGGGGAAATGGGCGGGGAGTGCATCAGGACCCCCTTCCCACTACCCGGAGGATTTGGGTGAACCAGCGGAGCGACGCTTCTCCTGGAGTTCTCCGAGCCAAACCTGGAGGTTTCCCAGGTACGCTCACTGCACAGGGGAGGCAGATCGGGTGAATATTTACCCGGTGTGACAGATGGCCAATCTGGGCACTTCTCTTCTGCAAGTCATTACATTAGACACATATACCTAGTACAATTATAATGCCAGACCTTTCTACGAGCCTATTATCATGGATGAAGATTATCCATTTTCATAATTTCATCTCTCCTCTCCTGCCTTTCAATGTTCACCAAACTCTTAACAGGGCTGATCCTCATCTTTCCTCCTACTTCATCACAGATGCCTGATAAACGTTCTCTTACGGATTCCGTAAGTCGCATGAAACTGTTTAATGTTTCTTTAATATTGTATATTTCCTTGGGTTAAAAGAGTATGCTCATTGTGCAAATAGACAAGTCTGAAATATTCTTACTATTTCTGAGGCTATTTTGAAGCCGCTGAACAAAATGATATGAATTTATGTTTCATTTATCAAGGACCTACCAGTTTGGCATCTTTGACTTGAATATTTATTTTGGATGCCATTATATTTGCTAGAAAATGAATTATTATTCAAAATAGTTTCATTAGTTATCATTTTAATGAGCCTTTTAGCATTTATGTAAAGAAATTCAAAAACAAAGTACATGGATATGAAGGTTACTTAAAACATGACAAAACGGCGAATCATTGGATAATTGTGAAATTCACTTCCGGTTTTCCATGACCAATTTTATTTCTGCTACAATTTCAAATGTGTTTCCAATATCTGGATGCTACTGTTCCCATGTTGAAAGAAATATCTTACCACAAATATTTGTATCAAGAAGTGAAAAGTAACCCTTCAACTACTTCTAAAAAATCATGAAGAATTCAATAAGTATAAATGACAGCCTCGAGTGTCACCATTATTATTAATATAATATTTCCAAATTAGATAATGATGGGATTTTTCGCTTGAATGAAATGCTGCACTTTTTTCACAGCATCAATATGAATGTGTAATTATTAATGAGTAGTCTGATGTTTGTTTCTGATGATGATAGAGGACATAGAAGCAGGAAGTCAAGGAAGAGAGGAAGAGGAAAAGGGTTAAGGAATAGAGAACGTGGGACAGCTGGGAAGCGAAGGTGCTAACCATTTAGGGAGGACAAGGATTTAAAGAAATGGGGAAACTGAGAGAAAACTGAGAGCAGGGAAAGAGAGATGCAAAGGGAAGAGAGGTGCAAAGGCGGCATAGCAATTAGACACTACTGGATCCTTTATGTGCTCATTTCATGAGCATTCGGTGCAGTCCTGTTTCTTGAACGTGTGTTGGACAGGGCTTGGTATTCTGCATTGGTTGTGTACTACTGTATTACTGAGCGATTTCTCTGGATTTGTACCCCAAGCTGCCCTCTACTTGGCAGGGGTAAATATAGTCACCCCGGGCAATTTTTCCCAGCTGGTTAGCAGCCTGGTCCTGACACAGATCATTTGTTTATCTACCTTCATTTGTTTATCTGTTTGCAATCCAGGTTGCTGTAAACCAGTGACACACCAATGTTTCACGCTGTCATTCACTACATTTAACGACATTTATTTTGGTTACATTATGCTCCTCAGTAACTCCTGAAAGGCCTTAATATAATTTGAGAGGGTGGTAGATAAGTGGAACAGCCTCCCAGCAGAAGTAGTAGAGGTTAATAAATGTATTAGATATAGATATACATATAGTTTTATTTATATAGCTACGACAATTTAAGCAGTGCTTCTTACGGTCCATACATTCAAAGTGTCCAACAAAACGAGAATTGACAGGCATATTATTATTATTTATTGTTTTATATAGCGCCATCAAATTCCGTAGCGCTGTACAATGGGTATACATTAGGTAAAGAGCATTAGGCTTCTCATTTCTTTAGAAGAAGCTTGTAAAATAAGTAAATATTCTTTGCGTTTTGTTTGTATACATAATAATAAGCTTGTTCCCATTTTTGATGTAACTCCATGGTCTCTCCACTCCATCCTCAGACGGAGACCCCAAAGTTGAGTGGAAGGGCTGTTTATATCGGAGTAATGCTTGTGGCTGTGAGAAAGAATTCAACCGATCGTTTCTTGACATCTGGCTTAATTTCGGTGCAGTTTTAATTTTAAAGTGTCTCTTCAAGCCATAAACAAAGCCCCGCTCAGCATAAACATCCGCCCAGCAGCCATGACAAGTATAGATTGCCTAAAACTAACAGAAAACAAGAGAATGGGGCAGATAAGCAAGAACAACAACTATGAGCGATGGAAAAGTGAAAGGCTTACAATGTCACATTTCTTAGAGGGAACCACTGAGAATTGTTCGTTCACAGAAGGCCTTTTGTGAGTTGTCCTGTCTCAACCCAGTAAGGGGCTTGCGATGATAATGAAGGCTTGCAAACCTACGTGAATCTTTGCCTAGAACATACAAAAGACATTTACTTGAAAACAATAGAAATAAAACTTTGAAATCAAAGCTTTGAAGGGTTTATTCTTATAGAGTACAATCAGGGCCTTTAGAAGGTCACGTCGGTAGTAATTCTTAATACTAATGAAAAATCTACCAGCAGTGCCTGAGCTCTCGACACGGCTTGCAGAACTTACCTGTGCCTATGGGCATTTAGTCGAACTTCCATGGGTTACCTGCCCAGAGCCCCCTCTCCTGTGAGTGTGGCTACAATAAGGGGGCAAGCTTCACCCTTGTTGGACTTGAAAGGTGCATGGAGTGGGCAGAGAATAGGCAGGAGTGGGCAAAACCTGGACAGTGAGTGGGTATGGCGGGGTCATAGTCCCAGGTAAGAAACTCAAGATAAAACCCAGGTATGAAATATTACTTATGTCTACATTTTTTGTATAAATACCGATATTCCTTCAGGGGATGGATGTTCATAGTACTGCATTCAGAGTACTCAAAATATGAAAATAAGTTGGTTGCGTGTATACGTTGGCATGCATCACAGAAAATAGGAACTATCACTGTGATTTGCCCACTATACCTATGGATCAATATTCTGCAATCCCAGCATTTTAGGAGTTAATACCCATTTTGTACGAGCAGAGCCGGCCTTAAGTGTTCTGGCGCCCTGTGCGGACCAGGGGCGTACCTAGAGTATTTGGCACCTGGGGCAGATCCTGTATGTGGCACCCCCCACACAAACACTTTAAAACTGCATAGCTTCTATCGTTATATACTGGCACAGACATTGAAGGTGGTACAGCATTACTGTTATCATTATATACTGAGGCAGACATTGACGGTGGTACAGCATAACACCTGTCACTATATACTGAGGAAGACATTGACAGTGGTACAGCATAACACCTATCACTATATACTGAGGCAGACATTGACCGGGGTACGGTATAACACCTACCACTATATACTGAGGCAGACATTGTCGGAAAGCCCAGGCAGACCAGCAACAACAAAAAATATCCTCCACAAGCCCTTTGATCAATCCTACAGGTTTACCGGCAATTGTGTCCCTGCTGCAGAGGCAGCTTCAGGAGCAGGGTCCAAGGTTTCATCGGTCTTCACATGACACTGTAATGTGTATGTTCAAATTTTGAACCTGCAGCACCAAAGAGGCATACCCTACTCATGCATATGGGGTATTCCTATACTTGGGGGTGTTTCTAAATGTAAATTACAGTTTTTTAAGTCATTTCAAGTACCAAGGGAAAAGATAGAATGGGTTTGTTAAAAATAAAAAATAAAAAATTACTGCAATATTTAGGACAGACTGGCACTCAAATAGTAAAATAAAAAGTGTTAAATTGCCCCAAGTAAAATATTTTGGGATGTCAACTTTCAAAAAATATATACTTTTGTTGAGCAGTTTTTCTTTTTCTGGCCGCTATTGGGGCCCAACTCCCAGGATACCACATTTAAAAAAATTCTTGTTTAGAAAAAGAGATGCTCGTCATTCATATTTAACCCTGTAAGTAACAAAATAAATGAAAATACAAGGCATATGAGGTGTTTCCAAAAACAGGACAAATACCCAAATACATTTTTGGAGGTCTTTTTTTCCCATTTGCACTGGTTATATATAGTTTTATAATTTTGAGATATTTTTTATACTAAATGATGGTATATATATATATATATATATATATATATATATATATTATTTCAAAAGAAAGCCCTACTGAAAAAAAACAATGTATAATGTGTGGGATGCACTAAATGGGTTAGTGGGCAATCAGAGTCGTATAAAGACATAGAAAAAGCACAAAAACAAAAAAAAACAGGACAAATACCCAAATACATTTTTGGAGGTCTTTTTTTTCCCATTTGCACCGGTTATATATAGTTTTATAATTCTGAGATATTTTTTATACTAAATGATGGTATATATATATATATATATATATATTATTTCAAAAGAAAGCCCTACTGAAAAAAAACAATGTATAATGTGTGGGATGCACTAAATGGGTTAGTGGGCAATCAGAGTTGTATAAAGACATAGAAAAAGCACAAAAACAAAAAAAAAAATGCAAAAAAACCCCCCGGTCCTGAAGGGGTTAACTGGATCAAAAAACTTGACACACCTAGGGTATCCCTGACATTGCCAAGTATCTGCCCCCAGGCAAGAGCCCAGCCGACTCTTTAAAAGCTTGGGAATTCCGTGTGACAATGACAATTTCGAAATACTATATGCAGGCGTGCTAGCATTTACAATACGGGGTGTTATAGATTCAAGGTACGCTTGAAATGCTATCTGTAGTTGTGACGTAGGACCCAGTTATGAAAAGCTTCTATGAACAGGCAAAGAGAGAGTACAAAGAGTATGAATAACAAGCGATGATCCTATTCTAGACCTTGTCTTTTTCTGCTTCTTCCAGTTCCATTGATGGTTAATATAATAGCATAGAAAGATTGGTACACAGAGACAGGCAGGCGGACATGGATATAATATCTGAAGGCCTTTTTCCTATATGTGTGTGTATGAAAAAAGGGAGATGAGCATTTAGGTAGCCTTTACCCAGCCAGAATAGGGCTGTTTACCAAGAAGCCGTAATAACAGGAGCGAGGTGGCCCAGGCAATTGCCCCCCCTAGGTTAATCCTTGCCCCCCCTGTTGCCCCCTGCCGAATTTGGAATAAAGTCGCAATGCGGCTTTAAATCCCGTCTTTTTTTTTTTTTTCTTATGCGGAGGAGAGAGAGGGGCGCCAAGCAACCGCTCGGCGCCCCCCATTCTCCTCCACGAAGCCTCTACCTCCGTCGCGGTGCCGGCATTTCATCCTGAGCGCCGAAATATGACTTCATATTTCGGTGCTCAGCGGTGAAGCAGCGGCCACCGCAGCAGAGAACGAAGACAGAAGCCTCGTGCTCCCGTCGCAGGACCTAAAGGTGAGACAACTACAAAGGGGGAGGGTAGATAGTGAGTAGGGAGAAGGGGTTAGAAAGTGATAAAGGAGGGAGAGGGGGTTAGAAAGTGATAAGGGAGGGAGAGGGGGTTAGAAAGTGATAAGGGAGGGAGAGGGGGTTAGAAAGTGATAAGTTAGGGAGAGGGGGTTAGAAAGTAATAAGGCAGGGGCGTCCAACATGCGGGCCAAATGCGGCCCGCGAGACCTCGAGGTGCGGCCCGCGTAAGATCGGCAGCCAGGGCAACCGATCTTACGCGGGCCGCACCTCGAGCATGTACGGGCTGACTTGGCATGATAGGAGTGTGATTGCTAACAGCAATCAAAGTCCCATCATGCCTAGGTTCCAGCATTTACTGGTTGGATTTGTAAGTGCTGGAACCTAGGCATGATGGGACTTTGATTGCTGTTAAAAATCACACTCCTATCATGCCAAGTCAGCCAGTGCATGCCGAAACCTAGGTAGCTGCCCCCCTTGTGTATTGATGCTGCCAGCAGTATGGGGTCTACACATCACTTACAGCCACCCTGTACCAGCATGTACTGGCTGACTTGGCATGATAGGAGTGTGATTGCTAACAGCAATCACAGTCCCATCATGCCTAGGTTCCAGCATTTACTGGTTGGATGTGTAAGTGCTGGAACCTAGGCATGATGGGACTTTGATTGCTGTTAGCAATCACACTCCTATCATGCCAAGTCAGCCAGTGCATGCCGAAACCTAGCTAGCTGCCCCCCTTGTGTATTGATGCTGCCAGCAGTATGGGGTCTACACATCGCTTACAGCCACCCTGTACCAGCATGTACTGGCTGACTTGGCATGATAGGAGTGTGATTGCTAACAGCAACCACAGCAATCACAGTCCCATCATGCCTAGGTACCAGCATTTACTGGTTGCCTGGGTATGATAGCAGTGTGATTGCTGTGTGGGCAGTGTGGACGCCAGGGCTGGCTTTGGGGTGTGCAACCTGTGATCTATGCGTGTAATTTAGGGGGTTTTAAATATACCTTTTAATGACGTGTTTTCATGTGAATTACAATTGATCTATACCTGCAAAGCTGGGTTTGTGTGTTATTCTGTAGATCCATATCTGCTATGCTATGTTTCCATACATTATTTATGTATACCTGCAAATACAGGGTTAATATGTCTTATTCAGTTAATTAATACCTGCAATGCTGTTTCCATGTATTTATTTGATCTATACCTGCAATGCTACGTTTCATATACTATTGTATACCTGCAAATACAGGATTTGTATGTCTGATTCTGTTTATTTGAGATCACAAGTGAATTTCAGTTGATCTATACATGCAAAGCTTGGTTTGTGTGTTAATGTGTTGATCTATACCTGCTATCGGCAACTGGGGCTAATGTTAATAAATATGGGCAGCAGGGGCATCAATACACAAGGGAAAAAAACACTAAGGGGGGTATATATGACAATGCAGTGTGAAAAATCCATTCTGATGTAGACGTCTGTGACGTAGATTGTGTCCTGCTGTTTGTGTGTTTTGGTTATCAGTGTAGCAGAGCCTGTCCTCGGGTGTGTGTGTATAGGTGTTGGTGTGGCAGAGCCTGTCCTGGTGTGTGTTTGGGTGTTTGTGTGGCAGAGCCTGTCCTAGTGTGTGTGTTCGGTTGTCAGTGTGGCAGAGCCTGTCCTAGGGTGTGTGTTTGGGTGTCAGTGTGTCAGATTCTGTCCTGGTGTGTGTTTGGATGTGGGTGTGGCAGAGCCTGTCCTGATGTGTGTGGGTGTCTGTGTAGCAGAGCCTGTCCTGGTGTGTGTGTGTGTGTGTTTGGTTGTCGGTGTGGCAGAGCCTGTCCTGGTGTGTGTGTCTGGGTGTCTGTGTGACAGAGCCTGTCCTGGTGTGTGTGTCTGGGTGTCGGTGTGACAGAGCCTGCCCTGGTGTGTGTGTGTTTGGTTGTCGGTGTGGCAGAGCCTGTCCTGGTGTGTGTATCTGGGTGTTGGTGTGACAGAGCCTGTGTTTGTGTGTGTGTTTGGTCATCTGTTTCCTGGCACTTAACTTACAGTAGGAATTATTTAATTTATATTTATCCAGAGATAAAATGCCCTCTTGAAGTTGTAGTGACTTCAGGGGACAAAACATTCAAGGCCCTGAAATCACTTAGTGGAAAAGTTATTTATTGTGTTATAATATTTATTTCAAGGATTAGTCGCACTCAATTGTGGCTTCAGGCTTCCCATGTTATCATGTTGAATGATAATATTTTAGCCCAATAACAAAAGTATAATTCCATAGCACATTACTTTTGGAAATTATTAATGCCCCCCCAGTTTGACTGTGGTATCTTGTGTGCCCCCCCTATATATTGTTTATAGAGTCGCCACTGGGCCCAGGGAACAATTGGCCACTCCAAACTTCTTACAAACTTGCGAAGGCAGGAACTCGGCGGGATCACGTACAATATTCATACCTGTTCACCTAGCATTTCATTGTCTTCAATACTTTTGCAGTCAAAGCAGTGATCTGCAGGTGGGATGTTGACAAATCTTGCCTGATATAAAGTCACTCGTGAAAACAGGGCTTTGAAGTTACTTATCTTTCAGCTCCAGCTTTCATCTAGTCCTTATAAACCACGTCTTTAAATTTTATACGTCTCCTGCTAGCATCTTGACATATTATAAGCACAAAATAAATATAATAGCTCAAGACCATTACTGTGTCTGTAAAAAGACAATTATTTTAGAATCCACCCAGGGGAAAGATTTTACAAAAAATGTAGTGTTTTTCTAAAACACATATTTTTGTTAATCTGGATAAATTGTAAATAATTGTGATTTTAAAATATAACATTTTTGACAGTGTTATTAACAGCACAGATAGTCTTAAAAAAGTTACATTTTGTAAAATCAGAATTAATTTTAAATATTTATACTTCATATTGGTTTATAGTTAACATATGTATGTATGCTCAAAACCAGGACATTACATGGGATATTTGTGGCGTCAACATAGCATTTTGTCCCAACCAATTGTAAGCTGACGAAAAATACCTTACGCCAGCAAACTTGTTCACATCACGAAATAGCATAACACCAGCACGCGCTCTTCAAGAAGAAATGCAGTTTATTAAATCAAAGACAAGAAAAGGTCATATACTTAGCTTCAGGTTACTTGAGTAATGTGGGGAAGCTCGCCTCAGCCGACACCACATATACACAATAACTGGACTCAACGATGTTCAAGCAGAGCTTAACTGTACAACCGGTCTTTTATTACTCTGACAGGGCTAGCAACAAGGAGCCATAGAAAACCAACTCCCATCACACCAATGTTGACAAAGCATTGGCAGTTATGCCTATGGGCGCTCTTAGGTATGGTGGTAAGAATATAAGAAGATTAAGTAGCTGCTTGGCCCCTTCAGAAATGAAAGGAAGGGACCTGTACAAATGCATACCCCCAATATTACAGGTGGGATACCTTTGTTGGGGATGTCACTAGAAGTGGGAGGTGGTGAGGTCTGAGGCATGAGATGGGAACAGGACCAGAAGTGGGGACAGGACCAGAAGTGGGACCGCCTGACCTTACCAGTGCTCAGCTGCAGGGTGTCATGAGGAGGCCAAGCAGGAGCTGCAAAAGCACAGACCTCCATTGACTTTACAGCTCCCTGGGCGGGTAAGGGACAATGTGGCAACCATTATAGTGCTGTACAGTATTTTTCTTTGAAACTACTTTGGGGTTAAAATGTGTTTGTGTACAATTATTCCTTTTTGGGGCGGCTAGGGACTTAAAATTATTATTTTGTGTAGGACTCCTAAGAGATGCTCCTTTAACTTAAAGCACATTAAAGCTGAATAGGAGATATAACACCAGGCAATGATTCATATGCACCATGGGAAATCAGATAAAGTAAAGTCCAATCACAAAGCATAAGCACTTCTCTTCTCCATACCAAGAAGTTCCAAGGAAATGAAATCAGTCAGAAGGAAAATAGTTTAATATAGACTTCGTACATTCTTAAACAAGATCCATAAACAAAAGTGCAAGAATTCAGGCATAAATGGGACTGGGCAGCAGACCTGACTAATGCATCTAATCATCAAGTCACATACAGAGCCCAGGGGGGTTATGGATAAGTTTTCTCAAATAACATGTGAATCATATTGCTGAAATAGATGCCATGCTGCACGTCAATCTATCATCTACCTCTACTTGCTTTATCCTTGTCTTGAAGAACCTGTTGCTTACACTAGGCCACCTTGCTTCCCAGAGTACTTACACTAAAGGGTTGGAGCCTCCGCATAACCCTCTCCCCCGGTTGAAGTAATATCTATTGGATAGGTTTACTAAATAGGAACAAGAATCTTTGGTCTCCATTGCTTATATGGGGTATCATATACTGGGAAATACTAGAGAAAAGTTTTATTGTTTTCCACATGTCTGCACAGGCCACTTGAGTTCCTCCACACCAGACTGGTCATTATGGACCCTGCTTTGTGCACCGTCATGCTGGAATAGGAGACAGAAAAATTGGAAATATACAATTATCTAAAATGATGGCTGAATTCAATAATTGGGATGGGTGTCCACATACTTTTGCTCATATAGTATAGTTTACCGCATTTCCCCATGTATAAGACCCACCCTTTTTCGAAAAATGTGGGGTCTACAAACTTCTTATAAAGTGGTTGATTTTTTTTCTTTTCTTTTTTTCTCCACAGGGGCCCTGCTGCCTACCTCTGCGTTGCTCAGCAACGTCTCTTGTTCCGTCGAGGCGACACAGGAACCCAGTGGAGTCACGTGAATGTACATTACATCACATGACTCCGCTCCGTTCCTGTTCCCCTGGGCGGGACAAGAGAAGTTCACTCAGATTTCGAATAACGCAGAGGGAAAACGTGGCCCCCACAGAAGTCTGTGAGCGGCACCAGAATTTCTGCAGTTCAGGTAAGGGTGGGGAAGGATGTATGAATGAGTATGCGTGAATGAATGAGTAAATTAATGAATATTTGTGTGTGTGATAGCATGGATATGTAAGTAGGGGGCAGGGCACAGGGAGGCTGAAAGTCATGTGCATGATCTGGATGCCTGAGCATGATAGGAGTGTGATTGCTAACAATTGCTAGCAGCCAACATTAATCACACTCATATCATGCCCAGGCAGCAAGTACAATAATGTTATGTAATACATTTTTTTTCAAACGTAGGTCCCCAAAATTAAGGTGCGTCTTATACATGGGATAATACGGTAACTTGTCCTAGAAAAAATAAAATAAAGGTGTATGCTGTTTTATGAGGTGACAACCTAAATATACCTGTAGAAACACTAAGAAAACCAGCTTGTGGGAAAATGTGTCAGGACCCATACCATCAAACTGGTTAAAGTGAAGTAGGGTATTGGGACAAAAAAACATGAGTCATTTTTTTCTAAAGATCTGAAGCATTATTCTTGCATGATAGAACAAGACAATTGACTGAAATGTTCACATTCTTGTTGTTGACTTTTGGTTTAAAATCGCATTATTTCAAATTGTTTGAAGCTCCGCTGACACTAGCTAATAGTGACAGTGTATGTTCAGGTGTTTCTGTGATGTAGAAGGATCAAAAGTATAAAACAGAAGCATGCTGATCCATTCCATGTCTGAAATACCTGAAAAAATATCATGGGGACTCACTCACACCATATACTAGATGTCAAAAATCTACCTCCTGTCCCTAGCATTATTTCCAACGGATGAATTTGTAAAGGAAATTCAAACTCTTTGCAGATGTCAGGTTCCATATACTTAAGCATCTGTGCCTGTTGTATTAGGTTTCAAGTAAGGGGTGGTGTCTGATAAGGATAGGGGGGTGGTAGCTGTACCTGCTAATTTCATGAAATATTTTTTTTTTTTATCAGATATGCAATATGTAGGGCTCTGCTGGAAACTGTTTGAGAAGTAGTGTAGCCTGGATATGGTTTTAACATGTTCTAAAAGAGACAAATGAAAACAGTTTAGTTGCTTAATATATACATAATAAATCTGTATATACAATACAATCAAAGCTGGCAGTAATGGTCATCATGAAATATGACTATGATTTTATTGTGCTTACTGCTTATAACATGTCACCCGAAACCCGTTATGTTCACTTGACACTGTGCTCCAGCCATCCAGGATTCCTTCATCTCCAAACTGCATATTTAATATGACGAAGTATACCGGGCCACATTTTCAGCCAGGTAAAAAGGGGCAGCTTACATACCTGAGAACTTCCCAAAGCTCTCCCTTCTCTGGGAGTGTGGCTTAGTGCGGTTTACATTTATATTCGAGTGTGATGGGTGTTGGGCAGTGGGTGTAGCTAAACAAAACTCATGTGTACTCGGAGAAAGAGCAAAGTGACCCCCAGGGATGCTGCCCTTCAGCAGGATAGTTCCCAGCTATGGCAGCTGCACAGTACCCAAAGCTGACCATTTCTGCACGGAGTACCTTTTAATGACCTGAGAGTCATGGTGTGATAAGGGTCAAAGAAGCTGCATGGAAAGTTGGGTAAAACGGAGAATACAGTCAATATCCATCATTTCTCAAGTGCTTTCTCCCATGGACACTTCCTTTCTTGAATTGGAACAAAACAGGTTATCATATGAACTTAACAAAAACTAACACAATAGAAAATCGCAGCAGTTTGCAGCAACCCACCTATCCTGGCTGAGAACGGGGAACTAGACCAGCCTAGTGCTTTTTATAATAAATAAAAAAACACCCCCCACCCCTCAACAGGCCGTTTGAACTTGCATGATAGGGGCAAATAGAATTTACCTTTCATCCAATCCAACACTATTCTACTTATGTTATCGCCAAAGTTTGCACATTTTTGTGTGTGTTTTTTACCACACATTCTACTTTATGTATAAACCAACAGCGCTTAGTATCTGTCTGAGCCACATCTCCTGAGTACCGTGACACTCCCCTTGCGTGGTTGTCAGGTTATTTGGGAGGTGTGCATTTTTTTCTGAGAATTGACAGTCCGTGTCCTATTTTCCGCAAATCTTGAACCCGACCAATTTGATTAACCCCATCAAATTATATATATATATATATATATATATATATATTTTTTTTTTAAACTAGACACCCAATGCCAGTATTTTAACTCTTCATCTGAGAATGCTTGGGAAGATATAGCGACATCAGTGCAGAATTATTTTTACGTCTTTTTTTAAGTTACCAAGTTTTTCTTTTTAACCATTTTTATTTTACTTGGGATTCAAGAACCGGAGCCTGCCACCTACAGGTAGACTTGTGGCATCATGCTGAGTTCTTAGGGCCTTGTTATGTTTTGGGGAAGGAGAAGTGATCTTCTTTCCCTCCAAATCCCAGCGTTGATCCATTCCCCCTGATGCCACAAAAGCGCCAACAGTGCCCCTGGATACATTGCCCACCCTGTCACAACACACGCTTTAGTGGGATGATGGGCACAACCTCCGGGTGGAGCTGGAAAGTGTCTGGAGACCAGACAAGGACCCTGGGCGCATGAGGTGTCATTGATTGTTAGGCAGGCAGAACAACCAACTTAACCGACGTGAGATCAAGACCTGCCCTGGGGGCTTAGGCCACCCTAGAGCCAAAAAAAACCCAAAAAACAACGATGAGTCCTTCCTTCCTGAGGTAGGACAGAGACTAAAAGGTAACCATGAAGGGAGGAGTTTAATTCTTTACAGAGTTCTGCCCTATCTCAGGTACAAAGGAGGACCCTTTCATGTGTCACCAGGGACTGCAGGTAATACAATAGAAACGCCACTTCCTACACACAAATCACCCCTAGTGTGCAGAGGGATGGAATCCACTATCCACAGACAGGACGATCAATAGGAATGACAGTGCTAGTTTCATCTGACCATTAACAAAGCTCACTGCTTTGAAATATGATTACTATTATTCATCTTTTATTTACCGTATTGGCTCGGATATAGGCCGCCCCCGTATATAGGCCGCACCCTAAAAGTT
The DNA here is from genome assembly GCA_029215755.1 of Spea hammondii. NCBI lineage: Eukaryota > Metazoa > Chordata > Amphibia > Anura > Pelobatidae > Spea > Spea hammondii. The sequence goes on along the minus strand of JARDYJ010000003.1, from coordinate 104,190,703 downwards.
TCCCACCCCTCGAGATATGCTGCCACTCTGCCCCCCCCCCGAGATATGCTGCCACTCTGCCCCCCCGACTTACCAGAGGAGACTCCCGGGTGTCTGGCGGGGGACATCTACACAATACGCGTACACAACTTCCGGTGCCGGTACTCAGCTGATGTGCCGGCCCCGCATGACACCCAGGAGTCTCCTCTGGTAAGTCTTGGGGGCAGAGGTAAAACGCATCGTGCGGACGGTCACCGGCTGCGGCGATGCGGGTAAACAACCTCCGCAGCCGGTGACCATCCGCACGATGCGCTTAGACAACCTCCCGTGCCGGCACCCCCCCCCGTGGAAAGTGCTGGCAGGGGAGGCTGTCTGAGCGTATCGGAGAGTAGGATGCAGGTCCCCTGCACCGCTGCGGGGGATCTGTATCCTAACCCTGCCCGGCGCCCGGGACTGCATGTCCTGGGCGTCGGGCGCTAGACTTAAAGTGGGGGAAAAAAGTGCGGCCTATATTCGAGCCAATACGGTATATAGCGCCAACAATCTATGCAGCGCTTAATACATAAATTCAAGGGGTATGATAAGACAAGAATTGGAAGACTAAGACAAACTGATACATTAGGTGGAGAGAGCCCTGCTGGCAAGCTTACAATGTTGAGGGAATGGAGTGACAAACATAAGGACCAGAGAAAGGGTGAGAGGTAGTGTGGTGGTTGTATCAACGACAAGGAGGATCTAGCAGCTAAGCTGGTGCGGCTTCTCTGAAGAAGTGGGTTTTGAGATGTTTCTTGAATGTTGGAAGGGAGGGTGAATGCTGAAGGTTCGGTGATGAACATTAAACTGCAACTGGTTTTAAAGTCACTTTAGGGTTACTAAACCCTGTAATAATCCAATACTGGGGTGCTGATGTTTCGGTATTTGTGTGCCCTGTATGAAAAGGATGTTTGCTTGATTTTTGGGAGACAAATTGTCAAAATCCAGTCCTTAATAATCCGTTCAGATTTTATTTGAAATCTAACGCAAATTTCAAAGCTACAAAAAAAAAAAACCCCAAAAATTAAAACAAAAAAAAAAAAACACGACTTCGTCACATCATAAAAACCAAAGCCATGTGAAAGGAAAAAAATAAAAATACATTACGGTCAGCAGATCAGACACAGCCGTGATGGTCTCCCAGCACAAAATTGTTTGGAAAAGGAGATAAGCCACACTGGACAAGTTTGTATTTTGTACAATATAAAACAGACAGCTCTACAGTTACTGTTATGTATACACATGCATTCACAGAAAAAAAAAAAAAAAAAATGTTGGAATGCTGTTTTTTAGGATTTTTTTAAACTTTTACTTATTTTTTTTTCCATTTTTTTTTTTTTAAACATTGTTCAGGCACGGAAAGAAAAAAAAAAAAATACATTTTCAGGAAATGACAATTAAAATAGCAAAAAAAAAAAAAAAAAAAAATGGAACGTTCTGTCAGTGTTTGTTTTTCTTTGACTTCTTGTGAGACCTGTGAGGGGATCTGGACTGTGACCTTGATTTTTTCACCGACTTTTTTGGAGACCTAGACCGTGACCTTCGAGATCTTTTAGGTGTTCTTGACCCAGATGGCGACCTAATTGAAAAAATAAATCCCAGTTCAGATTTATGCAACTGAATATTTCAGCCTGATAAATATAAGCATATTACAGCTGCACTTAGGTTCTGATTTGTTTCCCTTTCTACAAAGAGCAATGACACTGAAAGCATTGATTACTGTTCTGTTGACTGGCATATCAAGATAAGAAAATGGTAATTCCTGAACTGTTCAAAGGATGCCAGTTTTGGTCAATCTGATGCAGATATTTATTTAAATCAAATGATCTCTGCAACTGTCAAAGTCCATATTAAAAATAATCCTTTTCAATACAATGGCTGATTACGTTTTAAAAATTACTCAGAAGTTAATTAAGAATGTCTAACTATGCTCTTGTGTGAACTCTTGACTTAAAAAGAAAATCTGTAAACATTTAAAAAACCCACAAATTATTAGCATTATAAAGTTCTGAAGTTGAAACGCTTTTTATTAATGGTTACAATACGTACAATATTATATCCTAGGCACTAAACGTGGATTCTTCGAGATACATACCGAACACAAAACTAAATCCCCGAAGACAACAGAACCAGTGCACATTACCTCTAACCGCATGCAGACAATACATTTTCAAAACAGCATCACCTTTGTTGCAGCTAAATAACTGAACATAACCCCGATTACCCCCTTTCCTCTACAGACAGCACCCCATATGCCTCTTAAGGCTTTTTAAACTCCCATTTTTCTTCTTCTACTGGAAAATAGCCTGAAGACTTAATAACATCCAACAGTTATGCGAAACAATTCTGCTCAGGAGATAGTTTATCAAGGGATGTCAAGACGATTTCCTGGCTGCTAGGGCTTGAGGGCTCAAAATCGTATAATTTGTCCTACTTAAGTGCTTTAAGGTATGATAAATGAAACAAGCTGCGTATATAACGCTCCCAATAACATTCCACTGAAGATATTTGTAAATTCTTGCAAAAAAGTATTTACATGGAATTAGCGTGATGACAATTAGGGTGCCTTCCAGTGTTACAATGGGGCCCATTTATACTGTACCAATATACTACCTTCATCAATTCAGGTTTTTCTTCAATGTACATTTTTCATATTAGTTATTTAGTTGCTAGTGGAGATTAGGATATAGGTTTTTTTTAATGTACAAGCTTACCTTCTGGCCTTTTTAGTAATGTCCCTGGGAGAGTCTTTATGAGATGATCTAGATCGAGAGCTTTCTTTATGGGACCTTTCTGATCTCTCTGACCTCTCTGACTTTGGCGAAGGAGACTTCGCCCGTCTGCTGCTGCTGCTGCGTGATGGACTAACAGACCCACTGTGACGTCTTTTTCTATAAGGGAGTAATACAAATTAGAACAAGGAACGCCAAAACTTTCAATCATGAACAAAGGGTTAGCAGATGAATCACCCAAATTTGGTGCTATAACATCGCATAAGCAAGACAGACCAATTCATGGGGGGAAAAGTTAATGAACAGATGCATAACTTGTGCAAGAAATACTAAAGATTCTAAGTTTTCAAAAATGATGACTGATGCACACCTTCTAATAGTTTAAAGGAAAGTTGAACATAAGCTACTGTCCTTCAGTTTCTCCTTGTAATATTTAATGTATATTAACCAGTTTGAGCACTTCCTGAATTTTTTTTTTTTTGTTTACCGACAGATCAATGGTAACCGAGCAAGAACACACAGTGAGAAAATAAAACACGCATGCATTAGGCTTGTCCCGGGGAAAGAAAGTCTTATTTGCATTACAGCTGCTGATGCGAAACAAACAAACACTGGTTTGCTAGTAAACACATGTAAAACATTTTACTGTACACACATGCCCTCGGCTGAGAACAGACAACATGCTAAAGGCACGACTCCTGAATGTGTGCGACACTAATCACACGTAGTACCTGATCCATTTACCTCTGCATATTCTGTTGGGCTTACAGAGGGCAACGTAAATTAAAAAAGTCAAATATAAACAAATGGAGGCCACAAGAGTTTGTAAAATTAGGTACCTCTCTTTTCTGGTTGGAGTTACATCCTCTTTTTCTTTCTTGTCCTTTGAACGATAGTCAAACTTGTCCTTCTCTTTCTTATCTCTGTCTCTTTCTTGTTCTCTCTCTCTTTCCTGCAAGGGACATTAGTAAATAAATGTAAATAAATCTGGAGATTGTCGTAAAGCACATTACACAAAAGTAATGTTTATCCCAGGCCTCACATCTACACCCTACACGGTAAGTAATGTGCCACACACCAGATGGGTAAGCGAACAGAGTCGTAAGGGTTAAAGAACGGAAACATCGTAATAATTGCAGTAGAGTATGCATGAAACACTTAGCTCAACGCTGCCCTCTTCAGGTGATTTTTAGGCAAAGACTCTGAATTGTCACACATCTAAGACAGCAAGAACTGGAGGCTGACATTACGTTTACGTTAGTAAAAGAGGGGACTTAACGCTAACGAAAGGAAGCTGAAATGCAGGACCCCCCAAGCAATCACCAAAGGAGGATTTCTAATGCACAAATGTAATCGTTTAATTAATTTAAAAACTATATTAACCACATAGAGCTTAAAATCTAGGATGGAGCAGATCTGCTGAAAGCAAGAATTAGCATATAAATTCGAGCAGTGGCCTACTTGCCCAAACACATTCATTGGGGTTTATTCACTAAAACGGACAGTTAACATGAGTTATTTTTCTGTAAAATTATGAACAGCCGACCCCAGTGAGATCTTGGCACACCCTGTATAACGTATAGTGAAGTCTGCGAAAGTCTCTTTACACATTGAATTGTGCATTATACACGGTCCCCTCAGACCTACCTGCTGGACAAACATGGTAGTGTTGGCTCTTTATAGCGAATAGTAAAGTAATGAATATACCCCATTGCGAACATACTGATAAACATCTGGGAAAACTATCACACAAACATCATTGTTAATCAAACTAAAGTAAGTCTTTCAACACATTGGTGATTATGTTTAAATAATTTGCAACAACGTGGTAATATTGCATCAATTACGAGAGAAACATTTGTCGGTTGCCATGAAACAAAGGAACCATTGCCCAAAATTGAGTTGTTTTGAAATTTCAACAAGCAATGAGCATTTCATAGCAAATCAGCTCTGTAATCACCACCGGGAAGCTTACTCTACGAACACATTTCCATAACAGAGCATCTCTATCTGGAGGGATCATCTGGAAACTACAGAAAGAGGCTCTGGTTTCACAGATTGGGGGAATAGTAGCTATTAGTGGAAAGACATAAGGGACCCAGATCCAGGTGGTTATCAGATAAATCATCAACCTACAAGTGAGCTTTTGTTACAGATAGCCTACACTTTTTTTCCATTTGGCGAGTCCCTTGTATGAAGCAACATACACAGATCAGCCATAACATTATGACCGCCTGCCTAATATTGCGCAGGCCCCCTTTTGCAGGAATTAAACACATGCCACTAAAATACGTGCCACAAGATCTTTGATTATCGAGGGTAACACAAACTTATTTATTTATTTGGTCACCATACCCTTTGAAGCAGCTTGTCCCGATAGTGTTCTACTTGCTCTTGTATGCTTTGCCCAGGTTTCTTTGGCCTTTTTCCAGACTCCATTTCATCTTGGAATTTCATTACTTTAAGCTGATGAAAAAAGGAGCAAATACAATTCTTTATTTCATTTTTTTTTCTCCCAGACATGCACTGCCAGATGGTTTACATAACATTCTTTGAATTTCTGATTGAATATCGAGCCAAACTAATATTCGTAAGTATTTTTTCGCATTAGAATAAGTGACATGAATTTAAATGCAGCATGAAGACAATCCCACAACGTTATAGCGTAACTACGAATGCGCAGCAATTCCCTTCTTGTTAACTGCTTATATTTGTAAACATTCTCTTGCTTGGAAACCTATGTAACTACATATCGGTGTAGGTCCGATGGGAAAACACAGAGGTTTAGGCAAATGTAAAATAGTTATTTCATACTTTACCTCAATTTCCCTAAGTTTTGCACGCTTCTCTTCACTCATTTCGGAGTACTTCATGGACTTTGAATCAGAGAGGTCGTCTCGGATCGGGTTGGAGTAATAATGCTGATCCTCTGACTTTGAGCTCTGTGTATCATCCTCCTCATCGCTTTCTTCCCCTTGGCTGTCGAAAAACCATGCAGATATTAGAAATACATATTCCTCATTGAGAGTATGTATTTTTTCCCCCCAAGTTTCACTGAATGCCATTGCCGCCGTAGCCCATATGATTTTTAAAGTTGTGTGCAAGTAAGCAGCAATCTGCACCTGGACAAGACGGGGCTGTAGTAGCAGCGATTTGTCAGATAGCAGAAGCCATTGATTACAGAGTTGATGAACTCAACTAAACAACAATGCTGTCAAGGGGCGTCAAAGCAGTGGCGCCAATAATGTAGGAAGAAGCACATCATTACAAGTCGTGTCGTAGTGGACATATGAGCAGCAGAGATAAGTTCCAACATTATTTCAAGAGAAGAAATGTTAGAACAATTTAAAACTGGAGGGTCAGGGTTTTAGATGTGATGTAAGGATGTTTTACCTTACTGAGAGGGTGGTAGATAAGTGTGACAATATCCCTGCAGAAGTGGTAGAGACCAATACAGTGATGGGAATTTAAAAACGCATAGGATATGCATAAAGCTATGCTGAATCTAAGACTCTTAGTTCAGAAATCAACGAAAAATATGAAATGTCTTACTTTGGGTTTTCATCTTCCTCAGACTCCTCTCGCTGGTCAAAAGCTTCCCACTTTGAAGTGGTCACAGCTAAAGAAAAACAATAGGAATTTGTAAGACTTTGTGTATTTTTAGATTTTAGATTAGATATTTTGTAAGAAAAACAAGAAACAGCAAACTGCGTTTTATCTCTAGCAAACCTTGTGATTCCAGCTCAGCCTCATCTACTGCTTCCCATTTAGAGGGGGCCACTTTAAATATGGGCTCATTCTTCTTGGAGTCTTCGGAGATGTCCACTATATGAAAGAAAACAGAAGATTAAATACAATGCCAATGAAATCTGTATAAGAAACTAAAAAAGGGCTAAAAGATCATTACATGTGTTGCCCACGTAAAAGTACACATTGTAATTTACTTATTCGTCTTACATGGCACTCCATCCAAATCATCGTCAAGTGTCTTTATGGGAACACCATCGAGGTCATCGAGAGGAGCACAATCAATTGGAATCCCATCAACATCCTCCAACAAAGCCCCATCCAATTCTTCCTCAATAGGAGCGCCATCCAGGTCATCTGGTACTTCCTAGGTGGAGTGAGGCGTGATTTGACCAAAGTATGTTCATCCACACGTGGATCATTTAGCAGTAACTGAGGAACCCCTCTTAATGCAACTATTGGGGGTACCCAGTGAATTAAGTTATCCCCTGATATAATACAGGGGTTTTTTTTTGTTACATTTCAATTATAACTAACTCTGAAGTTTGCACTTACAATTCTGAGAATTAACTCTATTGAATAAAAAAAAAAAAATTAGCTCTGATTCTCTAGTACTTTTTCGAATGATAAAAAGGTTTTGTACCGTGTTAGCCGTTGAGAAAACAGGAGAAAAGTATAGTTAAAATGATACCATTTATTGGCTAACTGGGAGTTTAATAGCAAGCTCACAACTTGGTCTCGAAAGCTCACTATTAAACTCTGTTAGCCAATAAATGGTATAATTTTAACTATACTTTTCTCTAGTATTTTTTTAACGGACACTGGTTGTTTCTAATGAGCTAAATAAAACCCGAGGTGTTTTAAGCACGAGACAATCTGAAAGTCCACAAGGGACACTGCTAGGCGCTCTCTAGCTGGTGACACAGCTGTAATCTTAAACGGTGACAATTACCAACGCAAGGTGATAAAAAAAAAAAAAAAATACGGTTTGAAAAGTTCTTACACAAAAAACACCAAACTGGCATGATCTAACATTTCAGTAGCATTCTGTTTCCATTACTCTACCATTAGTCTCGCTTCCGGTTCTTTTTCTTCAACATTAACAAGTCCAAGGAAAATATTCTGTAACTTTATGAGATAAGGTTCTGGATAAATTGTCCAGTCTTCCCACGCTCGGAAACACGTCATAACACGTTGCTAAAGAGAAAAATTTAACAGGATATTCCTTAGGAAAATGGCTAAATATTTACATTATTATAACTCTAAGCATTAAAAAATATAAAAGGAAAAAAAAAAGGTATACATTGATCATTACATGTATGTACCAATAGCCAACGTTTTGACAGATAATTAGAAGCGAAAACAAACTGCAATACGGTAGTTAGCAAACACCATGGCTGCATGACATTTACCTTCTCCTAAACAAGGCATGCACCAACTTACCTTAAAGTTTTCGGACTGTAAGTGGCCTTGTATAGCTCTATAGGCTGCATTGAGATCAGCAAATATTTGGCATAACTTTGATTCAAAGCTGTATATAAGAGAACAGGATATTAACTCATTAATTGCTTTTTCTTGAGACATGTCGCATAAAAGAAAGTTGCAAGAGAACAAGTTCGTAAAAGAGCCACAAAAACGAAGGCCCTGCGGCCAACCCCATGTCTGACGGAACGTTTCCGCATGAAACACTCTGCTGGTACACATAGGGTTATGCCGGGGCTTTGGTGCTGGTAGAAAATGTATTATGGGCGTGTTTATGGGCACAAAAAAAAACCCAACAAACTAATTCAGGCAATAAATTGAATTAACAGCACATTGTTTTAAGGAGTCCACTGAAAACAATTATGGGGAATCTTAACTTGCCTAGAATACTTTCTTTCACAAATACTTACAATTTCCTGTAGTACGATGCATTTGCAACCTTAGCTGAAGAGTTGTACAACACGTCTGACACCAGATACAGCCTGGCAATCTACAAAACAGAGTATCAGGCAGGCATTCACTAAACTGATGACTTTGTATAAGGACTATACTTTCATACAGATTCAACACAGTCAGCAGCTTTTACCATGGCAAACAAAAATACACCAACTACTGTACATTTACAGTAATCTAAATCCTAACACACACACATTTTAGATATAAATCTAAATAATTGGAACAAACATCACTCATCACGACTGTACACACTATGTAATCTTACTTTTTTAGGTAGAGGGGTTTTTAAGATAGACAGTGACTCTGTAATGCAGTCTACGATCTCTTCTGCGGCCTCGGCATGGTTGAGACAGAACACCATCGCATCCCCAATGTCGTTCTTCCTTGGCGTTAACCCCCGTAAGATCTCCTCCAATTTGTCCCTCTGTCTAAAAAAAGAGAGAGACAACATTTACCCAGTTTAATGCTACCCAGCTGCTTTTTGGTTTAATGAGAAAAATATTGATTTATTGTACAGTTTGACAAGCATTACAGATTATTATATCTTCAAGAATTGTAATAAAATATTAATTAGCATTTGGCTCAATGCTGCCTCTCAAGCAATGTTTGGTAATGTCAATATGAACAGCCCACTAATTGCGTCAGCTTGCCAATGTATGTTCTGCTAATGCAGGACTTGGCTTTTGTTAGTTGGCCTAGAAATACATAAAACATTGTGTTACGTAGGCCATTACAAATAGGATGGTAAGATGCTTCAAAGGCAGATGTAATAGCTAAATTACCAGTTTCCTGAAGTGTACTATTATCCACTTACTCTTCTTTAAGGGATCCTTTTTTAATTGGCTCTTCTACAAAGGTCTCCGTTTCCTGCTCTTCAGTCATACCGTGCAAATAAGGATTCAATGGCGGAGGCCTCCAAAAGGAGCCATTCTTGAACATTCGGAAATCTTCAGTTCGCCATTTTGTTGGGGAATCTCCCTGCATGGTAAATAGCGAATGTGTAAAGGACAATGTAGGTAATGATGGCAAAATACGCCATTGAAAAATAAAAAAACTTTGCAAGGGATTACCATGATTTAAAGGAATACGTATGTTTGTTATGAAGTTCGAGCACATAAAAATGCCCAGTGAAGAAAAACATATTAGATAACCCATTCAAGTATTATTAAATCTCATGTAATAAATAATGGGTCTAGAATTCCATATTGGAGAGATGAGCATTGCTGTCTATTTAGTGGGGCAGCTTACTCCATCGCTCAACAAAACCCAGGTCACCACAGCCGGGGTCCCACCTGGTGGGTACGTGAACCTGCTCTACACGGGGGGCTCGTACCCAGAACACTCATTAGGCAGGAGTTCACAGTAGTAAGTAGAGCAACTTCTGTGTGTTGTGGCAACTGCTTGTGTAAGGTATTCATTGAGCCTTGCCTTAACCCCTTCGTGACAAAGGCTGATTTTACTTTTTGTACCCTTCGTGACAATGGCCGTTTAACATTTCTGCGCTGCTCGTGTTTAGCTGTTATTTTCTTCTTTCCCGTTTACTGAACCCACACAAGTTATATATTGTTTTTTTCAGGACAAGAAGGGCTTTCTTTAGATGACATTGTTTAGAAAAACTAACTTTTAGTTGAAAAATCTTTTACTCATCTATAAAAGGTAATGAAAAAACCTGCTAAATAGATTCTACTATTTGTCCTGAGTTTAGAAATACCCAATGGTATTTTTGCTTTTTTTCTACACGTTATGGGGCAATAAGTACAGGTAGCGTTTTGCTATTTCAAAGCCATTTTTTCCAAATCTGGTAATTCTTCCCCCCATGTGCCATTTCGGGTATGGAAAATCATCTCCTGAGCACAGCGATACCTCACATGAATGATTTTGCCTGGCTGTTTGGGGGCAAAGGGGCCACATTTGGGGCATGCGCATTTTCAATGTTGATGTACATCTTTGAGCCGGGCCATTTCAGTATGCCCAATAAAGCCATATATTTTTGAAAACTTCAATTTACCCCATCAAATCATAAATTTTTTAAAAGTAGACATGGGCATTTAATATGCCAGTATTTTAACTCTTTCCATGCGAGAATTGTTTTAAGCTAATGTGCTAATTTTAGGACTTGCTCACAAAAATATATTTTTATATATATTTTATTTTTTTTGCCTTTTTTAATTATTTTTTTACCTTTTTTTTTTTTTGTTTGTTTTTTTTAACTTGAAGGTTCCCCTGATAGTGACATCAGTGGGAAATTATTTTTACATTTTACTGTTTTTTTTTTAACTATTTTTTTCTAATTATTAATTATTTTTTTTTAATTTTTTTTTACTAATCACACTGATTAGAAAGCTGGGCTCCATTGACTTGCATGGTTGAATGCAGTACCTGTATTCAACCTGCAAGTGGAGCCAGAGTTCTCTAGAGGGTCTGGAGACCATCTAGCGAACTTTCGCATCTTTATTATTTTTTTTCCCCGGCCGCCGCCATCTTGCGGATGGTGAAGATTGCGCGCAGATGCGACTGTGACCGCTCTCCGGAGTGGTCACAGCCCGTCCTGGGGTAAGTATTTGGTGTCGCTGAATGCCTCCTGATCGAAGTATTCCAGCGACACCATTTAAGTTTAGGATGTGATCGTTGATCGCCTCCTAAACGTTTTTAAAATGGGCGTCCGCCGCCATACAATGTATGGCGGATGTTGACGCCCCGGGGAGAGGCCAGACATGGCCCCTGGTCCCGATCATGGCGTTTGGGTGCAGAAAGCAAACGTAGATCGCTTTCTGCACCCGTTTAAAGATATGACGGTCCTGGCACGTCAATTGTCGTAAACGACTTGTTTTTCCGTGACGTGCCAGAACCGGCAATTGTCATTAAGGGGTTAAAATAAACAAGCTACGTTAGGAGATAAAACCCACACAATTTTTATACAGAATACTTGCCTGTAATATCGAGTACAGTTTCCATCTGTAATACACGTGAGCTGGTGTTTGATTTTCAAATAAAAACCTGGGGGGGGGGAAACCCACAATTATATTAAAAGTATAGAAAATACATAATGACACTTGGGTCTGATTCTGCAAAATGCTATATCAGATACATGGATTTTGTAGCCTGGTTTAAATTCAACCCACTGAAGGCCATCTAATCGCAAATGAAAATTACACGACCGGATACTACTTCATTTTGCACTCCACCTCAACAATCTTTACGTAAAAACGAGCAGAACCCGAAATGAACCCCCCGCAACCCTATAGACTTAATATTACACACACAAAAGAATCAAGTTCACCCTTTCAATGTAATAGCATGTCCAGCATCTGAATTTTCCTGCGTCAGCTCTGGAGTAATGACGCTCAGAGTGAGCGCCAATTCATCTACATTTTTTAATTCCCTAACCAAATGATAGATGTCACTGTTGACACTGCTAAATGCAATGAGAAGATGAAGAGTAGAGAAGCGGGAGTGTCTGTCCAGACCCTACCTGGATCCTATATCAAAGTATAGGGAGTGCACCCCATAAGATCATGGGTTACACAATATATCCCCAGGGGTTCCTCAAGTCATGTTCTGGGAGCAGGGCAGAGTTTTTATAATAGATATATAAAATGTATAGGCCCTATTTGTGCTAGTAAAAATATGGAAAAGGGGTATTATGGATTTACAGACCAACGTCGTAAAAATTAAAAAAAAAACAAAAAAAAAAAAAAAAAAAACACCTGACCTTCAAGGGTATGAAAAACCCTTTGTCGTGAAAAGAAAACGTAGGTTTTTTTTTTTTTTATTTTGCGCCGTACTTACCGGAACATTGGATTGTTGATTTCTCGGTTCATAATCATTGCTTCAAACATTGGGCCTTCACGCACCACAAATTCGATCATTCGATGGATCAGAGCAAGTAAATTCCTACAACGACAATACAGTTAAAGAAAATGTATTCAGACCCTACCTACTTAGCGGTCTTCCTCTTAACACACCTATACTGATCACTAGTGGAAATGCTGCACCGCAGTATGAAACTACTGCTAATATTAAAAAAAAAAATGTAAAACCAGACAAAATGTGATGTTCCTACAGAATTAAAGGGATTGACAAAATTAGGGCATAGCAAACAGACCAATGTGTCCTCTAACAGGGATGTATAGCATGGTTTGCAAATCTGTAATAAAATAATTTAACACTATGTTAAAATGGGGTGGGGTGGGGGATTTAAAACAGAAGCCAAATGATGCCATGTCATCTGCGGCTAAGTGAGATTATAAAAGGAATCAAGAGTTTTGAAGGCTGCAGACCAGAGTTTAACGGTGGTCCTTAAAAACTCTTAACACCGTGATTTCCTCGGCTAAACAGGAGGTAGTAATGGTATTAAGAACCAACATCTACAAACTGGTCTAGGTTATGAAATCTTAAGAGCATCATTTTTCTTGTGTAGTTAAGTCTGGTGTATGAACAAGTAGTTTGTTTTACATGTTACGAGAAGTATAACAGCAGAAGGCCAACAGAATCAAAAGTTTAATCACAAACTAAAACTTTGGTGTTGATTGTACCAGATCGTGGGATTCTCGTAACAAAAAGTCAAGACGATATCATCACAAATACGACTAACCCAGTAATTACACCCTTGTGAGCTTCTGGCTTAATTATGGAACTATACAGTTAATAGAAACAAAAATATCCTATAACAGACCCTTTAGGTGTATATTAATATAATCTTCAAACTAATCGTGCTGCACAGTTATATATGTACTTGCACAACTAAGTTATGGAATTTCCGGGAGTTCTACACTGATCAATAGCTTCCTTTTTTTTTTTTTTTTTTAAGGGGGCATTTAAAAGCAAGAATTCAGTGTAGTACAAATGGATGTTCATCAAAAGTGCATTAGTTTACAAAAAATATATATATAAGTGAAAAATTGGCCAGAAATTATGTTTGAATTATAACAACAACTACATTTATTGGAGCCGATCGTACCAATGTCTGGTCAAAATACTTTCCCAATCCATCCCTTGATGTTTTCCTGGTCCCCCGCTGCCGCAGACAGTTCAGCTGTGGTGCTGCTCACCAAGGCCAATGTCAAAGCTCAATGGGAATTTTAGTTTTTGGGGTTTTTTGTTTTAAAGAAAGGCTGTCTTTGTCTTGAAGAAAAGTCTGTGCTTGACTGAGCAAGAGTCATACATGACCTTATCCATCTAAACACGCACACATGAATACTTTGATAACTTAAGCAGGAGATAAACCGGTTGCCAAGCGCACGTTAACAGATCTGCTATTAAGGATGGCCCTACAGTTTAAAGCAAGGGTCCATATTTGATACAAGTGGATGTGTTGCTTAATAAGCACTATTTCTGCACTTGATGATTAAAATGCAAACATATCTGTTCAGAATCCAGAAGACCTCCTCCCACCCTTAGTCCTGACCATACAGTGCCGTAGAGGTGAGGAACAGGTCGGTGAAAGGGAAGAAGCCCACACAGAGAAAAATCGAGATGTTACCCGTATTCAAGCAAAGGAGAAGTAGAACCACAACCTCGGCCTTTTAATAAGTGTACCTCGAATTCGGGGCTAATAACTAGTAGAGAATCTGCTAAACAGTTGCTCAGAAAAGCTGCAGCCACCCCTTCAAGACCACCAGCCAATTGTTCAAAGTTCCGAAGGGGATATTTTCTAAATTCATATGAGTAATAATAAAGAAAAAAAAATGTACCTTTCTGTTGGGATAACCACTTTGACTATGGCTTGCGACAGAGTCTGTATATGAAGTCACATCAGATAATAAACATAGAATATGTGAGTATTGTTAACAAATAACAAGCAAAAATATACATAAGCATAAAAACACTAAACATCTGGCACAAGTTTGTTTTTTCTGTCATGTCATACACAAAAAAAACTGAACAGTGTATAAAGTGCGTGTAATAGGATATTTACTGAGTGATATATATGGAAAAAAAAAAATATATAAAAATCATAATGCACGTCAAGGCACCGATAAGGTACTACACCGGAAATGAATACGGTATGCCGGATTTACTGAGCTCTAGCTCGGCGCCCCCACAAGGTCTAATATGAACGCGTTATAAAACTAATGCCTTGCGCGAAGGAGGAATTTTAAAGGCGATATGTTGGGGTTTTTGGGAAAATAGATGACTGATAGGGGTTAAAAAACAAACGTTCAGCTTAAACATAAGCAGGGGCTTACTACTGATTGTCAAGGAGAAGTTTCAGTTTACCACAACATATCCCCTTTAAAAGTCAGCATTATCTACAAACAGACATTTTGCATTCAATCATGTATTCATAATGAATGCGCCACAGGGGTCTTCTCAGATACAACATTTGGGGCACACCTGTAATATAGTTTTGTATAGTGATTGAATTAAAAGTTAACTAAGTGCCAGAGGGGTGTGCAACTCAAGAGGCTATTAAAAATGAAAAGAAAGCTAGTAACGTTTTCTAATATGTCAACTGCCAAGGTAGGCCCAAAGCCCTGCTTTACTAATATATATCATAACATTATATTAACAATGTGTATATACATAGCTATCACAAGATTGTTATGCGGGCATAAAACAAAAACACTCAAGGCCCTGAATTACACAGTAATACATGTGAATGTGCATGCATTAAAATTAAATGAGAATAGCCTCGTCCTATGTATGAATTATACAGTTCACATTGACAGAAACTGGGCTATAATCCCGCTGAAATACTCCACCACAGAACTAGGTTCAGTTTCTTTAATTACCTTCTCAAAATCCTCCTTATTTTTTGGCGGTGGCAGCATAGGAGCATTAGGGTTCTTGAGTCGTTCTCTTGGTTGGGCATTAAAAGGAAGACCAGAAGGAGGGGGTGGCAAAGTGTGTTCCATCATAGACGGAGGAATATATATTGGGTGAGGAGGGATAGGGACAGCTTTTCCCCATCCCAACTTCATTTCAAATGACATAACCATTTTTCCTTGGGGGGGAAAAAAATCAAAATGTGTAAACGTAAAGACTTGAGATACGGTCCGTATTAAATTTAGAGATAAATGTCACCTCTAACAATCCAACAATATAGAATATGAGCAGACAATCAGAAAAGGATCAGACATACAGAGTACACGAACATACATTCTTCTCTAGCAGGGGTGTCAAGCCAAATGCTTAGAGTTTCACAAAAAAAAAAAAAAAAAAAGTGTTACATACAATTCTAAAACATGAACTATCAGACACATAACACACCATGACTGGAGAGAAAAAAAACCCAAAACTACAGAACACTATTTTTACCATTTAGGTTTTTCAAAGCTCTTTCTGCATCTCTTCTGTTCATAAACGCAACAAAACCACAATTCCTCTCGCGTGCCCTCTCCTCATCTGTTCGTGGCCACATAATTTTGACGCTGGCCAGTGGCCCAAATCGACCAAATTCCTGGCACAGCATTTCTTCGTTCATCTGAGGAGAGGAAATTGAAAACATGAAATCTGATGGGCATTGAAAGACAATTAACATCATTATAAGGCAGTGGCACAAGAAGACCCGTGATCTCTATGAGTTACAATGGAGAGCAAGAGAAACGGAAGGAGAAAACATTAGAAAAGCAATCCTATTTAACATTGAGGATTACCTGAGGGTTGATGTTCCCAAGGTACAAGTTTGTAGTGCTTGGATCGCCAACATCATGTGACCCAGGAGCATAATCGTCAAGAGCTAAACAAAGGAAACCAAAATGTTAATGGGCCACAATCCAAAGACGGGTCTTTATATGTTGTCGAGAAAAACATTTGTTACCAGAGGATCTGTTCCGTCTTGATGGAGTATCCGCTAGAATGAAGGGGAAGAAGAAAAAAATGTGTTAGTTGAAAGCTGTAACTTCAACGGAAGCTTCTTGATACAATGCAGCATTAATGTCTGTACTGGTAGTCTTATATTCATGACACGCTAAATGAAGCACTGAGCTGATAACTGGTGTGGAAAGATAGTCGCCAACACCAGCCTGGTTATCCTGCATTTAATTGCAACAGGATCTGAAAATGCAAATTCAATGCAAAACCGCAAAGTTCAGACGAGTCCTGAAATCACGGAGAACAATAAACCTGAAGTTGATGGGGGGGGGGGGGGGGACATCCCAGCAAGCAGTTAAAGTCCAGCTTGGTTGTACTGGGTGCTGGCTACTAGAATATTTAGTAGCTTAATATGTCTATAAACCTTTTATGGCTCTTATACAATACAGTTTATAGATCAATGCAGGAAATGATTTTAAGCAGGGGTAGTTTTAAAGTACCAAACCTCTACATTTCCATCTTACAATTTGGATTTCTGCATTAAATATATTTGTGTGCAATTACACACACTAATGTATAAATAAATAAATAAATAAAAATATATATATATATTTACATATATATACACACATACACACAAACATATGAATATGAATTGTATACATGCGTAAACATAAACCTTTATCCATAGCCATATAAACACATGCATGTAAACTAGAGAAATATATTACTTACTTGTGCGTCGCTGACCATCCCCCTCTGCTTGAGGGGGTTCAAATCTACTCATTCTGCCTTTCGTTTTGTGACGTTCATCCCTCTCCTCCTGTATTCTACAAGGAGTATGTCAAATGTTAACACGTGCTTCACAGATTAATACTGAATAAAAAGAACACATTTGTGATAGCCATTTACAACGTGCAGTGAAATAAAACGCACGCTAGACCCGATACGCTCCCTTTATATATTTGAAAATCATTATACTTACTGTTTCAGCTCTTCTTTGAAAAGTTCCAAGTTGCTTTTTTTCTTTTCTTTCTCCCCTTTTTTCAAAGGCTGAAATTTACAGACAGAGAAACAGAATATCAGGCACAATATCACACACATATCTATGTGCATGCACCCGCATAAAGCAAATTCCAAAGAAACTGGTTGTGATCTGGGCAATATCCCAAAAAAATACAAAAATGAAGCATGAGCTTTTCATCTAAAAAAACCCAAAAAACTGCTCCTTTTTAAAGAATAATGACAGTTTTCAATTATTTCAGCATTCATTGAACAACTAGACTTGTGTGATTTGAGAAGCCTTTTCATTTTTTCTCTTTAAAACTTCATTAAACCCTATATTATAGTAATATGGCAAATGGCTCAATGTACAGAATGTAAAAACACTAGGATATTTAATGGCAAACTTTTGGGGGGGGGGGGGCTTTTAGTAGCACACTGATGTGTACACAAAGGCTGTTAAGAACCACTGCAGAATGTTGTGACCACTTCTCCACGGTGTCATCTTTTCTAGTGTAGGATCCAGATAGGTGGGTGGCAGTCACATGATCATTGTGATCAACCAATTAAAAGCTTATATGCATTTGCTTTGCCTGTAGATTTACTTCTCTCCCTAACTCATGCTCATGGAGAAACAGAAAGACACACTAGGTTTGGATGGTACAAAAATATTTTATATTAAAAAAAAAAAAAGTGTCTTTTCAAACATTAACTTCTCGATCACCTGTCCCAAGAAATAGTTAATCTTTTATTGCAACTTTATTTCTGGAGGTTTAGAGGGGATAGTGTTAGTTTGCACGTGAACAGACTTTTCAGAAATATCCAAAGAATCAACATAAATATGGTGTCTATTAAATTTTGCATTTTACCCACTTTCTAAAGACACCTTAATATAGAATATATATGACTTGGAATACGGAGTTCCGTGAAGTTATTTAAAAACAAGTCCCATGAGTGCCGGCAACCTCTTTCGGAATTTATGTACCGTATTGGCTCGGATATAGGCCGCCCCCGTATATAGGCCGCACCCTAAAAGTTTGGTGCTTTTTTAAAGAAAAAGTTTTTTTCTTTAAAAAAGCACCAAAAAAACATGCTGCCACTCTGTCCTCCCTCCCCGAGATATGCTGCCACTGTCCTCCCTCCCCGAGATATGCTGCCACTGTCCTCCCTCCCCGAGATATGCTGCCACTGTCCCCCCCCCGAGATATGCTGCCACTGTCCTCCCTCCCCGAGATATGCTGCCACTGTCCCCCCCCCCGAGATATGCTGCCACTGTCCCCCCCCCCGAGATATGCTGCCACTGTCCTCCCTCCCCGAGATATGCTGCCACTGTCCTCCCTCCCCGAGATATGCTGCCACTGTCCTCCCTCCCCGAGATATGCTGCCACTGTCCTCCCTCCCCGAGATATGCTGCCACTGTCCCCCCCCCGAGATATGCTGCCACTGTCCTCCCTCCCCGAGATATGCTGCCACTGTCCTCCCTCCCCGAGATATGCTGCCACTGTCCTCCCTCCCCGAGATATGCTGCCACTGTCCTCCTCCCCCCCTGAGATATGCTGCCACTGTCCTCCTCCCCCCCCGAGATATGCTGCCACTGTCCTCCCTCCCCGAGATATGCTGCCACTGTCCTCCTCCCCCCCCCGAGATATGCTGCCACTGTCCTCCTCCCCCCCGAGATATGCTGCCACTGTCCTCCTCCCCCCCGAGATATGCTGCCACTGTCCTCCTCCCCCCCCCCCGAGATATGCTGCCACTGTCCTCCTCACTTACCGGAGCAGACTCCCGGGTGTCTTGCGGGGCCGGCGGGGGACATCTACGCAATACGTGCGGACGGTCCGCACGATGCACTTAGACAACCTCCCGTTGGGAGGGGGAGGCTGTCTGAGCGCATCAGAGAGTAGGATGCAGGTCCCCTGCACCGCTGCGGGGGATCTGTATCCAAACCCCGCTGCGTGCCCGGGACTCCATGTCCCGGGCGTCGGGCGCTAGACCCCGAATATAGGCCGCACCCCCACTTTAAAGACTTAAAGTGGGGGGAAAAAGTGCGGCCTATATTCGAGCCAATACGGTATATATAATTATACATATACAGAAATCCTCCAACCTCAATGTAGAATACGCATCTTTAGGAAAGAAAGGCTGCCTTTTATGGCTTACCGGTTTTTTAGGCTCCACGAGTAGCAGAGGTTGGGGAGGGGGTTGCGGTCTTTCACTGCTAGGCTGTGGAGTTTTTGGCTCAATAAACTTTGAAGGCTTGTACAGTTTGCCTTTCTTTTCATCTGCTTCACTCTCCTCTGTTAAAAGAATGAAATAAAAATATGCAATATTGGAATAATAGCAAGATGTAATCATTCAATTAATATCATTTAGACATTTTGCGTAATATTAATGACCTTTTATATGTAGGTAAATGGATGCAGTATTTCTCAAACAGAGATAAGAGTAAAAACTCCACCAAACCACAGATATTAAAGGCGATTTTTGGGGTCAAATCACAGACAGACTAGGTAATGCTTACATTTGCATAAAATGTCCATTGTGCACATATACTTTTAAATGAACACAAAAAAGTAAATGAGAAAACCATGTATGTTTCAAAGTGTTTAAAGTTGCTTTCCCGTGGCTGGGAAATAGAGAGGTGCACGATAAGACACCTCTAGTGTGTTCTCTTACGAACGACTATTGACTATGTGGAAAGTACGTTATTGTGACTTAGTGGTAACAGAAGGAAAGTCAGAAGCAGTTACCTTTCGTGGCGTTGACAATTCCTCCTCTGACAAACGTTTTCACTTTGCTGACATCACCTCCTTCAAAGGCCGCTAGGAATTCTTCATATATCTCTGCAGCTGCTTTCTCATCTTCCTGCGCATTAAAAACAAACCTGTGTAATACTGGAGACCAGAATTCAGGCCAAACAACTTTACAGCTAACTCCCGATTACCTACGACCACAATGTTCTCATGACAGAAAACCAGGCTATAACACTGATCATATTGCAAAAGTCATTATTTCGAAGTAAATCTTGCCATTAAATTCCAGAGCTGGAAAACCGCCTAAACCAGGGCACGGGATGTAGATATGTTTTGTAAGAATAACTGTGTAAAATAGTTCTGATTTTCATTAGCCATGGGCCAACATTCTCTGCCTATATGTTTTACAGTTTCACCATACTAACAGGACCAATACCCCGACTGCTTTTAAATAGCGTTTACTGGGTGTGCCCTGACATCTTGCTTTATTGTACGTACATTTCTGCAGGTTCTGACCAAACATTATGGTTAGCGGCCCTTCAGGTGCCTTATTTATATTGTCCACAAAAGGCTTTCAATCACTTGAGTCTCGTGGATTAAAATGTGGTGCAGTCCCACTGATCCAGCTCCTTGGTAGGAAATCTAATCATGACTCGCCTAACTTGAGATACTTTGACATAGCGGGGAGCTAAGCAATATATGGCCGAATAATGGGACCAAATCCTTAATATTTATTCAGATAGGCAAGTATTTCCTGGATGTGTGCCGATTGCTTGATTTAGTGTATGTCTTAGCATCAAAACTAGGGCTGCAACTAATGATTATTTTAATAATCGATTAGTTGGCCGATTATTTTTTCGATTAATCGATTAATCGGATAAAAAAAAACAATATGCAAATTTTGTTTATTTAAAATAATTTAATGAACTGGATGTTAAACAACTTAAAATTTACATTCTTATTTTGTTATGATGTAATAAAAAACAATATTTTCAAAGTACAAGAACCCAAACACAATATTTATGAAACAAAATAACCCCAAACATTCTGAAAAGAGGTGGACTATTACTGTTCAAGAAACTTTGCCCCAGCCCTGGCACTTTGCACCCAGCACTTTGCACCCAGTCTCCAACTCTGCCCTGCACCCAGCCCTGCCCCCACACTCTGGCCTGCACCCACTCTCACACCCTGCCCTACATCCCCACCCCCACTCTGCCCTGCACCCAGTCTCCCACTCTGCCCTGCACCCAGTCTCCCACTCTGCCCTGCACCCAGTCTCCCACTCTGCCCTGCACCCAGTCTCCCACTCTGCCCTGCACCCAGACTCCCACTCTGCCCTGCACCCAGACTCCCACTCTGCCCTGCACCCAGACTCCCACTCTGCCCTGCACCCAGACTCCCACTCTGCCCTGCACCCAGACTCCCACTCTGCCCTGCACCCAGACTCCCACTCTGCCCTGCACCCAGACTCCCACTCTGCCCTGCACCCAGACTCCCACTCTGCCCTGCACCCAGACTCCCACTCTGCCCTGCACCCAGACTCCCACTCTGCCCTGCACCCAGACTCCCACTCTGCCCTGCACCCAGACTCCCACTCTGCCCTGCACCCAGACTCCCACTCTGCCCTGCACCCAGTCTCCCACTCTGCCCTGCACCCAGTCTCCCACTCTGCCCTGCACCCAGTCTCCCACTCTGCCCTGCACCCAGTCTCCCACCCTGCATCCCCACCCCCACTCTGCCCTGCACCCAGTCTCCTGCCCCCCCACCCCCACCCTGCATCCCCACTCCCACTCTGCCCTGCACCCACACTCACACCCTGCCCTGCATCCCCTGAAACCCCACCCCACCCCCGCGAACCGCTCTGTGCGAATGGAGCCACTCGCACAGACATGAAGAATACTTACCTCCGGAACGCGTCACATCCGTCACGTAGCTGAAAGAAGGCAGAGACTGCAGAGCGCGTAGCAGAAGCGGGGAACGCTCGCGGAGGTAAGTAAAAGGAGCCGAGTGCTCCAACGACGAATCGATCACTCGATTAATCGATAACGGAAATCCTCGACAATGATTTCCGTTATCGATTATCAATTTTATCGATTCGTTGTTTCAGCCCTAATCAAAACACAAGAAGGAGGGGAATTTAGTTTCAAATAATATTTACCTTCTTTTTGAGTTCTTCTTGCTCCTTTTTACTTAAAGTTCGTTTTGCAGTGCTCATCTTGCCAATGCTAAAGGCTTTCAGTTTACTTTCCAAGAGCGGTTGCTGTGGAAGAAACAATGTAAATAAAAATCGTTACGGTCATTGAAATGTCGATACAAGAGTGCATGTTATAAATGCCCCGGAGGCACCGAATTCAGCTATGCAAAAGGCCAAATAGTGCTTTTCACTACAATAGCAGTGATTGTCCACAATAAAAAAGACATCTGTATTCCTACTGTAAAAACGGCCAGTGCCACAAAAACAACATAAGGCTAGCGGAATGACAATTTATCGTGGATTCTCATTTGTTGATTATGTAGCATAACATACAAATAAAAAATATATGCACCTAGTGTCATATAGGGGATACGAAATGTATACAAAGAACAGCAGTGTGTGTGAAGACTAAAAATGAACTGAATATTAACAGCGATTATTACTGAAAAGGCAAGCGTGGATTCCATGGAAACCAAAATGCATGAATTTATGGTAATATAACATAAAAGCTATCTGCGGCCTATAGACATAGATGACAAACATAGCTTTTATTCTGGTTTACAGCAGGAATTCGGCGATTCACTGCGGCCCCTTGAATGAGAATGTATGTACGGATTGAGAAGTAGTATAAATGGGGCTCTCGAGGAAACATTTCAGCACGGGACACCTCTCCTTCTTATCCCAAACATTGGGATGTTCATAAAAAGTTAGACATCAACCTAAATGGAAATGATATCGTTCACAAACATATATTTAAATGAGGTAGGCATCCTATGCTTGAGTTGGCGTTGTCTAAAAAAGTGATTCTGTGCCCTTCGCATAGCTGTAAAACTAATCTATACGGCGTTGACGGCCACTAGAAAAAAATTACTGCTGTGCCTATCCATGGCCGGGGATAAGGCGACGTGTTTCGACGTTTAGCATAGCTTTTGTCAGGGGACGTGCACATCATGGCTGGGAAAAGAACAGTGGATTGTATCTTCAACGGCCCCATACCTTTATCTTACGCAGCCGGATAACTGAAGTTCCCGCGGTGCATTCCCAGACAGAATCCACCCGTGGGCTTATGTGAGATAGTTAAGTACAAAAACAGGAAACAATCTACAGAACTAAACCAGCATAGGACACGGCTTTAACCGCACACTGTTTGCTAGCAGTCCTTTACCCCGGATATAGCTACGCTTCACCGATTTAAACACCAACAGCTTTATAAGTCATACATAAGCAAACCCAGGCATTTGGCAGCCCTGCGCTCCTGATAAGTACTGGAGCAAATTGTTCATGGACTCCAACGCATTTTACGCCATGAAACTCTACGCAGGAATTCTGTCACTGAAGTTCAGTCTCATTTAGCCCCTCCCCCAGCTGCCTCCACCGAGAGCACGGAGCGTACAGAGGAATGCTTCTTGCGCATGCTTGGTATCCTTGTGCAGCTACTTGAGGAAACGGAATTTGTATGAAAGTGAATCGTGAAAGACTGACAAATATGACTTGAGAAACTATTAGCATAATTTGTATTTGGTTTCTAAAAATAAAAATCTTTTTACTCATTTGACCAGGACCTATGTTTGTATTCTGTGATTGGGTTATGTGATGTACAACTCCATGCACAGAGCCGTGGAATATGGTGCTTTATATAAACGAATGCCAAATACCTGGTTAGAGGGGAAACTGGGTATTCCCAACAGTCAGGTTCACGGCTGTGAAAAGTAATGTAAAAAAAAATGTATTCTGCCCCCACGAAGGCAACGGAGGCACCCAACCATAAGACGTGGCAAACACAAGACATTATATATAACCACTAGAATGATTTCCTTTAGGATGTCTAACTGGTAAATAACATAAGTGGTGAAACAACATTAAATTACTGCCCAACACTGTAAAGGCACTGCAGTTGCCATAGCAACAGCACTGTCTACCATGCATAAGACTTTCTGTTTGGCATAACTCCCTTTGAAGTTGATTCACCAAAAGCACTGATTACAGCACAGACTATAATGCAAGTAAACAGCGCCTACATTTCAAGCCACTCCATCACTTTCTAAAATCGCAACCCATCTTAGGAGCTTCTTGGGCGACGAGCAGCCAACACGATGTCCTCGGACCTCCCTGTAAATGGAAACCAGCACCAGGCATACGGAAATAGCAGCGCAGCATATATCCTCGCGTCTGGAGTTACGCGCCGGCTACAGGAAAATGCCCAAACCGCGTTTCACTCCGACCTCAGCGTCCATCTCACCGAAAAATAAAAAGATTGCTGGATTTATCTCTGTAAAATATAAAAGCAATCCAACCGGCGGAGGGAAAGTTTTACGGACCCTGCTCTGCAATGTATTAGGCGTAGCGAGTCCTTTATGTTAACGCACCGGCCGTCTAATACCGATTATTCTCGCTTGCCCAATAATATAGGGATTTAACCCAAAATACATGCAGGAATCTCAATTAGAAAGAAACGCACAATACAGCGGATGCCTGCAGTTGGTAAGAATTATACGTGGTATTAGATTAGACATATACTTTACATTTCCATTACAAAATAGGATTGCGGAAAGGTGTACTTTAGTCTCCCAGATCATGGTCACAATGGCTTTGTATACAGAGACGTATAATCTAGATTGTAAGCTCCTTTGAGCAGTGCCCACGTCACCTTTTATGTCTAAACTATTATGCAATAACTATATTTGTTATACCTCGATCGGCCATTATACTGCAGCGTTACAATATATATAATAATCTGCCCCGTGATACAGTTCTAACCATACAAGACATCCGAGGAGCGCAAGTAATGGATGCTTCTGGGCTTTAAACTCACATAGGTGGGCTTTAATGCAGGGCTCATGCACAGTGCATATATTTATATAACATCCCTGCTTGACCAAAGGTGAAACCGTGTAGTGTGCTCAGTGTCGAAACCCTACAGCAGAGTGAGGGCGAACGCCCCTTAGATGCGCTTTGACTGTTATAAGCACGGTCGTTCACAAATATGGTGAATACAAGGTTAACCGAACCGGTTACGGCTTCTACTGCGGGTTATACGCGAATGCATCATGGGGGTGACTCCATGTACGTGCAGCGGTGTCCCATACACTCGTACAAGCTTACGGTGCCTTTATTGATTGTAAAGGCTGGCCTGCTCGGGCCCTTTCAGACCCGGGACACCGTGTGGTGGAGTATCGGCAGAGCAGGCCCAGGCTCTTGCGCACCTATGTAAGAGCCGTTCCAGGCAGCCTCTCACCAACAAACGCTAAATAGTCGTTGCCTCCATATCATCAAGTCAGCAGCGACACCACGTTACATGAGGCCAGACCCTGCGGCTGAACGGGGAGCTCACCTTAGATCCCGCTCTCTGCGAACTGCTAGACATCTTGTCCGCCATCTTGCGTCTCCCCCACTGAAGGCTAGTTAATCGAGAACCGAGCGGAAAGCGCAGAAGGAGCCTTAGCGGCAGGGGGCAGGTCAGGAAATTGATAACCGATCAGCTGAGCGCTCTTTGGGATGTGGCCGACATGGCACACTATTGGCCGGGTTTTTCTCCACTTCCTGCAAAGTTAAATACCTCAATTACACGAGTGGATTAGCATTGCCTGTTCCCAGTTATACATTCCAGTACATGGGCACTAGCCAGGAAAATAAAATGATAGCAACACATTGCTCGGAATGTGGCTGTCTTGTATTTTGGCGCCCATTCCAGGAATTTAAAATGATTGCAGACATTTTATGCATTAGGTTATTTCACGCTGGATACTGTAGTAAGTCATTTAGGAGCACATTTTGCGCTGTTTAAATAGGAAGTGGTGAGTGTGGCTGTTGGGGTACTGTGAGCGGCTGGGGGGATATACATATTCTGTATTGCACGCATATACATACTTTCTGACACAATTATACATGTTTCCATAAATAAAAAAAACAAGTCTCTTGGAAATCCGGGTGAGATACCTACAGTCATACGATGCATAAAGCATCGAGTCTCAGACAAGACCAAGGACCCATTGAGAGCTGAGTCTTCACATCAGGAAATAATGGTTGTCTACAAGGGCCGAATGGTTCATTTGGTCTCCATATTTTCTAGGTGTTCTGGATGTGTGCTGAGTGTACTAGAGACCTAGAATCACAATAATAGGTATAGAAACCGCCGAAGATGTATTTGCTAATTGAACTTTGTAATTAAAACACTTTGGGCTTCTTCTAAAAGTCTTGCCCGGTATCAACAATAACTATCGATATGCTGTTTATCACATAAATTGTTGATAAAGCAGAGGGCAGGCTATCCGGGGAAGCAATTGCCCCCTTGGGGCTGGTCCTATTTCTCCAAACATGGCTGGCCCGAGGCCCAAGTCAAGGCACCCTGCTCATGCTCAGCAGTGTCACTTAACATGTGATTAGTAGCGCAGGTAAGTGAGCGTCACAATAAGTGTATGTGGGTTAGTGTTTAACACCCCCAAACTTCTACCCCTGGCGAATTGGGACCCCAGGGGGCAGATATGTGAAGGTACGTCACTCAAGCTGCGCAGTATGCATTCTCCATGTCCCATGCTCTTCAGGTGTCTCATGCTCTTCATGGCAAAGCTAATAAGATCAGGACCTAGCAATTCTATTTTTCCCCACAGGCAGTATCATACAGAGTCAGTGTGTTTGTGTAGTAGACTGAGTTTCACTTTTCCGAGAGCTATATACCGCTCTATATTGGCATATACCGTTGTGCTCAAAAGTTTGCATACCCTGGTAGAAATTGCGAAATGTTGGCATTGGCTTTGAAAATATGACTGATCATGCACAGAACTGTTTTTTATTTAAGGCTAGTGACCTTATGAAGCCATTTATTATCACATAGTTGTCTGGCTCCTTTTTAAATCATAATGATCAAAAGTTTACATACCCTTGAATGTTTGACCTTGTTACTAACACACAAGGTGACACGCACACAGGTTAAAATGGCAATCACTTATAAAGAAGTGGAGAATTTGGGGAAGAATTGTTCGGGATACAAAGAAAAACCCACAGGTAACCTCAGGAGAAATACAGGCTGCTCTGGAAAAAGATGGTTTGTTTTTTTCAAGGAGCACAATGAGACGATACTTGAACAAAAATGAGCAGCATGGTCGAATTGCCAGAAAGAAGCCTTTACTGCGTCAACGCCACAAAAGCCCGGTTACAATATGCCCGACAACACCTTGACATGCCTCAAAGCTTTTGGCACACGATAACAAGAAGTGGCAAGACCAAAATAGAGCTTTATGGCCACAGCTATAAGCTCTGCGTTTGGGGAGGGGTCAACAAGGATATTATCCCCATTGTGAAGTATGGTGGTGGCTCACTGATGTTTTTTTTTGGGGGGGGGTGCTAAAGGCACAGTGAATCTTGTGAAAATTGATGGCAAGATGAATGCAGCATGTTATCAGAAAATACTGGCAGACAATTTGCATTCTTCCACACGAAAGCTGCGCATGGGACGCTCTTGGACTTTCCAGCATGACAATGACCCTAAGCACAAGGCCAGGTTGACCCTCTAGTAGTTACAGCAGAAAAAAGGTTAAGGTTCTAAAGTAGCCATCACAGTGTCCTGACATTAACATCACCGTGCCACTATGGGGAGATCTCAAATGTGCGGTTCGTGCAAGACGACCAAAGACTGAAGAATGGGCAGCTATCCCACGTGCAAGAATTTAGGGCCTCATAGACAACTATTACAAAAGACTGCATGCTGGCATTGATGCTAAAGGGGCCAATGATAGTATTAAGAACAGAGGTCATTTCATTTTTTTTCTGGAGGTAATTATATAAGGTGCAGTGAGATGTATTTTGAGGATCACATCTCCTGCAGGGCACTTATCTGGGCGGTGGGGTATGAAGGATTCTACATTTTCAGACAACATGAAAACTTAAAGAGACCATGCAGTTATGTTATGCATTAAAGTGCATTTAATGGCTGGAGTGTCCCTTTAATTGTGATCTAATATATGGTGCAGTATTCTGATTTACCACGAGAGGGCAGACTAATACCAGGATTGTTTCATTTTTATATTGGATTTTATATCTCTAAATATGAAATTAAAAATTTCCTTTGTTATTATATGCTCATCATTTTGAAAATATTGCTGCATACAATGAACTTTTCACCATTTAACAGTTGCTTTTGAACATTTGCAACATTTGTACACATAAAGTTTCATTTTTTACAGTTTTATTTTTGGTTTAGCTTATGACAAGCCATTTGGGTGCAGACAAGGGCAGTCTTAGACATTAACCCTCTCCATTACCAGACATGAGCTGTCTCAGACAATCAACTACCTCCATTACCAGTCGTGAGCAGTCTCAGACAATTAACTCTATTACCATATATTACACACAGTCACACAAACAGACACATATCACACACACAGTGGGTTTCTTACCTGGTGCTGGCTGCAGCTTACCCTTAAGGGAGAGACTCAGCCAATCAGGAAAAGCTTGCACCTCTTCCACCCCCCTCCAAGTGCAGAGCTTTTTCTCCCCAAAGGACCCCAAGGACAGCCAGACCCTTTACAACTGCAAAGGTTGCACCCACTAATGGCGGCCCCGTCCAGCCACGTTACATAATAACTACAAACACATTTAATGGAATTCTCGTATTTGATAACCTTAAGGGAAATTGTCTTCACTTCCGCTGAAAGATATGTGATCTGTATTTATTTTCACTTCAGGAGACAAAGAGTGCATATTAAAGTGCTTTGTAAGTACTTAAATAAGAATTGTTCAACCTGTTAACAAAAAAAACCCACTTTACAAGAAGCTGCAGCTCCAGCGCTGCGGAGCAAGAACCCTCTCTGTGGTACCATTCTTTTACCACTAATGACTGCTTGAAGGTGCAAAAAATGTTGCTTATGAAGGCTAGAGAGTGTCCCATTAGGTATCCATAAATAACTGCCTTGGTTATTTTTCACTTGTGCTGTGACAGGTATGTTGTTGTTAAAGTTGCTGATCATGAGAATAACTTTACAAAGTATCTGTGTGGATGTAGCCACTAGGCGGTCTCTAGTGCCATACATACATGTAGATACAATGTATAAACCATGCTAATTAAGCACATCAAACAGGTTACTCGTTATTGGTTGGGTAGATGGTAGGATTCCAATACAATCTTCACATAGGGATGATGGGAAGTGAATGACAATTTGCACAATGCCTTCTTGCTTGCAGACATTCTGCTCCTGTCTGTTCTCACATCAATTTCTTCTTGATTGCTTTTGGCAGCTTGTCAGTTGGTCTTTAAGTCAATTTTCTGAGAGATATGGACTAATTCAGCAGCTTGCAGGTTGTCCTTCATGCCAATGGTTTCTGAGTTCTGCTCAACACTCAACAGCAGCTTGTGAGTGTGACAGTACCATTAAAGAAGTAGTGAGAGTTCTTCAAAATCGCTGCCCTTTGCCCCTGCTTTCCTGGCAGCTACATCATACACTAACTTTCTGCCACGATATAGGGCTACCAACCCTGTCGCAAATTTTAGATTTGAAAAAATATAATTTTGATAAACTTAAAAATGGCACGTAATTGTAATATTCTGTGGTGGATTCTGCTATACATTTTTGAGTTGTATACAATAATTATATACTTTTTTGTTATCTTCATATTATGCCTGTGCCATCTAAGGGATCTTTTATATAACTCCTCATCCAAACATCAGTCAAAACTTGAAGGGTGAAAACAAGGCTCAGGTTTATTCAGCAGGACTCTCGTATTTATAAGTGAAGAACTAGGTGAAGAACTAGGTGAAATACAATAATCTGCATAGAT
This sequence comes from Spea hammondii, assembly GCA_029215755.1. NCBI lineage: Eukaryota > Metazoa > Chordata > Amphibia > Anura > Pelobatidae > Spea > Spea hammondii. The sequence goes on along the minus strand of JARDYJ010000003.1, from coordinate 104,160,803 downwards.
AAAGTCGTGCATCCTGTAAAGAGAAGTAAAAGAAAGCTATAGGTCATTTTGTCTCTTAAGACCTGGGTTGAAAAGATTATTGACAAACTACAGTTGCCTTGAAACAGAGTGCTGACACGCCTTCAAAGCCCTCTCCTATGTATTACATCACAGAAAATACTGAAAAAAAGGAATAAACTTATTTAAAATCCATACCATAGTAGCACATAAAAAAGTGAGAAAGTTGGGGGGAGAGTATTTGTGGAACAGAACCTTTAATATGAACACGAGAGGGGCGTGCTTTACAGTAACATAGAATTTATGCAGAACAAATGAACGTTTTCAGAAATATTGGAAATTGACCACCCTTTTCATTTCTTCCTCTCCTGGTGGTCTTCCTAAAAACAGGAAGTGCAAGCAGGAAGCATACCTAAGTGGCTGCTTTGATGTTTAGTTATCACGCATGCGATTGGCTGCTCCTACTCCCTTCGATATGATTGGGAGCTCTGGAAACTGAAGTAAAAGAACCCCTATGGAATATTTAAGCCAATCCGTGCGCCAGGAATTTGGAACATATACACATCAACATACATTTTAAGATATTTTCCATAGCGGTTTTGTGATTTTTCTCTTATTAATTACATTGCAGAACTACACACGGTGTCTGAGGTGGGGTGTATAATATATATCATATACACTGGCATTTTTTTAATAACAACAAAATCTCCTGTCTCCACTGAGGTAAATGTTTCTGGCTGAGTCTAAATAAAGAGACTTGGATGTTATGTTTAATCAGCTTAAGCGTAACTTACCGTAATAGATTTAAACTAAAGCAACACTTGTCAAAAAATGGCTGTTTCTTAATATCAAATTTAAACAATGGACGTCTTACTATTATGTAGAACAATAAGCAGAAAAAACAACCTAGTTGCTCGGTGCTACTTAATTCACTGAGACGTAACGCAAGACTATTCTTGAAGATCTGAGCCAGTGTTTCAGCTCATGAAGGGTCTTTGTCAGGGCATTCAACAAGAAGAGTACGACAAAGACCATTTATGTTATATTGTCTATTAATGTTATATTGTCTGTGTGTGTGTTTTATGATGCAATACTAGTATTTTTCTGCACGTTTACTTGGTGTGCACATCTATTGTTAGTACCTGGAGATCTAAGACAACAGCTGTCATTTTGGTCAAGGAACCTTTAACTCTATACAGACTAGTACTTAGAGAAAGCAAACCCAGAGCATACAGAGAAGACACGCTTTACTCCACCCTGGTTTGGATCGATTTTCGTCAAAGCACTGATCTGTAGGGTCATCCACAAGAGAGGGTCATCTCTAGATCGATGTCTTAAATACATAATTGAACAGCTAGTTAGACTCGTTAAGTCCTTTGTGTACCATACAAATCAATCAATACTGTTTTACCTCATAATGAAAACATAGAATATTTGTGTTTCTAAGCTGCATCACCAATTGTGCTTATTTTGGACTAAAACTCATCTATTTCTTGGTCAGATAAGGTCTTGTCCCTACAGAATATAATACGTGTAGCTAAATATATGATATATGAAGACTTCTGATTTACAGCAACTGATTCCTCAAGAAACGAAATATTTCAATGTAGATGGTTTAACATGACCTTCCCAACCGTGAGGAACTTTGAAGGTTTTAGATAGAACATATATTATAGTTTATTATTACGGAGTATAATCCAACAAATGTATCACTATGACAATGTCTGCAGCCGATGTTGGATATGATTACATATCGATAAAGACCTGCAGAACATTCAGTCCATAATAAGTTATTAGATTTGAGGATTTCTTACAAGTGATAAAAATACACAAATATTAATAATTATGCAAATTAGTTTATGTGGCAACAACTAAAAGGGTCTGCTTTTGTGTCACATGATAATTTAGGTTCGTGGCAAAAAATGTGGAATGACAAACTTCTACTTTACTTACAGCACAATAAAATGGGCAAATTAGATGAGCCAAATGATTCTTATCTGCTGTCAAATTCTATGTTCCTATGTTGTATCAAATAATTATAGTCAGCAGAGTTGATGAAACAGCATCTTTTTAAAATGTAAAGGCACCAAAACGCCACAATGATTATGTACATTATTCTAATTGACAAACTGACAACCCCCACTAAACCCATCAAAAACTCCCCAAAGATGGACTTTTGGCTGGACTTCTAATTAACCTCTATAGTGTTAATAAAGATAACTGTTTTGCTGCATTTTTTGTAATTTTACAGCTGGGAAATTTTCATAAACACAATCTAAAGTGGCAATCAGCAGACATAATGAGAAGCTGACCCTGTGTTAAAGCAGTGTTTGTGCATCAGAGCATGAATGCTATTATAATACGCAACATTTACTCACCAGAAGCTTCAGATCATCCACTGTGTAATTTTAATGTCATCACGTGGCCTCAATTCCTTTGGCTACAAAGAAATCTAGACCAAAAGTAAAATGCCAGTTATATATGTTCTAGAAAAATGTGTGGCTGAAATATATAATGGTATAGGTAATTTTAGGTAGGAAGCACGGTTGAATAACTTTTTATTATCTTACAATCATTCTGGAAATGAGAGGGTACAAGATACATTATTACATTTAGGGATCGCTTACAAATGATAACAAATATACAAATAGGAATGAATGTAATTTCCCACTTTTTTTATTAATGTTTAAGGAAGAAAAAAGTGAACATATTTTCATCCAAATCCCTCTCCCATTTGAACAATTTCCCAAAAGGTATATTCATGATAGGGGCATTAAAATCTGTGTATGTTTTGTATGTATGGATCTGTATGTTTTGTTTATTTGGTAAGATGCCAACCCGTTATTTGTTGTATTGAGGATATATTTTTTTCAATGATGCATCTGCCACCCTCTTCATGTTTGACTACTTGGGTTGTATTGGTACACACATCACTAAAGTGAGGGGAAAATATGTAACTACCCCAAATACTTAACTTATTCAATAACCAATGGGTTGAAATTCAAAAAATGTAAATGTACTGCTTGTTGGACTCTTATTTCGGAGACAGATCTACTTCATTCCTGGGAGCATTTTTTTGGAAATGTATGTGTTTCCGTTGCAGATATCACAGAATGGAAGCTATGAAAAAACACATAATTAGCTGGGATTCTGGGTGATTTGTAGTGTTGAACCAAACCTTAATTAATCAGTACAGTACGTCACCAGCTGTCTGCACAAGGAAAATGATCAATTTAATGGATCAGCTTGCAAAATGTCTAATTCCCTGAAGGCCATTTAACTGTAGAAGACCATTATCCACCTACATAATGAAATCCCACGTGTCCACAGATGGTTCATGGACAAGTCTTAGAAAAGCAAAGCCATTTTTGCACACTACGAGTGGCAGGTGTACATTATGTTTCCAATGGCATAGATAGACCAAAACAGAAGAAAGGAGGATAACATTTTCTGGATCAATTTACATCATCTGATCAAGGCTAAAAAGATTAGTAGGAAAGGTATAATAACGAAAAAGTGTATGATATTCCTCAAGCATACAAATACATTTTGTTTTCTTGCTTACTTGGGGTGATGGAACTTAAAACAGGATGGAGTCAGCTGTGTGTCAAGTTAAAAAATATTCATTTGTACCAAGAAAACAAGATAAGTTTTGGGCTTCAACCTTTTGTGTTTACTCGTAAAATGGAAGTACTCCATATCTGACACTCTATTCATCTTCCCCAAAACTATGGCCAGGGCATTTCATGTAAATGTTCCTCCGTTATCCTAATCACTCTTGTATTATGGTTTACATAAACAACCTTTCTACATCTGCAATATCGTGACATAGGATGTGGATGATATGCTCCACATATTTTTCCACATGGCCAAGCAAAATCACAAAATATCGACAAATTTGAATACTTAAAGACAATTGTACAACCGTCATGCATACCCCTTTGTTTTGCAGACTCCACATTCAACTCCAGCAACTGAAACTGTCTACAACCTTTCCGTGCTTCAGTATAGCTACACAAATCAAATGTATCAAAAACAACTTGGTGACCGAAAGACAGAATGCTAGCTTGTAGTTAGCTTTAATAAATTAACTTATGATAAAGCACTTGAGAGTGTGTTTGGCCCTTTATAATGTTAAGTCAATGAGCTGAAACGGCAACTCTCCTGCCAACCCTCTCTTTAGTGAATAAAAAAACAATGTCTCCCGCAGTGCTTACACTTGCATAGCCCCAACATTTCCTTTGTCCAAAGCAGGGCAACTTTATTGAGAGGTGGGGATGAGGTGTGCTTGAAGCAGGACTGCCCTATCTGTCCAACTTGTGACTCTCAGCTTCCATGTTTCACCAGATTGTCCTTACTGAGCTGGGATTAAGGTCTGTTCTGCAACATTACAGATCCTGATCGATTTCACAATCTGTTGTTTGCTCAGGGTATCAGAGGATCTCTCCAGCTGGCCCATGGTTTGCAAAAGCAGGACAGATGGGGTGATCGGCAGAGCACTATCCTGCTTGAATCAGAGAGATTGGAAGCTCTGTCCTTGCATTCTAACACAAAGAAGAACATGGTAGTGGTAGTAAGTAGTAGAAGTAATAATTAGTAATGATAATTAGTAGTAGTAGTAGTATGTAGTAGTAGTAAGTAGTAGTAGTAATTAGTAGTAGGAAGTAGAAGTAGTAGTAGTAGCAATAGTACTAGTTGTTATAGTTAATACTAGTACTTAGTAGTAGTAATTGTAATAGTACTAGTTCTAGTTAATAGTTTTAGTATTACTTGGTGGTAGTAATTAGTAGCAGTAATTAGTAGTAGTAAGTAGAAGTTGTAGTAGTTAGCAGTAGTAATAGTAACAGTACTCGTAGTTATAGTTAATATCTGTAAGTAGTTGTATTACTTAGTAGTACTAATTAGTAGTAGTAAGTAGAAGTAGTAGTAGTTAGCAGTAGTAATAGTAACAGTACTAGTAGTTATAGTTAATAGTAGTAAGTAGTAGTAGTAGTAGTAGTAGTAGTAGTAATAGTACTTTGACTATATGAAAAGTCCAGCCATGGAAAATTGCCAGTTTGGAGACACTGAATTTAATTGATTAATGTTAGTTTTAAAATGAAATAATGTGTCTGTGAAATGTTCTAAACATTCTTTTACAGAACCAAAGGGGATTAAGCATGGGGATATTTAGGAATATGGCCGTTCCTCTCTAAACTGGAGAGCGTGCATTTTCTGAATACCTGTTGCAGTTAGGATGCATAGCTAAAGAAAGTTTTAATATGGCTTGTGGTGTTGGTGGAATGCTTTAAACACCCTGTTACAGACTCACACAGGATCCAAGTGCGCCAATTGCCTTTTATCACTGTGACATTGAGTGTGTTTATACGTTGCTAAGCAACAGCACAAGCATTTACATAATATGCAGAGCAATACTAGTGTTTAAAGTAAGGAATTATTTAATAATATCACTTCAACCAAATTAAATGTGTCCTCAGTAGGTATATTTTAGTTAAATACTGGATAAGCTCATGAAAATGTCATTGTAACTTTGGAACCTAACTACACACATGCAGATGTGTTGCTAGGGGCTACTAACTCTTCAGGATCCGGAATACAGGGAATATAAAATAGAGGAAGATAAACTTAGAACATGTCACCCAACATCCACGAGTCCTTTGTTGGGGGTTTGACCTTTTTCAAAGTCATGCTGAAGCCATTTGGCCTAAAGGCTCTTTAGATCTTCTCTGAAACTAGCAACACTGTGGCCCTAAGGAGAAATTCTTTTTGATATATCGATAGATGGATCGATTGATAGATTGATAGTTTCTCTTAAAACTGACCAATCAGTGTGTCTAGCACACATCTGCAACTTGCATTCTGCACATGAACCCATGGGGGCATAGAAGATCTACTAGCCAACATCAGCTATAACGCTGGTACAAAGATAGACGAATGTGTCAGAACATTCCTTGTTTTGGCTTGTGATGCCATTTATAAATAACAATTACAAGTTCAGCTTCTGGGATTTTCATTGCACTAGCAGAGTGAGTGTTAATAAAACAGCAGGCTCTTTTACTCTTAACTATCTCGTATGTGAGCACAGCTCATGCTTCGGAGATGACATCAGGTCCCTTATTAGAAGGCTAGATGACATACGGTTATTTCAGGTCACTCAAGTATTCTAAGGATGATTCTCCTTTAGCATTGTAGTAGGGTTTTTTTTATATCCCATAAATTTGTTTCCTGCATTAACGTTGTGAACAGCAGATTTTGAAATCACCTAAGATCCCAGCCATTGTCACATTTATGAGAAATATGCTCTTATCTGGGTTTTTTTGGCCATGCAGTAGGATGTCAGAAGGTGCTAAGTGGCAGTTTCTGCTCACTTTTGGAAGGACACCAATTACCTTATGGTTAAACATTGTGGTAGGTCAATGAATGTAAATCCCAGATACTCCAAAAACAAAAAGGCTTTATTTTTGTTTATTTTAGTAAATAGATCACTGTTTTATTGTAAAAGGTAAAGGTCATCCTTACTAGGTTTCATTTATCTCCTGAGCTTGGCTCTGATTTCAGGTTACTCTCGTGTTGGGGTCAACATAGCCTAGATTTCCAAGTAAAACTGAATTGGTTGCTCAGAAATGTTTCCACTGGCCGGTTGAAGAGTATTTTATCTTATCTGTTTGTTATTCCATGATAGCAAACTGAACAAACCGCTAGTGTGCTCAGTAAACACGACTATGAACTCTCTGGTGTGAGAGGTGCTTTGCTCACCTTTTTAGCAAATTTCTATTATAGTTTTGTCTACATTCTTGCCTGTCACACATTCAAAGAATTTACTCCATCACACAGCATAGAGACTGGAAATGTACATGTCAGGACATGATGGATTTTTTCAGCATGGAGTATATATTAGAGCTCCGTCCAACATTATCAATAGAGCTAATGCTGTCATAGGTGAAATCTACGATACACACTGATTATGGCTCAGGATAATAACGCATCACGGACAGTCCAATATCAGAGGGCTTTATTCACTTTAAATCAAGACACGTTTCTGCTGCAAGTATAATGTGAAGAGATTAAAATTTTCATCTCAGTATGACTCTTGGGAAGCAAAGGAGATGCGCCCATCAATTCATTGATATCCATGGGCATCTGCTGGGGGGCAAGGGGGCTGCAATCTCTTTCCCGATTTTGTTGTCTTATATTCCTCCATTCCTGGTATCTCCTTTCCCCTATTTATCTTATATTCCTCCATGCCTGCTATCTCCTTTCCCCGATTTATCTCACATTCGTCCATGCCTGCCATCTCTTTCTCCCTTTATGTCAGATGGAAAGAGATGGTAGGCATGGAGGACGAAAAGAGGGAAGAGATTGCAGGGGTTGATGAAGAAAAGACATAAAGGGGAAAAGAGATAAAAAAAGGGGAAAGAGATGGAATAAATGTAGGGAATTTGGGTGCAATCTGTTGCTGTGGGTTTATATCAATTGTATATTGTTGTATTGTTGTATCTGGTGCTGTGGCATTATGTCTAGTGATCTGGATCTTTATGTGAAGCCTTGGGTTTATATCTTGTACTGTGGGTGTATAACTTGAGCCGTGGGTTTATATCTGGAGCCGTGGGTTTCTATCTTGTACTGTGGGTTTATATCTGGAGCCGTGGATTTATATTTTGTACTGTGGGTTTGTATATGGAGCCGTGGGTTTATATCTTGTACTGTGGGTTTATGTCTGGAGCCGTGGATTTATATCTTGTACTGTGGGTTTATGTCTAGAGCCGTGGATTTATATCTTGTACTGTGGGTTTATATCGGGTGTGGTTTTATATTCTTCCATGCCTGCCACCGCTTCCCCCCATTATGTATTATATTCATCCGTGGAATATAATTGACACAGTAACACTAAATGCAGATTCGACATGTTTTTTTTATAATTCCGTTGTAGTGCCTTGATCATGTGTGTATGAAAAATGTGGAGCATTCAACTGTGTTACATAAAAACGCTCAAATCAGACAATGGCAGCTTGATACTTCTATTCGGCTTTTGCACCAGGTTTTCCAACCCTTTACATGCCTGCGCTTAATGTGATAATTACTATGCCCCTCCCCTTCATGACATGGTAAAAAGGGCCCGGAGCATGTATGACATAAAATGATGCCCCCCTCCTTGAAAAAATGTCTGCGGACACCCATGTTTATACCTCCTACAAAGTAATCTGACAAAAGGTATTTCAAAGTATTCTAAATGATGTATCAGCCATACACATCACGTTGTGCTTTTAACCGAAAGATAATCACTACTAATAGCATCTGGCGTGGAAAGGATTAAAGCATTCGAGTCATTAGAGGGATATTTGGTGCTGAAGTGGTTCTAAACTGGGCAGTTGCGAGCAGATCTGAGATACAATTAACCAAAGTGCCGAATGAGTTTATTAGTGAACCGATATAATCAAAATGTCTGCCCCATATGTCCCAAACATGACCTTGGACGGGGAAATATAATCCAGAGCACAGGGCTCAGGACAAGATGAAATCACTAAATCGTTGCCAAGTAAGTTCACGATACGCTGGCGGAAACCCTAGTTGAATGTGTCTTACTACTAAATAGGCATTACTACAACCCTTACTTCTAAGAAATGAGATACTCAATGTCCGTCGGAGGAGAAGTATAAGGAGATATGTGCAGGTATAAAAATGATAAAGAGAAAAAACCTTTGCCCGGAGCTATGAAATCATTAACAGCAACTTTATAGCTTCGGGGTGCAGTGAGATCAGGGCAATAAAGACCAGGGGCTCGATTCAGTGACCCATCGAAACCTTGACTGGTGTTGATGGAGGTGGCTTGTGATTCACTTACCTGACTCTGCTCAGATATGATTTCCATTGTTATAGTAAAGATTCTAAATGGCGATTGCTGAAAAATTCGGTATTGATTGCAATAGAAAACCCTTTGACCCAGAGATACGATGGGCTGCGCAGGGTCTTGGCACGCCTACGATTGGATATATTTTTACACATATATTCGAGACCGTAACCAACTAGAACTGTTTAGACACGTCCAAAGAAATGTAATGCACCATAGCAAGCTGAGACAGACGCTCCGCCTCTACGCAGAGGGGGGTTAAAAGCACAGTCTGAAAGTGACAATTTAACCCCTTCAGTGTCCCTTCAGCTTTTATAACATGACCACGCTATATCAGCACCTAATACGGTTACAGCATGCTACTTATTTAATTTTTATAATTGAATAATCTTGCACATTTTAAACTTACTTGGGCTTTAGGGCGATAGGTGGAAATGTTAAGTCCGTGTAGTTATAACACAACTCTACTGTGATCTCTGCACATTTACGTCTCACCAGTACATTACTGAACTTCCTATGGATATTTAATTCATTTCATCGGATGCGCAGTGCTTTGCTTTAATCTGAGCACATCTGAGGGGTTAGCCATCATTTTGTGGATTAGTGCACTGGGAGTTGGACAGCTTTACTTGCGAGTATGATTTTAAGGTGAGCATTTTCTTGAAAAGTCTGCGCTTTAGACTATATCCCACCTCTATCATTAGAATGGTATAACGTCAAGCTTCTCTCCTTTCTACATACAAGCCTTCTTCGTTTCATCAGGATCGTCCCATTACATATATCAATTACGTACAATGGAAAAGAGAAATCAGCCACCTAAATTGCCCCCACCCCGTACTGCACTGATCACTCCCCCCCCCCCCATACTCTCCTATAGTGTCAGCCTCTTATCTAGCATGAGCCTCAAGGTCAGCACTAACACCCACTCTGCAGGAATAATGGGGTCCAGCTCCTGAAAGATCCCCTGCCGGTTGCCCTTGAGGGGGTTGGAGGAATCAATAGAGCTCTGCTATACGATCCAGAGGACGATCAGATCCTCCCGGCTTTGAACTGCTCAGTTGTGCAGCCTCTGCATTACTAAGATCACTTGCTGCTGCGGCTGCTGCTGCATTGATGCTGAAGGAGCAGAGGACCTCCTTGCAGCAGACAGAGCAGCATTGTGACTCCAGCCTCTGCAGCACAGATCGGACAGCCACCCCCTGCCCCTCTACCACTAGCAACATACCCCTGGTCAGATCGCCGGGATGCCCCTGCAGCCCTACACCAGAGACAAGGAGAAGTCCTCCCTCCTCCGCTGGGACGAGGTGCCCGATGATTTCGTGGAGTGCTTTATATTATCCGGCTACAGGAGGTTGCACCTCACCGCTCAGGAGTGCCTGGCCTCGATCTTCCAGCCCACCAACGAGACTCTGAATTTCTGGACCCACTTCATCCCCCTGGTGCTGTTCGTTAGCAAGTTTTACCAGATCTTCTTCTTGACCACGGACCTGCCCTTCCACCACCCTGCCCTGCTGCCCCTGTGGTGCTACGCGTCGGGAGTGCTGCTGACATTTGCCATGAGTTGCACAGCCCATGTGTTCAGCTGCCGCTCCTTGCGCCTGCGTGCAGCCTTCTTCTTTCTGGACTATGCATCCATCAGCTACTACGGCTTCGCCAGCACCGTGGCGTACTCCTACTACCTGCTGCCCAGGCTGAGCCTGCTCGACCCCGCCGTGATGACCCCTTACTTGCAGAGCCTGGGCTGGCACCGGGTGGATTACAGCATGCTGATGGGGCTGTACGGGGAGCTGGTGCTGCCGGTGGCCTTTGTCCTGGCGGTGACATGCACGGTGGCGTGCTGTAAGAGCCGGGCAGAGGACTGCTCGTACCCGTTCGCCATCCGCACCTTCGTGTTCGCGATGCCCCTGAGCATGGCGTGCCCCGTGATGATCGAGAGCCTCCTGTTCGACCTCAGAAGGAAGAACCCCATTCTCTTTGTGTATTTTTACCGGAGGTATTTCTGGCTGCTGGTGGCCGCTTTCTTCAATGTCAGTAAGATCCCAGAAAGGATCCACCCGGGGCTCTTTGACATCATAGGGCACAGCCACCAGCTCTTCCATATCTTCACCTTCCTCAGTATCTATGATCAGATGCACTACGTGGAGCAGGGTTTAGAGCAGTTCCTGAAAGCTCCCCCGACCTCTCCAACCTTCCCAACCTTCTATGGAACCATCGGATACATGCTGCTCCTAACCCTCTGCTTAGGGCTGGTAGTGAGGACCTATCTAAAGGGACTGGCCAGCTCCAAACAGGATTAACCAAAGCTGCATGTGACAGGGTGCAACCACCAAGGATCTTCACCATCCTTTATCTGATGTCCCCCTAGCAAGGCAGGGTAACTACACCATTCACCTGGGATGCACTTTCACAACCCTGCAAAACAGAGGGATACTCTCTACCCTTTGTTTCAGTAGGGTGTAAATGCTTCACCATATCAGTGTTAAATACCCCACACCATTCTTGGTGATTGTGATGTGCAGCAGATAGCTGTTCATTCATATGAACCTTGAACACACCAATGATGGCTGCAGCACACTGTTTGTGGCTCTGCAGAACCCATTGGTAGCCTTGGCCTGATTTCCTTTACCCTCTCTCCAAGGTGGCTGCATCCCCTATGTGGGATCAGAAATCTCAGTCTGAGTCAGCCTCTTAAAGATGCATTCACTCTGTACTACTGCTTATGTTTCTGGAGACAGATACCAAAAGGCTAGTCTTCTTTTTGCAGTTCTTGAACCCATACAGGGCTTCCAAAACCTCAGGACAGCTTTAGAAAGAAAATACCATTACACAGCCTACAAAATCACAATGTACGTTATTATTTTCTTAAAGGTTACACTGTATTTAGCAAGTGACCAGAAATACCAAACATTGTGTGGGTATCAAATGGTACCAGATGTTCGGTCCATGACAGCTTACTGAGTGCAATAAAAACAAAGTGCTGTATGGTTCCTGTCCATTGAACTGCATAAAGACCTCTATTCTTGATTATTCTGTATCCCCCCAACATACAAAGGGCTCAATCAAAGCCATTAGCATGACATACCTACCTTCAATCACAGCCATGTCAGAAAAATAATGTTAACAAAAGAATCACCCCCCCCCTAAATAATCCATGTATTTTCAAATGAGCGATTGTATCTTTAATTGGTTTAAGTGCAATCCCTAAGGGGCATTAATAGCTATATTTAATTAGGATATTTTAAAATAAAACATGGGACACAAACTAGTAAATTATTATTGTTATTATTATTATTATTATTATTTTAGAAATGCTTACATGAATTTTAGGTTTGTCTTTTTCTAGGTCATCTGCACTGGGATTTAGTTCTTTCGATGTAAATAGGTTGGCAGCTGCATTATCTGCCTGCTAATGCGTTCTGTACTGTGCAATACCTAGATTCCAGATTCAACACACAGCATGGGCTGCTAGAGCCAGACAAGTCTTCAATTATGCCTGGCCTCTTGTTCTCATTCATAAATAGATTATCCTTTCTAGGCCAGCTGCTAGCGCACAATGTGATCCAACTGCAAAGAGCGGTTAACCTCAGCAGCGCTGGAACTGGAGTTTCTTTGCATGTATGGAGATGGTGTTACCACTTTAACCCTTTCGAGGTATTTGTGCTGCATTCTCGATACACTTGACACATACACTGCCCAAGGATTGAGCATCACATTCCAGTGTCCTGCTTAGCGGGTCCCTTTGGCTATGTATGTGTCATGTAGGATTTTTTTTTTAACCACCCCATTGCTGGGCTGTGCCTGTATTTTATTTCCTTTATTAGATTTTCATTTATTTCTAATGTATTTTTACTAGGAACAAAAACGTTACGGTATATGGACTGAGATTTCTCCAATTGGTGCAAGACCATAATGCCCAATTGCAACTTCTTTAATAAAAAAAACCTTTATGGTCTTTGAAGGTAATGTACTGTTAACCTATTCATCACACAGGATGTCAAACAGGCTGCTACTTGCAATTACAGATGTTAATGGAAGTATATAGTACTCAATGTCACCAACTTCCAGATACATACATTGTCTTTAAATAATAACCAGTTATTTAATTTTTAATTTCTGGCTTTTGTCTATTTCTTTCGGTAATGCGTGTTTCGCTGCTTCTGGTTGAATGCTAATCTGAGAGTGGATCTATGTGGTTATATCTTGGGTCAGTCTTGTTAGCTTGCTTTGCTTAGTAGCAAGTATCTAAATTAACAGCCAAATGTGCCACACACTGATATGGCTCTTGTATGGGACAAAGTGGAAATATATGGAGCTGGTGGCTGGAGTGTTGGAACCTCAAATTTATGACTGGGGAATCCTATAGTGTAACATGCTCTTGATTTGTCTGTCCTGCTGTTGGTTGCTTTTGTAGTAAATGTATGAATGGATTGGGTCTGATGTCCCCATCTTCCTGGTATCTACTACCTTGGCTGCTGTATTTTGAGTGAATTGACCCTCCTTGGTCATTTACAATAGCTTGTCAGTGTACAAAACCATTGCCTACTACAGATCTTTCTAGAGTCTAGACAGAGACCAAAGGTTTCAAGAACTACAGTATTTTGTGGTTCTACATTGTTCTTTGAAGGAAGACTTTTCAGGCATAAAAATGACCTTCTTTAGATACAATCTTTGGGATCTTTGGGATACAAGTCCCTCTTTCCTCCCTCAATTTAAGTAATTCACAATGTTTGCAGAGTGTGCATGCACCTTGGTGTTCTACAATCCTAAATGTCTAAATACTCTGAATACAAAAAGCAGAAAATTCAATTAAAATGTATTCAAACTAACGCATTATTATTCCTCAAAGTCATATACCACAATTCAATTAAACATTGTCACATCCCTAACCACACTTCTCAAACAAAGTCTCTTCTTTGGCCGTCTGGAATCTTGAGAAGAATGTCGGAATATGATGGTGCTAAAAAATCAATAAATAATAATAATCATTCTGAATCTAAGTACAATAAAAAGTTCAGCCATAGATGATGACTTGTGGTTTTCCAAAGCCTACATGCAGTTGAAGTGTTAGAGTAGGCTTGATGCCTAATCCAGAAAGAGGGCAGCAGAAGCATCATTAAACACTTATCTACAGCCACCAGACAAGCCAGAAGGCTCACACAACCACAAGGGATTCTGGGTATGCAAATAGGGTTTACAATGATCACCTTTCGCCTCTACATCCACTTTACACAAGGCTCGGGAAAGAGGTCCAGTAACCAGATCACCACTCGTGGACAGCTGTTTGGTCCTTTATGGGTCTCGTCAGCATGAGGTTGTGATACTGGCTTAATACTGGAGGCTTGGAGAAGCACAAGAAATACGCATAACAAAAGAAAGAATAATTTATTTCACACTTTAAAATCAAAAATTCTCCAAACATAATCCATACTACATAAAAGAAAACATAAAGCAAAATCAATAGTTACTAATACTAACATCAAAACATTTACTGAAGTGATTTAGCAAACAATGTAGCGGTTGTTTGAGATGTTGCAGTGTTCTTATTCAGCATAGTCCGTTTCATTCCATTTTACAGTCAATCGTATTAAACAGACTGGGTGGATGTAAAATAAAAATGTGAAATGTCAATAAAAGAAAACAGCAGACACCTTTGGATTTTTGTACACAGAAATAAATAGATGAAAGATAGATTAAAGGTCGTGTTGGGACACACAGTTATTAACGGATTTTGCCCTTGCCTTGCAACGTCAATCGTTAAGCTTGTTCAGTGGAAGCTCAGCTATATCGATTATACTCTGCCTCTCGATTCCACAACAGCAGATGAAATAATATGGTAGTAATGGACACTCGACTAATGCAGCAGGATTCATTAAGGCGTAATACTAGAGCAATATATGGTTTAGCCATAGTGTGCATGTCCTGGGATACACCAGTATGGTGTACTGGTTTAACCTCAAGCAGGGCAGAATCCTGCATCATAAACAACTCCAGAGGTTCACCCTGACCCATGGAAATGTTATTTGTACACAGCCACATTTGTTTAAATTTGTTTAAATCCTGAAGCTGCTATATCCTCTAGAAGGCAAATCTTTAACTCTTTCAATGAAGAGATGGAAGGAAATAGATTTAAATCTGGAGATGTCAAGGAAAATGTATAGGTTTATCTCCAATAGGAGTCACGGTCGTGAAGGTGTTAATCACGTTATGTTAATCATGTTAATGCAAATGTATAATCAGTCTATCTTGGTTTTTCTTCACTGGGATTTTTGGTACATATACTGCATTTCTACACAAGTGACAGGGTGGTGATTAGTTCAAACAGAATTCAGCTTAAAGACGTGGAAGCTTAATTGCTTCCTGCTTGAAGCCCAGACATGTGCAAATCGGTGATAATCAAAATCCACTAATTCTTCTTTAACATTTATTGCTTTTTGCATTTTGTACGCTGTACAGCTTGGTCACGTTACCATGTGTATAAAAACATGATCACTAATTGGGTTTCGGGTTTTTCTGCCTAAAGCTGGAACCGTATAATGGTGGGACACATGTAATAGTTACAGAAGACCACACAAAGTCAATATGCAGCTTTTAGTTCAATGGATATTTCAGTTTAGCTGCCTCAATTCCAGTAACTGTGCTTATATCCTGGCATTTTCTGGGGGGATAGCAGCACCACCAGTGCTACTCCACTGGGGCCAATTACCCTATTGGGGCAATTTGCCCCCCTAGTATGCTGTTGCTCTTATGGGCCAGTTGAGGAGATCAAATATTGCCTTTGAAACCAGCCCATTCTACTATGGAGGTCTTTGTAGAACTTAATAGCATCTTTTGTATGTAAACTAATGCCAGTGCTCTGCAGTAACAAGACCCCGAGTGACAAAGGAGGAACCTCACCCCCCACCATGGTAGGTATGAGGGTGGCTATCTCACTGTGCATTTCATCTGAGCGGGATGTGGTAGCCACATTGGTAAAATAGGCCCCCACCCCTGTCCCACCTCTAAAGACATTTGGGCACCAGAAATGTTGGTGTGTATGCTATATTACCATACCTGGGCAAGAAGTCCATGCAGAGCTGTTCTGTTACTTGTAGAACTTGTCTACTAACCTGCTTCTCACTCTTTCTGTGAGTCTCTCACTTTCTGACCCTTGGTTTCTTTATCTAGTGCATGCGGGAGTCAGCTATTAAACAGATGCACTACTAATAACGGCATCATTTATTATCTGTTATCTTATCATAATGGTGTATGTAGCGCTGAAAATAAAAATTGCACAAAAACCCAAATAGTTCTTATGTTTATATCATTAGGATCTTAATTGGATTTTATTTGCTTTGTAAAGTGTTAACAAGCAATGAATAAATGAATATAATTATTTGGAAATGTATTAAAATGAAGACAAACAAATGCACCATTATTAGCAGGACTGTCAATGGTAATAATATATAAGTGGTTTCATGTTGCAAGAACTGGTATGCCCACCACGTTTTAGTATTTATTTTGCCTTTTACATCCATGAGAGGCATGGGGTTGCAACCTGTATCTGGGCTCTTGCTTTGGTTCAGATAAGCCCCTTTGTGAGGATTGGGGCCTGGAGGGCCATTTCTGGACTTTGAGGCCTAGTGGCCCTTTGTTGCCAGGCAGTGGGAAGAGCAGAGGGCAGGGTAGCGGTAGATGCATTTGGTGGATGGTAGAAGGAGCATGGTGCAGGGTAGTGGTAGAAGCATGTGGTGGGTGGTGGAAGGAGCGTGGGGCAGGGTAGTGGTAGAAGCATGTGGTGGGTGGTGGAAGGAGCGTGGGGCAGGGTTGTGGTAGAAGCATGCGGTGGGTGATGGAAGGAGCATGATGCAGGGTAGTGGTAGAAGCATGCGGTGGGTGATGGAAGGAGCATGATGCAGGGTAGTGGTAGAAGCATGTGTGGTGGGCGGTGGAAGGAGCATGGGCTGGGACAAGGCATGGGGCCTTGTCTAATGGTGGCCTTGCACACAACCTAAATGGGCAACCTGGAAAGCACATTTTGATGTCTAATTATATTTATGTATAACTGCGTTTTGTATTGTATTTCTAATTTCTCAGTTTATGTACTAAGAGTCATAGTTGCGCTTCTATGAGACTGACTATAGTAAGAAACAGGCAATGCGTCTGTAAGGACTCTTCTAACTGTGTGCCGCCTGCATTTTTGGAAATACAGTAAATAGTATCTCATATTTTAGATCTCTCCCCGCATTTCCAGGCTCTTGCCACATTTGGCTTTCCATCCCCTGGGGTAAGCTAGAAGTCAGCCAAACAATGTGTAATGGAACAAGAAGCTCTCCAGGGATCACCAAAACTGGTGATTACATGCAACAGGCAGCTGATATATTTTATGAACATGCAGCATTTATCTGTCTGGGAGGCAATTTGTCACGTCTTTCTTGCTTAACCCGTTGGGAGGAAACCTCTATTATTACCTGGAGGGAAACACACCTTTCTGATTCTTGTGTATCATTATGGCTGAGAGTGATGTGAATGCAGATGTTAGTCCCAGAAACTGTTTCTCTGACAAAACATGTAGCTATTAAATACCAGACTCCCACATATGCTTTCATATCTCTGTCCTGACAACACCCAACACCATCGTCGAGATACATCCACGGTGATCCTTAGTAATAGCTGTCCTGTTCTCAAACCTTTCAGAATAACCCACTTATTGGGCTGGTTCCAGGACAGAGGGAAAGCAGGGGCCACAAACTGAAAGCTCATCTTGAAATGCACAAAGTAAGAAAGAAAAAGGAGTATCTAAATCTGTTGGGGGAAGGGACCACAGACTATCACGGAGCTAAACAGTGTCAGGACACGGCCCTACAGTACAGTACCATTCACAGGCATCACTGGGCTTATACAAAACCTGTATAGCAGGGATGTCCAACCTGCGGCCTTCCAGTTGCTGTATAGGTTTAAAGCACTTTAAACTTTAACAATAAAGTAGCAGGCAGCCATGTTAGGATATAATAAAACCTTAAAATACTTACGAAGAAATTGATGTAGCAGCTGCCTTAGCAGAGCCTACATGCTAATGTGTAAATGCAAGTCTTCAGTTTTTCACATTTAAACACGAGCCATCCACATGTGGAGGTATGAGATGGCTACTGATCAGCTTGGCAACCGCTTAGAAGCCTCAATACATTACAGCAATTTTTTAAAATGTGGTTGGCTCCTGGGGTCTACGTCATTCACACATTCCATATTTAGTTTACACTGTATGGGTCAAAGTGTCCCCCCGATACCCAACTGTGTTTCCAACACATCCACGCTGACACAGTTACACATACACATCCATGCTCACACACACATACACATCCATGCTCACACACACATACACATCCATGCTTACACATACATTCACATGCAAGCTCACACATATAAACCAATTCTCACTCACATACAAATTCATCTTAGCAGTGGGGTTTGGATATCATAATAAAAAAACAGCAATTATGTCCATACTGGACCAGGACCAGGATGTTAAAATTGCTGTTCCCATGGTATATACATAGGAAGGTAACATTGTTTTTATGCATGTTCAACTATTTTGTTAATGTCATTGGATAGAAGTTGCAGCTCAAATTTTCATTGCTAACTGAATCTGATGTTTTTAATTCTAAATGATTGACTAATTATACTACTACTCTATATTTCAGAAGCTAACTCCACTGGACTTTAATAGCTAAATTTTTTTCTTTTGGCTTCAAAAATGAGGACCAGGCAGCGTCTTTTATAGAATAAAGCCTGCTCTTTCCCAGCAGATCAATATTGTACTTTGCTTTGTTAGAGTGATAGGGGGTCACTCTCCTTAATAGCATTAATGCTTTGGACAAACTATTGATTTTCTGTTAAACAGACCTTGTGTGCTGCCCTTCTGTCAGTATGAAGTCACCAGAATCTGACATAACAGATGGTTAAATCAGCAACAAAAGAAGTATACCGGAAAAACCACAACTATCAGCTAAATAAAGGAAAATATAGTGGTAATTGGTTTGTTCAATGGTGCCGTCTCTAGATATTCCAATTAAAGATAAATAATTTGCGGCAATCACATAATTTCAACAAATTAGTAAATCCTCAATTTCAAACTTCCAAATGGAGTTTACCATATCTATAAGATCTTAACACAGATATAAATTGATATCTTCAGAAATGACATGAGAGAGGGACTTACTTTTTACAAGTAGATTATAGTCCTTTTTGATAATGTCTCATTTAAGGCATATGCATTTGTTCATTCTGTGCTACTGCTGACAAGTATTGTTTACTGGATAATTTGCGTGAGAGGCATATATTTACTCAGTTTCAGGTTTGAAATGTTCATAATTGTATGAGATTATTATATTAGAACATACAAAATCTTGTAAGTGTACAAAGCTACCAGTTTTTATGTAGGTGGACGATTTAAACTATTTAGTATGTTAGCTATAAATGTTTATTTTTATTTTTCGGTTCTCATAAAAAATAAAGATAACAGAAAAAATAAAAATGTATTTGGCAACATATTTTCCTTTTATATAATGTGCATTTTTTAGTATACATCATGGGTCTGCGGTGCGGCTAAGACAGTCCTGAATTTATAAGGTGCTAATTTGCCATTAAGATCATTTACATCACAGCTATTCACTACTACACACGAGAACATTATATCATCATCATAGTGTCTGTTTTCAATGATATTATATAGGATGTGTTTCAATCATGATCCTTTAGCATATTTTTTGCCCAGCTTGTTACTAGTACAATGTGTTTGCTGTAGAATCATTTTAGATAGCAATTATATGTACTGTTGGGTAGACTTTGGCATTTAAAGTCTGACAGTATGTAATTTTCACATGCCGGCATAGTTAAATTTAATTCTGTCTCTAAATTGTATATATTGCTAAGTAGCACTCGGCAAAGGCTAGCCAGAATAGTTTAAAATAAAATGGCCATTCTGGTAACCCACTATCTCTTCGTCATAATGAGATGGATAGATCTTTGTGGCTCTAAGCTTGATTGTTATTTATAAAAGATTACATTTGTACCTTTGTTTGATAAACAGTAATTAGTGAACCAAACCTATTATTTTACATTTGCAGGCAGTTTAGGGTAATATGTGGGATTATTTAAAATGTAACATAATTTGCAATTGAGTAATGGAAGAAAGAAAATCAAGACTCATTATCTGCAGGTGGAATGAATAGATCAACACTATTAGTTTTAATTTATCTATACTTTGAAGATAAAGATACTGGACTATACCTCTTGTCTATTAAATATGGTGCTCTACTGATGGTGACATTTTGGAAGGTAGTGAAGCCAGAACAGGATCATCCAAAAGCAGCAGAGATACGAATAATATAATAACCAGCTTGTTTACATGAAAATTAGATATTAAATCCCACCCAATGATAGGCAAATATATATTGTTGGACTGTTGAATCCTCTCAATCTGAGGTGGTGGGACGGGAGATAGCCAGAGGCGAGCCAAGGTGAGAAGCAGGGAGGTCAAACCGGGTTAACAGAGTCGAACTAGCGAGCTAATGAATGGGGCCTGTACCAAGACAGACACCGTGGCTTGGAACAGGGAAGCAATAACTGAGGTGAGAGCAGGGGTTATATAGGGTCAAAGGACAATGTCCCACCCCCACAGCCATCCCTACCTACCATTAGAGGGATCAGCGCTGAATTACCAATCAAGAAGCAGCCTAGAACCCTACAGTGGAGTGCGACGCACGAGGCACGTGATGCAGTGGAGCAGGTAATAATGGGGGAGGGTAACAGGGCCTGGCAGAGGGGAGGAAGTGTGTGTATGTGAGTGGGTGTTAGAGTGAGTTTGTGTTAAGAGAGACGTACCCTGGAGAAATACGGCAACCAGGTGCCATTAACTATAAGCTCACCCCTGATGCAATATGCCGTATGTCAAAATTAGTTGTAGGCAATGCAAACGGTAACTTTTCTGAAAACTGACATTTACCATTTAGTAAACGTAATATTTTTGTTTAAATCCCACGCACACGCTATGGTATCTAGTGATCATATTCTAAACCTAGTATGACTAAAATATGTTTTTATCCAACACACTTTGTACGAATAAATGTATGACCTATTACTGTACAAGATACCAGCAAAATATTCCAGTCAGCAGGTCCCTAAGGCCTCCGGAAGCTTTCTACTTAGAATATGCACAGAACAAGTTGCAGAATGTCCAGAGATACCTCCAGACACCTATCTCATGCAAAAATATTCTCAGAATGTCCAGACGCTTTTCAGTCAAGTCAAGAAAATTGGCCTTTTTTTTGCTAAAACATCTTTCCAGAGATTGTGTTTGTGATTTTTGAGGTGTGCTATGGAGTTTTAGAAATGTTTTGTAAAAATTAAAATAAGTGAGTTTTATAGAAAATTTTCATGAAAACAAAGGTGTGTGATGATGTCCATATGGGAGGTGACACCAAAATCAAACATGGAGGGAATTTTCCCAGTTTTACCTATATTTCATCTTTTCTCATTGATTGAGTTATCGGCCTCTTACAACACTCTATTGTCCTTTCCACCGCATGCTTCAAGAAGCCCAATTGCTTTACTCCAGCTGGCTCCCAACAGTAGAAGCGTCTCTGCATTGGTCAATGGTCATTATTCAGTTGAAGAATACAAATTTAATATAAATTGCTTTTTTTGATGAAACATATCCAGAGATTGAACAAGTTCAGTCAAAGGTAAGGCATGACGAAATACAGAAAACAGCACAGTTACACCTAGGATGTCGCAAACAACAATGAGCAGAGTGGTTTGTTCACCTATAGCATCTATATACCAGCACCAAACGAGAAGATATCCCCCTGATCGATTGCCAGGTCACAGTGTTTACTGCAATTTGTGGCACGTGCCATTGAACTGTTGTTTAATAATTTCAAAGTAAAAACAAAAAAGCAACAAATAACATGATCATATTCTTCCAGGAACCTTCTAGTTCTATAAACTCCCTGGGTTGAAGGCATTTAATTGGTACTTCATCCAATTATAACATTGTATGTTTTATTTAGTTTGGATCTAAATTAAAACAAAGGTAATACAGTACACATAAGAGTTTTAAGGATGGTTTTAAATCAAAAGGGAACTGCCACCATCACAAACTCTAGAAATAATTAGATTAATTTGTAAAAACTACCCAAAGCTTTTGGTGTCAACCGGTGTAATCTGTTAGGAGATATTTTGTTTAACGTTTTCTGACGCAGCTTGTGGGAAGCTGAACCCATTCACTTACTGCTTTTATAAAATATTAACACATCTGCTTTGTTACTAATACATCTTTTTGGACATTGGCTGAAATTTGGCACCAACCCAAACTTGAGGTTCAACCTCTTTGGCAAATGTCCATTTATACAGTGAAGCCTCATATACGGGGCTAATAAAGTTTAGTGAATAAACCAATTTGTCACAACAAATGCTAAAGCTATTCAAATGTATCATTAAGGTTTCTTAGAAGTAAGCGTTCTAGCTCAGAAACATATTATTTCTTAATACACTTTTCTGAGATGAGACCAGCTGGCACCTGCCATAGAACATGCACTTAGTAGTTGTATTGTGTGGTTTGGATGGTGCTCAAATCAATATGTAGAGAGATTTTTTGAACGTATTGTACATTTTTCATCAGATTGGTGCTTTGAAGTCTGGACCTGCTCTCTGGTTTTGTCCTCTATTATCCCTCGGACAAAAGTCTTTTATTTTTGGTTTGTTTATTTGTTTCATGGTGACTCAAACAATTAAAGATACTGCTGATTGTTGTACTACATAGTTGCATATGATGATGTTCACCAATCTGGTTATTGTTAAAGCTTAACCCATTGAGTGTCTATATGGGGTAGAAATTTATTATTTCCAAGGTCTCGGAAGGTTAGTATTCGAACAGAGTTTGATGTTTTGTACCTTGGTTCACATATCCATAATTGGATGGAGACAATATAGTTGTTCCTGCCACTAATCACTATCAGTCATAAGTGATTGTATTTTATGGAGACATTGACAAGAATGCCACAGGTTTAGTCTCTGCTCTACATCATGAAAGCACTAGACTGTTCTGTTAACACTAGACATGCTAAGTCTATTGATTTATGTTTTCATTACATTCTGGTCCCATCATTAGCATAGAATAATAAGACAATACATTTTTTGGACCTTGTCACATCTTTCAATCAATAGTTGACCAGAGTTGATGTTCCAGTACATACTGCAGTTGACCTGTGAAACACAAATTAGGTCATCTGGTGCCATGTCCCATCAGTAATAAGAGCTAAACTTGTGTATGCTCTATAATGCCTCATTGTGCGGCCCACCAGCAGCTTTCTTTTGAGGTGCATAACCACAGCCCAGAGTTAAGCAGCCAATTATTATTATTATTATTATTATCATCATCTTTTATTTATATAGCGCCAACAATTCATGCAGCTCTTCTTACAATACATACAGTATATTCAAGGGGTATGACAAGACGAGAACTGACACACTAAGACAAACCGACTCATTAGGTGGAGAGAGCCCTGCTCGCAAGCTTACAATGTTGAGGGAATGGGGTGACAAACATAAGGCACAGAGAAAAGGGTGAGAGGTAGAGTGGTGGTTGTATCAGTGACAGGGACGTTCTAGCAGCTAAGCTTGTGCAGCTTCTCTGAAGAAGTGGGTTTTGAGATGTTTCTTGAATGTTGGGAGGGAGAGTGAAAGCTGAAGGTTCAGTGGAAGTTGGTTCCAGAGATATGGGGCAGCCTGAGCAAAGTCTTGTAGACGGGAAAAGGAAGAGGTGATGAGTGAGGAGGAGAGCCTTAGCCCACGGGAAGAACGTCAAGATTGAGTAGCATTTTTTATGAGGGCAGAAATGTATGGAGGAGTTATATGTTAATACAAGGATTTTAAATGTAATTCTTAAGGTAATAGGGAGCTAGAAGTAGAGCGGCATGCAGAGGAGAGTCAAAAGAGTGGAATGCCAACTAGAAGAATGTTGCAATAGCCAAGACGGGAAATGATAAGGGAATGAACCAGAGTTTTTGTGAATTCTTGGGTGAGGAATGGGCAGATGTGAGAGATGTTTTTTAGGTACAAGCAGCAGGATATGAATGGGAAGAAACTTAGAGATTAAACAATTATTTTTGGCTAGGGACTGAGCACCTGAAAGTAATAGGGTGATGCTCTATTTTGTGATAAAAGTATTACGGTAAAGATGGAACATCACCTGCAATGGATTGTTTTTTAAGGTCACTTCTAGGTGGCAGAAGAGAGGATTTTGAGCTCCATTAAACCTTAAAGTCTCTCCAGTGTTACTAATGTTTCAAGCATGTGCGTGATGCCCCATTTCCTCTAATAAACATCCATATCTTGAGGTTAAAACACATGCTCCGTTGCACTGATCTAGTTGAAATTGTCTGTGCTAAGCAATGCTTTGATTTAAAAACAGCCAAAAAATGCACAATTTTTGGCTCACGTTTCCAATAAACAGGTGCTTAGTGCTGTGATCTTTTAATAAGCTCCAATGTGTGAGTCAGAAAAAGCAAAGCCAACATATTTCTATGGATTTCATTTTCTAAGGCATTTTTTATTAATTCTTAAGTATTTAAAAAATCAACACAAACGAAGGGGACGCAGTTGATACCAGCGCTTATGCTTGATATTGCCGTTATTGGCTAAATGTTTAGGAACTCATTTTCAGGTCCCTAGGGTGTTTTTGGGGAGTTCTTTTTTCTTTTGAATAATGAAAACCTGGTTTTGTCCCAAAACGTTGGCTTTAGATTACAAAGCAACTCACGTATACACTCTTCATTTAGATGGCCTTTTCTGATTGCTTTTTATTTAAAAAAATCTTCAGGTACAAATTATGTATAAAATCCATCATTAAATAATTATTATACTTTATGTCACCAGTGAGATATTGCCCAACTTGCCAGTCCTCATTTACCGGCATTTATCCTTCTGATGTATATTTTATTGCACGCAGTGAGATGTTAACTCCATCCCTCTTCTTTGATGTCTCACTTTAGTGCATCTACCCCAAAGTGTTAAATCAGACAAAGGGCTAGGTCAAAGTCCTTTTGTCTGACTAGAACATTGTGGGTATACAACGGTATTAAATCTAGGTTGAAAAATCCATGTCTTTTTTACGTAGGCAATGAAATTGATAAAAAAAATCAGCACAACCATAAGTGAGATGAACATTGTGCACAAACAGAAAAATAAAGTACTTTGAGGATTATTCTTCAATCTCTATAATACAATATTGTGACCTTTGTGTTTCATATAGATGATGGGGCTATAGAATGAAAGCCTCGGCAATGCTGGTCCTTCTGCTTTAAACATAATATTTGGTATGATAAATAGGCATGGATAACCTGAAATAATACAGCATTATAAGACTTAATATAAATGGTTATTCTATACCATCAGGAGCCAATGGCAATTCTTAAAAATGTAATTCATTTTTTTCAACCTGTTATTCTTTGAAACTGGGACATCCTTCTTACAGACGTTATAGAGGTAAATACAGTAAGATAACTTAAATATGTATGCACATGCCTAGCTGGAATCTAAGATGAGACCAAGGACTGATTAAGGAGTCTTTACAGCAGGAAAAAGAGAAAACTAGATGGACAAATGGTACCAAATTACATGTTCCCCCCAAGTCATTTTCGAAAGGTCAACTGGATAAGACTATGAATGTGAATGAAAGAGATACACCAGATGGAGTGCTCTGAGGGGCATTTAGGGAGCTTAGCTCAATAATTGCCAGGCCTTTCATGACACTTTTTTGTTTGTCAGCATTCTGAGGATTAGCATAAAACAGATGCAGTACCATTGTTCAAAAGTCTATCAAGATCCCTACATAGAAATTACAGTCTAGTGAGTTTAAGGGGTGTTAGTAAGGGGTTAATTAATTCAGAAACATGGTCATAACACAAATTATTGGTGCTCCCTGCATTTCTGTGGAAGGAGACTCTGTCCATTGCTCAATATACCTTTCACAGGTTTCACCTGCCATCCCCCATTCTTAACTATCTCTTTTAATATAATCCTCAAACCCTTTTTTTGCAGACCCATACCTTTCAATATAATTCCCTGACCCCTTTTGATGCACCTCTGCAGTTTTCTTAATCTAATTATTTTATGTTACCTTAGGTTAAAAGAAAGTACCAATCTTATAAATCAAGAAATTTAGGAGCAGATGTGCAAGGTTGAAAATAAGAATGTTAGAGCGAGGGCTTTCATTAGTTAGTATGATGTTGATGACGCATTCTACTACACTATATGGCCAAAAGTATGTGGACACCTGACCATCACACCTATATTAGCCTTTTTGGACATCCCATTCCAAAACCATGAACACTAATGTGAAATTGCCCCCCACAAGATTTTGGAGTGTTTCTGTGGGAATTTTTGCCCGTTCGTAGAGCATTTGTGAGGTCAGGCACTGATGTTGGACGAGACGGCCTGGCTCGCGATCAGCGTCCCAATGTACAAGCCACTCAAGTTCCTCCACACCAAACTTGTCCTTATAGAACTTGCTTTGTGTACAGGGGCATAGTTATGCTGGAACAGAGAAGGGCCTTCGCCAACTGGTGCCACAAAGTTGGAAGCATACAACTCTCTAAAATATATTTGTATGCTGTGACATTAACATTACCCTTACTTAAACTAAGGGGCCCAAACCATGAAAAACAGCCCTAGACCATTATCCCTCCCCCACCAAACATTACAGTAGGGGTTATGCATTCCAGTAGGTAGCTTTCTTCTGGCATCCGCCAAACCCAGATTCATCCATTAGAATACCAGATAGTGAAGTGTCATTCATCACCTCACAGAACACAGTTCCACTGCTCAAGACTGGACGTCTTTACACCACTCCAGCCAACTCTTGGTATTGCACAATGTAATCTTAGGCTTGTGTGGAGCTGCTAGCCATGGAAACCTTTTTTTAAGCCTTTGACGCACACTGCTTGTGCTGATGTTGTTTCCAGAGGCAGTCTGTAGTGAGTGATGCTACAGAGGACAGATGATTTTTATGTAAAAAAATATGAATTCAACCCCCCACCTTACCAACCCAGCCCCGCCGCTGTGACAAAGCGAAGCCAAAAACAAACAACCCAAAATTCAGGGAGGAAGGGTGGGACAAAAACAGGTAAGCAGCTTAAATTAAATGTAACACTCATCTAAAATGTCTGTCCATTTGTAGTATCCAAAAAGACCCCACCATGTTCCTAGTGCCTGTGTGCATGCATGAGCAAACAACTATTCCTCATGCCAGGAGGAAGCCACGAGGTGAGAAACAGAACAAGGTTCCTCAGCCCTTCTCCTTTAACCTCTGTAGAGCTAATACCAGTAGTGCATGACCATCCTTAAAGTGTAATAATATAGGGGATATTACATTTTAGGGAACTTAGATATTTCCCTGGCTTTATATCAGAGAAGGGATGTAGGCAGCACATGTGCTTTATGACCCTTTTAGTTACCAAATAGAACAGCATCATCATTGTTTGCAGGCTTTATTTTTCAAGGAACATTGCAAGCCAACAAAGGAACAGGAAGCACCATGGAGAGCTCTGAAAACAATTGGTCTCAACGAGTGAATCTACAGCACAGTACATCAAATATGAATGCGTCAGCAGCCAATCAATCGATAATGTGAAGAATTTTATTTATCTTGCTATTATGTCTTTTCAAAAAGGTAGGAAAAATAACCAATTTTACTAGTAATTGTCAGGTATGTCGGTGGCGGAGCACAGTGCAGAGAGACACCATGTACAACGCAGTACTGAAAGGGTTAATCGAATAAGCAAAGTCCAGAAAGCCAGCCAAGCGTCAAAATCCGTGAAATCCAAAATAGCAATGTTCAGCAGCAAGGGTTAGGGGATACGGCAAGGAACTTGAACAACCAAGTACTGAATGTACAGGGCTGCAGGTTTAAATAGCCCGTCAAGCTGTAACGCCTCCCAAAACCCCTCCTTCCCCCTTCCAGTACTGGTGACTGTCCATCACATCCTAACCCCGCCTCCCTGGCTGCCCACAGCAGTGTTAGACGGCAGGACACGCCCCCCCATCATCCCACTTGTCCCGGCGCCTGCCGGACGCGGCTGGCGCCGCAACAGAGGTCTGGGATGTGGCCTGCAGGTTGTGGACGCGATCTGTGACCGCATGGTACGCGGCTGAAGATGCGGGTGTCCGGTGGAGTCCCCGCCTGGCGAAGACGCCCGTGGATGGCAGGGAGAGCAGGGGACCTGGATCCTGGATAACCTTCCTGTGCTCCACCATAGAAACCCCAGCGGAAGTGCCGGCAGCGGAGGTTGTCTACGCACATTGCACAAATGTTCACCGGCCACTAGAGAGGAGGATCCTGCGCTGCGGGGAATACGGTATATTTATAGGCTAACTTTAAAAAAAAAAATTATATTTTCATCACTTGCATGAGTGATCATCTATGGGTACTTTTTATAGGTAATTTCACCTTTCAATGTCTCATTGTAGGAATGGAAATCCAGGAAAATCTTCTACGCAGCTGCTTCTGTCAAAATCTCATTGCAACGTCTGCTCCCACCACTAGCTATTTCTAGAACTACAGCAGTTCTGTAGGATGTTTTGCTCGTTATAAAGTAGGCTTAGGAAATCAAAACATAACTATTGTTCTGTACATTTCCAAGACATTATTCCTTTACTTACTACATATAATTTACAAAAATTGAATCTGACCATGATGTCCTCTTTATCAGATGGGTAAACCGTAAGCACGGACTGTAATGGAATTTCCGCAGGCCCATTGTACATGCTGCAGTTATATTCTGGTGGTAAGAGGACAGCCCAAGAATCCAGAGCATTCCGGATCTAATCCTGTGTCTTCCAACTAGCTATTTATAATGGTTGAGAGGCGTAATCTAGGGTCATTTAAATTTAACTTCTCTTTCTTCTTGTGTCTGTTGACCTTGGCAGTACTTTGCATTGTGCAACATATGAATGTAAAGCAACTGCTATCATATTATATATATATATATATATATATATATATATATATATATATACTGAAAAATCAAAGAACCTTTACTACTACTGTGAATCAATACATTTCATCTGATTCTTGTAATACCTTTTATAGATTTGACATTTGCTTAAAACTTTCCATTTCAATTTGATATGCTTATTGCTTAAGTCACTGCGTGAGTGCGCACGCTTTTATAGAAGCACTGTTGGAGATCTTTGCCTATAGGTAATCTTTTTATAATTAAATATTTCGCTGTTGCTTAAGACAAGTATTTGGCTTTAGTACCAAGATTTTTTTTTTTTACTATTCGAATTTCAAATACCGTATTTGCTCTATTATAAGACGAGGTTTTTTTCAGAGCAAATGCTCTGAAAAATACCCCTCGTCTTATAATCGGGGTTGTCTTATAATCAGACCTCAAATAGGTCTGACTATGAGACGACTAAGATCCAGATCCACCGCAGCTGCAGGGGACCTGGATCCTTCTGGCATATCATGGGGCACGGTGGCATATAGGGTTAAAAGGCATATCATGGGGCACAGTGGCATTTAGAGGGTTAAAAGGCATATCATGGGGCACAGTGGCATATAGGGGGTATAAGGCATTTCTGGGGCAGATGTGCATAACTGGGGGGCAGGTTGGAAAATAGAAGGAAATAAAACCAAAATATATTTCCCAATCATAGCTTTTATTAAAAAAAATAGTTTAGATGAATTAACATTTACTGGTAAAACTTTTTTCCTATAGGGTCGTCTTATATTCAGGCTTTTTCTTTTTTCCTAAATTAATATTCAGATTTGGGGGATCATCTTATAATCAGGGTCGTCTTATAATCGAGCAAATACGGTATCATGTTTTATGATGGAAATATCCTAAATTACAGTATAATTTATATAAAATTGTATTTCATCTGGATACCAGGTTTGTATGTTTGTGATATTTGCTAAATTTGATAATGCAAGGATTAATTAAAAAGTAAACCCTTTAAGAGTCAATGACAAAGCTTATGTTTAGTCTAATCTGGAGGTAACACAGCGAAAGGGCACGTTCTCAGAGTAGAACATCATGGAGATGACTCCTTGATAATTTGCTTTGATATAATGATATCTGGCCGTCCCATATAGTAATTTTGACACTGGTGTATCACAGCTAAAATCCCTGCTTGAATATAGGTGACCTAATTGAGAATATCTTTACTCTTTTCCTTTGCTAGAACGGTTTTGTTATTACTATTTGCAAGTCACTTATACAGAATTAGTGTGATGGGCTATTAATAAAATTTCAAGGAATCTTAGAGTCAGCTTGTCAAGTTCTCAGTTACACTTGTGATTGCATGTAGAGGTATTCATTTGGCAATGGAACTGCATGCGTGTGTTTGCGTGATCCTTGGGCATTTTAACACGATCATTGTTGGATCTGTTGGATCTATGCACTGCTTTCTATAGCTGTAAACGTTATCTACAAAGTGTTATTTTATCATGTGCTTGAATTGCTTTCATACACAACAGAATTGCAAGCAGAGCCTTTGAGGACATCAACAGATTTATTTGTTGGTACTAGTAATGGAATAAATCCAATTGTTTCTTTAAAGAAGTGCTTATTTTTTAGATCTCTTTCACTCTGGTAGGAGAGGCCATTCAAATCTACCATGACTGCATTACCAAAAACAATAGAAAGCCCAGAAAAATCTCTGTATATTATTGCACTTTGTGTAAAAGCTCTACAGAAGCATAGATTCAAAACAAGGTCAATCTATAATTTTATTTTTATTTATTTGAAAAAAGGAAGAACTAGTAGTCATGTTTTTTTCCCCCATTCCTGTTTTCTCTATAGACACTAAAATAGGCAATTATATTGATTTATACTGACGTAGGCAAAGCCACGTTCATTAGAAGCTATTGTGGATCAATACATTTGATTTGGTTCTCATAATATATATGACATCTGCTTATATATTTCCTGGCTTTTGATGATTCAGCAGCATATAACCTATTTACTCGTGCGTTACTAATACAAAGAAAGGTCACAGTTATATGGATACCTGGCCGGAGTTCATTATAGAATGCAGCCATACTGGTTATACGTTATAAAGAGGGACAGGAGATCCATACTTTAGTTTTTATAAGATCATTGGAAGCTCTAAGAATCTCACGTTAAAGGGCCTTGTTGCATAGTTCATAGCAGCGCCACTAGGATCAGAGAAGATATCAAACAGCTTTATAAATTGTAATGTATTTGATAAATATCCCTTTTAGTCCACATGGTCATCTCTAAACATAGACAGTTATTTTTAAAGGATAAATGTACTCAACTAATCATAACTGTATTAAACGGCTAAATAATGAAACCTATTTATTTTGGTCAACAAAACAAAAGATTCGTTATAACGTTTACACAATATTTTATGCGATTTTAGTAAAAAGTTTGACCAAAGCCTCACATATGCAGCTTAGAACATGATCTATTCAGTGTGTCAGGTTAAAAATCTAAATCACTGTGGAACAAAAAGATCATCGATCTTCACATTGATGTCCACAATGCACACACGTTTCTGATATACAATACACCGCAGGTGCGTTTCTATGCCAGAGTCCCTTTATGTTGAGCAAACCTTAAATTCAATACACTCCATTCGCCCTTAGGCGCAAAAAATCTCTTTGCTAAAATGCATTAAAATGAGTAAAAAGACGACTACCTAGCTGCTCAGCATTTTCTCCATCCTTTTGCATTTACTATTTTTGTTCACAGTGTCAGCATCCTGATATTTAATTAAGTGTGACACGGTCTATAAAAACAATATGTCCTCTCCAATAATTCTTTTAGATATTTACTTATTGACTTATTGGATATTTTTATTCAAGGCTGGTCTTCCAGTGGTTACAGCATTGTATTAAACAATAAATATTTAATTTAAAATACAATACATATGTCTGCCAATACATGCCTACAAACTAACTCATGATGATGTCACTCATAGCGTTCAACGGCCAGAGCTTTAGAATTTCAGATTAAAATCACTAGCAATAATATGTAATTAACAATCATTATTCAATAACATATAATCAGTGAACAACATGCTAAAGCCTGGTTTGCTCTGTGCTTTGAGTACTGAAATTTGACATCTCGGTTTATCGTGTGTAAAATGATTCATTATTTGTAACTATTTTGGCTTGATGATGCGTGATCAAGGCCATTATTTTTCCAGCATGTCCCAGCCATTCACACTCTGGATTAAAATGTTGATTTAATGTTAACTGTATTAAACAGAATATTTAGGCATAGGCTGATTAGGCCCAGGCGCGACAGCCCCTCTTCCCTAGGATTAATTGGAATTAATAGGAAAAATGGAGGTGAGTCCAGGGAGTGGGCTGGGGGAACTACCTTGGGCCGAGCCTAATGCAGTGTCCGAAGCAAATACATAGCCGGTCGTGTACAATTATTTGTATTTCAAGGTTTGTGAATAAGACCAGTATACCTGGTTTAATTATTTATTCTCTCACCAGCTGGCATGAATAATTCATGTTGCTCTGAATAATTAAATAGTTGATTCATTTCACTGACCTGAGATATTCTGCTCAAAAAAGTATAGCAAAACCAAGTCGGTAACGGACAGGCATAAATAATCAATGCTTATAGATTTCCCTGCATAAAGAGACTAGCGTGGGGTATCCAGCACACTTTAATCTAAAATTACTGGCTTAAACAATTAAACTAAAGCATTTATCAAGATCATGTAAGGCACTACTATTCGCTTTCATGAATAATCCACTGGTATGTATTTATCATGAATCTTCACCTACAGGGTATGTTCCTATTTCAGTACAGTTTACAGCTCAAAAGAAATGCAGACACCCATTTTAACATGAATTGAACATTTTTATTCATACTTAAAAAACTTTTCTTGAAGAACAGTGCCTCTTTGGAGTTCAAATCCATCT
The DNA here is from genome assembly GCA_029215755.1 of Spea hammondii. Classification (NCBI taxonomy): domain Eukaryota; kingdom Metazoa; phylum Chordata; class Amphibia; order Anura; family Pelobatidae; genus Spea; species Spea hammondii. The sequence continues at coordinate 104,128,008 of JARDYJ010000003.1, read as the reverse complement.
GTCTTTACTCTGCCGCTGACTTTCTTTTTTAGGAGCTCAGAACATTCTAATCACAAAACACACAATAATGTATATAGAAACAGTGGAAAATGAGTCAAAATTCAACTTTGTAAGTAAAGTAAAATATATTTGTTCCTAAATGCCTTACTTGGATATTAGTATGTCACAAAGCCGCTTAGAAACTATCCGTAAAGACCTGTGCCTTAATAATACATCTATAGTATAGTCCAAAGTCCATAGTCCAAAGGTGAGTTGCTGTTACAAAAAGTCAACCCTAATACGTTTCTCTTGCAGGAACAGCTTGCTTTACCCCATATAATGGATACATAAATCAACAATATTTCCTTAACGCCCACTGGTTGCACCATACATACATTCTTGTTCGAGAAGCTTTCCTGGATTGGCGTGTCATAAGAAAGTAACAGTAATAAAAGTAATAAAGTCTGTGAGTTGAAACTGTCCAGCACACTTACCTGCACATCACTTGTGCAAAGCAATTAAAAATAATATATACATATATAGGGCAACATAAATGTACAAGACTGGTTTTACACAAATTGGCACTCCAGGCAAGATTACTGCCCCACCACCATTTAGGTAGAATTATTTTTTAGACAATTATTGTGTGTTTATTTTTAGACGCTTTTCTGCCTTGCCGTTTTATGAAAATATAGACATCAGACAAGGAAAGAGGGATGCAGGGATTTTAATCGGGTGCTGTGTCCCTGGTAAAATGGCCCAGGGGCTGCCACCACTTTGAGCCTTTCTCTCAAGGAAGAATATGTCACGGCTCAGCATCCCGAAGCAGCTTATTTTATGCGACCCCATCGTACAAGTGCCGCATCTTTCACCATATGAAATCTGGAGGGAAGCCACAGGCTTTGAAGGCAAGGAGATTTGTTCTATAGGCGCATACACCTAGAGCCCTGAAGGTCTTAATCCTTAACTTTCAGAAAGTGTAAATGTTGCCACCTAACATCTTGTATACTAGCAGAACGTCAGCATCTAAAGAAGAGGAGATACCCAGGGTAGTTCAACTCATTTCATTTCAGCTAACCTGAAAAATGTGCAGTTCAGTTAATCACATATCTGATTTGCTCATAAATTTCAGTACTAAGACCAAAATGGAACCTATACAAAAACAACTTGTGGAAGCCACTGCTTATATCCTATACCTTAATATTTGAATGTAAATGGTTTCCACTGTTAAATAGCAAGAAGCCAGCCAGTGTCTCCCTCTTTTCACTCAATCTGTGTATGGTTGGAGATTAATATTGAAGATGGGGCCTGTGTCCTTCTGCTCCTTCCCATTTAATGAGCTCTATTCACTAATTGGGAGGTTAGTGGGATGGTTGTGTTTCAGATTCTTCACTACTAATTTAATCTCATTTCAATTTTGATGAACTTGAACTAAACTCTTAGTGAACAGATGAGCCGGCTTGATCTCATTAAAGGTGTATGAAATGGAAAATTCAGGTGACACAGAAACCCAGGGCCAATAAATGCATTATTCAGATGCATGCGGTCATGCATGATGTCTGCAGCTTTCCACTGCATGACATAATGATTGGATGAATTCTAGAATGGGATTAAAAGGCAAGCATAATCCTTGAACAGATGTCTATCCCCCCCCCCCAGGATCACAACAGTGGACAACAGAAACCGTAGCAAGGTCCACAATGATATAAAGGATACACACACATATGTACAGTATATGTACTATTATATAATATTATAACTATGCAGATACTAACAGAAGAAATTAAGATATCTCTTCCCATGGTATATACATAGGTAGGATTCTAATGCATGCATATATTGTTTATTTTTATTGTGTAAATGCCATTATATTGCTTTCAAAGTTGATTTAAGTAGCAGATGAAAAGGGTGTTAAGAACATTGCAGGTATGTATCCTTCCTTTTGTATACATTCACTCTTTTTCCACATTCACAGCGTGCTGGAGACAAAAACAGAAAAGGCATATACAGAATCAGTGGGGGTTTTGAGGCTTTAACTTTTTCACATATCTGGAGAAAAAATGTAATAAACGGCATTGGGAAAAATTGTTCTGACATAAGTCAAAAGCCCCCCCCCTAAAAAAAATATAGCTTTTCGTTCTTTTAATAAGATAATGCATTTAATTTTCATAAACATTGTGCATGTGCCTAATATAATACATTTCATATGTGCAAATGCATATAAAACATGTCATGTCACGTGTCTATGCAGGACACGCAGAGAAATGTATTTTGTTGACTCTCCTTAACACCGTTCCTGCAGGAAAATGGGTTCCATGTAATTTAACAGGATGGAAATTATCTTGGAAAACAGTCTACTTCTAATTAAAGGCCATCATAAAATGCATGTGATAGGTGAGTGGTCCCTGTAAATTTTGGTACTTGTCCCCCTTGTCAATGCATGGGGAGAGTCTACAGAATACCCCTATATGTGGGGGTACAAAAGCACATGCTCATGCATGGAAGGAGCTCACATTGATTTCAAGCAACTGATGTCGGCAAAAAATGTCAGACCCCAGAGAAGAAGGGCAGAGCTGCCACTTCTGTGTCATTTAAGTGCTTTTTTATTTCCCTTTCTTAAGAATGCATATAAAAAGTATATATATTTATATATATAAAAGTACTCAAGGGGTTCTTTAACATGCATTCTTCTTTAGTAGGGAGACTAAACTGTCCCTTTCAATTTGGAACTGCATCACTGGATACACATACATGCTAACAATGGAGGGTCTTGCTTAAGCAAATGAAAAATGATAAAGTGCATAAACACACACCCAGTGTGATATCAACCCCAATGCCAGCCTCTGGTGTCAGAAATAGAGACACGGAGTATATAACCAGTAGCAGAGCCAAACATAATATCAAATATAAGTAAAATCACAGATGTTTTACTTTAATACTCATTGATATTTTTCTTACATATAACACTGGTAACTTATATACAAGATGTCAAGCTAT